>CAJQZJ010009649.1:22874811-22933135 GCA_907164525.1 Lophiomys imhausi | reverse complement strand
TGGATTCGAAAAATTTGGAAGATCTTAAGAGAAAAAAAAAAAAAAGAAGTCTAAAATGAAGGTACAAATGGATTCTTTATAGGAAATTCACTGACATAACTTCTTGGCCTTTTAACTAAGATCAAGTGTAGGAAACTCACTTACATTCATTTTCTGAAATAGAGGTTAGAAGGGAAATTAGTGTCAACCTAAATAGAAGATAATCCTACTGCAAAGTAGACTAAGAACGATTAATCAGCCTCTGCTTGCTGAGATCAAAGGTAAAAAGAAGGCCAGGGAGAAGAATCATCAGAGGTATTTATTTGAGATAAGGATCCAACCAGGATTAAGGGAATGGCTTGGTATAGGAAGTAAGAGTAAAATATGTAATTTCCAAAAAAATTGTTTTCATGGAGTCTAGATAGATAGATAGATAGATAGATAGATAGATAGATATAGATATAGATATAATTTTAAAAGGAGAGGGACAGAGAGGTTAAAAAATCTAACCATGTAATATTTCTCTAGTTCAATGAGAGAGGAGAACTCTGGTTTGTGCCACACAGAAGTGGGAAACACAGAAGAGTCTCTGCTCCCTGTTAAATGGCTATCTGCCAACCCCATGCGATATGTTTGTAGAGCTCTCTCTTCTCTGGCCATGTTGTCACACGTAACACGGCTGTCTGCTAATTCTATGTGACACACTGTCTCAACATACACCTCATAATTTCATACTTGGCTCTGTACCTTATTTTCCCCATATGCACTAGGACTGATGGCGGCGGTAGTAAAACATTAATCCTCATATTAGATCATCATAAGCTGTGAAACAAAAGCCTTCCAGACTGAGTGAGTCATCATGTCATCAGATATATTAAGAATCGTCTTTGCTGAGTTAAATACATGGTGCATATTTGCTGCCTTTGCTCCATGCTTGCCTCCTGCCACTCCTCCTTCACCTTGCAAACTGCTGATCCAAGGCATTCAGTCCTGGAGTTCCTTCATCACTGTGCCCACTGCTTTGAAAGAAATTCTCAGCCAGTGCTTCTGAGGAAGCAGATTATGCAGGGGGGGGGGGGAACCCTGCTAACTAATAATCAGCAGTGCCAACACCGTACCTTCTCACCACACACCAGCAAGGTTTTTTTCCTACACTAATGGAGGACTGGGGTCTCTTGCCATGTGCCACAAAGGCTAAGAACGTGCTTTGTGCATGACAAAGCCCACACAGACATACTGAAAACATTGTTTATAATTATGCAAATGCCACATCTCCTATGTTATAGCATTTGACTTCTAAGAGATATCCAAGTTATCCAGTTGATTTTCAAGTCAGTAGTGCAAAAGGACATGAACAATTATAGAAAGCAACCTCAAACAATTTAAAATTTTAGTCTCTGGATACAAAATAAAGCACAAGTTCTCAGAACTGACTCCTTTACCCAAGCTTGTGGGATATTCTCAAACATGGTCATGTACCTGCTGACCCCAAAATGTCATTGTAATCTAAGAGGTCTGATAAGAACTGCCAAGAGCTATGGCCTTGTGGGTTTCTATGCCAGTCAAAGGCATCCCTTCCACATCATGAGCTCTCCACCCAAGGCAGTGTTCTAAAAGGCTCCAATCTTTCTATGTCTAGAACAACAATATTCCAGGACAACAGGAAAGGATCTGAATTATAGCACACCATTTTAAAAGGATGAGAAAAAGCAAGCTGGATGCTTTGAAAACACTGTATCTGAGAAGCTGGACTCTAGCCTCAAATTCAATTGCTCATGGGAGATAACCAAGCACTAGAAACATGAGCTAGGTCCAGGAAAAAACAGAGTAGACTGAGGAGAAATCCTGGGACTCTCAGACTTGCAGTTTGGAAGATGATAAAGAACAAAAGTGGGCCAGCCTCTACCCATCTCCTGCTGGTACCAAATGAGGAAATTCTGACAACCTTATTCTGCCACGTTCCATTTTTGTCAAAGATGAGACTAGTTCTAGATGCTGTGTAAAACTCTCCTGATTTAAAAATATTGGTAGCTATATAAGTTGTTTTTAGCCCACATATTTTCAAATGGCTGGTTGGATGTTATTAAAATGACATCTTAATGAGCTCCCGAATTGAGCCTAAAAGAGATTCATCCTATCATGTAGTGTGTACAGAGGGCTGCAGCAGGAAAGATCTTCTAGGACTTTCTCCACGTGAGTGAGATGGGACACCTGCTGAGAAGGAACTCCTGTGCCAAAATGGAAATGTTGAAAATGAGAATTTCTTGCAAAAATAACAAGAAACAGCAGGGATCAGGACCAACAGTGTAACTTTATTCTGTCAGTGTTAAGTACAAATAACTTCAGCACAGGAACATGGCCATTTTCAGAGCAATTTCTGATAATCAAATGCAGGGATTTAGCACAAGATACACCCTTGCCTTTGTGGGAGAAGAAAATGGAGCTAGGACACAGAGGAGGAAATGATCATGAACCCCAACGCTACAGGCGGAATGTCCCTTAAAAGACTTCAGTGTTAGAAGCACTATAATGAAGCAGAACTGGGGCGGGGGGGTTAAGTCACAAGGCCTCTTCTCTCACTAACAAACTAATGCCATAGGCAAAAAAAAAAACAAAACACCAATGGCTTTCAGAATTGAATTTATCCCTTTAATGTCCTCTGCCATGTAAGGAAGAATGTTCCTTCTCTGTGATAAATCCAGAATTCAAGGTACCATCTTGGAAGTGGAAATCACCAAACTGCCAATCTAAACCTCTGATCCCAGAACTGTGAGAAATAATCTTCCAATCTTTATGAACATCCAAGTCTTGGGTATTTTTGTTGCAGTAGATTTAATTGGACAAAGTCACCAATGGAGAATTTTCTTGCTCTCAGGCATTGCTTCTAAAAAGTTTTGTTTCTGTAACTATCTCTCCGGAGTTGCCTTGTCACAGGTGCACATTGTGATTCAGATAGGTCTGAGTGATGCCACGAGATCCACGGTTCCAACATCTCTCCCTCCCATGGTGTTCATGATCCTCCCCTCTGCTGACTGGTTGAGAAGCAAAGCCCTATCTTTTTCCAGAAACATTAGTGGTTTGGAGCTAAGGATGAAATGCTTAAACCTAGAATTGATGTGTAGTTACTTGCAAAGCAAAACTCAAGAAATAAGTGAAAACAATCATACCCTTTGCTCTTCAGGATTAGTATAGCAAGGACAATACCTACCAGGTACATTTTGGAGAATTGTTACGTACATATAATGATGGATCCAAAGCTAAGCTACATGCAGACACCAATATAGGCTGGCTGTCCTGGACTCTGGAAATGTCACATCCCCAGTCAAGTTCAATTTCATGCCTTAGAGGACTAGATGACGATGACTACTACTACTTAGCCTACTACTTAAATTACTAGAATGACTAAACGTTGGTGTAAATCTTTTGTGTCTTTTCTTCTGTTTAATTGTCCAAATACTTTCTTGTTTCCCTACTGAAGAATTTGTGTTTGGGCTTAATAATATCCCAGGTGATCCAAGTCTACCCAGAAATACCAAAGTCACTCTTCAATTTTTTAACTACATTAATTGTATGTTTCTCTCTCTCTCTCTCTCTCTCTCTCTCTCTCTCTCTCTCTCTCTCTCTGTGTGTGTGTGTGTGTGTGTGTGTGTGCGCATGCGCGTGTGCGTGTGCACACGCGCGCGTATATGTGTACACATAGGTCAAAGGACAAGTTGTGGGAGTCGTTCTCTCCTTCAACATGTGAACTCCTGGAATCTACCTAAAGTCGTAAGACTCAGTGGCAGTCATCTTTCCCCACTGAGTGCTGGCCCCAAAATCCCTTTTGCCCTCAGGAAGATTCTTTTACAGTGCATTCATTCACCCCAAGAAACCTGTTAACCTTCTTACTGACTGGTCACCTGTTTTGGGACACTGTGTAATTAATACGAGTGTCTCTGGCTTCATTTGTCATTTTCCGTGTAAGGGAAAGCAACCATCGTGTCTGGAATTACTGCCAGTAAAATTCTCACTGGTGAATCTCAGCTGAGCTGCAGACATACAACATTTTTATTGGCAGTTCCTCCAGCCCTGCAGTTGGGATTAATTACTCTGCAGGCGCTGTCGGCCTAGTGTGACAAAACAATTTCCATTCATCATCTGTGAGTGCGAGATAAATAACAGCCACAATCTCACTGAAATGAGGCACTAAGCTCTTATTTGTGCCATCAGCATTGGAGAAAGTGGGGCACAGATTTTTTTTCCTTTTATCCATTCTACTTTTAGCAGTAAACCAGTCCAAACTTTCATAAATGCCAAGTATGATATTTTTAGATAATATGTATATTTACGGTATATATACCACATATGGTATATTGTGTGTGTGTGTGTGTGTGTGTGCGTGCGCATTCTCATGTTACATCAGCAGCCTCCAAAGGCAAGGAATAAATTCAAATTACAGAAGCCAGCCTTATATCAGTCCTGTTTCTAAAGAGTTAATTATTGAGTTTTGTTACATAAAATTATGGGCCTTTTTTCTAAAGGAACCACATTAGGGTAAAATGTTACAGGGAGAGAGATAATGTATTTCATCATCATGCACTGTTAGTTATATATTGAAAATCTCCATTTCAACTTTAATTATCCTAAAGACAGAAGAGGCCTGAACAAGGACTACCTGGACAGACTTGGAGAATCAGGTCCAGACAGTGACCAGATAATGGGGACTTGGTAGATCTGAGTCACATGACCTAGCAAAGGATGAAGTCCGCAGCAGCAAAACTAAAGGTGTACATGACCTACACAGAGGAGGAAGGAGAAAACAGCACGGACTTCGAATGACAGCAGTGAGCAAGGCTATCACCCGGGCATGGTGTCTAATACCATTCTACACAGAGCACAACTGACTGCGTCATGGACAAGGCAGGAGGAGCACCAAATAGACCTGGAATCACCTCGTGTCCCAAAGTACAAACGTGCTCAGAAAATTGACAGGGACATGTTGAAAAGATTTCAGAGCCTGTTTAAAGGGGCTTCCACCTGCCAACCTAGAATGTTTAATAAATCAAATAAGGACAATGGGAGATTACCACCCAGTGACTAAGAACCATATATAGTTTCTTATAGAAAACACAGACTAACAGCTGTATTTTTAAACTTTTTGTTGGTTTTTTTTTTTGTGCGTTTAACATCATACACCGCAGTCCTGCTCTTCTCCCTGTCTTTCTCATTTGTGTCCTTTACCCTTGAAGCCTTCCCCCCCCCAAAAAAAAATAAAAGAACAACAACAACATCATAGAAAACATCTCATCGTGGAAGCAGTAGTATGTCACAGTGTGTCCCACAGTGTATCCCTCTGTCCACACACTTTTAAAAAAAATTATATAAAGGCAGGTTTATTGGATAGCCAAGGGAAAGAGAAACAGCATGCGCATACGGAGAGAGTGAAATAGAGAGGAGAGGGACAGTGTCCACACATCTTCACCTGCAAACATTCATTGCAATGAGTCACTGGTCTGGAGATCTCTGGCTTCTGTGACATCATCAATACTGGATCCTAATCGGAACTCCTGTCAGTTATCCTGTTGTTGCCTGTGTCATGGAGATCTTGCAGCTTTGGATCAGCGGGACTAGCCCTTTCAGATGTCCCAACCATTAGCAGATGATACAGAGCTTGGGGTGGACCAATTCAGAGCCGTGAATCTGGGCCTAGGTGGTAGCTGCACTGCTCTGCCTGCTGACCCTCCCTTATTCAAACCACCTAGGCAAGCTCTCCAGCACTGCTCCAGCTAGGCCACCCAATGTCACCATCACCAGGAGGCAGGGTCAGCTCCCTGGCTCTCATGCCCTCGCAGCGGCTCACCTGCATCCTCCAGAGCCAGCTCCTTTGTGCTGCCCAGTCAAGATGCAGGGACCCATTCTTCCAAGTGTTGCAGCCTGTAAGGAGCTGGGTCAGCTCTGTCATTCTCACACCCGCGAGGGGGCTAGCTCATCTGTCCCTTTACCATGAGGGTCAGCTCCACTGTGTTGCCCAGGTAATGACTCTCCAGAGGAGTACAGCCAGTGACGGGGAAGGGCTAGGTCTCGAGCTCTTATAACCCTAGGGCCAGTTCTCCAGGCTACTGCGGGGATTGGGGGAGGCAAGGGGCATCACCCCTACAGCCACACCACCTATGTGGCAGGGTCAGTTCTCCCTTGTTCTCAACCTGGGGCTGGCAGACCCACCCCCTCTTGACCAGGGCCAGCCCTACTGTGCTGCTTGGGCAAGGCGAAAGGCCCACTCTCCTGTGTGCCGTTGCTGGTGAGTGATGAGTTCAGCTCTCCAGAATACCTCATCCAGTGAGGGGTGGGCCAGTCATACACAGTCCCCGGACATCTACCTGATCCCAGCACCTGCCCCACCAGGGACATCCCCATGTTCTCTAGTAGTAATATGAGCCACGGACATCAACACTGATCCTATGCTGACACATAGCCACTGACCCAAAAGTGGCCCTCAGTGGCAGCTCAGGCTGAGACCTCACCATGGCCCAAGGTGGCAAGGCTGACTTACAACAGGCAACTCCTCTCCACCCTTGAGTCTCCAGTTCCATCTTTCTTCATAATGCTCAAGCTACTCTAATTCTCTTTTCTCCCATCTGCCCACCCCTTACTCACACATTGTAACGACTCCCAGTGCAGGCTATCCAGGCATCTAGCAGCCCTCTACGTGACATCCTCCATCCATACTATGTGATGTGGTGGCAAGTGTGTGCCTCTCCCCGGCCTGTGCCCTGCGCTGGAGGGGGCAGGTCTGTGGGTAGCATGGTCTGTCTTCCTCCTCCTGTGCAGTGCTGCCTGAATTTGATTTGATTTGAGTTTTATGAGTGCTAGGCATAAGAAACCTTTGGCCACCAAGAGAGGCATCAAGTTAAGATGAACAAAGAACTGCCATCTACTCTGCCCCTGACTGATATAAGAATGCCACCAACAATGTGTCTCTTTCCCCATTGCCAGGGCATATCTGTTTTTTGCTTGTTTATTTGTTTGTTTGTTTGTAGAAATAATTAGTACACATGACATGGGTTAGAGGAAAGAACGTCATTCCACATGGCCTGGAATATCGGCATAGTGTGGGAAATAACACTATGAAATAATTAAATTAATAATAATTAATTAAATTAAAAATATTTTAATCAATTATTTCTACAAATGGTGCCCAACATAATTTAATTAATTTTTTATACACCCACCCACTCTGGACCCACACCTCAAGTGGTGATGTAAGACTTGTTCTGTGGTGACTTGGGGTATATCTTAGATACAGTTATAAAACAAATAAGTATCTTGTTCAGGTCCTGCTTGGGAGCCTCTATTTGTTTTCTGATCTTTCCCTCTTTCTGTGGTTTTAGGCAATCAGTGTACTCATTTTCCTTGCAGCTTTCAAGACCTAAGGGACCCCATCTTACCTTTATTCTAGCCCAATTCTGCTTCAGCCCAGGGCCTCCAAGCTCTGTGTTTACTATTTCATTTATGTTCTATTTCCAATCCTTGACATCATGTTTTTACTTTTAACAAATTTGATATTCATTTTAGCTCTCATTTTGACGCTCTTGGGATATTTGGTTGGACGTATCTAGACTTCACCCTCACTAGACATCTCTTTAAAATGATTTTGAGGATTCTCCACACTAATTTTCATAGTGGCTCCACCCATTTGCGACCCCACCAACAGTGAATGAGGCCTCCTCTTCTTCACATCCCCTCTACTGTTTGCTGTCAGTTGTTCCATTAATCTCATTCTGAGTGAACAAAAAAAAAAAACCCTCAAAGTTATTTTATTTTGCATTTCCCTAATTAATAGAGATGATAAACACCTTTCTTTGAGACATTTCTTAGCCACATTTTCTTCTTTTGAGAACTCTCTATTCAAGTCCTAGACACATTTTTTTGGAATTTTTGTTTGTTTATACATATTCTGGATATTAGACCTCTATCATATGGTTGGCAAATGTTCTCATGTTTCTCTCCTTCTGTGGGCTTCCTCTTCACTAAGTTTGCCTGTGCAGAAACGTCTTAGTTTCATAGGTTCCACTTGGCAATTGTTGGCCTTAATTCTTGAGCAAATGGAGTCCTGTTCAGGAAGTCCTTCTCTACATCTATATCACGTAGGGCACCGCCTATGTTTTCTTCTAGAAGTTTTAGGTTTCAAGTTGGTTTTCTAGTGCTAAACAGTCAGCCCTGAAAATATACATACAGGTAACATTATACAGATGGAACAGGTTATATTTAGAAATATATATATATATATATATATATATATATGCATGCAATAACAATTAGTTTTTTTTAAAGAGGCCACAAATTTAAAGGAGAATAGAGAGAGGTATTTGGGAGAGTTTGGAGGAGGGAAACAGAAAGGAAAAATGTAATCAAATTACAATCTCAAAAATTAGATATATATATATAAATGGCTTTGAATAGATATTCCTGATCTCAGCCAAATATAGAAGAGATATGTTCCATCTGTGCAAAGATTTAAGAGACTTTACTTTTCTTACACCACTTTAGAAAAACAAACTGCAAAAAAGAAAAACAAACTGCTAAAGAATGTACTTTTTTAAGTTAGAAAGTTATAACCTAGGAGATCAGATGATTCAGAATTCACAAAACGTGGGGTCTAACTCAAGAGTAATAACAGACATCCCCAGAGGCTACACTGAGCGTCTGGACCAGATTGGGTTGATAGGCTAGATGGTAGTGAGAGATCTTCAGACACAAGAGGACTACCTGTGATACACAAACTAATTAAACAAGAGAAAGTTGAGCAAATAAAAAAAATGCCAAATAATAACACTGTGCATGACAACAAAGAAATCATAATTCAAATATGAGGTAGACAAGTGTCTTTGTGCCAGTTCCTCTCCAGCCCTCTGCTTTATTTGACATAATTGACATTCTGGAGATTTTATAGACTGTTATTCCATTTGAATTTTTCTGACATTCCATCATAGTTACAGTTGGGTTACACAGTTTTGACTGGAATACTAGGATACTGAGTCCCACATAGAATGCATCTGAAGACACTTGGTTTCTATTTTATCTCAGCAAATGAGGTTAATTTTAATTACTTTATTATGTGTTTTTATTTCTTTGCTAAATAGTAAGTTTTTCCACTGCAATTAATTTTTAGAGACTTTAAGTATATGTCAATATATTCTTAGTATGTACACACACGTAAATTTCCTCATCAAACTTCTATAGACAAAGTTAAAAATAGTAATTAATAATTTTTACCTGAATCAACTTTTAAAATTTTATGTGTAAAATTGACAAGCCTAGAGCCACAGGTCAGTAATTCTAGCTCTAGTAATTTGGAGACCAAAACAGTATTGCTGTAAGTTTGAAGGTTTCAAAGCTACTCAAAATGATAATTTTCATAAACAAATGTAGAAAAAGGCTAATTAAATTATTTAACAGTATATTAATGTTAATTGGACGGTGGTGTTAATTTTTTACCCGCCATTTTAATGAACACACACCATGTGGATTTTATAATGGCAGATTAATGATTAACACCACCATCCAATTAACATTAATATAAATACTGTTAAATAATTCAATTTATGTGGGGGTGTCATTTGTAGAAATAATTAGGACACACACCATGGGTTAGAGAAAAGATCATCATTCCACATGGCCTGGAACATTGGCATAGTGTGGGAAATAACAGCCCAGGGAACATATGTATATATGGGGTCATATTTGGAGAATATAATTAAGGGCTAGCTTAGACGGCTCAAGATTGCTCAATCCAGGACAAAGCTTGTTAAAATTCATCACGTCTCTGTGTGTTCATTTATAATGGCAGATTAATCCTTAACATGGCAATCAATCAAATATAATGTAAATTATTTAATTATTTACTTCTACAGGTGGGTATACCAAAAACTACTAAATGGTAAAGCAGATGGGGGAGCAAAAAATAAACCCCCATCAAAGAAAAAGTTACACATCCTAGAGTCAATGCATGTGACATGAGAATGTTAGCACACTGGAGATACAAAGACAAGACATCATTTCAGATCCTCATGGTCCATTTCAGATCCTCATGGCTTCCTAGCTCTCCCAACTTGATTTTTGGTTTGGTGCTCCACTCTGCATAGATTCTGACCATTGTTAAGCAAAGAATCAATAATAAAGTTCACCATAAGCTGACCACCAACATTCCTCTTACTCCAGCCAGAGAGTGGACTCATGTCCCCTCAACATAGGGGATACAGATTTGCTTTTCTGGGCCTAGTTAATGATCTCATACTTCACATCACTAAGCTGTAGGATCCCTAGTACATGGCACAAGCACCCACATTCCCCAATGCCCTATAGTATATAAGATGACAATGCCAAAGTACAGAAGAGTGATATGAGTTCTCAAACACTGTGAGTGTTGTCACTGTACCAGCTTGAGTGCTGATGAACACAGCTGTAAACTCCACATCAGAGAACAGTTCATGACTGTTACTTCTGTATAAAGTATACCCCAAACACTAGAGCTGTGTACTTCAGTTACAGTGAATTTTAGCCTTTCACTGCTGATTTTTTGCTTCACAAAACAAATTCACTTGTTTGTTTAGACATTTTGAATTACAATAAGAGCATATCAAAGTCTGCCAATTTACATTCCACTCCAGAGGAGTGGGATGGAAAGGTTAGGGGGTAGAGGGTGGGAGGGTAGGGCTGGGAAGGGGGGAAAGAAGACACTATGATGGAGATGTAACCTGAAGCAACAAATAAATAAATTTATTTATAAAAAAAAAAACAAAAACAAAGTCTGCCAATTTTCAAAATGAAGAGTGGATTCTATAATTCCTGCTTTACAATTAATGTCTGTCAGAGAAATGGGGACAAATGGCTTAACATTGATGCTCTAATGTATGGAGAGAAATTGGGAACTATCCAGGCAGCCAGTTGTATGTCATTTCTTAGTTTGGGGAGCTGCTGGCTCTGCACTTCCTGTATAATCATATATATTTATCCTTCTCAGGTCTCTGATCTGGTTAAAGACTAGATAGATATAGTCTCATAGTCAAATTTTGAGTTGTTTAGGAATTAAGAGGGTGTTCTGGATCTAAGAAGATGTTTTTAAAATGGAGATGCAAGTTAGGATGGAAGCTGAGTTGGATATAGAGCTTTAAACTCATGGAGATGGTTAGATAGTAGAATGTTAAAGTCAGGTGCCAAATACATATGGACTGGACATTGGGAATATATGCTAAGCCTTATAACTCTCATAATTCTGGCCTAATTATTTTTGTTGCTTTGTATTGTATTTGTTGTTCTAAGAGAAAGAGCCATTTGTTGGAGCTTTGGTGGGGGAGAAGATATACCTTAAACTTGAAGAAAAAAAGAAAAGGAAGTAGATGAGGGTGAGGGGGAAGAAGATGGAAGTGTGGGACTGGAGGAGGGTGTAGGGAGAGGATTGTGATTGAGTTGTAACTTGAAGAAATAAAAAAAAATCCTCTGCAAAAAAAAAAAAAAAGAATTATCTCTACATATTTTTGATTACAAGTTTCCTCCCCACCTGCAAAGCATTCCTCCCCCCAAAGCATCATACACACACCCTAAAGATAGAACATCTCCACAGATCCCCAAGAATCCTACTAAAATACCTCTATTGTCAATATCCTTAGTTTGAACAGGACGCTAAAATACGAGTTCTGATAATTATGCTGGAAGAATCACTAACCAATAATCAATAATCATCTCATTATTGGCTCTAACCAATCTTTGGAAACCTCACTATGAATTCAAACAGTTTTCCAGTTTTATTTGCTATTTCCTACACAAAATCTGCTGCACATAAATCAGTCCTCTTCTGTCACCTAAACATATCCCGACTCTCTGCTACAGACCAGCTTTCCTTCACATAAGGTAAAATAAATCGCAGGAAACCAAGCTGTTATACTAGGCACTGTTCTAACCTCATAGAAATAGCAATTAACTTGATCCTCCCAATAACTACATGGACTAAGTATAATTACTAACTCCAATTTGTAGATTAGGTAGCTAAAATTTGCTTACCATTAAACAAAGAATGAACAGGATGTGACCTAGATTTTCAACCTAAGATTTTTTTCCAGTCACTGTGGCAAACCACTACATATACTGTCCAATCGAAGCCTCCTTATCCTTCTACCCCCAAAAGACCATTTGAGTTACCAAATCAAATGTATTCTGTACTTATATCCATAGTCACCCATACTGCCCTGTAACATTTTAACTTTCTGAGTAGCTCCCTTTCTTTCATGATCATTCACCATATTTTTATCTTATCTTTGCAATTCTTACGAGCAGGACTCTGTTATACTGATTTATTGCTGCATTTTCTCTTGACTATATTGTTCTGTTGATTCTATACATCAGAGGCCTATTTAGATACCTACTAGTTTATTTTTGGGATTTTTTTGGGGGATTTTTTATGTTTATTTATTACTTCAGGTTACATCTCCATCATAGTACCCTCTTTCCACTCCTCCCAGTCACACCTTCCCACCCTCTATCCCCTATCCCTTCCAAGCCACTCCTATGGAGTAGAGTGTCCCTACATAACAGTCCCCCACGCTAGTTCAGCAGTCATCCTCATACACTGGGGGTCTTCAAGGCAGCACCACTAGGGCAAAGTATCTCATTGACAGGTAATAAAGTCTATGTTCCTGTTCCCTTTGGTTCACTGGTTGTAGTGTAGTTATCCTGTACTATATGGCTAAAATCTGATTATAAGTGAATAGACGCCATGTGCATCCTTCTGAGTCTGGATTAGCTCACTCAGGATGAGCTTCTCTAGTTTAATCCATTTGGCTACAAATTGCATGACTTCATTGTTTCTGATGGCTGAGTAGTATTCCATTGTGTAGATGTATCACAGTTTTTTTCTCCATTCCTCGGTTGAGGGACATCTGGGTTGTTTCCAGTTTCTAGCTATTACAAATAAGGCTGCTATAAACATAGATGAGGAAATATGATAGTATACATAAGCAATGCCAAAAATTCCACCAGAGAACTCTTACAGCTGATAAATCAGCAAGGTGGCTGGTTACAAAATTAATTCAAAAAATCAGAAGCCCTTCTTTATAGAAAAAATAAATGGGCTGAGAAAGAAATTAGGGAAACAACCCCCTTCACAATAGCCAAAAAACAATACAAAATACCTGGGGGGTAACTCTAACCAAGAAAGTGAAGGACTTGTATGACAAGAACTTCAAGTCCTTGAAGAAAGAAATTGAAGAGCACATCGAGAAGATGGAAAGATCTCCCATGCTCATGGATAGGTAGGATCAACATAATAAAAATGGCCATCCTGCCAAAAGCAATACACAGATTCAATGCAATTCCTATCAAAATACCTACTAGTTTTTTTAAACATATCCATTCAATTATTTTGAGAGGCTTCTACTAGACTCGTTTCTAATTTCTTGGCAACATACTAGCTTAACTGTCCACCAGCAACATCAAAATGTACTCTTTCATGTGGTGCACAATTATTCATAGGACATTCATTATGTAGCCAACTATGTATGCTAGCCACTCAGAATATGAGATAAAAAGGTACCATCCCTCCCAGATGCTGCTCAGGCTGTGTAACAAGAAAGTGTCTGTTTTGGACCTGTAGATGCTGAAATAAGAATTTCAGGAGAGCTATGATATAAATCACAAAAGCTACAGAAGAATCAAGGAAATCATGGGCGCTTCCAGCAGTGAGTTTCATCTGAGCTTAAAGTCCTGAACCACAGAAAATAAGTGTCAAAGTTTCAAGAAAAGACATCACCATGCACCAAAACAAAAATTAGGTTCTACTGATGAGAACAGGGGCTAGAAATTGATCAGGTAGGGCAGGGGCCCAAAAGCAGCAGTTCAGTTCTGAGAATGTCTTTGCTGGAGGCCAGAAATGCCAGAAAAGTTCTGACTCTTGTTCCTTGTTATCACTTACCCTTACCTACAAGCTATCCATGAAGACATGACCAACAAACAGAGAGGAGGCAATTGGACCCTTTGTGGTTGGGTCATATGTGCTAATCAGTTCATCCAGACCCCCTTTATCTCATGCCCTAGTTTCTACCATAAGACTAAAGATTACCAGTTCAAAGATGCCCTATTTCCTGAGACCTGTTCCCACTATACAGGAGCTCTGCCCCAGACCCCTCTCCTAAGCTCCTACCTATGTATCTACATTAAAGTTCTCATGAAACTCACCCTCCATGGTCCATGAATTTCATTCTTTTGATTTGCAAGTTAAGAACCCCAAAACCATTTGGAGTTAAGATGCCTTTGGTGTCCACTTATTTTTCTAAGATCCTGCCCCCCAAGATAAGCCTACCTCAGACAAATGACCTCCTTCAAACTCAAAGTCAGCCCACATTTTCCCTTATCAATGTGAGATGGCATGATGGTGTGGTTAGAAAACCTCCTCTGCATTGGTGTGTATAGGTGTAAGGGTCAGCATGTCCGGAGATGAGACTGGAAAAGTTAGAATAGAAAATCACAAGAGCTTTGTATTACCTCCTTCTCTCTTTCTTCCCCTTCCCTGCCCTCCCTTTCATGCCTTTCCCTGTCTCCCTCCCTCCCCCCGTGTGTGTGTGTGTGTGTGTGTGTGTGTGTGTGTGTTACCCACATCTTCTGTTCCATCTCACACCCTCTACATCCCATGTCATATTCCACCCACAGCTTCAACAAACAGTTTGATGAAAACATAAAATCACTTTGTACCACTAGAGACTCAGTGAGTATTTGTGCCATGTGTCACTGCTTTTTGTCATTGGTTTTTTTCCCATCTCCCTGGAGGGCTGCTGTAATGGAAATCCACTATGTGTATTAGTAAGCCCAGAACTGTAGGAAGATCTAGTCTCCTGAAGCAACGCTGAATATCATTGGAATGGAAGTCTGTCCCTTTCCCTGATGGCATAGCTTCTGAATGGCATTTAGACAGTCCTCAGAATGCTCCTGTGGTCCCAGGTCAAAGCCTAGCTGTCTGTGGCAATAATGCACACAACTTATCTTTTCCTCCTTTGCCCACACTCTTCCACACCTCCCACCTCTTGCTACAAGATTGTTGCCTCAATACACCATCTGAGTGTAAGTCCATATTTCATACTCTGCCTCTGAAAGAAACTCTGGCATATCCATCAAACTGAGACCTTTGACTTAAATGTAAATTCTACAGAGAACCAACAGCCTATCTTCAGCAGGGCAAGACTGGAGATCGGAAAAGGAAATGAGAGCTTGTCTCTATGCCCTGCAAGGTACACAGACAGCTACTAATCAAACCCAGGAGGCAAATGAATTTTTTAATGAGAAAATAACAATAATGACTCTAAAAATTTACTAACCAGATGGTACTTTCTGATTGCAATTTAGAAAAAAGGAAAATGCTGGCAGTAGCCCTGGCTGGAGAAATTATTCAGTATATACAGTATGTTTATGGATTGGGATGGGGTTTTGGGGGGGAGGCAGGCAAGGAAGCAAGGGCACTATTGTCCTTCACTTTTTCCTGTTTTAACAAACTTTTTAACAGTCTCACCTCCAAAGTTCTAAATACATTGGACAGCTAAGTACCCATTAAGGAGCTTGAAGAGTGTTAGAAGTAGACTCCTTTCCTATAACAAACAGCCTGCAAAAGCAAGCACTGGAAACACAGAGCTCTAATTACTGGCCAGAAGAATGGGACATAAGCCATGTCTCTGACCCTGAAAGCAGCTGTGACATACTAGACTGCCCAGAAGGTCATGCAATTGATGGCCACCTAAACCTGGCTCCAGGAGCCTTATAAGATAATGGAAGAGAAAGATGCTCTTTGGTGCAGAACAATCACACATCACAGCACCCTCTTCTAAGTCAACCCCAACAGGCCTGTCAATCACCTGAATAGGAAAGCATACCTCAGGAGAGTTATGTATTTTAAACACTTTATAAATAGTGGAAAGGCTTCCCACATGTAAACTGGCACAGTGGTTCCTTCGCCACTGCCCACTCTTACTTTTCAGAGTATTTTCTGCAGTGGACGCCTTGGCCATGACCCACTGGGGTCCCTTGAAGATACCTACTCTACTCTGTCTACCTATCTTCTACTCTTCGCTCTGTGTGTCGCTTCTGAATTTTTTCAACGGAGATCACAAGAATCAGGGGGCCAACCTGGGGAAAGTGAAAGACCCTGTGACAATAGTAAATTGCTTCTGGTAAGCAAATTGTAGCGTTTTCTAACTTCTGTCATCTGAAAGTGCAGCCATGGTCAACTGAAGCTGTCATGGATCTAACAAGTGACTTCCTAGTTTCTGAAGGCCCAGTTTTTCCCCAAAGCACACTTGCCACTCTCTGCTTTCCAGTGCAGTGTGTCAGTTAGAGATCCAAGTATCCTGAGCTTTCATCTGTTCTCTACTTTTCTGTTTCCCAGTGATGCAACTTTACCTAGACGGCATGCGGTGGATGCTGGTTTCTGTTCTGCATTCTTCTCAACACCAAGCTGTCTTTACATGGACGGCATGCGGTGGATGCTGGTTTCTGTTCTGCATTCTTCTCAACACCAAGCTGTTGCACAATCCCCGGCTGTTCTTAGCCGCCTCTCTCCACAGACAGAGAAGTGCTTCCTCAGACAGTTGGGGGCATTTCATGCAGAAGGTCTGTGTAGGAAGGATCAGCCAATAACAAGCCACAGAGCTCACACTGGCCCCTTAGCAGCAGTAACATCATTGCAATAAAGCCTGGGGGACAAAAAAACCTAAAATTCTTTGCTAAATAAATGTTTTCTCCAGAGTCTGAGATAAACCCAACATAGATCCTAACAAAAAACCAGGAACTTTGAAGTCCTACTGAAATGTTTGGGAGTCTAGAGACATGGGGTATGGTAGAGCCATTCCACAAAAGCAAAAGACCAGTTATCAGATTTTTCAATGTCCACATCTAACAAAGAAGCCCAGTGGATGGTGGGAGGTTTTGAGTTTCAGAATCCCTCTATCCAGTGGTATAAAAGGATACTGGCTCTGGTATAAGACTCAAAAAGAAGGATTTTGACAGCTCCAAACTGAGGCATAAGGAGCTCTGAACCTTCATATGGCCCAGTAGCGCTTATTATACTAGAATTATCTGTGGTAGAGGTCACCATTTGGAGTCTCCCTCTAGTCTGTCTTAATAAAAAAGTCATAGCAGCAACCCTATGGCTCTGGACATGACCATATTATGAGCAAGAGAGCATTTAAAACACTGTAAAAAAAAGCTACTGCCATGGCCAGAGCCCTAGGGAATGAGAACATCTAACCACATCCAGCCACCAGAATTCCCCTTCAGCAGCCATCATGTGTTCACAGGCACATTTAAAGTCACAAGGTCAGTCAGGCAGAGTAACAATTCATCACAAAATGGGAGAGGATCACCTAAGAGCATGTTCAAGGAGGTTCAAACATTCAAGTTATATAAGCAGGAAGTGACATTGTCCTGCCGTGTACCCACCACCCAGCCCCAGCCAAACAGCTTTAGAGCAGCACCATGAATGTAAATCGAGCTGCCGTGTCTGTTGTGAGGGGATATCTAGGGGAATTGGGCATGGTTCTTCAGCTTGACACACATAATCAGCCACCATCTCATGGTGCTGTGTTGGCAAGAGCTACGTTAGCATTCATGAGTCCAGGAACCATAGCAACTATTCTCCATTACTCCCAGTCACCCAGTTGAGGAGTTCTGGCTTACAGACCTGCAGTGTTAGAGTACTGTAAGTCCTTGATCCCAGGAGGGAATGCTTCTTCCAGATAACAATTTAAAAGTTCAGTAAACTGTAAACTACAGTGTGGACACCCTGTCACCCAGGGCACATCTTAACATTGATCCAACTGGTGTGAAAAGGAGTTTAAGGAGCTGTAGAGAAGGCTTGGCAATTAAGGACACTTGCTGGTCTTCCTGAAGACCTGAATATTGGCTTCCAGTACCCACATGTGTAACTCCAGTTCCAGGGAATCCGTTTTCCTCTTCTGGCCTCTGTAGGTACACACACATGTTACACACACACACACACACACACACACACACACACACACACACACACACCAGGAACAACAACAATAATAATAAATCTTTCAAAATAAATAAAATAAAAACGGGTTTCCATAACAGCAAAGGCAATTGGCCACGGCTGTCACAAAGAAGTATAACTACTCTGAACACAAGGGACAGAGAAAAACACATTTGACACTCAGTTGTCTCACTTGGCATTCAGAGGGATTTAAATAAAAAATAAGCAAATACAGCAACCACTGCCAGATGAAAGTATAATGCCAAGAGCTCAGAAACCATAGGCATTCACAAGGCAGGCCTTCCATCCTTGTAAGCCACCAAGATGAACGTAAGTCCTAACTCAGAGTATGTGGCTAGTGAATAAACCAAATGGGAAGAGGAGGAACTGAATACAAATTATCCCTTCAAGACTCACCGAAGCTTAGGAACTATAGTATATTCCACTAACTGTGGCAAGGCTGTACCAGAATGGAACAAACTTAGGGCAGGAAGCAAATGAGTCAAGAGGTGGACTGTGGAGATGTGCTCTGAACTGGCTGACCTACTCCTAAACTACCATCAATACTGGCTGCTAAAGCTCTCATCCAGGAGCCCAGGACAGACTGACAGATGGAACAGCAGCCTGCACCTCCAGGAAGGTTGACTTTATATTCTGCATCACCCAGAATGCATACTGATGCTGGTACCTGGACACTCCTTGTCCAGCCTCCTGGCTACACTAGCTGTTTCCTGTCTATCCTTCCTTCTTGAGACTGTCCCTTATAACTTATTTTTCACAAGAATTGTATCTCAAGATCTGTTTCTTAGGAACTCAAGGCAAAGAAGATTTTCAGAATAAAGAAATGGAGACTCAACAGGAAGAATTTCAGGTGGCAGGTCAAAAGGAAGACGGGAACACTTGGGGTGAGATGCTTTCTGTGCCATTTTAATTATTGAGGTATGTTTCGTCTTATATCCTTTAAATTAAGGGATAAAAATCCACCTAACAACTTTGCTGTGAGAAATAAAGAAACAATATTACTAAAAAATAATCGTACTTGTTGCCAAGACTATAGGGTGCTCTCCACAAACTGACAGCAGGGACCCATAGCTGAAGACTACACTTACACAACTCATTGAACATCCAGAAGTTGAGCAGATGCCTACATAGAACTTTTCTCCCTACATTCTAGCTTCTTTAGTATAGGAAGGTATGTACTCTGCATGCTACCAAAAGAGAAATGAAAATATTAAGCCAGCCACAAACTCTCTGATCTACAATGGTGACCAGCTTGCAAGATACACTAGGACAGTGGTTGGTTCTCAACTTTTGTAGTGCACCCACCCTTTAATATAGTCTCTCATGTTGTGGTGACTCCCAATCATAAAATTATTTTCATTGCTATTTCACAACTGTAACAATTTTGCTACTGTGATGAATCACAATGTAAATTTCTGATACACAGGATATCTGATATGAGAACCCTGTGAAAGGGTCTTGTTACCCCTAAAGGGTTCACAACCAACAGGCTGAGAACCACTGCACTAGGGCATTGGTGCCACGAAGCTTGTGAGAACTGACCAATATCTGATTTTACTTAAGGCACACTCCACAAGATGGAACCCATACCGGAAACTGTTTGGGTGACCAGGAACCTGATACTAGATATCCCAGAGGACTAGGGCAAAGCCAAATATTACTGGTCCAAAAAAAAAAGTAGTAACAAAGTTACCCCCATGATATTCTGCTATATTTACAAATCTGTGCCTTATTCAGCCATCCTCAGAGAAGCTTCCTCCTGCAGCAGATGGGAAAAGTAGAGAACCACAACCAAATAGCACACATGCAAAGGAACAGACACACACACACACACACACACACACACACACACACACACACACAAACAGAGAGAGAGAGAGAGAGAGAGAGAGAAGAGAGATTTAAACACACAACTCTAAATGTGATGTCTCCATAAAATCTCTCCCCTCAGAGCTCAGAACCTTGTGGAAGAGGAGGCAGAAAGAGTGTGAGAGCCAAAGGGGATGGAGGACACCCAGAGAACAAGACCCCCTAAGTCAACTGGGCAAAGCTCATATGAATTTACGGAGACTGAAGCAGCAAGTACAGGTTATACATGATTCTGCACCAGGTCCTCTGCACATATGTTATGGCATTCAGTTTAGTATTTTTATGGGATTCCTGAGTGTGTGAACCAGTGGGTCTCTGATTTTTGTGCCTGAATGAAAAATAAAATAAAATAAAAAAGGAAGAACAAGGTTGCTACTAGGTATGGTAGAGGAAGTTTATTGTAGATATGAGGAGAGCGTAGCCAGAGACAGAGACATCTGGGAGACCCCAGAGTGAACACGACTCTGAGCCAGGCCATGTGAGAAGAGAGGGGACAGGAGAGTAAAGGGTAGACAAAGAGGCCAGGTAACCGAAATACCTGGATTATATAGGGAAGGGCAGCTGGGGGAAGGGCAGCCAGACCCTGGACTGGAGAAATTTAGATTAAGGGGCAGATATACCAGCCATACCCTTAAGGACTGGGGGATGCTCGGAGAACCTAGTAGCCAGGTCCAATTTTATGTGTTAAATAGGCAGTTCAGCTGCCATTTTTTCTGGGTTTGAGACCTAACAGTCTTCTCTCCTAGGCTTTCTTTCTTCTGTTTTTTTTTTTTTAATTCTGTTTGTCTTGTCCAATTCTAATGTGTTTGTTTTTGTATTATTTTATTGCTTTGTTTTATTTATTATTATCCCTTAGAAACCTTTTTCTAATGAGAGACAGAAAGGGAGTGAATTCAAATGGGAGGGGAGGTGGGACAAAAACTGGGAGGAGTAGAGAGAGGGAAAACTGTAACCATTATGTGAATATATTATGTGAGGGAAAAAAATCTATTTCCAATAAATGAAAAAAATAAATACTTCCTAATATATATAGGCATTCAGTAAAATGTATCTCTCTTATTCTTAATATGATAGTATGCTTTCAAGTAATTCAAAAATATAAAACAAGCTTGTTTGTGACTAGCAAAATCAGACAACCCAAAATGAGTTTGCTCAAAGCCTCTGTGAGATTGGGTCTGCCTGGCTGTGCATGCAGAGAGCTTTCTAGCATTGCTCTCAGATGTGAAATGACTGCAGAGTCCCTGAGGGGACTGGCTTCTGAGGCGGGGGCGAGTACAGAGCTGTGGGAATGAACACAGTTGCTGTGTTTTATGTTTTAGTTTTGAGTTACATCAGGAAGAAGTAAAGCTATGTGCATTATTTCTTGGAAGCTGCTTTCTCCTTTAAATTACCCCAGGCAGAACAATGGCAGCATTCTTAATTTCTTAATTTTAATTAATTTTAAATGTGTGAACTGTATCTACATCATTTCCCTCTCTCTCTCTCTTTCTCCTCCCTCAAACCCTCCTGCCCCCCCATCACTCCCTCACAAGTTGATGGCCTCTTTTTCTTAAATTAGTATTGTTACATATACACATGCACACATACACACACAAAAAATATATATAAATACAACCTGTAAGTTTAAACCAAATAGTTTAGTGTAGTTCATATGTATATTTTTTAATCTAAGCACTTGATATTGTATAACCAATCAGGGGGCTCATTCCTGGGAAAGACCTATTCTTCTCCTCTTATAAGTCATTAAATGCTTGTAATTCTTCATCTAGAAGACAGGCCTTGTGAGATTTTCCCCATCAACCTTGGCATGTCAACTGCTCCATGTTCCTTTCATTTATTTACCTTTGATAACAGTTGTATTGGACTTGGGGCTCCACATAAACTCAGCAAGTATGTCAGTAGCCCAAATGTACTTACTAAAAAATTATACAATTGGCATCCAACTGCAGGTAGATCATATTAATACTATAAACGACCATAGATAAAATAGATGGTTAATATGCTAACACTTCACAGCCATTAATATAAAATCATTGGCCAGTTCTACTGTCATTTGAAGTTACTGCAGTTGTAGAATTATATTAAAGCCTGTCAGTTAAAAAGCTCTGGGCCTGGAGATGGAAAGAGGAAGATTAGATAAGATAGATGATAAATAATAAGTAGATATGAATGATAGATATAAAGAATAGATGATAGATATAGATAAATGATAGATAGATAGATAGATAGATGATAGATAGATAGATATAGAGTAATAAATAGATGATAGACAAAGATTAGATAAATAGATGATAGATAGAGACAATAGATAAATTAGGTAGATGGTAGATATATGGTAGAGAGAAGATACATAGATAAATAGATAGATGATATATATATATAGATAAATGATAGATGATAGATATAGAGCAATAGAGAGATGATTGATTCATTGATTGATAGAGATTAGATAGATGATAGAGATGATAGATGGTTGATAGATGGTAGATAGATAGATAGATAGATAGATAGATAGATAGATAGATAGATAGATGATAAATGAGAGGGGGGAGGCTGTAAAGCAAGAATACTATGAAAGTGCTTTTGTAGTTCAAGTAGTATGATAGCATTATCTAAGTTGGGACAAAAGACAAAATAAAAATTAAGTTATGTCAAAGTTCTTGCTCAATGGTGAAGCAGGCATGGGCTGCTCATTCCAAGCCCTTTGTCCTATTCTACCTTCTAATATTTCAGCAAAAGCAGTACTAGGTTCATCACTAGCTGCTTCTAACAGCCAAGTGAAGTGAAAGAGGATTAACTCTACAAGGATATATCCTAGATAGAACCAACCATGAATGTTAAAAAAAAAAAAGAAATGATTCCTAATGAAATTCTGCTATAGTTAGATGCCTAGCCCAATCCTCATTAGAGAGGCTTCATCCAGCAACTGATGGTAGCAGATGCAGAGACCCACAGCCAAACAGTAAGCAGAGCCAAGGGAACCCTGCAGAAGAGCAGGAAGAAGGAAGGATTGTAGGACCCAGAGGAGTCGAAAACACTACAAGAATATGGACCTCAGCACCAACTAACTGGCACTGGCGCTCACAGAGACTGAACCCATAATCAGGGAGCCTCGATGAGTCTGACCTGGGTTCTTTACATATACATTATGGTTGTGTAGCCTGGTGTTCTTGTGGGGCTCCCAACTGTGGGAGTGAGGGTTATTTCTGACTCTTTTGCCTGCACATAGGACCCTTTTTCTCCTTCTGGGTTGCTTCATCTAGCCTTGATGTGAGGGTTTGTACCTAATCTTATTATAACTTGTTAAGCCACGGTTGATTAATATCCCTGGGAGGCCTTCCCCTCCCCTCTTTTTTGGAAGGGGGATGGGGAAAAGAGGAAGTGGGGATGGACTAGAATGAATGGAGGGAGGGGAAACTGAGGATCCAATGTGTGAGAGAAGAATAAAAGAGAGAGTGATACATGAGAATGTTTCTAGACTTTTAATTTCCTGATAGAACAGTAACACCTGGACAGAATACTCTTATTTTCCCCCTCTCCCACTATATTTTTTATCTTGTGTGGGCTTTTCAAATTCTTACAGGAGTACCTCAGATACACTAAGGACCAGAGTGTGGTATAGTAGCAAGAAAGGGCTGCTAAGGAAAAACCTCTGGTCAAGAGAATATATCTCTCCCCTGGTAAAGACCTAACTTTCCAGCTGAGCTGGATAAGTCACTTTGACTGAAATACCATCCCTGGAAGGTGAGCTAACTTTAAACCATGCTACAGAGGTGAGTGGGGTAATTAGTCCCTAAGGCCTGCACATTTCCTTCCCAGAATCCTCTCCGCTAGTGCAGTAACTTATGGACCAGACCTATGTAGGATCAAAAGTCTGTCCATTTTTATGAATTATTCAAGAAAGTATAACTCCCCCCTTTTCTCTATCTCTTTTTAAGTAATCTTTCCATAACACTTTGGGTGTTTTCCCAAACTGTTTGGGCTTCCTTCCCCTTTCTCTAAAACCTTCCTCTCTACCCTCCACGTAGCTGTTTGTCAGGTGTCTAACCTCCACGTCAGTTTAAATGACATGCTTCTTTCTCTTTTCTCTCCTGCATTCCCCTCTACCAGGAAGCAGCTTAAGTGTGTAAGTTGCCAGCCGAGGGTTTTCTTTTAAACTCTAATAATACTGTCCTTGAGCTTCCATTTAAGCTTACTCTTAAATTCTTTATTAATGAGGCTAAGAACCCCAAAAGGGCACACTGATTACCCTTGTTGCCCTGTAACAAATGGAACCTCAGAAAAAGTTTGGGTCTTTATCCCAGAAATTAACCCAGAAGAGGGTGCATTTCCTGTCTGCAAAGCGCAGGCTAGGGTTTGGGGCAGGACACAGTGCTGGAAGAAAGCAGGGACACAAAGCATGTGGGTGGCTGGCTACACTGGTGAACACTTGGCCAGGTAAATAGCAGAAGGAAACCATGCCATCCACATGAAGCGCAGGGGCCAGAGCCAAGACAGGATGTCAGAAAGAGGAACTCGCCTCGGAAAAACTGTTTCCTGTGACAGAAGCTGAGCCAAGTTGAGTGGTGGCCTCTGAGACACCCCAAAGAGAAGTATGTTCTGGCAAGAAAGTGTTCAGTGACATGCTGCTTCCTACTCAGCCTTAGGTCTAAAGGACACTGTCTGAGGTCAAGAAAATCTTACTAGGATTTACACAGTTGGGTCAGATGTCCTACTTCTGTTCAAAAAAAGCTCCTGAGTTCATAAGTTTTACATTACCAATGTGTGATATTTTTCAGAATAATAAACCAAGATTCTCTCAGAATAGGAATTGTGTGCTATTAATCTTTGTACTCTCATTGCTTAGCAGGGTTCTTTTTCCCCCATAATACCAAGTTTATTTTTTAAAATAGGAAAATATATTAGTAATATACATTTGGAGAAATATTGTTTGATTTTTTGAGAACATAATATAATTTCATGATTTCTCTCTTCCTTTTCTTCCCTCCACACTCTCCCATATACCCTTCCTGCTCTCTTTCAAATTCATTTCCTATTTTTAATTTTTGTTACATACATACATATATACTTATATGTATATGTATATATGAATGTTTATATGTGTGTATATATTCCTAAATACACCCTGCTTATTCTGAATATTACTTGTATGTATATATATTCAGGACTGACCATTTGGTATTGGATAATCAGTTGGTGTATTCTTCCCTCCAGGAACACTGTTTCTCCTGCTCTCATCATTTTAGTAGTACCTTAACTATATTTTTTGAGAGATTACATAAATAATAACAGTATTCAGTGGGCACTAATGATTAGCTGAATATTGGGCAAAATGCTTGTTTTAAAATAACTTATTAGCCGGGCGGTGGTGGCGCACGCCTTTAATCCCAGCACTTGGGAGGCAGAGGCAGGTGGATCTTTGTGAGTTCGAGGCCAGCCTGGTCTACAAAGTGAGTCCAGGACAGCCAGGGCTACACAGAGAAACCCTGTCTCAAAAAAACCAAAAATAAAAAATAAAATAAATAAAATAACTTATTAATATCATAGAAAATAGCCACTACCACTATCTTCTCTTTACCAATTAAGAAACTGGGATGTATAGAAGTATATTTCTCAAGGAGACATACCTAAAACAAACAAACAAAGAAACCGTAGACTCCATATGAAATCAGGTCATCTCCCTCCAGAGCACACTGCTGTTACTTACTAAAGGGGGAGAAGTAAGCACATTAATCATTTAACATACTACTAGAGAGTAATCTGTTTTTCTATTCTTTTTCTCGTGAGTTAAAAATGGGCCTTTGGTTCCCAAACCCCTGAATAACTGCTTCTGAAGAACAGTCAGAGTGCGTTTTCAAAAGCCTGGGCACCCTGGGAAAGAGGTAGCTGGAGAGCTTCGAGGTCTACTTACAACACAATGAACACATCACAGGGCTAAGGACCGAGATGGAGATAAGTTCATCAGGACCCATGAGCCAGAACCATTTTGCAGATCTCCTGGGCCTTCATTGTGCTGCTGTCAGTAAATAGGGAAAGTACACAAAGACCCTGAACAGAAATTCTAGTCTACCCTGAGAAAATAGAAGCTAAGCACTACTTTAAAACTGAAACAGAAAAACCAAGTCAAATGATGTTCTATGAGGTCATTGGTATATCACCAATGGCTAACAACAGAAAGCAAAAATGAAAGAAAATAACTCATTCAATCAGTGTTAGCCTTCACCCTATTTATCCCAGATCTTTTGTCTACCTCAGTTCTCTTTAGCTTCCCTCATCAAGCCCCTTCTTTGGGGGATCATTACTCCATGCCCAGAAGTCCTGTACATAATATAGAAGGTCTGCCTTGGGGTCTTATAACTTATATCTGAGACAAGGAATACTGGCTTCTCATGATAATTAAGTAGAAACAGAAGAGGTGAAAGAAAGGGATAGATACACGGACACTACAGGACTGACTCACATATGAATGGGCAGAGACATTCAGGTCGTTCAGGTTGGCAGCACGTTCAGGTTCAAGTCTGATGGGGTCCCAGCACTGAGAGAAGCAGACACAAGCCCCCATCCCTAACCAGAAGCTGTCTCTCAATGTCAACCACTCACAAATGAAAAATTAGTTTTCTCTAGTAGAGCCTAATCGGGTATACAAACCACACTTGAGGCCAGGCTGCACACCCAGGAGTAGATAGCCACTACAAAATGAACTCAATAGTATTTTTAGAGGGTTTGTTGCTGTTGTTGCTTGTTTGTTTGTTTATATTTTTTGTCTCATAATGCTTTGTTTGTGCTTTTTTCCCCTTACTAGTCTTTTGCTCATATATTACAGTTTCTTTGGGGGGGGGGGGGTTGGGGGAGGTTGAGACAGGGTTTCTCTGTGTAACAGCTCTGGCTGTCCTGGACTCACTTTGCAGACCAGGCTGGCCTTGAACTCACAGAGATCCACCTGCTTCTGCCTCCCCCTCCCGAGTGCTGAGATTAAAGGTGTGCATCACCAGGCCCAGCCATTACAGACAGGTGTGAACTGCCATGTGGTGCTGGGATTTGAACCTAGGTCCTTTGGAAGAACAGACAGTGCTCTTAACCACTGAGCCATCTCTCCAGCCCATGTTACAGTTTCTAATTTTATGTTTTTATTAGTTTTGTTTATGTGAATGTGTATATTTATTTTAAGTATATATATGCTTCTTTTGCTTTTCTTTGTTGTTTTTTTCTGTTTGTTTTTTATTTTTAATGTTTTGTCTGCTTTCTAAAGAAAGAGAGAATGTGTGAAGTTGGATGGGTAAGGAGGTAGGAAGGATCTGGGAGGAAATGAAGGAAGGGAAACTGTGATCAGAATATAGTGTATGAAAAAATTATTTTCAATAAAAGTAGAAAGTTGGGGTTAAGATAATCTATAAAATCCTGCCCCAAATTTCCTTTTTTTTTAACTTTATAATATAGTTAGAAAGTGATGTGGAATCACTATAGAAGGGATTTATGTTAGGTCAAATGTTCAATATTTCTTTCAATTGGAAGTTATTAAATAATTGTGTAAGTAAGCATGACAGAAATTCAAAGAAGTGAACCTTCAGCCTGTAGGCTCCTACTACATCCCTTTGGTTGCAAAGAAAGGTGCTTGACTTCCAGATCCTCTCTAACAATCCTGGACCTAACTATTGCCGTCAATTGACTCCACAGTCTTCTTGTCATGAAAACAAGCCACATGATTTCCTTAAACTGAAAAGCTTCTGAAAGACAAAAGACACTGTCATTCAAACAAAATGGCAACCTACAGATTGGGAAAAAATCTTCACCAACCCCACATCTGACAGAGGGCTAATATCCAAAAATCTAGAAAAAAATCAAGAAATTAAATGCCAAGAACCCAAATAATCCAATCAAAAAATGGGGAACAGAGCTAAACAGAGAATTCACAAAGGAGGAATTCCTAATGGCTGAGAGACACTTGAAGAAATGCTCAGCATCCTTAATCATCAGAGAAATGCAACTCAAGAGGACTCTGAGATTCCATCTCACACCTGTCAGAATGGCTAAGATCAAAAGCTCAAATGATAGCACATGCTGGCCAAGTTGTGGAGAAAGGGGGACTCTCCTTCATTGATGGTGAGAATGCAAGCTTTTATAACCACTATGGAAATCAGTCTTGCAATATCTTAGAAAACTTGGAATAGCTCTACCTCAAGACCCAGCCATACCACTTCTGGGTATACATCCAAATGATTCCTCACCAAATCACAAGAAAGTTTCCTCATCTATGTTCATAGCAGCCTTATTTGTAATAGCTAGAAACTGGAAACAACCCAGATGTCCGTCAACCAAGAAATGGATAAAAAAATCTGTGGTACATCTATACAATGGAATACTACTCAGCCATCAGAAACAACAAAATCATGCAATTTGTAGCCAAATGGATGGAACTAGAGAAGCTCATCCTGATTGAGCTAACCCAGGCTCAGAAGAATGCACATGGCATCTACTCACTTATAATCAGATTTTTGCCATATAGTACAGGATAACTATACTACAACCAATGCACCAACGGGAACATGAACATAGACTTTGTTTCCTCAATGAGACACTTTGCCCTAGTGGTGCTGCCTTGTAGGCCCCCAGTGTATGAGGAGGCTCTTGGCCCTCATATGACTGTTGAACTGAGGCAGGGGACTGATATGTAGGGACACTCCACTCAAGAGGAGTGGGATGGAAGAGTTAGGGGGTAGAGGGTGGGAGGGTGGGACTGTGACGGGTGGAAAGAGGGCAGTGTGATGGAGATGTAACTTCAAGTAATAAATATTTTTTAACTAGTTAACATCATCAGACTACATAATTAGGATCTTCAACCATTCAGAATACATGAAACAGAGTAATTTATAACAGAAAGAAATTTGTTTGGGCTTATGGTTCTGGAAGCTGTGAAGTCCAAGCCTGGCCAGTTGAATCTAATGAGTTTCATGCTGTTTTCACAACACAAAATACCTTTCTTCCTTCCCCATAATCTCTAAATCAACCCAGAGTCAACTCAAAAGTCAAAAGTTCTGTTTAAGACTGAAGGAAAATGATTTCCAGCTAGAAATCTGGAAATTCAGAACAAATCATCTCCTCCAAAATGAAATGAAGAAACAAGAAGTGGGAGATGGGAAATCTGGAAAGGAGAAAGATCAGGAGGAGCAAGAGGAGAAAATAGAAGAAGAGGAGAAAGGGGAGGAATAGACTCTCAAAAAAGAACAGCAAGTAGAAAGAAGCCCAAGAAAGTGCAAACATTAAGAAGGCAGATACTAGGTCTCAGAGCTGGGAATAATTAGGTTTTGTTCCCTGTTATACTTCTAGGCATCCGGAGATTCCCTGCTCCTGTGATTCCTGCAGTCAGTCTGTGATTCAGATCTCACAGGCTGGCATTACACACAAGTGCCTGCAGCTTTCCCAAGTGGGCCTTAAACAACGGAGAATCTATAGTTTTAGTTTCTCTATGATAGGGCTCTACTCATGCTTCCACCAGACATGGCTCATGTATGTATTCTCTGAGCAATTTCTTCCCCGTGCCAGAGCATGTTAGCTGCCTGTTATGGCCAGAGCTCTGGGGTACTGCACCAGATTATGGGGAGTAGAATCCTGGGGTGAACTGCGTGGGGACTCCATAAAAGTTTCTCAAAACTCACTCTGCCCTCCAAAAGCACTGGGGAAGTGCTGGGAGAGACAACCTATAAGATCTTTGAAATGGTTCCACTTTTCCATTATCATGATTAACATCTTCCTGCTCATACTAACATTGTCAATAACTTATTCTTTGGGCAATACCCTAGTTTTGCTTTCTGAACATTTTTTCCATCCTTTACATGGACAGTCTGTAAATTTTCCAAATGTTTACTTTCTGTTTTTACTTTAATCATAAATTATGCTTTTAATTAACTCCTTTACTCTTAGCTCCCTGAAGTGAGAAAAAAATTAAACCACAGTTCTTTGAGGGCTCTACTACTTAGAAGTATTTCTTCTGCTAGACTTCTTAGTGCAGCATTCTCAGGTTCTGCTGTCCATCAAGCCCTCAGGAATGGTCACAGTTCAGCAAGCTCCTTGGTATTTCATACAAGAGTGGGATTTTTTTTCTAGTTCTCAACAACATGGCCCTAATTTCCATCTATGACATCATGAGAATGGCCATAACTATCCCTGATTCTATTACATTCCTGATCATAACCACTTAGGTAACCTCTGACAAGTCCCAGACCTTCCAAAGCCCATTGTATTCTTCTAATCCTTCACAAGATTGCTCTTAAAGCTCTGAATAGTCATTCTGACATGGATTTCTAAACAGTCCTGGCCCTTACCTCTTACACAGTGACAAAGCCATTTCACATTTTCAGACATTTATATAAAAACAGTAGATTTTCTCAGGACTAGTTTTCACTCTTATTCCAAAACCTGCTGCTATTGTAAATGATTGAAACTGAATAATTTATGAAAGAAAGAAGGTTTATCTTAGGCTGCTACTTCTGGAAAGTTCAAGATTATATGGCCATATCCATTGAGAATTTATGGTGCTTTGTAATTTCCATCTATGGGGAAGTTGGAAGGAAAGACTACACACATATAAAAAGAAAAAAGCAAGGCAAACACCTGTGATAGCTAGCCAATTTTTACGATAGAAGAATTTATCCATCCATGAGGGTTCCATCCCATGACTCAAACAACTCCTAAGAGGGCTCATCATCTCCCAATGCATTTCCATCACATGACATTCAACAGCATACAATCAAATAATAGCAGTAGTAATACATAAGCCTTTAGAAACTAGTGACTCTTATTCTGAATACAATTTTTCTCATGCAAAGTGTAATGTATAAAAGTCATTCTTAAAGAACGTGATAAGGGGTACTGTGGAATCCCTGGGCCTGATGAGGACTTTTTTAATGCTACTCTTCATCATCTGTCCTCTCTTCCTTCCATATTTTTCTCTTCTTTCCCTAGTATTATTAATTTAAATTTATTGATGTCTAATTGTTACTAAGAAACATTTGATTCCTTATTCCAATGTTTATCTTTAAACTCACCTCTTTTTACTCTCAAGATATTTGCCGTTTCATTCTGATAATTTGTCATAGTCAAAATTATCAATATGGAACAACAAATACCCACAACATAATAAATACAGGAAGAAAACTAGCAAGTGTATGGAATGAAAAATAGGTGATTTATTCTATTTAAAATTTTAATCTCATGAATCTGATCAGCAAGAAGAGATGTACAAATTAGTCACAAGCCAACATCACAACAGTATAATGTGACCCTGAAAAACATTAGCCTTAAACTACAATGATGTAGATATCGGATGGCCTTCACACTTTCCTAATATGATCAGTTTCAGTAGAGTTAACCTCCATAGGAGGTAGAGATTTAAGGTCTTTTCCTGTAAAAATTTTTGCTCCAAGAAATCACACACCAAGATATGACCTTGTCATTGTATAATTAGCCATATATTAGACACTAGCTGCTTAGGGAATAAGGGCTCAACTGTTGAAGTCAAGCACACGGACAGATACATATGTAACTTACCATCTGTAAACTCTGAGGAGGATACTCGAAATTCTTCTGACGTTCAGCAAAGCACCCATACTGAGTGAAATAAAACATTATGCAGCTATTGTTCTCTCATGAGCCTGACGATTAATTGAAGTCTGGCTGACCAAGGCTGAGCTCTACAGGGTTAGCTACAAGGTTGGCTTCAAACTCTCAGTTGGATATAGGTTTTTTTTCCTCTCGTGCTTCTGGGACAAGTGGATTTTCCTAAACACACTCCTTCTCATGATGGTGAAACAATGTAGAAATTATGAGTATAATTATTCACGTCTACTTTGAACCTCCAAGTGTACATATCTGTAACTATCTTATCAGTCAACACCTATACCAAAAGTTGAGAATTGTATTCTGCTCTCAAGTAGCCTTGACATATATATGGCAATATAATACCTCTATATAGAAACAAAATAGTGTGGGACAAGACTTAGTCTATTACCCAACCTTAATATCCTCTGGACGAAATTACCTTAATATCAGAAAAAGTAGACAGAATAGTAAGTGACAAAATGGCCATGTCATAATCCCCACAACCTATAAACATGTTCCTTTTCATGACAAAAAGGGTTTTGTAGATATTGCAGATCTATACAAGGTGTTGTACTAACTCCTGATTGCTACAACAAAATACAAGAGAAAAATAACTTATGGCAGAAGAGATTAATTTTGACTGATGGTTTCTGAGGTTTCTGTCAGCATTACTTCTGTCCATTGTTTCCGGGTTTCTGTTGAAGACAAGACCATAGGGAGGAGCATGTGGCAGTGTGAAGTAGCTTAACGCATGGTGGCAAGACAATTCAGGGAAATATAAGATTGGACAGGGACAAAACATATACAAAGAGTCAAGTCCCTATGAACCTATTCCTCCAAGTATTTGATTTCATTCTAATGGCACTAACCTCTTCAACAGCCACACTTCCCTTGGCCCCAACTTATACATTTCTTTTCTTGATAAACTTCAAAGTATTTAAAATCATTCTACTCTGCTCTTTCATCTTCATTCTCCCTGTAAATCAGACTTCAAGCAACCAACCATAACCATGACATTTCCTGAACACATTGACATTTTCACTAAATTAAGTAGTGCATTACCTTTAAATGTGGCTAGGCAAAAAGTCTCTGGGCCTGGCCTAAATATATTATGTTTATTTACAATGTAGCATGAATATTCTAGTCCATTTCCCAACAGGGTCTTCACTCCCATCTGAAACTTAAAAAGCACATGCTTCACTATCCATATTCCTATTGGCACTTGGGTCTTCTGAGATCACCACAGTCTTCCACTAAGCTCTATTCACTACATTCTTGGGCTTCTCTAGTCCACATTTCCAAACCTTCCCAAGCTCTTTCTGCAAAGCAACTCCAGAGCTTCTAAACAGAATCAATGAGTAAAGTCACAGCAATGACTCTACTTATCACTCCTAGTTTATCTGTAAGTAAGCTTTTCAATGCTGTGACAAATAAACATGAGGAACACAACTTAAGAAGAAAAGATTTAGTTGTTTTCACATTTTTGGACGTTTCTGTCCATGGTCAGTGAGTTTTGCTGCTTCTCAGCCAGTGGTGAGAAAAAGCATCATGTCAGAAAGAATGCAGTAGAACAAAGTAGCTCACTTCATAATGATCAGGAAATAGAAGAAAAGAACATGGTAGTGTTAGGCAAAAAATAAAACTGTAAAGCATTCCCAGTGACCTACTTCTATAAGGTCTAAGCTCCTATTGTACCACCAGTTGGGAATCAAGTCTTTGACATATGAGTTAAAGATAGGAGTCATTCCAGGTCCTAATAGTAAGGGTAGGTTGTCCTTGATTATTTAAGTGAGCCCACAGCAATCACAAGTACTTACATGAGATAAAGAAGGAAAGCCAGAAAATATATGTTAATGGAAGGAGGAGTGAGACTTACCCAAGGCTAAGAGCAAAGAAATGTGGGTACCCTCTGGAAGCTTGAAAATAAAAGTAATATACTCTCCAGATCGTCAGATGGATGCTATGCCAAAAACTTGATTTAATCCTGCAACACTCAGACTTCTGATCATCCTTACTATAAAGTAATACATCTGCATTGTTTCAAGTCACAAAACTATCAGTGATTCATTTCAGCACTGATAGAAGACTAGCATATTGAGGTGAGCAGCAATCATTATTCATCCCCCTTTTTTAATAATTTATTTTTTATTTCTTCAAGTTCCATCTCAATCACAATCCCCTCCCTACTCCCCCCTCCAGTCCCCCCCTCCCCCCCCCCTCCCCCTCACCCCCCCCTCCTTCTTCCCTTCTTTTTTTTTTTTTTTAGTTTAAGGTATTTCTTTTTTTCCCCCAACAGCTCTCCCTTTCAGTCCAAATAATGGTTCTTTTTCTTATAACTATAAATACAATACAAAACAACAGAAATAAATAGGCCACAATTATAAGAGTTATATGGCTTAGCATACATTACCAATGTCCAGTCCATATGTATTTGGCACCTGACTTTAACATTCTACTATCTAACCATCTCCATGTGTTTAAAGTTCTATATCTGACTCAGCTTTCATACTAACTTGCCTCATAATTTTAAAAATATCTTCTTAGATCCAGAACACCCTCTTGATTCCTAAACAACTCAAAATTTAACTATGAGACTCTAGCTATCTATTCTTCAACCACCTCAGAGACCTGAGAGGGATAAATATATCTGATTATATAGGAAGTGCAGGGCCTGCAGCTTCCAAAACTGAAAAATTACATACCAGTGGCTGCCTGGACAGTTCCCATTTTCTCTCCATACATTACAGCATCAATCTTCAGCCATTTGGCTCCATTTCTCTGACAGAAATTGATTGTAGAGCAGGAATTATGAAGGACTTACCTACCCTGTCTTGGCAGAGCTAGGCTGTCGACTTATCTGCTTCCAAGTTTTGTCCTTTTTGGACAGAAGTCTGTCTACAGTTGAAGCAAGGGGTTTTTCTTGCCAAGAGAACGGCTTACCACCAATTCAAAAATCTCCCACTGGAGATTCTTCGATGCTCATCTTCTACTTGGAGTAGAATAGGGGGTGCTGTCAGGAGCTGACATGTCTCGATATCAAAAAATCTTAAGTTAAGAAAACATCTTTGAATGCCATATTCTGCAGATCTCTTGAGGTTTTTGAAGATGCCCTATCTATCTCTTATATTTGGATAAGCAAATATTGCTTGTCTCTTAGCAGTTATTTTCTAAGCTACTCAGAAATCAAGTTGCTAAGAGACAAGCAATATTTGCTTATTCACCCCTTTTTAAGCACAGATACTATGAGCCTCAGTTTTTATATAATCCACTTGATTGACTGAATGTCGAAGTTACAGCTCTCTATCCAGGGGGAAGTCATGAGTCTTGGGTCAATGCAAACATACATGTTTAATTGGAACAGGTTGGAAGGAATTCAGATGCCATGCAAGCACAGTGCTGATAGCTGTCAAAGGAAGGTACTCCTGAGATTCCAATAAAGGCATATGAGCCTAACTCCACACTACCAGCAATATGCAAATAAGGCTCAGTATGATGGACTGGTACTGGGACTCTACATGCTGTTTTGGCTTTCACCCATGAAGTCAATCTTCTCCATCTCTAGACCCATCAACTTCCTTTGGGTTTTCAGCTCATTTAGCTCTTCTGATTATTCTCTATGACAGCCATCATTTGATTCCCACCAGTTTGGTACCCAAACTCTCTAGCTGCCCCTTCTGTTTTCCCAAAAACTATCTGAGACAAATCAAGACACTGGCTTTCACGATTCTATTTTCCTTGTGAACTAATCAAGCTTCTATAGACTTTCACATAGAAAATATACAGATCATGAATTTTATAAAACAGACAAGGGAAAAACTAAACTTTTTCATAATCCCGACTTGTTGCTTAGAAATTGATAGGATGTTGAACACTGCTGTTGTTTATTAAATTTTTGGAAAAGTTACAAAAAATTATAATCTATTTCTCTCCCAAGGAAATGTTATAAGGGATCATTTGTCAAAAATTAGGTAAAATAATAATTATTGTGAAAATAAAGTTGTAAAGAGAGACCTCAAATCATTAGTGTACTTGTGCACAAAAATAAATGTACCTTAATTAAAAATTTTCTACATGATATTTTATTTAATTCATAATTTTGTACAAGTCCTCTAGCAATAATGACTCAGGCATTGGAATATTTATATAAGCATATAATTTTATAGAGTAAACACTTATATTGTTACTCATACAAATTTTGAAATACATCACAAACTCTGCCAGAATGAGCAAGCCATGAAAGAGGCTGTGTTGCTCAGCTGTTATAATGCTTTTCTTAAAGTCTAGAATCATATGTCCAATCCTCCAGCTCACTGATTCTTCCTTCAGCCTTATTGAGTCTTCTGTTGAAACCTGTTGTTGAATTTGCCAGTTCTCTTATTGTATTCTTCATTTCTAGTATTTTTATTTTGAAATGACTAACTTTAATTTCTCTGTCAAACATCTCATGTTGTTCATGAATTATTTCCCGAATTTCACTTAGCTTTCTGTCTGTATTTTCTTGTGATTCTCTGAACTTCTTTAGAAGGATAATTCTGAATTCTTTGTCTGTCATTTCATAGATTTCCTTTTCATCTTGGTCTATGTCTAGAGTTTTTGTGGATTGTTTTGATGATGCCATGTTTCTCTGATTTTTCATTATCCAGGTGTCCTTGGGCTGATGCCTGCACATTTGATGAGACAGCCTCTTCGAACTTTTGTTGGTGTTCTTCGGTGGCACTAGATCTTTACTAATTCTAGCCTGGGATTCTGGATGAGCCGGCTGGTTGCAACACAGACATTGAAATTTTCCAATCAGAGGATAAAAAGAAAAAAGAATGAAAAGGAATGAGGACAGCTTAAATGATTTATAGCAAAGCATCTAAATAGCAAAAGTACAAGTTGTTAGCATTCAAGAGGAAGGAGAGAGAATAGAAAGCTTACTTATGGAAGTAACAGCATGAAACTTTCCAAACCTGCAGAAAGATATAAATATCAGAGTACAAAAAATCAAAGGATGTCATTCAGAGTTAATCAAAATAAAACCACCAGAAGCTGTATTCCAATCAAACTATCAATATTCAGACTCCAAGAGAGGGTCCTGAAAGCAGTAACATAAAGAAGAAAATAGCATACAAGGAACTGTATTGTCTATCTATCAAACAGCTCAGCAGAAACATTACAACACATGAGGGGTGGGATTACACGCTCAAGGCACTGAAGGGGTGATAGAGCCCTGTTAACAAACAATACTGCAGACTGAAAGTCTGTCATTCAGATATAAAGGAAGAATAAAGGCTTTCTCAGTCACACTACTGAGAGAGTTCACTGCTGAGCTTGTCTTGTAAGGAATGCTAGGGGCAGTCGTAAATATAAACACTAAATCAAACTTGTAATCCTCTAATATTATATTCCAATATAAAATTTAAGAAGCAAAATTATTAAAGAAAAGGAGGGTCACATAAGCATGAGGAGACATGTTCATCCCCAGCACCCACACAAAAAGCCAGTCATGGTGGCTTCCACTTTTAACTCCCCACCTTGAGAGGCAAAGGCAGGTGGATCTCTGGAACTCATTGGCCAGCCAACATAGCCAAATGGGTGAAGCACTGGTCCCAGAGAGAGATTCTGTCTCCAAAAAACAAGATTGACCATACCTGAGGAAATACTTAAAGTTGAACTCTAGCCTTCACATGGCATACATGAGCACCTGCCAGCACATGTATGTGTGTGTACAAACATACCCCATATACATGTATATGTATGTGTGTATACACATACCCCCAAAAGAAAAAATTAATCATAACTACAATGTCTCATTAAAAGATGTACAATAAAGAGTGTTATAAATTATAAATAACATCAAAAATTAATATAAGAAAAGCAGTACAGTGAAAATGTGAAATACTTTTATGACCATAGTTAAGTTCTTATCAGATTAAAATGTATTTTGTAACTACATGTTTTCGTAAGTACCTTAGTAACTTCAAGCCAAAACCTACAATGATACACAAAACCAGAAGAGCCATGGATAAAAACATACTACTAAAGGAAAATTCATATAACCAAGCATAAACCAATTCAGAAGAGCAAACAAAATAACACTGATATTTCCTTGTCTGTCAATAATTAACTTAAATATAAATAAGGTACATTCTGCCTGGATTTAAAAACAAAAACCAAGACTCAACCATTTGGAATGTGAATGAAACTTTATCTATAAAGAAATATGTCAGCTGAAAGTAAAAGGAGGTAGAAAATATTCCATGCAAACAGAGACCAACAGATAGCAAGAGGAGATGTATTTTCATCAGATAAAGTAGACTTTATCACCAAAAACTTTTAAAAAGATACCACAAAGATAATTACATAATAACACAGAGGTAGGTTTAACAAGATAACAATTGTAAATGTATATGCACCCAAAACCTCAGACTGAGAAGTATAAAGCAAATGCTAATAGATATGAAATAAAAGTTGGGCCACATCAAATGATGACAGAGTACTTCAATATTTCATCTTCTGTGGTGGGGACAATACAGCTTGTTCACACACTAAATTATCAAGGAAACATAAACCATACTCTAGACAAAATGGACCTTATAGATATTTACAGAATAGTGCTATAGAATACACACTCTCAACTACCTGCACATAAAACATACCCCAGAGAGTTATCTATACATCTGTGCTCATTGCAAAATTAGCCACAATAGTTAAAACATGGAATCAATCTAAGACACCATTAGAGAATAAATCATTATTAAAATGTGGCATATTGATAATAGAATACTAGTATACTATTAAAAAATGAAAATTTGCAACAACACTGATAGCCCTTCAAGTTAACTGAAATGCACTTATAAATATCACATGATCTCATACGAGGATTATAAGATGTAGACTTTCCAGAGAGTAGAATAGTAGTTAGTTGATTCTTGAGTGACTATTAAGAATTAAAGAATGTAGCGCTGTTCACCAGTGAATGCATGATTATAGCTAAATGAGAAGAAAGAATATGTTAAGATGGCAAGAATAGGCAGATAACAGGAGACAGAAAGTAGATAAGTAATTTCCTATAGCAAGGAACAATTGTGGAGAAAGGAAAGGCAGGATGGAGGAAAGAGAAATGAGGACCAATGCTCACACATTTTCTGTTTGGATGATGAAACATTGTTAAACAGTTTGTAAATAATGAATGCACAATTTAGTAAATGCACTATAAGAACCTGATGGCACACTTTTAATGGGTGAATTACATGTAATGCATGTCTCAATAAAGATAATTGCAAAAAATATGGTTTGAGAAGTCATGGGCCAGTTCCCTAGTTATATGGCTACATGTGCCATGTAAGAGCTTCTTGGTGGTTACAAGCCATCTTGCTGAATGTGTGTTTGCTCAGCATATTGTTCTGAAGTCTGACTTCAGGAAGATTTCTAACGTTAAGGTAGTGTAACAAAAACCAAAGTTACACAACTTAAAATGTCATGAGGATAGAAGAGTCTCACGAAACGAGGAGAGTGTGCAATATTGATGGAGCTAAAGGTTTCAACAAAACTCACAGAAATTAGATAAATAAGTGTGATAATCTGAAGACTTGTAGGATCAGAATTAAAAGTCCTTGATTACACAGATTAACCTACTGTCCTTAGTCTACAAGGCAGAGCTAAACTAGAAATAAAAAAAAAAAACACAAGAGAAAGGAAGACAAAGATCAAATGGAATGTTAATCTACTAACAGAAAATCAAAAGGAGAAAAAATATAAACATTCAAGAAATTTAAAATGAGAACTAGAAAATATTATGTCAAAAAAAAAAAACCCGAAGAATCTTTTGGAGATGGAGGTAAAGCCAAATTCACAGATAAATTCTTTCAGAATCTGCTTTAGACCAGCCTCCACAATAGAACATTGACTATAAGGGCGGGCCTTCTGCTGTGTGGTTAAGTAGGCAATGGGCACATTACATTAGCGAGGAGAACCGCAACAAAGAGAAGGGTGGAGCAAGCGAGCACCACTCCTACCTGCAGACTCCAGCCCCACCCTATATAGAAAGTCTCCAAGTGAGATGGAACAGCGGGAAACAACCATCAAATGGCTTCCACTTAATTCACCAACACTTTTCAAAAAGTAGATGAACATGATAATAATTCTTAAAAACCATTCTCAAGAGGGACAAAATGATGATGATTCTCCAATTTCTTTCACAAAATTTTGAGTACAACTAAGTGTAACTAAGATGCTTACTGAGGTTCTGCACAGTGTCTAATGTCACCAAAAATAAAGAAAAAGCGGAACGGGGGTTGCATGCCCAGCACTCTAGAGACAGAGACAGACAGATCTCTGTGAGTTCGAGGCCAGCCTGGTTTATAATATTATAACTACTTTATAATATTAATACTACATTGTAAGATTCTTGTGAGGAATTAATATGCAAGCACACAAAGGTAATTTGAGTAGCCCTGGTGTTGAGGAGTTACTTAACCAGCTACCACTGTTGCTTTTAGAGACTGCTACCAATGATCCCTCCAGGCCACAGAGTCACCAGGGGTATTCCAGAGAATAACAGTATACTACAGGGTCTACATCCATGAACCACAGAGGGATAAAAGTGTTTCCAGAAACTTCTCTAGCTATCATCCATCCTGATTCACTGGACAAGTCTGAAAACCAGGATTTCTTGAGGCAAAATCTTTAAATCTCATGACAATTTAGTTGATTAGAAACAATGTCTTTGAAGGTTTTTTAATATACTGCTAAAACTGAATAAATGCTGTCTATTTCTGCAGAACTTTACTAGATGAAAACCAGAAATTAAAAAATGAAAAAATTTAAAACCACACAATCAAATGATGAAAAATTAGAAGACTAGATTATATCATAACAAGATATATTTAGTCTTATAAATTATATGTACATATTTGTATTCATCATTATGAAATTTAAAAAGGTAAATTTGAGCATTTTTATATTTGCTATTATACTCTTAAAAGAGAAATAAAAACAAATATAAGAACTCATGTATTATTAGCTTTGAACCAGATACTTGATATATAATAGTAAAACCATGCATTATGAAACAATATGCATTGAATGCATTATAATAATAATAATTTTCACAAGTTATTATGAAAAAGTAAGAATGTTTTTTTTAATTATTACAGGGGACTTAACAATAATTTCCTTGCTTCTTTCATGAGATTTTTAGGTAAAAACAATATACAAGGAAGTTCTGTGTAAATTGCTTTGCCAACATATCATTTTTTTGTCTTAAAACTTTAAAATGCTTCTAGGTATGACTATAATAACAAGAGATATGAATTTACACATACAGGCAGAATCTATGTATTCAAGGTCCTTTTTGATTCATTTTTCTTTAATAATCTTAAATTTGGGCAAGAGGAAATTAAAATTATGGAAACTAAAATGGTATGTTCTGCAAGAATATACTGACATAGTTATAAGGATAAGGTCAAGGAATGATGATCATCTAAAATATAAACCCATAACAATACACTGACAAACCTCAAAACCCTTACTTATCTGCATCACAGATACACACTAAGACACTTTAATGTTGCAGCTATGAACAAAGAGTACCTCAACACAATCCTGCAAACTGGGCTTAAGAGCTGTGTGTCACTTGGCACCCTTATAACTTGTTTTCCATGCCATAACTGACTGACTTGGAGGGTAAAAGGAGAGGAAGAAGAAGTGGGATTTTTGTAAATGTTTCCAATAATCAGGAGTAAAATCACATTACTAGATAAAAACTATCCTTAGAGTAGAATTGCTGGTACCATAGAGTTTTACCCACCTTAGACTGCACTGGTAACACCTGTGGGTCTGTCCTAAATCAACTAAATGGTGAGTTCAGCCAGGACTAGGAAGTGTGGTTCATCTTCAACTACAGGATGATCTTCCCAGTAACCTAACCTGGTCAAAAATCTCACCTCTATGCATGTCCTCTTTATTTTCCCATTAAATATTGACAGCATAAGCAATGGGAAGGAATCTTATTTTGCCCTAGGGACCCAGGTAAATTTACCTTTTACACAGTCAGCAAATGATTTTCAAATTTTGATGTCTGTAAGGACAAACTAGGAGAAGGAAAGGGGCAAGAAGAATAGGGTGGGAAGTTAGGGCTGGAAGGGGAGAAAAGAGGGGGCTGTAATCCAGATATAACTTGAATAAATAAATAAATAAATGTTGGGAAATTTTTAAAATAAACTAGAAAAAAAGAATAAACTAAAAAGGCAAATTCTAACAGAGGCAAATTCCAAACTCTAGTCTGAGAGTTTCTAACAAATGCATCTTTCCAGGCTAAAACTAGATTTTAGGCTTTCAGATTTCCAGGTTAGCCTCTCTAAGAATTGCCTTCTTGATATCTGCAGGAGGAGTTAAAAACAAAGGTCAGTCTATGGATTTGAAGACCCATACATAGTCTAGATCAACGAGAGGTTCTTGAATGGTTCATCTGAACACCACCTCTCTGCGAGCCCATGTGCCCACCAGGTGAGCACAGTCTCTTTGCTTCCTGTTACAACTATCCATCGCCTTAATTAATATTATTTACCCACCATTACCTGGTATTCTGAGGTATAAATTAACTAACAAATAGAATAGAAACTAGTACAGATAACCACTTTAGGGGCAAGTTTATAAATAAATACCTACCAAGAATTTTTTTAAATGTTTTAAAAGATCATTTAATCAACTTGTCTCTGTACAGCTGAAGTTTTAGGAAAGTTGTGCCAATGTTTTATGACAGAGGAGCCACCACACAAGGAAATACTAGAGAGGAAGCCAAGATTTTTCACATGCACTCTGGATGGCTTCATCTTTATTTAGCCCTTCCCCTCAAGTTTCAAATTGAGTGCTTTAAGATTTTATAACCTAAAACAGGAAGGAAAGTCTGTTTCTTCCATCACAGTTCCTTGTTCACTAAGACGGACTGTATATGGAAACCTTAACCAGATGTCCAAGAAACTGGCCACTCGGTTTTTCCTTCCTGAAATAATAAATCACTAAGCCCTGGTGATGTACAGGAAGTTTGCGGCTTACACTGCAGAAGTTATGGAAATGCAGATCCAAGAGGTCACACCTGGTAGTAGGATGAATGTGAGGGAATGACTAGCTTCCACTGTTGGCCTCTATGCTTCTCTGCTACCTTCTCTCCTTCTGTTGGAGACCTGTGGGAACCTGTTCATCTCCATCGTAGATCATGCAAGATACAGGAGACCCTTCATGATGTGCGCATGCTTTATCAAGTAACAATGAATCAAATATGTTCTCTACAAAATGTCCCAAGTCTTTGTGCTATTGAGCTATTGTTCCTACAATGAAGTGAGTGGAGCCCCTTTGAGCAGTACAGCTGGCAACCTCGGTCCATAGGCAGACCTCTTTAACCTATGTTTCCCTCCAGAGAGATCAAAGAACATTCCTTTTATAATAATGTTGATGATTATGATGAAACCAAAGATAATGCCAAAACCCTGTGATTGCAAATGCTGATTTTTTTAAAATTTGGGGTAGACGAAATTATCAGAAAAGGTTTTGCTGGATCTGTTCTCATAAAGTTGTTCGCCCAGTTATGAATAGAAAACTATGCAAGTAAATATTTAAGATAAATCTAGTGGTGAAGTTTGACTTTGAAGTTTTCTTTGCCTCCCAATTGTGCATTTGTTGGGGGTGAAGATAGAGAAAGGAAACTAGAGTTCCCCTTGAAGGTTTTGGAGCTTGATATTTATTTATAAGTGGCAGATTTTTTTTCTCCAGATGTTGATAAATGCAAACCAAAGTACTAAAACTAAAATAACAGCTTTATGAGCAAACCTTCAAATCATAAATCAATTGAAATAATGAGAAACTGAGTTAACCACAGGAATTCACACGTTGTAGAGCCTATTGTCATACAGAAGCTTGGTCTACACCTTGACATAATAATGTTTATAATGTGTGAAACCTATTCCTGTAAGGTTTTCTTGGATCCAGGAGTCATATCCCTATAAATTTATGCAAGAACATTCCCTATCTCATAATGGACGATTGTCAGTCTCTTATTTTGATCCCCATCTCACCCTCAACCTATTGACTCTTTCATGAATAAGTTCTATGTATGTAAGAACCACCACTCTTAGCAGCTATTTTTCCTTTGGTTAAGATCTACTTTTTTTAATTTTCATGATTTGATCTTTTCATAAACTTCCTTTGAAGTAAAATATATTGGAATGACATTTTTTGAAACCCTTTCTCTCTGTCATCCCTGCTTCCTTATAGAACATAAACTCATCAAATAGTCTATTATGAGAGGTCATTTTACTTAAATACCAAAAAATAATAGAAAGTTGAACTGCAGTGAAAACAATGAGTTGCCACTTTAATGGTGGTTATTATAAATACTATTCTTGAACTGATATGTTTTAATGACAACAACAACAAAATAATTCTAATATTTTCATGAAATTTAAAACATTTTCCTGAACATTAGACCATTTTCTAAGGCACTGGGTCTAAACAAGATATATCTATGTTCCTGTGCAGAACCTAGCATATCTTAAGCTCTTTTACCATGAAATCTGGATCTCTGCTTATATTTTTATAGCTTTTCCAAGTGCTGTTCTAAAACTATTAGGAACAAATGAATGGAGAAACGGACTGCAAAAATAAATAAATAAATAAACCTTCTGTGAAAATGGGAAGAAGTCCCCTTCATCTTTATGTCTTAATGATTGTACCACTGAACACATCTATACTGAAAGCTAACACTCAGCCTTTTCTGCTCTAGCTATCAATATAAGTGGCAAAGGATGCTGATTTCAAGATGATAGATCAGAAAGAAATTGACACCTAGGATTTGAAGAAATGCTTTAGACACTATAGTCTGCCATCATCTCCTTGGTTAAGAAACAGAGACCTTGTGCTAGTCACCACATATGCGAGAGATCACTCACATGTCAGAAATTTTGTTATGAGAGTTTGCCAAGAACAATGAGACCGTTTTCTAGTGGGTGGGTGTGCACACAGGGTCTTAGATGGAGAGCGATCCATGAAGTTTGGAGGAATAAGATGTTGACTCTACCCTGGAGAACTGAAAGGGGTTGAGATGGTGAGTGAGGAACAAAGCTCAGAACAGGAAGGTGTGATGACTTACCTGTAACACTTTGGTCAAATTGTTAAACAGAGCTTGGCCAGCACTCACTTTGTATTTGACGCCTCTGACTGTACCATTTTTGCTTAAAATGTTGATTCTTCTTGTGCCAAAAGCCTTCTCACTGGCTGTCCTGGCTAATACCAGTAAGCTATCCTGGTGGTCCTCATGCTCAATATCTTCTGATCCGATGTGGCCATTTTGTTGTCCCTCAGAGTCACTTAGCGCATCTATTCCACAGACACTGGCACACTCAGAGTCCAGAGAGCCTGGTGCTTGTCCATCTTCATAGACCTCTTTCAGAACTCTCCCACTATGAGATGAGGCAATCCGAAACCGGACTTTCCGTGGCCTGTCACTTTCTGGCTTTGTCTCCCCTCTTAGCATGGTCACCTCCACCCACATGAACAGTTTACACCATTATGGGTCTGCTGTCAGTTCATCCCCTTGCCACAGCAACAGCAGAGCTGAATTCCAGAGGCAGTAGCACTCCTGTGACAGTGAAAGAAAAGAGGATGCCCGAGGACATGCAGTGTGCCTTGGCTATCAATAATGGATATGCATGTGTGCTATGGTTACCATTAAACTAAAACCTGAAAAATGATCCCAGCCTTTAAATATTAAACATCCATGATGGAGTCTGACAGAACAACCACAAGAAAGTAGCCTGGGATGAGACAGAAAGTAAGTATGTGGCAAGGGCATAAATGGCTTGAATACCAAAGCAGAAAATGGGTGCTGAAATGATCTTAGAAGAAACAACTCTACAGTCCCTTGTCTAGTATAGAGGTCAGAAATGAAATCTAAGGTCAAGTGTGAAGGATACAGGTGCCCCAGTTGTTTCTAAGTGCTAGTTTCTTTTCCCACCCTCTCCAGGCCATGTTTCAAAGGGACAGTGAGCGTGCTGCAAGCCTGCATACAGCCAGCGGTGTTAATTCTAAATAGCTGACTAGAGTGCAACACCATTGCATAAGGTAAATTTTCAGGACACCTCCGTGTCTGTGGCACTTTGCTAAAGGCAAGCTTTGAACACACCCACCGTGATACTGAGAACTTCAGGTTGGTTGTGTTCCTAGTTTTGCTAGTAGGGAGTGTTCTCTTTGATACAGGGAGGGAGTTGGAAAGGAGATATGGAACAAAGGAAGAATGGAAAATCCTCCAAGACAGCCAGATCAGTCACAGCTACCCAGGCGATGGACACTGACGGATGGTCCACCCAGTCATTTCCATAAACAGAAAATCCTCTGCCTCTGCACATGCTTAGTGTGTTCTCTAGCACTCTGGCAAGCACGCAAGGAGCCTTTTAAGGTTTAAGCTTGTATTGAAATGTTACTAGTGAGTACAGTAAGCTATGCATCCCCAGCAAAGAGGAGAGTCAACTACCCACACTGCATTTTATGGTCAATATTTGTAAGTTTTAAACTAAGATCTTTGTCTATATTATTCTTCAAAATTTAGAAAATGCTCAGTAGAAGTTGAAAAGAAAGGCATTAATAGTCCTGCTGAAAAGTCCCCCTTGAAAAGGTGATGGCTCACTTAAAATATTCTATAAAGTATTATACATACATGTGCATCTATGTACATATAACACACATTTTTGCATGTTAGTTTAAAATGTTTCAAAATTTCTAGACATTGAAATGAAATATCTCTATTCTTTATGTAGGTTTCTCTCTCCTTTTTTTCTTTTTGCATATATTTCTTTGTTCTTTGTTCTGTTCCACTGCTCTTTGTGTCTGCTTTTATTCCTGTCCCATGCAGTTTTCTTTTTTTTAGCATTTATTTATTACTTTAAGTTACATCCCCATCACAGTTCTCTCCCTCCACCCTTCTCAAACCCACCCTCCCACCCTCTATCCCCTCTCCCACCTCACTTATCCTGCTCCTCCGGTGGGGGAATGCCCTACATATCAGCCCACCTCAGTTCATCAGTCATATGAGAGCTAAGGGCTTCCTCTTGAACTGGGGGCCAACATGGTAGCTCCACTAGTGCAAAGTGCCCCACTAACAGGCAACAAAGTCCATGTTACTGTTACTTTTGGTCTGTTGGTTGTAGGATAGTTTTCCTTTCCTATATGGCTAAAATCCAGTTATAAGTGATACATGCCATGTGCATCTTTCTGAGTCTGGGTTAGCTCACTCAGGATGAGTTTTTCAGGTTCCATACATTTGGCTGCAAATTGCATGATTCCCTTGTTTCTGACGGCTGAGTAGTATTCCATTGTGTAAATGTACCACAGCTTTTTTTAATCCATTCATCGGATGTGGGACATCTGGATTGTTTCCAGTTTCTAGCTATTACAAATGAAGCTGCTATGAACATAGTTAAATAGATGTCCTTGTGGTTTGATAAGGAATCTTCTAGTTGTGTGCCCAGGAGTGGTATGGCTGGGTCTTGAGGTAGAGCTATTTCAAGTTTTCTAAGATATCGCCAGACTGACCTCCATAGTGGTTGTACAAGTTTACACTCCCACCAGCAATGGAGGAGTGTTCCCCTTTCTCCACATCCTTACCAGCAAGTGCTGCCATTTGAGCTTTTGATCTTAGCCATTCTGACAGGTGTGAGATGGAATCTCAGAGTCATCTTGAGTTGCATGTCTCAGACAATTAAGGATGTTGAGCATTTCTTCAAGTGTCTCTTGGCCATTAGAGAGTCCTGTTTTGTGAATTCTCTGTTTAGCTCTGTTCCCCATTTTTTAATTGGATTATTTTGTTTCTTGGTGTTTAATTTCTTGAGTTCTTTATAAATTTTGGATATTAGCCTTCTGTAAGATGTAGGGTTAGCAAAGATCTTTTTCCAATCTGTAGTTTGCCATTTTGTTCTAATAACAGTGTCCTTTGCCTTACAGAAGATTTTCTGTTTCATAAGGTCCCATTTATTGATTGTTGATCTTAGAGTCTCAGCTATTGGTTTTCTTTTCAGGAAGTTGTCAACTGTGCCAATGAATTCGAGGTTTTTTCAAACCCACTTTTTCTTCTATTAGATTTAGCGTGTCCAGTTTTATGTTAAGGTCTTTGATCCACTTGGACTTACATTTTGTACAAGGTGATAAATATGGGTCTATTGCCATTCTTTTACATGTTGACATCCAGTTAGACCAGCATCATTTGTTGAAGATGCTGTCCTTTTGCCATTGTATGGTTTTGGCTTCTCACATGAGCAGAAACATCTCTATTTTGACAAACTATATGCTTCATATATAATACCCTTAATAATTATAATTCACCTCAGTCTTGAGCTAAAAATAAAATGTGTGAATATATATGTGTCTATGTATACATCTATATATAATTTGTGTATATAAGGCCACAGAGTCAAATAAAAATTCATACTACATTTACTATCTTACTCTTTCATTTAACAACATACAGTACCTTCTGCTATTAATTCTGAGAAACATGAATTCAATTTAATTGTGCTGATATCCATGTTTTCCCCATTTGTACTGTATAATCTGGAAATCAGAAGGTTTTTTTTTTTTCAGTAGATAGATCTTTACATTCTTTATTCAATCAGGAAATGAGTATTCCATATGTATCTTAAACATTGATCAAATATAAAACCTAGTGCAGATGTGGCAAATACAAATATGTACAATTACAACATGTTTTCTTAGTTTAAAATTTATCTCTAGTTAATACAGAATATTTTGTGTGCATAAGAACTCCTTTCCCTTGAAATAATTGAGCTTCTTATTTTCAACATCTTTCTCTAAATCTCAACCTCATTCTGTTTCAAATTGGCTTCTGGATACTCTTTGTCAAAGAAGTAACTACAGCTGCCCACTGTCTCATTCATTCATCACCGGTTTTCAATGGTCTGTTTATTGTTGATCACATGTTAATCCTTTGATAGCCTTGTGTTTTCCTCATGGTGAGTTTCTTTTATTTCATTCATATGTACACTTGTAATTATTCATTTAACAATATTTATTGAGCATTCACTAAATATCATGATTTATGAGTCTATTCTACTGGTAAATAAAACAGACAACATCCTTGTTTTAGGGTAAACTGATAACATATAATATAGAAATAAAAGCAGAATGAAAAATATGAGATGAATGACAAAGAATACAAAAGTGGATACAATAGAAAATGACACAGTAAAAAATCCTCCTTTAGACCAAGTGGAAATGATAGCTTTTAGGGAGAGGAGGCATTATGCTGGAGTCCACCAAAATTAAGAGATGCTGACATGTGAAAACTTGAGAAGCAGAGATGGGGTTACCTTCACATCCATGGGAATATATGTAACTGTCCTTAAGAAGAAAGACCAATAGGTTTGTTCAGAAAATTAAAAACATCAGAGGGTTTGAAGACAATTGTAACTTACATTTTTAAAAACCCTTCTTAAAACAGGACTGCCCCCACCCTTGTGAAATTCACAAATAATCAACAAAACAATATTATGTTGGAAAAAAATAAAAACAAAACGAAAACAAAAAAGGACTCTCCCTTCCCAGCCTAGCCTTTAATTTTCTCTCTAAAACCTGAAATCATGAAACAAGTCATATTACCAACCCAGGAATATATTAAGTGTTGTTATGCTTAATATCAGTGGCATATATTCATTTAAAGTAATGACATAAATTATAGAAGCTCTGCAGAATGGAGAGTGTTATATACATCAAAGAAGGACAAATATTAAAAGTACCATTACTCATAAATCCAATTTTTAAATACCTTTTCTTCAATTACTATTAGAAACACTAATCTGGGAGCTAGGTCTAAGTATGAACATTCCTCATTTGTGTTGGTTTTGTCACTAGAATATCCTACAATGTCCTAATTATAGAGAAGATACAGCATCAGAATAGAATTTCTTAAACCCGTCCTGCTTTCAAAACCTTGCTCCCTACCACTCTTCCGTGTCTGGTTACAGTTTTGTGCAGTGGGATGACATTTAAACCGTGTCCCTGGATTTGGGGTATAACTCTTTTTAGTGCCCTGAATCACAGTACTCGTGGCATCCCTCCGTGTGCTGTTGACTTTCAGTCATCACATTCACTATTCTGGCTTTTATTCTTAAAAACACTAGAAGTTGGTCCCTGACTATGAACCATTTATGAAGTATAACCTGCAAAGCTGCGAACTACACAAAACTTTGCTCTTTATGGCTATGTCCAGTATTTATGATGATAACAGAAAGCTAACACAGAAGCGAAATGCAGTTTTCCTAAACAGATTTTAAACAAATGCTAGTGCTGAATGTAGAAGCTTGGGAGGCCAAGTCCTTAGAGTGTCATTTCGTTTTGTGTGCTTAGTATAGTTTCATAGAAAGTGAAGAATTTACAAACTGTCAGGGTAAAAAAGTATACCCTTAGAGAGTATCCTATTAATAAACTTACATAATAGAAATCTCTAACTTAAAACAGATTTCTTGCATTGTATTTATGGTTGATATTTTTTAATCACTAAAATTATGATCTTGTACCAGTAAATGACATAAATTTAAAAAGAATATCTATAAGACCGTGGGTCATTACAAATTATATTTCACAAATGCATTGCCTTCTTTTGTTCTAAAAACATAATGCTAGAATGGTGCCCTGAGACATATTAATTCTATTAGCCTACCATTGTTGCCAAGGCAACAGGGACTGTTGATGTTGCTGTCTGAGAAGAAGGTTAAAACTGGCAATGAGAGACAAAACAAAGGCAGCAAGCCAGAGGAAACCTGGGCTCATTTTGGAAACTGAAGATGTTTTTGTTCTTCTGTTGGAATTGCAGTTTTTACTCTACAAATAATTGAGGATTTTTTTTTTTCAGAACAGAAGCATGAGAGTTACCCAAGACAGGTCAGTAATAAGAAAGTTCCTCTAAACACAAAGCATGAGGAAATATAATTTACAAGGTTTCTGATGGGAAAAAACATATCATGCCAGAAAAAAAAAGATGGTGTCCAGTCAATTGTCCCAAATTATTAGTTATACAATGAAGAGGATGGGGCCACAAAGCGCTAAGGTATCTTTTTTGGACCTGCGGGATCTTATGAAGTAAGTCAACACACCTTCCAAAGCCTTTGCACATGTAAGTCTAGTCCTCTACTGTAATGTGACTTACTTGGTTTAGATCTTCTCTGTTGGCATATGGGATCTTTTTCCAGAATGGCTCTTCCAGTCATGCTAGAAACAGTAATGGTCCTTAGTCATTTATGTTGACCACCCATATGTGAAAATATTCACAAAGAGTATTTGAGAAAATTCTCACTTTTAAGAAACGGGGACTTTTAAATCCATTGCAGAGAAAGGATTTAATATTTGCAAATTAAAGGTCATTACCATTGCACTAAACCAGCTTGTTAGGTCATGGACCCCTTATGTCTCCAGTGCTTATGTACTCTGTTTAAACTAACATGCACAGTGCTCACCACTGGGTCGTACATTAAAGATGTTTCAGGGAGAGAGAGAGCAGACACTATAGTATACATTACCTTTCATGACAAGTGGTTAAGAAAGAATTTTAGGGAGAGATGCCTGGAAATTTCAGAAATGACATCATGAAAGCTCTCTCTTATTTGTTTTTATTTTTGTTTTTGTTTTTACTTTTATTGGGTTCTGTATGCTTCTTTTTTTAATTTATTTTTTATTTCTTCAAGTTACATCTCAATCACAATCCCCTCCATACTCCCCCCTCCAGTCCCATTCTCCCACCCTCTTCTCCCTCAACCTCCCCATTCACTTCTTTTTTTTAAGTTTAAGGTATATCTTTTCCCCCCCAACAGCTCTGCCTTTCAGTCCAACAAATGGCTCTTTCTCTTATAACAACAAATACAATACAAAACAACAGAAATAAATAGGCCACAATTATAAGAGTTATATGGCTTAGCATACATTCCCAATGTCCAGTCCATATGTATTTGGCACCTGACTGTAACATTCTACTATCTAACCATCTCCATGAGTTTGAAGTTCTATATTCAACTCAGCTTCCATCCTAATTTGCATCACAATTTTAAAAACATCTTTTTAGATCCACAACACCTTCTTAATTCCCAAGCAAGTCAAAATTTAACTATGAGACTCTAGCTATCTAGTCTTCAACCACATCAGAGACCTGAGAGGGATAAATATATCTGATTATACAGGAAGTGCAGAGCCAGCAGCTTCCAAAACTAAGAAATGACATACCAGTAGCTGCCTGGACAGTTTCAAATTTCTCTCCATACATAACAGCATCAATCTTCAGCCATTTGGCCCCGTTTTTCTCACAGACATTGATTGTAAGGCAGGAATTATGAAGGACTTGCCTACCCTGTCAGCTGGTTTGGAGCCCGAAGGCAGCAGACGTAACAGCCTAAAGTTGGGCAAACTTGATGAACTGTAGAAATAGACTTTGCTGCTTTGAAATCCAGAGAATAAAATGAGACAATCAGAGGACTATTGTTGCCATCTCTTCAGGAAAACTACATCTGTGAGATTTGCAATTACAGGGACATTAGAAGACCACCCAGCATGAATATTATATCTTCACCAGAGGCAGAGATAGCAGCAGACATCTAGGCAACTTCAGGTATATATATTTATCAATATGCATAAGTCAGTGAGGAGAATCAGACCATATAGGGCTGACCCAAGAGATTGTTGTGTATTTTTTATGCAAGATATATTGAATACCCTTCCCTGAAATAATCACTGAGGTTTGGGAGCTGAGGGACCTGAGGTCTTACCATCCATCAAATGAAGGTCCACAACCACTGTAACTTGGGAATCATGTTCTCCCAGACCACAAAAGCCTGCAACATGTGACCCTTGGGGCACACCTGTAGAAAATCCCATCTGGTACGCAGTCAGTGAAGGACAACCCTTGGAATCTTAGGACTAGGGAGAATACCTAGTGTGTTTCATCAGTCCAAATGCTTGAATTTTTTTCCATTTAACACCTCTGAGGCCCATTGCACATCAGGCCCTTGGATCAATCTGTGACGATCATGACATAGTTGTTTGTCACTACTGCACATAGGCATCAAAACTCAGAGGACATCACTAGCTTGGGAGAAAATTCTGGAGACAATAGCAAAGTATGTTTGTAAAAAGTGACACATCACCTCCAATGATCTCAACTGCGGGAAAGACTGAGAGCACTGTGTGGAGAAGGGCACACATTGATGCTGCTTAACTGAGACACACTTCCAAGGACTGCGACTTTGTGATCATAGGCCCATTGTCTTGGTCAGGGTTACTATTGCTGTGATGAAACACCATGACCAAAGCAAATTGAGGAGGAAAAAAATTATTCTGCTTGTATTTCCATGTCACTGTTTATCATGAAAAGAAGTCACGACAGGAACTCAAACAGGGCAGGAACCTGGAGGTAAGAGCTGATGCAGAGGCCATGGAAGGCTGCTATTTACTGGCTTGCTACATTTGATTTGCTCAGTCTTCTTCTTATAAAACCAAGGATCACCAGCCCAGTAATAGCACCAACCACAATGGACTGTGCCTTTCCCTATCAGTAATTAAGAAATGTCTTACAGAGCTAAACCGAGAATTCACAAATGAGGAGTCTCTAATGGCCAAGAGACACTTGAAGAAATGCTCAACATCCTTAATCATCTCAAATAAGAGAAATGCAACTCAAGACGACTCTGAGATTCCATCTCACACCTGTCAGAACGGTTAAGATCAAAAACTCAAATGACAGCACATACTGGCAAGGTTGTGGAGAAAGGGGAGCACTCATCCATTGCTGGTGGAAGTGCAAACTTGTACAACCACTATGGAAATCAGTCTGGTTGTATCTTAGAAAATTTGGAAGAGATCTACCCCAAGACCCAGCCATATCACTCCTGGGCATATATCTAAAAGATTCCTCACCAAGCCACAAGAACATCTCCTCAAGTATGTTCATAGCAGCTTTATTTGCAATAGCTAGAAATTGGGAACAATCCAGATATCCCTCAACCAAAGAATGAATTTTTTTAAAAAGTGCGGTATATTTACACAATGGAATACTACTCACCCATCAGAAACAAGGAAATCATGCAATTTGCAACCAAACGGATGGAACTAGAAAAGCTCATCCTGAGTGAGATAACTCAGACTCAGAAAGATGCACATGGCATCTATTCACTTATAACTGGATTTTTGCAATATAGTACAGGATAACTATACTACAACCAGTGCACTAAAGGGAACAGGAACATGGACTTTGTTAACTGCTAGTGGGATACTTCATCCTAGTGGAACTGCCATATAGGCCCCCAGTGCAAGAGAAAGCTCTTAGCTCTCATGTGACTGATAAACTGAGGGGAGCTGATATGTGGAGGCACTCCACACCAGAGGAGTGGGATAGGTGGGAGAAGGGGTAGAGGATGGGAGCCTGGGACTGGAAGGAGTGGAGGAATGGGGCTGTGATGGATATGTAACTTGAATTAATAAATAAATGTTAAAAATTTAAGAACATGGCTCATGAGAGAGATATATAACTTGAATTAATAAATAAATGTTAAAAATTTAAGAACATGGCTCATGAGAGAGATGGCTCAGTGGTTAAGAGCACTGACTGCTCTTCCAGAAGACCTGGGTTCAAATCCCAGCACTCACATGGCAGCTAACAACTGTCTGTAACTCCTGTTCCAAACAATCTGATGAAACACATGTAGTCAAAACACCAATGTACATAAAATAAAAATAAATAATTTTTTAAAATTAAGAGCATTTAAAAAAGAAAGAAAAAAATGTCCTACAGCTGGATCTTCTGGAACATTTTCTCAAATGAGGGTCCCTCCTTTCAAGTGACTCTAACTTGCATCACGTTGACAAAATACTAGCTAATACAGTCATCAAATGCATTCATTTCACATGTATTGGACCTCATATGCATGCTCAGAAGTGACATGTGAGAGGAACCTATGTTAGAGACATCCAAATGTCTTCCATTGGTTTAAAATGAAAATTTCAAGTGACAAAACATTTTTGGATGACAACAAAATCTATGTCACAGTTAAGTTAGCAACACTTTGATTTTCTTTTATTAGTGATTTGAAAACAAGGACCCATCTTCCAGCTTGCACTGTAGATGTTATCAGCACTAGGAAACAGTTTTAGATTCAGTAAACTGGTAAATAATGGGTATGTGTCACAGTGCTTCCCAAAATTCAAGAGGGACCAACAAGAACGAACTTTTTTTATCATAAAGAAAATACTCTATCATTCTGTTAGGAACTCACTGGAATTCAGAGGGCCAGCTTTTTGTTTCTTTGCTCTCTCCATGGGAATCACTGCACTATCTAATAAAGCAGTGCTGAGAGGCATCCCGAATTTTCTTCTCTCCTTTCACTTTTTCTACTAACTCTTCCTCCTTGCCCCTCATACACCTTTCACGGGCCTTGGCTCCATTTGGTTGTATCTCTGTGGTTAAAGTCGGGAAACTTGGTTCCTTGTACCTCCAGGGGTACTGGCTCTGATTTTTAAGAAATTTTATGATAATTATCTCACAAACCACCAAGACATGCCCGTGCCAGCACTGACGGCATCTTACAGTATAAATGCAATGGTTTAGGAAGGAGGTGTCCCTGGCTGCCATGAGGATAGGAAGGAATAGATTGTGAGGACAACAAGAGAATACTTCCTGTTGCTTTATTTCAACTTAAAATATTCATGAGACTTTGGGATTATGAAGCACCCATTTTAACAGGTTAGAAAACTTGAACTGACTGAATTTCATGCTAATTTTAACATGAACTGATAGAATGAAGAACTTTGGTAGTATTTTGGCTTAGCTTACATTGCAGAAAAATAAGTGAAGATCCCTCACATGTTTACCAGTATTTGTGGGGCTTATAAAGTCTACATATAGAGGAATCCAATTTGACTTTAAGCCAAATAGTATTGTTGCTTATGAGTATATTTATCCAAATATTTGTATGTGCATGTACTCAATTCTGACAACATGTAAAGAAGGCTACAAAGACACATATGGATACCTTATATTGTAACATAAATTATATCTTCTAAAACAACCATCAAACATAAAATAAGTCTAGAAGGTAAATATTAAAATATTTGCTTTCCAGATTGCAATGGGATAATTTTTTTATTATTTCCCCCTTAAATATGTATCATCCAAAGACACATGAAATCAGAGTTCCATGTTAATCACAAAGCCCTAGTATCTTCAATATGATTCCATTGATCCACTGGTCTGTTCCTATACCAGTACCATGCTGTTTTTATTACTATTGCTCTGTAGTACAGCTTGAAATCTGGAATGGTGATGCCTCCAGACATTTTTTAATTGTACAGGATTGATTTAGCTATTCTTGGTTTTTTGTTATTTCATATGAAGTTGAGAATTGCTTTTTCCAGATCTATAAAGAATTGGGGTGGTATTTTGATAGGAATTGCATTGAATCTGTATATTGCTTTTGGTAGGATGGGCATTTTTATTATGTTGATCTTTCCTAACCATGAGCATGGGAGATATTTCCATCTTCTGATGGCCTCTTCAATTTCTTTCTTCAAGGATTTGAAGTACTTGTTGTACAGGTCCTTTACTTGCTTGGTTAGAGTTACCCCCAGGTATTTTATATTGTTTGTGGTTATTATGAAGGTGTTGTTTCCCTAATTTCTTTCTCAGTCCATTTATTTGTTGTATAAAGAGAACCCACACACCTAAGGTCATTTAATTTTTGACAAAGAAGCCAAAACCATACAATGGAAAAAGGACAGTATCTTCAACAAATGGTGCTGGTCCAACTGGATGTCAACATGTAAAAGAATGAAATTAGACCCATACTTATCACCTTGTACAAAACGTAAGTCCAAGCAGATCAAAGACCTTAACATAAGGCCAGAAACATTAAATCCACTAGAAATGAAAGTGGAAAACCCCTTGAACTCATCAGCACAGGTGACAACTTCCTGAACAGAAGACCAACAGCTCAGGATCTAAGACCAACAATCAATAAATGGGACCTCATGAAACTGAAAAGCTTCTGTAAGGCAAAAGACACTGTCATTCAAACAAAACGGCAGCCTACAGATTGGGAAAAAATCTTCACCACCCTCACATCTGACAGAGGGCTAATATCCAAAATTTACAAAGAACTCAAGAAATTAAATGCCAAGAAACCAAATAATCCAATCAAAAAATGCGGAACAGAGCTAAGCGGAGAATTCACAAAAGAGGAATCCCTATGACTGAGAGACACTTGAAGAAATGCTCAACATCCTTAATCATCTCAAATGAGAGAAATGCAACTCAAGATGACTCTGAGATTCCATCTCACACCAGTCAGAATGGCTAAGATCAAAAACTCAAATGACAGCACATGCTGGCGAGGGTGTGGAGAAAGGGGGACCCTCCTCCATTGCTGGTGGGAGTGTAGACTTGTGCAACCACTGTGGAGGTCAATCTGGGCAATATCCTAGAAAATTTGGAATAGCTCTACCTCAGGACCCAGCCATAGCACATCTGGGCATACATCCAAATGATTATTCCCCAAATCACAAGGAAGTTTCCTTATCTATGTTCATAGCAGCCTTATTTGTAATAGCTAGAAACAGGAAACAACCCAGATGTCCCTCAACCGAGGAATGAATTAAAAAACTGTAGTACATCTACACAATGGAATACTACTCAGCTATCAGAAACAATGAAATTATGCAATTTGCAGCCAAATGGATGGAACTAGAGAAGCTCATCCTGAGTGAGATAACCCAGACCCAGAAGGATGCACATGGCATCTATTCACTTATAACTGGGTTTTAGCCATATAGTACAGGATAGCTACACTACAACTAATGCACCAAAGGGAACATGGACATAGACTTCTTTTCCTGTCAATGAGACACTTTGCCCTAGTGGTGCTGCCTTGTAGGCCCCCAGTGTATGAGGAGGCTCTTGGCCCTCATATGACTGCTGAACTGGGGTGGAGGACTATTATGTAGGGACACTCCACTCCAGAGGAGAGGGATGGAAGTGATAGGGGGTAGAAGGTGGGAGGGCGGGACCAGGAGGGGTGGAAAGAGGACACTCTGATGGAGATGTAACCTGAAGTAATAAATATTAAAATAAAAGAAAGAAAACCCTAGTATCCAACTCTTTATCCAGCTTTTTACTTTTCTTACTACAAGGTGCTTCACTTAATTTCTTTGATCAATTCATTTATTCAGTTGACACTTTTCCAGTACATGTCATGTGTCTAACAGGACCTTGGGCAGACCCAACATACAGAGGAACAAGCCCAGTGCTCACCCAATAGAGCAAGTGCCTGCTCTCCATCTTTCCTTTCAAGACCACCCAGGTTGAATACCAGCACAAGGCTATTCAAATGCATTTAACTTCCATGAGCTCCCAGGCTACCTACAGTCATTCATGTTTAAAAAGAATAATGTGTTTAAGTGTTTATGTGCAATACAATTATTTTTTCTGGTAAGTATAAAGAAAAAAAGATGAGGTACTTCTTAGCTCATAGTCTGCTTGAAACATCTTGTTAAAGAATGTATTTGTCCTTCATAAATAAATTATACTATCCACATACTGACCACAGTGTATTGAAGAAAGAGCGAAAAACGCAGCCTTTTATCAAACAAGTACTTCCACGGAAAGTTATTCCATCTTTTTTAGACTTTTCCATTCCTTATAAAAATCAAAGTTTTTGACAAGTGCAGAATTACATTTCAAAAGAAAACAATGAATGAAATAAAAAGAAGAAAGAAAGAAAGGAAGAAAGAAGGAAGGAAGGAAGGAAGGAAGGAAGGAAGGAAGGAAGGAAGGAA
>CAJQZJ010009649.1:22824471-22874801 GCA_907164525.1 Lophiomys imhausi | reverse complement strand
GAAGGAAGGAAGGAAGGAAGGAAGGAAGGAAGGAAGGAAGGAAGGAAGGAAGGAAAGAAGGAAGAAAATTACAATCAGCCACTTACCTTCCTTTCCCTGAAACACAGAATTCTGAATCTCTTTTTTATTTATAACCGTCTACTCTACACAGAAACACTGACTATGAAGGTTCAAAAACTGAAATCTACGTGTCTGGTAACTTGATGTGAAGAGGAACATTCTTCATCTCAAGTGTCTTGAACAGTGTGTCTGTGATAAGTTCTCCTAGACTAAGTTTTAGCAGACCATTGGTCTAAAAGAATTGCCCCGGGACTGAAAGAGTTATATCAGAGATGGTGTGAGAATACAAAGGAGTAATTGACAGGTTCATCAGGCAACTGAAAATATTGACTCATTATAGGATTAATGTAAATATTGCATTATTTTTTCTAAACTTCCTGAGGAAAGCTGTAAAGGAAAAAAAAAAGTTTGGCTATGCAAACTAAATCTATTAGTAAACCCAGGAATTTTTAAAAGTTATATTCTGCCCTAAGATAATTCTGGCCAGAGTCCAGGTTTACATAGTCTCCCTCTACACGAAAGACATGCTATGTCTCATAGCTAGTGTTTTAATATTTTTAATATTTATCTATATGCACCATATGCATGCCTAGTATCCAAGGAGGTCAGAAGAAGCTACAGACCACTGTGAATTGCCATGTGGGCGCTGGGAATGGAACCCAGGTCCTTTGCAAGAACATCCAGTGCTCTTAACTGAGCCACCTTTCTAATCCCCCATAATTGGTTTGTTTGTTTTTCTTCACTGCCTAACTGCCTGAAAAAGAGGTGGCTTTTTTGTTTGTGTTTGTTTTTGGTGGTGGTGGTGGTTTTGCATGTGTGTGTGTGTGTGTGTGTGTGTGTGTGTGTGTGTGTGTTTGTTTATAGTCTATAAAATAAAATTGCTTAGCAGGTCCAGTTTCCCTCTTTCTTTAGTTTGTCCTTTTATTTACTAAACCATTTCTCTTCATGCAATCAAGCTTCCATTTATTACTTTGGTTTTTTTTCCTAGAGCTGATGACCGAACCCAGGGCCTTGCACTTGCTAGGCAAGCGCTCTACCACTGAGCTAAATCCCCAATTTCCTCATTTGTTACTTCAAACCAAAGACTTTTCTCAGGAATACTCCAAGGCTGAAAAGAAGCAGTTCTCCACTCACACACAACCATTGTGAGAACACTTATTTCAATATTGTGCGGCATTGTGAAAAACTGGAAGAAACAATACTGTGTAGAAATTTAACCAATGATATAAGCTCATGCATGACCCAGACATGTATTTAATACATGGCACTAACTATGGATAAGATAATTTAGATATAGAATAGTTTCTACAGGCAATAACATGCTATCTATGTAGAATAGAATGAATAAAATAAAAAAGAATGTGTGCACAAAGCAACTATATATTTCAAGCTGGTGATAATAAAGTCTATAAAGTAGGTACATACAAAATTGAGGAGCAAAATAGTAGTGGTAGCAGAGAATGAAGGGGAACGGGGAAGCCTTGTATAGATCACAAAGGACAGTATCATAAAGAGAAGACATCAACTATGTCACCCTAGTGGACCCAGAAAATAAACTTCATGGCTAAGATCCCACATCCAGCTTTTTCAAGTTACCTTAGCCTATCCTCATTGTTAATAAATTCTGCATTGTTACTCCTTAGAATTTTTGTTACCATCATGTCTACAGAGTTATAGTTTACAGACATTAAAATCTACCCTTATAATAATGTACATTGACGAATTTACCAAAATTTAGATTTTTAAGTGACTTACTACTACCAGCTCTCTGCATGAAACCTGGAGTTTGTTTGTTTTTGTTTTTGTCTTCATTATACCAAAGACTTTTAAACATTACTCAAAAAATTTCATTCTCTTTAACTTACATTTTATTAATACATCATTCCATTTGTGGTCTTGAAAAATAATTGCTTCAACAAATGCTTTCACAACTAAAACTAAAAGGGCATTCTTTGTTTTTTTTTGTTTTTTTTTTTTGTTTTTTTTTTGAGACAGGGTTTCTCTGTGTAACAGCTTTGGTTGTCCTGGACTCGCTTTGTAGACCAGGCTGGCCTCGAACTCACAGAGATCCGCCTGCCTCTGCCTCCCAAGTGCTGGGATTAAAGGCGTGCGCCACCACCGCCCGGCTGCATTCTTTATTTTGTGAAACAATTTCATAGAGAGAAAAATATATTGTTGGCAGTGAAAGAGCAGAAGAGGAGACAGGAAATCAAGACATCAGAAGTTTAACATTTTCTTCAATGAATTTTAATTTCTAGGCTTTTCTTCTAGGTACTATTTGACCTATCTTGAATTATAGTATAACAATACTTCTTATATTTAAAATTATGCCCTTCTAATGAGAATAACAACTTTTAATTCATTCATGATTTCCTTTGTTCTATCGGCCATGGTAGTTTCAAAGATCTGGGGAAGCTTTTGGAGAAACCAGGAGCTGAGACTCACAACTATACAGGAACAAGACACAAAGTTAAGGCTGAAAGGTAAGAAAAATGAGCTACTGGTATCCAACTGACAGAATATAGTTATTGTGGGCACAGAATGGTGTATGTGATATGAAGTCAGCCACCCAGACACTGCATGATAGCCCCATAGCTGCTGGGATATTCTCTCCAACTACACTGGCAACAGCTTGTAGTCTAGCATAGAAATCAGATCTCCCTACCCAAAATAAATTAATTAACACCCACCCCTTTGAATTAAAGAGTCCTGTCTGCCTGGCCAACTTCTGCCAGTGTCCTTCCCTAGTACTTGTGCCTGTTCAGAACTTACCAGTGGAGCCTCAGAGCTGCCAAGCAGGCAGCTTCTGTTGTTTAATTCACTTCTGTCACATCAGGAGATTGCAATCAAGCCTTAATAACATTCTGTAGCCTGTGGAGACACTAGCTGTCCCTGAAGCCCAGTAACTTGTCATTCTAGGCATCTGTTCAAAACAGATCAAAGGCTGCCCAGCTTAGCCTACAACCATGAATACTCCAAAGGAGCCTGGGCTAGTGGCCTCAAGAAAGTGAACTATCTCCTGCAGCCTCTTTCTTCATTGGATTTCTTATGAAGGAACCTAGTAGATATACGCAAAGCTCCCCAGTGGTGCTCTGTGATCCAGAAGATAACCAACAGAAATTGAAAGTATCATCTTGAGAAGAATTTTTTGTTCAGTTGTTTTGGGTCTTTTTTTTTTTAATAGCATGCTAAGTTCAGTTGGTGGTACCCATATGTGCATAGGTGGGGGGTACCACTGAAACATGGGAAACCTACCAGTGCCAGAGATTATTGCTAATTTTGAGGACATTTTTAGTTTCCTTCTTTGTGTCTTGTCATCTGGGACTCCAAGTCCAGGAGACACAACTCATTATAAAGGGATAATGATAAATTTTGCATTCTTTTCCCACTGCCATTTCTAGGAGGCTTTCACACGTTGTGTCTCATACATCAACCTATTGGTTACATCTGCAAAACAACTCCTGTACTCAGGATCAGGATCATTGTGGAAGAGGGGGTGGAAAGACTGTAAGAGCCAAAGTATCCAGGAGTCTGCTGTAAGATTGTATCTTCTAGCAATTTCAGAAGCTACACTCAAAATTTTCACCAACATGATCTAAACACAATCTGACCAAGGATAATAAATATGATAAAGTGGACAGAATAAAGCCCAGGAGGCCCCAACCCTGTACAAAGAACTACAGACAACCAATGAACACTGACAATGGAAAGAAATGGTTATCCAAGAAAGAGCATACCAAATAGTTATTTAATACCAAATGGTCAGTCCTGGAAACATGGATATACAAGTAATATTATTCAGACCAAACAAGCTGTGTTTGTGTCTTTAGGAATATGTATGTATATTCATATATAATGACAATTAGTGAGAAAATACATGAATGGAAAGAGAGCAAGGAAAGGTATATTGGAAGATTTGGTGGGAGAAATGGGAAGGTGAGATGTTATATTGTACTCGCAAAAAATAAATGAAATTTTGCTTATGAGCCTAGCCTTTAATGGCTGAGCCATCTCTCCAGAACTCAAGAAATAAAACACCAAGAAATCAAATAATCCAATCAAAAAGTGGGGCACAGAACTAAATCCTAAATCGAGAATTCACAAAAAAAATAATTCTCTAATGTCCAAGAGACACTTGAAGAAATGCTCAACATCTTTAATCGTCAGGGAAATGCAACTCAGAGATTCTATCTCACACTCATCAGAATGACTAAGATCAAAAACTCAAGTGACAGCACATGCTGGAGAGGATGTGGAGAAAGGGGAACTTTCCTCCATTGCTGGTGGGAGTGCAAACTTATACAACCACTATGAATATCAATCTGGCAATATCTCAGAAAACTGTGACTAGTTCTACCTCAAGACCCAGCCATACCACTCCTGGGCATATATCTAAATGATTCCTCACCAAACCACAAGGACATCTCAACTATATTCACAGCACCTTTATTCGCAGTATCTAGATACTGGAAACAACCCAGATGTCCTTCAACTGAAGAATGGATAAAAACAAAACAAAACAAACAAAAAAACTGTGGTACATCTACACAATGGAATACTTACTATTCAGTGTTTAGAAACAAGGAAATTATTCTATTTCAAGCCAAATGGGTGGAACTAGAAAAGCTTATCTTGAGTAAGCTAACTCAGACCCAGAAAGATACACATGGCATGTGCTCACTTATAACTGGATTTTAGTCATTTAGTACAGGATAGCTACCCAACAATCCACAGACCCAAAGGAACATGAACCTAGCACAACTCTCCTGTGAGAAACTCCACCCAGCAGAGGATCAAAACAGATGCTGAGACACACAGCCAAACATTAGGTGGACCTCTGGGAGTCATGTATAAGAGAGGGAGGAGGAATAGAGAGACCTAGAGGGGACAAGAACACCATGTGAAGATAAACAGAACCAACCAATCTAGGCCCCTAGAGGCTTACAGAGACTGAAACACTAACCCCAAAAAAAAAAAAAGAGAAAAAGCATATATAAACCAGACCTGGGCCACCATATACATATATAAATGTTAGTAGGCAACTTGGTCTTCATACAGATCCCTTAGTAAGTAGGGGGGGGGGAGGCCAATGCCTGTCATCGGCTATGGTGCATGTTAATGGAACACTTTACTCTAGCTGGGCTGCCATATTGGGCACCAGTGCAAAAGGAAGCTCTTAACCATAATGTGACTGTGATTGAAGAACTGAGGGGGCTTGATGGGGTGGGGCCATCCTCACCAGAGGAGAAGAGGAGGGAGATGGGGAATAGGGTAAGAGGGTGAGACCTGGAGGGATGGAAGGAGGGGGCTGTGATCAAGATGTGGCTTAAATAAATAAATGTTAAAAATAAGATAAAATTAGAGTAATAAAAAATAAAATAAATGAAATAATTTTTAAAAATAAAGCCTGATGAAGCTGGATTTTCTAAATGATTGTTTTTCCCTCTCATGGAAAAATTTATTAGGGAAAGGAAATTTTTCATTTTAATTAAGTAATGATGCTGGCTGCAATATAGCATATTCCATCAGTGATAATTTGCAAACTCAACCATCTGTTGTTACCTGGAGCACAGATGTTTCTCAAGGTACAACAGCAAATTCAAACAAAAAGCTAAAACAATCGATTTGTTGGAAACTGATTTAAATGGGATATCCCACTTGTGTTGTGGAAAAATCTGTGAATATCCATCCTTCTATTGTTCCCTTTGCTTTTGGAAAAATGTAAACAAAACCCACACTTCCACATTCCAGTCACCAAATAAGCATATAATCCTCATATGATCTGTGCATGGCACACCTCAAAATATTTCAGTTCAAGTTCTTGCCACTCTGGCTGTAGGGAGTCTAAACAATATATTCTATGAATTAAAATGTTTCTAGATCTGGTGTAGTGTTCAAATCATCAGCATTAATGGCTTGAGAACTTGTTAGAAATGCGAGCTTACATACAGAATACAGACATGTTGAATCAGAACCTATTCCTATACACAGGAACGTGGGAGAAAGACACAATTAAGACTATAAGCGACCGTGCAGGCTTTCCCACACATGCATACTGTAGTGAACTCATATTTATTTACCTCCCTTGGTTGCTGATTTGCCTTAGCTCAAAGAAATATCCATCTATAAGCTCACATGGGTATGCAGGGATTGAATACTGTGGGTTTGCCATGTCACTTGATAAGGACAGGGAGGAAAACTGAGTTCTTGGCTCTCATCAGTTACCATTGTAGAAAGCTAAGCAAGACATTCAGTGCAGTTTTAGGGATGATCAACTGTCCTCTTTTAACCTAGAAGAGCTTTCCCCAAATCAGGGATTTTCAACACTAAAACGAAAACAGTCACAGCCAATGGCGATGGTTGGCTCTATGATGACTCCCCAAGTATCTATTCCCCTACAGATTTTAAAGACATTTCTTATACCAGAAGCTTTTTAAAAATTCTTACATATTATGACCAGTCTTCACACTATAATACCCAAAAAACTCTTATTCTAAAAGCATAACCCCCTGAGAGTGGAAACACAGCAGCGAGACTTCCATGGCATGGAACAACTTGAGAAGAGGAAGGGGGATGTTGGTGTAATGTGGGTAAGGCTGTGAGGTCCCTGAGCACAAAGTCACTGCAGAAAAGAAGGGGAGTATGAAAAAACAATACTCAAGCTTTGCAATTTGACTTAACACCAACTACATAGCAAGCATGTCAACATGCCCACTGTACGTTGTCCCCTCTTCAGAGTATGCTTCACTTGTTGATAGCTATAGGTCAGACTTACTAACCTAGCCTACATTGACTTCTACTTGACTTTGACCCATCAGCTTGTTTTTTTGAGGGATTTTTAACTAGAACATATTGATTGCTCTCAGTGTTTATGGGAAGTAGAGTTTTATAACCATCGTTGGTTTTTCTACTACAATGCAAAGGCAAACTAGCAAGACATATATAAAACGAAGGGGAAAAAACTAATGGATACAAAGAATACCAAAGCAGATTCTAGGGGGCAGTGGCAAGAGAGAAAGAAGTTGCTTGTTCTCTGGTCTCACTTCCATTACAAATCTCAGTCTCACTTCAACAATTTCCCAGCTAGCATGACTTCAGAAATCATAAAGGGATTGAGATTTCATGATCCCTACTTGGAGATGATACTTAGCCACACATGCCAAGGTTCTCACAGAACTTCTCATCAGATTTCCTCTCAGCTGTCTACTGTATACATTCAGCTTACTACTTGTTAGTGTTTGCAAGTTGAGAGTTTCACTCTCTGTCCCCCATTTTTCAGCACTATTTCAGTGTTTTACAGGTTATTGGATCTCCTTGGCTCTACAAATCCTCTGCATCAGCGCATTCTAGCCTGAATTCCCTCCAAAGAGAGAACCAATTATTTTATAATACTTTAAATGACACCCAACATTCAGTGAACAAAATAGAAAAACAATGGACCCATCAGCCAACAATCTTCCATTTAAATGTTGGTTGAATCAAAGTATATGGGGTTTTTTTTTCAAGTTTTCTCCTGAATATAGTTTTTGTGATAAGGTTTTTTGTTTCGTTCTACACATTATGTCTAACCAGAAGTTGTCATTCCTGCATGTGAAAATAGAGTATAAATAAACTCACATAAATCTACCTAATAGCATGATGCCTGTCTCACAAGTAAGCAAGAAAGAGAATGATGGTTTTAAATACTTAGTAAAGGCAGTCACAATTAATAATACTCAATTATAATAAATAAGTATGATGAATTGCTACTGTTACTATTTAACACACTGTCTTTGTGACTTTATGATAAGGAGAAAGAGGACTTAAGGGGGCAGAAATGGTACAAGCTGCCTGTTACAGTTTGGATATTAAATGCCACCCTAAAAGTTCCTTTAGTAGACTTTTGCTCCAGTTAGTAGTACTACTAAGAAGTGGATAGATTAACTCATCAATGAGTTAATCCATCAATGCATTCATGGCTGAATTAACTTTTAGGAGGTAGGATCCAACTGGAAGAAATACATCATGGAGGTATGCCTCTGAAGAGTATATGTTGTTTTTGTCCCCACACTCCCTCCCCCCTCCTTTCTCATTTCCTCTTCCACTAGACATACTCATCGCTATCTTTCCACCAATGAAGCAGAGTTGCCACAGCCTCTGGCCTGACAGTATATTTCTGGACAAAGCATGGAGGAACAGGACACATGGAGGACAGGTAACCACATGACAGGAGGTAGGGGTACATCACAAACTTTACTTTGATATCCAGCAGTAACAGTGAGAGCGACCCAAGCTCCATGAGGACGCTCAGAAGCAGAGGTACACAGAGGAGCCAAGAGACAGAGTCAGAACAGAGATGCAGCAGCCCTTTCTCCCATCCCCCATAGATGCTGTCGGGCTTGAGATGAGCCAAATCACTAGCTAGAAAGTGAGTCTTCCAGTGGAACCACAATTGAGCCCACTTTTGCACAGAGCAGCCCCGCCACACCGAGTGAGCCCCTTTCCCTATGCCTACAGTTTGCAAAGGGTTTCCAGCTGATCGGTGATGCTTCCCCTCCACACATGGTCACCCATGTGAGTGGTCAGGTTCTGACAGGACAGGCTAACCAGTGTTTGTGGGACTGGTCCTTGAAATGGCATTCTTAAGAGAGGCAATAGCAGTGCTATCACTCCATTTTATAAGTTCTGAAATTCCAAAGACCCTATATAGTGTTGGGGGAGATGCCTCGGTGAGTAAAAGCGCTTTGTCGAGCAAGCCTGATGCTCTGAGTTTGGATATAGAGAACCCACTTAAAAACCAGACACAGTAGCATCCATCTGTAGCCATAGTGCATTTCCGACAACCGGGACATGAGTGGGTGAAGACAGGAGAATCTCCAAAAGCTTGTGGGCCAGATAGCATGGCTAACAGAGGTGAAGTAGCCCTGTCTAAACCAAGGTGGAAAGGTGGAGATCAAACTGAAAAGTCATCCTCTGGTCTCTATATCTGTGCATGTGTGCCCTCATTCACATACACTCACACCCACACTCATGAGCAAGGACAGACATACACTCACCAATACACTTTTCACAGCTTGTTCAGTAGAGTGCTTCATCTGCAGCATTCAGCAGATATGTTTAAAAGTTGCTTGTCTGAAACACCATTCTTCTCATAGAGTCTGTCTAGCAGCTTGATTGACTGGGCAATGGGAATACAACCCTGAATCCTGAGTGGGCCAATCAGATTACTGAGAATTAGAACATAGCAGTTCTGGAGCTCTTCAAAGACTAAGATGGAGAAAATAGCTGTCATGATTCTTGGCTCTTCTCAAGCCTTGGCATCACATCCTGCCTTGTATACCTCTAGCTTATTCATCTGTTTACTTAAATTGATTTGAAGCCTCCTACCTACCGCTTCCTATCAACAACCTCTGAGTTGTCAGGAAAAAAAATCATCAAAGGGGTTGTTTCTTCTTATCACCAAACACTCACCAAACTTCCAATGTAAACATGCTACCTGTCTGGAGCTAGTAAGTATTGTGCATTGAATTTAGGTAAAAAAAGAATTTGAATGGAAAGACAGTGATAGTTTAAACTACATCAAGAATTCTGCTTGTTCATATGTACTGAGTGTCTGTTGCTGATTAATAGGATCCTATCACCTAAATGCTCCTCCTCCTTTTCTCCTGCACTATCTCAGTCTCTCTCTACAAGGCTATCAGCTCCACAACATCACCCATGCTTCCCTGTAAACATCACTGGTATCTTCCTCCTTTATTCAGAGTCCCCACTTCGGCCCAAGTCTTTTGTGTGAAAACTTCAATATGAATTACTAGAACTAGGTTTACTGCAAACCTGCAAACTGGCTTTGACTACTATATTTTTAAATGTGAAAAATAGGTCAAAGATTTTTTGAATGGATAGATAGAGATTAGTGAGTACGTCAAAAATATTTGAAGGATTAATGATCATTTCTTACCCCTCAAATTAATGCAGTTCCATAATTGGCTTCACTGCCATCAATGTTTGCACATAAATATTCTTCCTTCCCCCTCTCTCTCTCCCTATTTATTTAACTCCTTCTTTACTCCCATTTCCTCTGTTGGTGAAATATTTTGTTCCTGGACCTGTTGAGCACATGAATACACTCCAATTTCAAAAGATGGTCCAGCTGGCCTTTTATGGGCCTGGAAATGGATAAAACACTACTGTGATGATCTGAGACCTCATCTGGCTTTTTCTTTTTGGTTATTTATTGCTTCAAGTTACATCACCATCATAGTGACCTCTTTCCACTCCTCCCGGTTCCACCCTCCCACCCTCTACTCTCTCTCCCTTCTGTCCTACTCTTCCAGAGTGGAGTGTCCCTACATATCACCCTCTCCTCCCTCTCCCATTCATCCCACTCCTCCAATGTCAACTAATCTCTATGATTCATTTTGTAAAGGACTAAACAACATTCTCATATCAAGAGAACACCAGTGGCCCTGAGAGCAATCCCTTGCTGGAAAAGGAGGTGAAGCTGAATAACCTTAATTGTACATTTAATATTTTATGAATGAGCTCTACCCTCTGAGAACTGTTTCATTCACCAAGATACGTTTGTAACCCAGTCAGTGATTCTCATAATATGGTTATTTAAAAGTCTTTTTTAAACTGTGACAATTGTATCACAGCCTAAAATCCCCTTTAAGTCAAGTATTTTATACCTCTTTTACTATTCTGAAAGGAAATGTATATCTATAAGTTCCACCTCAGAGAGATAGTCCATTCATCCCACAGTTTCTTCTCTACAAGTCTTAAACAAAAGTCAAGTTCTGGAAACTGACAGTGTTGATATGTGCTAACAAAACTTACACCTCAGCTGACCCAGACTGAAGAGTATGACTTATTCTACACATCATACCTACTTACAAAAATGTGCTACAGTAAAATCAATATCTTTGATTACAATATACCTTTGTATTTTACAGAAGTTTTATATTACATTGGGGATGTGCATTTCATAACGTACTCAAAACATGAAAAAAGTTAAAAAATGTTTCTGAGAGATTCAGAAAACCTGTTTGATAGCTATATAACATACCTTTATGGAAAAACATGATATAATACTTTGACACTACCATGAAGAAGAGACAAATTAATGCCAATAAATGAGAAGCCATGCATTATGGGCTGAATTTTATTTCCCTGAAATTCTTATTTTGAAGCCTTCACCTTCAGTACCTAAGAATTCTACTGACATTGCAAATAAGGCCTCTAGGGAGATAATTCAGCTACAACAGGGTCTTTAGCACAGGCCTTAGTCCAATATCATCCTTATAAGACTAGATTGGAGTTTAGTCACAGATGCCAGATTACTTCACGTAAGGAGACATCTATACAGAGGGACAGTGAGAAGGTGGCCACCTACAAGTCAAGGACAGAAACGTTAGGAGAAATCAACCCTCTCTTCACCCTGATCTTGGACTTTCAGCCTCCAAAGCTGTGAGAAAACAATCCCCAGTTTTGTAAGTCACCTGTGTGTAGCATTTTGTTACAGTAGCTCTGGCCAACTGCTATATTGTACATCTAGTTCTGAAAGCCGTTGACCCTGGCTCACAGCAGAAAATGTGCTTAAGTGTGCTCTGCAACTGGCTAACTACCTGTCACTAGATGTGACAAGAAAATAGTCCTGGCTTACAAACTCACACCCATGTGAACGATCCAAGATGTCATCAAAAATATAGACAGAAGTTAGAAATCTTCTTCAGGGCTCTCCCACATGTGACAAGACACCTAAAACCCCTGGACAAGACTTTCCTAAAAGACGTCACTACAGCCACCTGCCAAGTCATCTAAGCCAAAGTATATCCCAGTTTCCAGAATGACCTCCCGGGGCAGTGCTTCTCTTACTGACAGGCACTTACGTAATTTATCTTCACTTTCTCCTGGGTCAAGTCAGTTTACTCTGGATTTTAAAAGGAGTTCACATTAGACCTAAATCTTAGCCCAAACTCTTTCTGGTGCTTTAGGATCCCTACATACTTCCCTTTCCTGTAAATCTCATGGGCGTGACCAGCATGCTTTCTGAGTGTACCCACTGCTCCTCCCCCAGAACACTGGTTTTACTCTTTGTTTCAGTAGTGCATTGGAACCAATGTATAGTGCCCATGTCCTGCTAAGCAGTAGAGGTTCAAAATTCCTTAAGCTCCTTCCCACAAAGAACTGCTGGCATAGAGATTATAGACGAATACAGATGAATAAATAGAAATGGATAGATTTGGTAGTGCCTTGAATAAATATAAAAAGTCATGAAATGTGTGCGCACACACACACACATACACGAACATACATACATACATACATACATACATACATACATACATACATACACACACACACACAAACCTGTTGATACAATTTCCAAGAATGAGAAAGAGCGAGCAGAATCCATTAAAACCAATTATAAATGTCACTCACACTTAAAGGGCCATGTTGGAAGGAAAACTGGCATACAAGCCATTCATTGTAAACCTGGTTATTAGAAGAGCTGTCTACATAGATACTGAGCTTAAATTCTTACATCATATAATCCTGTCATTATTCCCATGCCTTGTCCCATACCCCACAGATTCTAGATTAGAATACTGAGTGCCATGTACGTTTCTAAAGAGTTCTTGATATTTCATGTATGCCACCTGGTTTTCCCTCACTTTCTTTAGGAAAGGGATATTCTTTTATAACTGTAATATACAGCACAGATCTAGAGCACATTGCCCTCAAAACTATATCATTACCATGTCCTGGATTATGCATTCTGGCTAGATATAAACAAGGTGAGAAAAGAAATAGCTTGCTGGTGGTGATACCACTCAATAAATAGAATTCATGCTTTAAATGGATAATGTTCCTAGAATTTTGTTGCTGTTGCTGCTGTTGTGGTTGGTGGTGGTGGTGGTGGTGGTGATGGTGGTGGTGGTGGTGGTGACAATGGTGGTGATGGTTGTGGTGGTGGTGGTGGTTGTGGTAGTGTTGATGTTGCTGTTTCAACAACAAATGATACCAGACCTGGAACATACTACTAAGAAGTTATTTTCAATCTTGAGAAGACAGACAAGTAGAGTCTACTTTTTGTAGCCTATTAAGAGTGTTTGAATGTTTTGTGTTTTGAAAGCTGAAATGTTTTCTTTTGTCTGCATCCTTTTAATCTTTCAGAAGCTAAGATTTATAATATCCAATTGTGAATCTGTATTTGAAGACAAAAATTTGGCTATGTATAAATTATCTGGAGTGAGACATTATTCTATTCAGGCTATTTCCATTTTGGATGCTTCATAAATAACAGTAGTGATGACATTTATTATTCATTATTGGCCAAGAAGTTTTCCATATGTTATTTCTTTCAGCCCTTAAAATAAACCTGCATAATATAATAAAATATGTCCCCATCTTGCACATGATAAAACTGAGGACCAGAGGCATTAAAGGCATTGCTGAAAGTTGTCGAGGCCGGATAAGAACTCAGATGCAAATCTGATTCCTGTGGTCTAGCTTTAAAATGCTAGGACATCAGAAATGGAAAGCCAATTCTTCAATGCTGCTTTCTCTCATTTCTGACTGAATGAAACTCCTTGTTCTATTTCTGGAAAATATAAAATGCCTCTTATCTTTTGTGCTTCCATATGTGGTGAACTATGCTCCCTCAGCCCCTTGCAACAGAAAGTTTTCACCACTGCAGTATCTCTTATGAACGTATTGCAAGATCACCTAGGAACAAACACATTTCCTCACAGTAGAAAGGCAGCCAGGATTTACTTGACAGCAGCATGTCTTTCATAGATCTGTGTGGTATTGGTGGTAATCCTTAGGAATCAAGAAGTTCAACGTTTTACAACAATGCCTGCTAACTTATTTTAAATAACATCATGTCTCAACAGCTATAATTTTCCTGCAACTTCTAGGATATTTGTATCCTTTTAAAGGGCTAGAAACAGCAGATGGTTGATGCTATAATGCTGTTGAGCCAATTGTAGGAGTGAGCCATGGACAAAACTCAGAGAAAGAAGGAGAAGGCAGCTTAGAAATAAAGCTCAGCTGTTTTCATTCTCAAAGAAGAAAAATCAAGGAAGCCATATGGATAATTAGGGACACTTTGCAAATTAGAACTGACTTTCAATGAACACTCTTTCCCCTCCACATCACTCCATGAACCATGACTCTCTAGTACCTATGAGATCATATTTACCCTCTCCGATTAAATCTTGATTTCTCATTGTTTATTGACATGCTCTCTACATTGTTGAATATATGGCCTATTGAGACCATCATTATTGTTGGGGGTTCTGTTTCCCAATATTTTCTCCTGATAAGAGCTGGGCACCTGCTCCTCCATTATTCTCCTTTCCATAGCACACCTGCTGGTCTCTAGAGCACCTGGTTTGACAACTTTACCTATGCATTTGCCTTTCCCTCTCTAATTACAATTCAAAGCCTCTTTTTTTATTTGGAAAGTAAATACTAAAAAAAAAAAAAAAAACTGATCAAGATAAAGGAAATGATCAAGTCTTTAAAAAGAGTCATATGTTTGTGCTGGTGGAAAGGAATGGGCTAATCAAGAAAATGAGTGCAGTGGGGACGTGCAGGAGGAAGAGAGCCAGGAGCAGAAGTACCAGGGTCAGAAGCACTGTGACAAATTCAAATCTGACTTTCAAATGAGCACCTGTGTTCAAGAAAGGGTAAAGCAGGTAAGGCCCACAGCAGATAAGTCAGGCAGGGGTTATTTTCAACACAATGCTAGGTTGAGGTGAAGGATAGGTCTGTACCGGGATTTCCAGAAACCACTCTTCAGGAAGTGACTCTATCATGTGTCCATGGTGATGGTAAGGAAAGATCTAGAAAAAAGCTAGGCAATGAGTAGCAGTTTCTGAGACCCAGAGGAGTATGTGAAGGTCCAGGGTCAAGACCCAGGAATAGCAGGGATTGATGCCATGAACTTGGAAAGGTAGCATTCCAATTGCCTAGACATAGCCAACAACACATGTAGGCATACTTTTAAACTATTTATTTGTTGTTATATTAATATCTCTTCCTCCCTTCCAACCCACCAACCTAAGGTAAGGAATAAAGAATATTAGTAGAGACAGGGGGTGTAGACATCTTTAAATGTATCCTTTGGGCTACATTCAGGATTGGACCAACAGTCCAATAAAACAGCAACAGCATATACAACCAACCAACAAAGCAAGAAACACAGCACCCAGGACAAACACCAATCAGCAACAGTGGTGGCAATAGCTACCTGTCTCTGGTACCAGCGACAGTGGTGGTGGCATTTTCTGCACCCCAGCTTAGGGATTCATTCTCTCAGCCCAACCTGGGCTGAGATGAGCAACAGCTACAGCAACAGCAAGTCTCTAAGCGTTGTCTGGAGTCTTTAGAAGAGAAGCAAAGCAATGAGAGGCAGAGCTAAGCAAAAAGCAATGACTCTCTGTTTTGGGGGTTCTCTTTATACCTTCTCAGAGTCAGGACAAGGGATTTTTTTCAGTTGGTAAACATCACTTTCTGCCACACAAGGTATTCTCCTGTTGACTAAGACCACACACTCTCCAAGGAATCTGTTTATCAAAGGATGATTTCCAGCTGGCAAAAACCATGTTCGCCTCAGGAGGCAGTCTCCAGTCTACAAAACATCATGTGACCTTTCACAAGTTCGTTTTTAGTGGTAAATCAAACACTTCCCTATCCCACACTTGAGACCAAAACAAAAACCATATTCATTTAGCATAACCATGGTGTTAACGAAATCAAAGCTTCTATTACAAACACAGAATTGGAATGAGACTGAAGGTCAGTGCTCATTGGAGGATAAAGTGTTGCCCTTGGCTGCCAGGTGGACTAGGTTCACCCATTTTACTATATTATATCTTATAGCCTCCAAAAATGGCAAAGCTCAAAATAGAAAGTTGAGCCTAAGAAAAATTGAAGCTGCCTAGATCACATGTAGCATACAGACCAAAGTGACAAGAAATAAAGCCATGTTAAAGGAAAACATGACAGTTGAATGAGTGTCACAGCATCAACACAGAAACAGATATGTAGCCCTCACTTCAACACCACCAAAACAACAAACAAATAAACATCTCTATTTTGAACTGAAACAAACCAATTTTGAGAAATTTTTGTACACTTCTCCATAAAAATAAGACATTAAGATTTGGCTTCCTAGAGTCTAACCAGAGAGAGAGAGAGCCATATACCTAAAATACCAACATATGATGTATAGTTTTAGATTTGTTGTTATTTTTATTTTTTCTGGTTGTTATGAATAAACTTCCTACAAGTTTAATCAATAAACTGCCAGTCAAGAATGATCCTAATTGTTTATGATTTGGAAATTCATTGCCCTCCACCCAAGTCACATGTTCCTACACAATGACACTTTTAGGAAAAGAGGAGAGAGCAGAAAGGGGAAAATGGAATAATAGAGGGTGAAAATGCAATGAAAGAACACCATGGATATATGAACCTGTCAGTCAACCCGCTTGTGTTGTACAGTTCAAATACACAATGAAGCAGGACTCATTGTAGCGCTGCTATGAAATGCTCGCATCCTTAGCAGGTGGGGCTAGAGGAAGGAATTTAAATCATAGGGGACTCATCTTTGAAGGGCATAGTGGTATAATGGCCCATTCTCTCTCTCTTATCTTTTCACTCTCTAGCTAAGAAGAGATGGTTACTTCCACCACACATTTCCACCATGATGCTGCCGTAGCCCCAGAGCTATGGTGCCAGGTGACCATGAACTAAAACATCTGACTCTATTGGCTCAAATAAAGCTTTTCTACTTGCAAATTGATGTTCTCAGGTATCTTGTTTTCATGACAGAAAGCTAAGACTAGTTTTGAAAAAGGAAGGCTAGTCAAAGTCAAGTGTAGTAAGTCAGAAATAAATCAGTAAGATCCATTTCTCTACTTTTGCATAGCAAATTTCTTTAAAATTGACTCAAAACAACTGGATTTCACTGTCTTTGTTCTGTGATACTTATATACACACCAAAGTCCATCTTGAGCTTACTGACATAAGGTGTAAGTAGAGGGCCGTACTTAAATAGCTGTGGTCAAGGGGTGGCCGCACCCAACATTGTCTGGGCCTCATTCTCAGCTGCAGAGGGATAGGACAAGTTTTCAGAACTGTGAAATATTTTTTCATATGGCAAATTTCTCCTCTGACTGACCAGTATTCAGTTTTCTTCTCCCAACATGAGATTTCTGGGTACAGTTGAGTTTCTTGTGGACCGTTTCTCAGGAGTTGTCTTCTTGGGCCCCTACATACTTTTTGAAATGACAATAACTCTCTACTTCAACTCAGCTTTCTTTACTCTCCTATAATATCTGGTTGAGAGTACCTCCAAATGTCCCACTTCTAAAACAAAAAAATAAAATAAATCACTTCATTCCTAATTACTAAATATATATATTATTATTTTAAAAATGTTTTTAACACGGGACTTTCCTACAATTGGTTTAGCCACACTGAAACGTGAGACCCAAGTCCACACCACCTGGACTGGAGATCTCAGACTGAATACCCCAGATGCCTTGGATGGAATCACAACCTATAAAGTAAAGCTAGAAACAAGCACGACTCTACGAGGGGTCCAGCTGCCAGTGTCCTTTCCCATTACCTGTGGATTTCCACGAGATTCCTAGAGAAATACAGGTTTGTGTCTAGGAAGGAAGAGAGGCTTCAAGCAGTTGCTGATTTTGGTAGAATAAAATTCTTGCTCTGTGGGCCAGCAAAGGCTTTGGCTACATTATCCCCAAATGTTCCCTGCCTTGGGATCCTGCCTCATTACCACATTAACACCACAGTGAGCAAGACGGAAACACTCTCACTGTCAGAAGGCAGGATTGCTGCTCATGGGTATTTGGTCACTGAAACAAGGGAGGTAACCAATAAATTCATAAATACTGGTTGTTGCTTCCTTAGTCTTACAAAAACCTGTTACAAGCCAGGGCTAGCTTTTTCTCCCCTCCTTCTTTGGTGGGGTTGGTCGTTGTTCATGACCCTGCAAGATCATCAACTTCATAGAAAATCCAAATCAAAGAGACCAGACCAGGCAGTGCTAGGGAGGCAGTCAAATGGCAGAGTCTTCAACTTAGTTCTAAAGAAACATGCAATGAAAAGCTAACACACAGAGGGAAGTATTCCTTGTAAGTCAGACTCTTCTTTGAGAAACCGTGGAAGCACCTGAGCAAACACAAGCAAAGGGTCTGCTGCTAGGAGGGAAGAAAACAAGCCCATTTAGTTGTTCCATTCGTGGCACTTTGACATGTAAAATCCTTGAGCTACAACTCCGACTTTAATTTCCTCGTGTTGTGCTGATATTTCAAAGTCCCTTTAATGTCCCAAACATCAAGCTGAAAGGCTGCTGTAGCAACTAGCCACACATTAAAGTCTTCTGACTTGTTTCCACTCCACCGTGACTCTCCGAGCAGCCACTGAGCTAACCCAATTTTCAGGCCCGTTAATCTGGAACTTCAAATCAAAAGAGAGACCACCGCATCTCCCTGATGGGTTTTTAAAGCAGCAATAACTGTAGCGGAAGCATCCTCTCAAAGTTCACTCACTGCCTGCGGATCACTGAGTGCACCACTTCCCAGTGCCCCTGATCCACATGGGGATGGCTCCTTAAAGGCTGAAGGGAAAGGAAAGGCAGAGGGGGCTGTACTTCTTATTTCCTCAGCTTGCCATTAAGATCAATACAATCCAGCCTTTGACTAATGTAGACCAGAAAATGCTTGTTGCAAGAATCCCCAGGTGTCCCACTAAGCTCTTCTCTCTTTATAGCATGTCGTTCAGAAAGATGCCTGATTTAAAAGAACACAGGAACAGAATGCCCTCCCAGTTACCTCAGGCCTAGATGAATGCAATATGGTGTCTCTTGTGGCCTAGAGATGACATATGTGTGCCTTTCCCAAACTCATATCACCTAGAAACTTAGTCCTCATATACCATTGTTGCAAAATGGTGGAAACTTTTAAGAGGGGCTTAGCAGGTGATGGTTGGATTATGAACACCCTTGGGAAGGTGTGACACTGGCATCACAGAGTGGGTTTTGTCTTGCAAGAATGGACTAGCTCCTCTGAGTAGGGGTTATGAAACAGTAAGCGTGCCCCACCCCACCTTGATCTTGTGCTTCCTCCTTTGCCCCTGAGATGTGTCACCTGGACCATTGTTGGATGGAATACCACCATATAGTGCCATCCGTCAAACTGTAAGATGGCCATGAAACCACTAGTATCACAAGTCAAATAAACTTCTCTTCCCTGTGCAAAGCTTTGTGCCAGGACTGTTAGCGCAAAGCAAAGATACTATCACTATAGAAATATTTATCAGCATTACCTGAATAATAAATCACAAGAGGTTCTTTTTAAGTTACTAATACCTGGGTTCTGACCCAGACAAAGAGAAGCAGGTGTTCTTGGGGGTAGGACCCAAATGTGACATTTTTCCTAATACCTTCCTCATGTATCAAATTTATTATTTGGCATACATGGGGGAAGGTAAACATTTAAAAAGTTGTATCTCCCATTTATAGAATCTCAAGCAACAGAAAACAAGGTAAGTATATTGGGGACCAAGTGGAAGAGAGTTTTCCTAGAAGCCTCAAAACCCCGTAAGTGTAAAATGTACTTTTCTCTTTTACAGGTGGAACTCCGAAAATATTTCACCTATTCCAATCAAATTGGAACCAAGATGAGGGAAAATATCTCATATCAGTTTTGACTCCAAACATCTGTAAAAAAAAAAAACATAAAGTCACTTCAATATTTGAGCTATAGATTTCATCAACTGTAGGTTGCATGTGTCACTAATAGTGACAGCAGATGTCATTGTAGGACAGGATTCTGTATTTCTCTGTCAATGTGGTTTATCAACAAGCACTGTGTGAGCATTCACTGTAGATAACATGAACTAGGAAGCATTAAAGAGTTAAGAAATAATCTGAAGGAGATGGAGGGGGGCAAGACGAAGGAGAGGGTGGGAGAAGGGGTGGGGATCAGGTGTAGGGGAGGGCTGGCTGGGAGAGGGAACAGAAATCAGTGGGGAGGCATCTCTAGGACAAGGAAGCATACAGGCAGTCTATGGGGGTGACCCTAGATGAGACTCCTAGCAGCAAGGGTAGGGGGTGACATGGAGCCTGAAGTGGCATCTCCTGTAGTCAAGCAGGACTTCCATTGGAGGGAGGGGGACACCAATCCACTCACAAAATGTTCAACCCAAAATCTGTTCTGCCTACAAGAAGTGCAGGAATAAAGATGGAGCAGAGATTGAGGGAAAGGCCAACCAATGACTGGCCCATCTTGGGAGAGAGCCAACCCCTGACACTATTAATGATATTCTGCTATGCTTGCATACAGGAGCCTAGCATAACTGTCTTGAAAGGCTTCATCCAGAAGCTGATAGAAACAGATGTAGAGTCCCACAGCCAAACATGAGGCGGAACTCAGGGAGTCTTGTGGCAGAGTTAGTGGAAGGATTAATGGAACTGGAGAAGCTCAAGGACACCACAAGAAGACCTACAGAGCAAACTAACCTGGGCCCATTGGTGCCCACAGAGACTGAACCACCAACCAAAGAGCATGCATTAACTTAACCTACGCCCTTTACACATATGTAACAGATGTGCAGCTTGTTCTTCATGTAGGTCCCCCCAACTACTGGAGTGGGCGCTGTCTCTAACTAGGACTTTGTTGCCTGCCTTTGGATCCCTTCTCCGTAGCAGGGCTGTCTTGTCTAAGTTCAGTGGAAGAGGAGGCACTTAGTCCTGTTGCAACTTCATGTGCCAGGGTGGTCTGAGACCCTAGGTGGGGCCCCCTTCTCTGAGGGGAAGGGAAGGGAGGGGTGGAAGGAAGGGTTTTGAAGGTGGGACTGGGAAAACAGGAGGGGGTGGGGGCTGCGATCAGGCTGTAAAGTGAATAAATAGTGATTTTTAAAATAAAATGTAATAAGTCTGGAAATAAAATTGATTATTAAAAAAAAAGAAGAAAAAAGAAGACTGTATTTGTCTCTTTGTCTACAGCATCCCATGAGTATGTTGTGAAATCCCTCCTAACCAATGAATACTTTCAATTATGAAAAGGTATTATAGGCAGAATCAGAGGCCACATGATTTTCCCAATCGCTCTCCTTGCCAATAAATCTTTATTTCCTCTACATGATTCAATATAAGGGTCACACACTTAACTTGGAAAAGCCAACACATTTACCAGTTGGTGACACCCACCTCCCTTTCCCAAAATGTTCTTTTACCCATGTTGTGGAGGGGATAACATAGGTCTCATCTATGGCTGTGCACTCACAGTCATTTTGAATAGTTATGAGTCTCTGAATTAATCACTACTACTGCAACAAAAAAGCTTCTCTGGTCAAGGTTGAGAGTAGCACAGGTCTATAGATACAATTATAAATATTTAAAGGACAGTTTGACAACATGATCATTCAATAGAACAACTTAATGAGATTCTATCTCTGGGCATTGGATTTTCCAAACGATGGGTTTTAACTCTGTTTCCAGTACCAGGCATAGATTCTGTCTATAGAGAAAGCTTCAGATCCAATCAAGAGAGTAGTTAGTTAGACCTATAAATAATCTTGACATTATTGTACCAGTGGGCATATCCTACCTTATCCAACAATATTGTAGCATGCAAGATCCAGTTGTGGATAAAACTATTGATGTCTTTTATCTTCCCAGCAGCCCACACAGCACCTTCAAACACTATGAAAACTAACCAGCAGGAGAGAGTTTCCTTGTCAGTTGAAGATTGATTTTTTTTTTCTATGTCCCGTTACTAAAGTGTGTAGTCTCTCTGGCGATAGAGTCTTACCATCTAGTCATGTTGAGTAGTTATAAGCAATAGCAATAGCCTCTATTGTTTTGGTGCTTCTGTGGCCTCTCTGAACAATAATTCATAAGAGGATCTCTACAACCCTGGCACTGAGATCTTCATTTAGTAACCATGTCTTCTGGACTCATTATTCTCCCATGTTGGTGGGGTACCTCTATTCCAACTTCTTTTCAAAATAAAAGCTTACAGTTTTAATTAGCTGACAAACTAGTGGGGTTTCATCCGGATCCTTCATACATTCTTAATTATGGTTTAACGATAGCCCCATCACCCACCTCACTGCCTTGATGCCAGCACCACTTAAATCTTTAACCACAAGTGTTTCTCTCCGTTCATAAATTTCACATGTGTTCTATCATCCCCTCTTATTATTTTTTACTTGCATTGTAAGATTATAGATTGATAGTCCTAATAGGAAAACAAATGTAGATTATTATACAATTCCAGAGTTGTAATTCAGCAGAGTGGTTCAAGACGGCAATATACACTGTATGCTTCAGACTTAGACATGAAAATGCAGATAACTCACAGTGAATACAGATGGAGTAAGCAGTGGTTCAACATATGAGAGCTGCAGCATTCTAAAGCTGACATGTTCATTAGGAGGGAGAGAAACTTGCAAAATAAATTAACAAGGAATTCTTCGTGTAAAAAAACAAAACAAAACAAACTCAGAACCATGAGCTAGAAAGCAAATTGGGAAACTGTTTCAAAGAAGAATGAGCATCCACGCCTACTGAAATTAGCAATGGGTAGACGTTTTTCTCACAGAGTGCGTGAGGCCAAAGCCTAATTGGTTTGAGTTACAAAGACAAAGAGGTGTTTGGAGTATGCTAAGAGGAAAATTACTTTCAGTGAGGGAAAATACTTTCAAAGAGGGAGCAAGCAGCCAGGGACAGATGGGGTGAAGCAAGTTCTTTTCTTAGTCGGATGTCTGTAAAGCAACTGAGTACAATCTGCAGCAAAAGTATAGATCTCAGCCTGGAGAGTTTAATCAAACCGATGGAAGGGAGAGCATGACATCTGACACATGTTCAGAGTTTGTAGAAGTTCTTGGCTGGTCCCATCTATTTGAACACTTAAATTAAAATTTCTGCCTCAGTTGGACTTTGTACCTGTGATAAAATACCATGGCACTTTGAAGAGGAGGCAATGTATTTCTGCTTACAGCTCCATGCCACTGTACATCACTGAGGGAAGTCAGGACAATAAGTAGGAATCTGGAAACAGGAACTGAAACAGAGGCCATGGAGGAAAGCTGCTCACTGTTGCTCTGCATGGCTTGCTCAGCCTGCTTCCTTATATCATTCAGGGCCAACACCACAGGGATAGTACCACCTACAATGGCCTGGGATCTCCCACATCAACCATTAATTTAGAAAATGTCCCACAGGCTTGCCTCAGTGGTGGTTCCCTCTTCTCAGAAAACTCTAGTTTGTGTCAAGTTGGCAAAAAAACCAACCAGGATAGATGAATAGGCAAAGCAAACTAATGTTTAGAGTAGTAAAACTACTTGACATGTTATAGTAACAATACCATAGGCTGAATGAGATAAATAATAGGTTTCCCACAGTTTCTGGAAGCTAGAAAGTACCAGTTACCTGTCGATTTAGGATCTCTTTTAGCTTGAAGCCAGTAACTTTGTGTCATTACATGACCAAAAAGGAAGAAGGAAAGGGAGGGGGAGAAAGACAGAGACAATGAGGGATTGTTTCTTTTAAGGATATAAATCCAGTTCATGAGGTCCACACTTCATGTTCCAAAGGCTCTACCTCCAAACACTATCACTTTAATAGTGAGACTCCCATGCGTAGGTTGTGAGGACACATTCATTACACAGCAATTAACTGTGTAATTACAACTCTCTATATAGAGGTGCTGTAATGCTCTTTACCAAGCTCATGGTAGAGGAAAGAGCCACTTCCTGTAGCCTGTGAATGCCTTAGGCAGATACTCCCGCAAGTCTAAGCAGATACTTTACAGTAGGGGAGACATTTGTCACTTTGCCAAAGCTAGCATATGCTTATGACACATTTACAAGAGTGATTGCGATGATTTGAAAAGCCGTATCTTACTTGTGTCGCATCACCACAGATTATGAGGTATCCTAAAAAAAAGATACTATCTATGCTCTGGGTTCTCCTGAGACTGTTAAATACCCTGAATACTCATCTAATGTATATCTCTAGAGCCAAAGTGGGGGGGGGAGGGAGAGGGGGAGAGAGAGAGAGAGTGAGTCTGTCTGTCTGTTTATCTGTCTGTATATTTGTATCTGTACTTGAGAACATTTCATGCTGGAGGTAAAAGTGGGGGTTCCTATAGATTTTGTTACCTGTCAATGAGACATTTTGCCCTAGCGGTGCTGCCTTGTAGCCCCCCAGTGTATGAGGAGGCTCTTGGCCCTCATATGACTGCTGAACTGGGGTGGGGGACTGATATGTAGTGGCATTACACTCTGGAGGAGTGGGATGGAAGGGTTAGGGTGTAGAGGGTGGGAGGGCGGGACTGGGAGGGGTTTAAAGAAGGTACTGTGATGGAGATATAACTTGAAGTGAAAAAAGAAAAAAAAGAGTGGGTGCTTCTAATGATAGTATTAGCTTATTCAGAAATAACTCAATAGTTGTAAAAGTAAAACTCTGGCCAGGACTATAAAGGTGCACATGTTTCTGATTGGAAAAAAAACAAAAACAAAAACCTCACTGAAGAAATTGGAAGGACAGTAATAAAGAAGTGGATTGGTAGCTAGCCTGTAGAACACCCTACAGATCAAGGTTGGAATTCTGCACCAGAACCACTGTAGCAGATTAGCATTTGGGCAAAAGACCAAATAGAGTCAGAGTCAAACTCTAGTTTCATCCTACGCAAAGCAGACAAGATAATGTCATAATAAAATGACATTATAAGAGAAAACATAAACCTCATATAGACTGTTGAGAAAGTGCCTAGAGATGGATCTGGAATTTTCTAGGTAATTAATAAATGCTATTTGTCATTATTCTATCATTTCAGTCCCTTTGGATGAACTGTAAGTTCCATGAATCAAAGAAACATATGTATCAAATTTCCAGTTAGATTAATAGCATGTAATGCAGGGCATGACATATATTAAAAGCTCCAGAGCTATTTTGAGATAGAATGACTGAATGAATTAAAGAGAAGTGGGCAATAGCAAACAGAATGGTGACTGAGGAAACTGTGAGAACGTACACAAGTGGTGAGAACCAGAGCTTTAGAAAGATATCCAGTTTCGAATATCAGCGAAGCCTCTCACGTATTACAAGCTGCTGTAGAAATCATAACCCTCCTTTCCCAGGGGAGTATTGGAATGGATAAAAGAATTAAGAACTGAAGGCCCGTGTACACAGACCAGCATTCATCATGGCATTGGTAGTGCTGCTAATAACCTAGGTTAATGAATGCATGCCAATCCACTGGGTTTCTTTACCCATTGTGAATCCAGTGTGCTTGCTTGTGCACCACACATCCAATTACAAACAGAATTTGATGAGCTGGTAAGCTTTCATGAGCAATTTGTAGACCTACAATCTTTCCCCTTTTTTTCTGTTTTAAATATTTTGGCTCTAGGTTCACATTAATCCTACTGATTGCTTTAAAATTGCAACTAATATGCTTCGACTTCATGAAGATGCTTAGCACTTCAATATGCTGAGAATAAAACGCAATTATCAAAGAGTACTATTTTCATCCAAATATAAATGATTCATGCCTTACTCCAGTCCCCCCGCCCTTGACATGTATACTTATTTCATTTAGTTTCATTTGTGTTCTCTGTGATGTCTTGTCTCTATTCATTATATACTAAGTATATCCCACCCCTGCAAACCGCTAACCAGCTATAGAATTTTTCTATTTTTGTCACAAACCATCAAATTCATTATTGATACTGTAATTCAAAGAAATGGTTGCACAGTCCTAGGAACTCCATAATGAAATATATTTATTGTATTTCTTATAGCACCAAAACTAGACTTTTCTATTATCTCTCCTTTCATTTACAAAGGCAATGTGAGCTCTGGTATTCACGGTGATTGCTGAAGCAAGAAGAGTCATTCTCTGTGAGCTGAGTGTTGTATTTCTTAGATGCACTCTATAGATTTTTAGAGCTTCATTCAAAGGCTGACTCTGATTCAATCGATGCCCAGTCTCTTTTGTTTCCTCAATAAACAGAAAATATTGCAATACTATCTTGAAGGAATAGTACAGAGAATCTTTCATCAATAAAATCCTTGAAATAAGTATCAAACAAGATATTTCCAAAAGAAAAATCCAAATGGCCAACAAACCTAAAAAGCAGTCTTCATCTTACAAAGCAAATAAATAATTATGCATCTAGTATCTGCCTAGTACTTTCTGCTTAATTAACTGGGAAGAAATCAGACAGAGGCAACTCAGTTGCCCTAACTTCCAATATAAGCAAACTGAAATCCAGCCCACTAGCAAATATTTTAAACAGGTAGAAACCTCATCTGATTCTTAATTGAGGACCTTGGGTTGCCATGACCCAAATAAGGCCAATGCTCCACTAAAGCAGTCATATGTTTTCTGCCTTACTTCATATTCTTCCTGTAAGAGGCTGCCCCGCATGACCCTTTAGCAGGCTCCAAACTACCCAATTCACAATGACTGTTCAAATAGCACCTTATGATTTTAATGCACCTTTCTTACCTTTAAACACTACACACAAAGACTATTCTAAGTGACTCACACATACTGACTCATTTTATTCTCATAACCACCCTATAATTATGGATCCAAACAAAAATAAACTAGAGTCCATACTGAAGTTGAAAACACAATGATCAGAAGAAATAAAAATGAAATGAATTGAAATACTACATTTTCCTTTCAAATTTACCAAAAGTTTTGTTTATGATATTAATAAAGAAGCCTCTAAATTAATACAAACTTGTCATTCCTCTTGGTTGACAACTAGAAGTATATGATTAAAAAAAACAAACAAAAGCCCTATTGCTGAAGACACCAGACTTCACTGGATAGTTCCACACTTCCGCTTACCCAGACGGCACTAGTTAAAAATAGTGGGTCACAAAACACAGTCAATTACATGCCAAGGGGGATAAGGGAGACAGGGATAAGAGGAAGACAGAAGTGGGTTGGAAGTTAGAGTAATCAGAATGCATTGTACAAATATATGAAATTGTCAGGAAAAACCCCCACAAATTTAACTAATAAAAACTTTAAAGCAAGCTTTCTTACAAAGTAATGTGAGAAGATTGACACTTCATATCTGTACAGAAATTTTTTAAAAACTCAATAACTAAATACCTTTTAGTCCATTAATTAATTTTAGAAATATTTCTTAAGCCAGTTTCTAATAAAGGAAAGGATATCCTGTAGTATCTCTGGGATTACAGACTGACTGATGGCGTTGGATCCCTCCAACAGCTGCCTGGTAGGATGTCTTGTTCAACTTCACTAGTTTCTCTGTGTATCAATCTCCTCACAGCAAAATGTAATACTAGTACCTTTAAGGGAGCTTAAACAATCACGTACATCAGACAAATCCAACTTTCAGATTTCCCATTGACCACTTCACCTTGAGAACAATTTCATCATAAAATGGTGGAGAGACAGAAAGGAAAACATTACTCACAATTACTCACCTCAGGGGTCCATTTTGGTTTGTACTATGAGCTGAAAGAAAAAAAAATTAGTCCTGTAACCAAAATTAGCAATATATTGGTAAGGAAAAAATGAGCAAGGTGTTAGTAAGCATAAATTTAGCAATATTTGTATGTTTAAAATTTTAACAAAAGTAGGTGGATGTCAGTGAATGATGTGCTGTTTATTAAATATCCACTTTATGGCTCATAAGTCAGGACACATCATGGAATTTCAGTGCTTTCCCAGAGCACAATTAATTGCTTGACTTTAACAGTATTCCAGCTCTTAGCATAAGGATCCAACCCAGTCACCTGTGTTTTACAGTACTACTCACACTGTTGTGTAAATACCCTTCAATGTTTTGTAGGAAAAGGCAGAATGCAAATTTTGAAAGATGTACAAACCTACAAAATAAAACTAGGCTGCCAGGAAAAAAGAATTTGTTGGCACCATATACAGGAAACTAATTTTGCATTCTATCTGGCTCTTATCAAGTTTCTGTTTGCTCTGCAAACACTTATCAAGTAGAAACCTAAGAGGTGACTTAGGCTGTTTACTTAGTGATTGATCATCCATTACTCTCTGGCTGATATGTGGCACTAGCTGAATTTAATAGACAAAGTACTCCAACCTAGTACACATGCCCGCTTTATCTAACATTGATGAAATATGAATTTCTAATTTCACTTGTTTGATGTACCAATGAGTCCAAAGCTAGGTAAATAGCTAGCTGAGCAACTAGCTTCTGTTGTCTTTAGGAATTTTTTTAAGAACAGAGAGGACAGAGCATGTGTGTGGAAAAAAAAAAACATACAAACTGCCTATTTGTTCTCTCCTCTTACACCACTAGCAACACAGATTTCTGTGATCCTAAAATAGGGTGGAATTTACCCACACACCCAAAGGCAGGCTATTAATTCTGCAGTAGGTACCAGTTGGGTGTCCTCTGGCTCAGTTCTGACATTGCTACCTGGGTACCACCAGATCACACAAGGTGGAGGTTCAATTTTCATGATTATGTCTATCACCTTGGAGGCCAGTTGCAAACCCTAGCTTGTATTAGGTTGGCTTGTACCCACCAACTATAAATCAGAATTCCCTTGGATATGACTAATTTTATTGAAGCAGTCATTGAACTTAAGGAAATGCTTATTTGTCTACTAGTCTACTACCTACTGGCTTATCATAAAATATACTACATAAGATAAAGAGAAAATACACAGAGTGAGGTGTGGGAGAGGGAATACAGAGCTCATGCACCTTCTCCAACTGCACTCCATGCTAGGATTCCCGTGTTCAGTGTTCCCCAAGTTCCCTGAATTCATTCCTCTAGGATTTTAATGGGAGCTTCATTTCATAAGCATAACTGCAACAGAACGGGTAAGGAAATTCAGAATGGTCTGTCTGCTCAGATTTTTCAGTATTCCTTCCTGATTAAAAAGCAAAACCTCTCTGGAATAAGGAAACCAGGTCTCAGAATTTTCTTAGAACCTACAAGTGGTAGCATATGATTACACAGCTTCTCTGACTCACCTTGATGAAGAGCAATCCTAGTTTTGATGCCCCGCCTCAGAGATAGAGTTATGAGTCACGCAAATTACAAAAGGCAAAGTATGCATAAAGCAATCTATCACAGCAGGAAACACTAACTTATCTTAGCCTTTACCATTGATATGGAAAAAAGTGGTCAAAATTCATAGGAGAAAATCTTACATAATGAATGTCTCCTTCCCTAGAGCTACAGTCACAGACCAATGGGACACCCAAAAGAAGCACTAACTAACCCATCAACTGAGTGATTTGAGCTAAAAGTGGTTCTGAACGACCCTGACAAATTTATCTAGCGTCTCGGGTATGAGTAGAGATGTCTTCAGCCCCTCTCACATCCACTGGTTTAGCCTTGTTCAGACAGCCACAGCTATTGTGAGTTCATGGGTCCAACAGTCCTGGGGTGTCCAGCAGACACTGTTTCACAGCACTCCTAGCTACTCTTCAGCTCTTATAGTTCTTCTAAACCTTCTTCCACGATGTTCTGTGAGCTTGGGAACGGGGTGTCATATAAACACGAGCCACAGTCACTTATTTTCTGTACTGGGACCAGTTGTGAGTCTCTGAATTTATCAATTATATCTCACAAAGTCTTTGTTTCCTAAAGTCTGTAAGAATTCCTTTTATTCCTTCCAAAACTGGAGGAGTTGTCACAAAAGTCTATTGGGAGTGTCTAGCCTGTGGCCCATAGGCCACGTGAGTATGTTATGAATTAGTCATCCTGTGTGTGCAGTCCTACACCTGTAGATGACAATGTCATGTTTAAATGTCAAAGTGCTGGATGCCCTCAGTGATCCATCCATGTGCATATTTCCTGAGCATTTTTACCTGAGCTGAGAACTGTGACTACTGATGTACCCAAAAGCCTATTATAATAGATAACTCTATAACACCTTAAAAAAAGAAAACTCCTTTGAATTCAGGACAGACCTGAGAGTCGAGAAGCTTGTTAGCAACTCACTCAATGATGCCTCCAAGTTGCAAAAGAATCATGGGAAAGACTAAACTTCACCCACAGCTCTGACATCAGAAGCAAGATAATTGTGTTGGATGTCATGTTGACCAGCAGTGCCCCGTTTCTCTTAAATCATTTAAAACCTATTACTATTGGTCACTTAGGGAGCCTGAGAGAGCCTAGTAACGGGCATGGCTATGATCCCTGTTACTGGCTCGAACATGGGCTTGGTGGATAAATCAGAAGCTTGCAATGGGAAGACAATGCCAGCTGCATGGGTGGAGTACTTTCTTCATTGTTGTGTGCTCCCAGCATCAGCAAACATTTTTTTTTTCAAGTCAGGGCTGAATAACTGAAACATCTTCATAAGTATCCTCCATCTCCTTTTCTAGGGCACTGGGGTCTAATACTCACATGAAAAATATGTTCTTCTGGGATGCCAACTCATCACACCCTTGTCATCTGTGTACTAGAGTGAAGAGCTACTGCAGTATTCATGAGCTGCTTCAGGAGGGGACAAGGGACAAGCCAGGCCTCTTATCAGAGCTGTAAAAATTAAAAATCAAAACATACTGCTCTTATCATTCCATAAAAATGTAGCATGAGTGTGTATGTGTGTGTGTGGTTTATTGTGTTATACATGTACATTTATGTGTAAAAACCATTTAGCCAGCAAATGTCAACAGTCTCACCAGTTCACTCACCATAAAGGCTTCAAATATACTTTTTTTTTTTTTACCAGATTTTTCATCTCCTACAGTTGCCTTCAAGTAACTCAGGATCACAACTACACTTTGCCAATTCATAGTGTTGGGAGCTCCAAAGGCCTGTGCCTAGGTCAAAGGAAGGTGAAAAGACCATGGCCTCAAGTGAGAGAAGGCAATGCCCAGCTCCTAGGCTGCATGAACATAGCACCACATGCAAGGTGGCAAGCTAGGGCTGGCAGTAGAGGCCATGGCCCAGGACTTGCCCAGAGGAGGTTCAGAAAAGCCAGATGGCCTGAAGAGGCCACAGAAGCAAGTAGAAGTGAGGTGGTTGCCAGCGCCGGGACATCAACAGAGTGCAGCACTGTGTAAGTTTGGCAGTCTCAGAAGGGCAGATGGAGGAGGCCTTAAACCTTGAGACTGTAGCCCTCACAATGCGAGAGCCAGGTGATCACTGTAGTTGTTGCTAATTGTTGTGTTCACTAAGGCATTAACTGACAAGTTGCCCCAAGGAACCATCCCTGAGAACGAGAATGTCTTCATCTTGGTATATCCTTTATAATGTACCTCCAGGTGGGGAGTTAGTGGGTATTAAGAGATATTAATAAATGGTTTAAAAGTTATCCCACAGATATGCCTATGTGTGTGTGATCACCTTGAGAACTAAAGAAAAGAACCAAATTATTTGTACTAGATGTGAGATTGGTGATTGATGTTGATGTACTGTGAGGTGAAAAGGCAGCATTATATATCTTCTTGCCTAGACCAGACAAAAATTCCAATAGTTCATTTATTTCTTCCTTCTTCTTTCATCAGAAAATGCTCAGAATCCATGCTCCCTTCCCTAGACAGGCATAGCTGTCATGAATGTTCATGAGTACAGCAGCCCTGTCATGTCCAGGAAACATCATTTTGCCGCACATGTCCCTGTCTACTGTCCCTTACAATATTTCAATCCTCTCTTCCCTGATGTTCCTCTCTGGGAGAGAAAAAAGAAAAACCAATACCTTGACAGGTCAAATTATAGTTGCTACCACAGTCAGAAATTGCCTGCTGGTTCAAACAACCACCATGATGGTTTAGGGATAAAGTTCAAACTATAAACAGAAGGACCAAGGTCAGGCAATTCAAAGGTTTTGTTTGTTTGTTTGTTTGTTTGTTGTGTTTTCTTGACCAATCAACAGTTTCTCTTGGGACTACCTTCAGCTCCTGAAAACTCTAACAGTGGCTAGCCTGGAAAACAAGACCAGGGCTGGGATCAGATTCTTTCACATACAGAAGGGAATTCAGCTGGGTGTGGTGATGGAGACCTTTAATCCCAGCACTAGGAAGGCAGAGGCAGTTGGATCTCTGTGAGTTCAAGGCTAGTCTGGTCTACAAAGTGAGTCCAGGACAGCCAGGTATACACAGAGAAGAAAACTTGTCTCGAAAAAAAAGGGGGGGGAGGGGGAATCCAGTTCAAATTTAGGCATCTCTAGTAACTCAATCCAAGCAAAAGGTCAGTCTATCCCACCAGAACCAGACCAGCTGCCTGGTCATAAAATGGCCCCCAAATTATAATTAGATAATCAATAAAAGAACCAAAGATGAAGGAAAAGCAGTCATTTCAGGATAGGCAAGTAAACATAGAGCGAGCGTTCCTCTACCTGAAGCAACTTTTACTCCAATCAAGATAGACCTGGACCTTTACCACAACAGTCAGGAGTTCCGAGTTCTAACAGTTCTCTGGGGGCGTCCTTATACAATTCCCTTTTCTACTTATGTACTCAGTTTAGGAGAATGTAAGGTTGCTCGGTGGAAATTCTGGGGTGAGATTTGTTGTTCAGAGCTCTTCCACTTGAATGTATCTAGTCTTCTTTTCTCATATCTCCACTGGGAATAATGAGAGGAGAACAAAAGCCCAGGATTAATTAGAAGTTGGACTATTATTCAAGTTCAGCAAGGGAATCAATGAAGGGTGTTATGCTGATGGATGGTAGGGATCTAGTGGGGAGGTTAAATAGGATAAGCCGTCTGAGAGGCTTGGCACACAATGACTTCAGTAAATGCTAGCCATCATCATTACCATCATTAATAATATTATTAGTCTCTCTGTTGCAGTAGAAAAAAATGTCTTTTTCCTAAGTAAGAGCCGAAATGTTATACACACCAGAGATCTTAGGTGAATGTGTATTCCATCCTCTTTATTGTCAAACTTTTTCCTTCAGTGTTTCATTTTCTAGCAGCATTTAACAGTACTTTCCTGTCTGTCTTCTTTTGCAAAAGGCCCTCTGATTTCACATCTTCTATTTAACTGCCTTTCCCCTCCTTAGTTTATAAAAAAAATCTTTCAATAATTTTCTCTGCAGCTGATCTTCCAGTTTCCATTCCCATTTCAAGCCATACCATGATGACTTCAGCCCCTATTGCTTCCACTTGAAAATTCTCTCTGCCTCCAGACAAGCATTAGTTTCTTCAATTCTGCCCACACTACAGAATACTTTCGCGTGTTCTCTCTTGTATAACAAAAACTTTAGGCACATTTAATTTCACTTACAACTCTCTTCTTGAAACACACTCTGCTCATCCCACACCCCTCACACCCCACCCTACTTTTCACAATGTGTTCCCCTTGCTTTGAAAAGACTAGCCTTCACCACATACAATCCCAGGCCTCCTCTGTTCTCATTCCCATTCCTTCTACCATTGATCACATCCACATGTTTAACTGATTCTTTCATTTATTTATTCACATAATAAAATGGCTACCAACACCCACCCCGCCCCTGTTCAGGCAGCCACAGCTGTCATGAGTTCATGGGGACAACAGCCCTGTCAGGTCCAGAAGACATTATTTTGAAGCACTCCTGCCTACCTTCTGGCTCTTACAATCTAGGATGATCCTAGGAGAGAGAGACAGAAAGACAGAGAGATAGAGACAGAGGCAGACACAGAGAGAGACAGAGACAACCAGATAGACACAGAGAGAGAAGAAAATGATTGCCTGTCTTTCTCTTGAATTGGTGCCAAGCTTGTTCTGGTATTCTCTGGCTTTAAAACAAAATGCAGAACCCCCTCCCCCATCCCTAAACTTACATCCTTTTACAGAAACCAGTTCTTAAGATTTATCTATGGAACTAGCCTCTCTTTCTCAATGTACATCTTCTCCTCTACTTCCTTTTGTCAAGGTCAATACTGTTTTTCATCTTGCCAAAGCCAGCAGTCACTTTTGGGTCTTCATTTATTCAACTTCTCAGAAGTATTTGCATGGCCAACTACCACCTTCTCAAAATGTTTTCATCCTTTACATCCAAGTCAGCCTTCTTCTGATTTGTCCCCCTTCCTAGGATTTTCTTTCTGTTTCCCATCCTTACACACCTTAGGGGGAATGATTTAAATATGTTGTGTGTGCATGGTGTATGTACATGTGTGTGTGGTGTATGTACATGTGTGTGTGTTTAACTCAATGAATCCAGATTTATGTATCCATAACTTGCCTGACACCTCATTTGGATGGTTAATACACATCACATATCATTTTTATTTCTTCACTTACTCCAGTCTTTCTCACCTCAGTCTGATCCCACATTCCTCTACTCATTCTATAACCTTCAAGCCACCTTCCCTTCTTCCTTCCTTCATGTCTTTCTTTCCTTTCTTTTTCCCATATCCAATGCACTAGCACTTATGTGGACTAACTGCCCAGAGAGCACCTATGTCCACTAGTCAGCACTGTGGCTGCCATAGCAGTCCCTCTCATGTTCTGCTTTGGCCATGACATAACCTCCTAGATAAGATCTCAGTTTCTCCACTCACCTGTCCACAATCTATTCTGTACACTGCAGCCTGAGTATTTTATATTTCATTTGACCTTGTCACTTTCCTGGTTCTAGGGATGAATGACGAGCAGAAAGAACAGTAATTTCTTGAAATGGGTCTTCTGGAAGTGAAAGTGTTGGTATTACAGTGGAAAAGGGGATCATATTTTAAATATACTGGATACATTTCTCATACCCTTTGTACCAAGCTCCTTGTCTGGGTCCACGGGTGCTGAAAGAGCCAGCTCCTGCATACTTCTTGACTCATATTTCATGTCACCTTTCTTTGTGCATCACCTTGTTCAGCATACAATGAGAGTATTTCTCTTCTCAAAAGACTATGACATAGGCTGGTTTTTTCATCTGCTGGAATACTCTGCCTCCAGATGGTATTCTGGTACTACCTTAAATGTCACTCTTACAACATGGATTTTTCTTAATAATTTAAGCTGCAATTCACTTCCAGTCACTTCTTGACCACTCAACCCTATTTTATTTTCCTATTATCCTTCAAAACTTGTTCCTTTGCACTTTACTCATTTTAGCCCACTCTTTAATAATGAGATAACTTTATCTTCTTTATTGTAGTATTCCTTAAGTCTACAAAAGTGCCTAGCACATATCAAATTCTCCATAAGCCTTGATGTATTATTAATTCAGTACAATTACAAGAATATTTCATTGTCACCTATGTTGAAGAACTATATTAGCTATTCTTTTGAAGAACTATATTAGCTATATTCAGACATATAAAATAGCTATTCTATATCTGGTGAGGTTTTTCATTGATTACCACAGTCAATTAGCAATTGCAGTGAACTACCTATTGTAATATACAAATGTTATTGAGACTTTACTAAAACTATTCTGAACTGCTTCAGTTTCTCTGAGTGTGTGAATGGATACAACCTCTTACAACCATAAAGCCCTCTAAACATGGCGTGAAGTTTGAAATACTTAAGGAATAGTAGTGACATGAAAGGCAAGACCCCAATATTTGCAACTGAGAGTGATTAGGTCAGGTGAAGCAAGCATGTTTCACATGTCATTTTACCCTTCCATACACAGCTGGATGTCTACAAGCCTCTAAAACAATACACTGAATTTATATGACAATTGCTACTGGCCATTCCGGTCAGTATTTTAAAATCTTTATACCTAAATCAAACAAAACAGAAAAGACAAGCTTCAGACAGATATTTTTATGTAATTTAATGGCTGATTACTGTGATATCCACTTATATATTCTTATTATAATATATGGTAGCTTACTGGATGTATTTGAATCCGGCCAAAGAATTGATGGGTTTACCTCCTAAGACTGTCAAAACTTTTGAGATGTCAGCTTTTCTTTCACCAAAATCTTGTGGGTGCCCCCTACCCCTAAAGGCATTTAAGATGTGGCTGCTATATCACATGTGCATCAGTAGGTGGCAGAGAGGAGAGAGGCTATATCTACATTCAGTGTTCTGACCTATGAGCATTTGAATGAATAGTAGCCTAACATTCTTAGAAAAAAAAAAAAGCAAGCTAGATACCAACACCACTTTGGCGCCATGAGGTAGCCTGTGATGACCACCAGACCAGCACCAGGCAAGCACCAGATGGGCTTCCAGGACAAGAAACAAACCAGAAACTAGAAGAATTCTGCCTGCCCCTGGGTGTGGGGTTGTGGGTGAGCCAGCTGTGAGGTATTGAGTGTGGGAGAGCCAGCCCTGTCTTTGGTCTGCTATGTGGTGGTGTTGGCTAGGGAGAGATGCCTTCCCCTCTCTTTTGTCCTCACCACCATTGGCCGACAGGAATTCTGGCCCAGATGGGGTCACAAAAGCAGAAGAGCTGTCCCTGCCCCTGATATACTACAGCACTCGGGAGAGCAGGACCTGCACCTTTCCATAGTAGAACTGGACATGCAAGTGGGGGTTGCTGGTCCAGATCCAGAGCTTTGAGTTGGCCCACCCCAACATCTACTCCATGGATGAACTGCTGGAGTGCAAGAAGAGGTCAGTTACACAACTCAGGAGTCCAGGATCTCCATGACACAGGACAGTTACGGCATATCTGAGAGGAGTCCCAGTGAGGTTCCAATACTGATGGAGTAGCAGAATCCAGGGACCTCGTACCAGACCAAGGAGTCATTATAATGAACATTTGCAAGCAGAATGTGTAGGCAAAGGGTAAGATGGTGGGACATACGGAGATACACTTCAGTTTCCACAATGAGCTGTTATTTTTTATGCTGGGACAGATTGCAAGGGTGGAAGGTGGGTCTGGAGGGAGGTGGGAGATGGGAGGAAACAAGGTTTATGATGAGAAATTCACAAAATAAAAAATTTTTTTCAATTAAAAAAAATGTTGTGGGTGCCATGAACAACACAGAACACCTTGTACCCTCTCTCAAGTAAAAGAACAAACATGTATCACTTCCTAATGCAGTATGAAAATATCATTTTCTTTTACCATTTCATTTGACATGAGTTAACTACAAGAGCCCAGTTAAATCCCAACACAACAATGAACACTGGGAACTTGTCAAAGCAAGAAGGTCTTTCTGTGAGGCTAACAGTCCAACAGTCCCAGAGTATAGCTTTAACAACAGCCAAGTCAGCATATTCTAAAACAGAAAGCGCAGTCATGATCTTCCAGTTCTAGAACAGATGGCAAATAGTACAGGCTGCAGCATTCCTTGACCCAGTCCTGGAAGAATACAGAATCAAGAGGAGGAAGGTGTGGACTTCAGGAACAAAGAACACAGAATCATAAAAAATCCTAAGGTCCCAAAACTCTGTAACTGGGTTGGGAGGTGGGTGATTGATTACTGTGAGAGAGTGGGGAAATCTAACTGACTCCCATCTCTCTCCTACATTGTTCTGAGATGTATCATATCCTGATCCATTACTATTGAAATTGGAACATCTGGTCAAGTCACCCAGCTGAGAAGAAAGTAAATGAAAATATATGTGCTATCTGGCTAATCTGAAAAACCAGAGTCTCCAATTTCCTTCCCTGGTGTCTCCAAACCAGTAGGTTGCAACTTAAGATACTGCTTTCTTGATATCTGTTTCTCTTTACTGCCTTAAAAGTGTAACTCTGGGTTGCCTGGCAGCAAGAAAGCAAATAAACGATAGCAGTAACTGGAGATGAGATCTTACCCTCTCATCAATCACCAAGATGGCCACAAATTCAGCCCCACTCTTTGGTCCCTCCATGCCCACCATAAATAGTGCAATGTCATTTGATAATCTTCCCAAAAACTCACATGCATCTTGTGAAGAGTTGTATTTGGTGACCAACCAAAGGAATGCAGAAAGATACCAAGTATAGGCTAACACTAACAGAAAAAGTAGCTTTAGAAAAAGCCATCACAGCTGACCAGTTAACGAAAGCTACAACTTCCTTTCCCACTCCATACTCTACCATAATGAAGTAGAAGCAGCAAACTAAAGAAAGCTCACTGAGGAGGATGTGTTTCTATATCATGCCATGTGGGAGGGTATTTACTGCAAGTGTGTGTTTTTCCACCCATGCCTTTGCTCCCAGAAATAATGACTCTGAGACTTTATTATATTTACAAGCACTTGGCCCATAAGCTTTGGCTTGTTCTCCAACTAGTTCATAATTTAATTACCCCGTTATTCTAATCTTTGTATGCCACATGGCTGGTTACCTCTGCTCAGCTGTCATGTGTCTGTCCTCCTTCAGAGTTCCTGGGAAGATTTTCCCATGCCTGGCTCTATCCAAGAATCCACACTTCCTCCCTGAACTCCTTCCTCCTATTTCCTGCCTAAGGTTCTTATTAACAGGCAAAGCTTCCATACAGACACAAGAGATTTTCTCCACACTGTCACTTCCCCCAAGCAGAACCAAAGTCAAATGTGTGGAAATCTGGGAAGGAAGCATCATTATAGTCCTTATTCTTTAGGGAGTACAATGGGAAGAGCCAATCAGGACCAATGAGAAAGTTCAACATGGCTCACCAGAAGCTGTAAATGGGAATTTGTTCTCTCCCTGAGGCTCGCCACACTTCAAAATTTAAAACAAATAGAACAAAGACTAATTAATGGGAAGTTTTCTTCTGATAAACATTTCCTATGAGTCCTCCCACCACGCAACCTGATTATCTCCCCAATCAGAGGGTACTGGGTCCATTCACTAGGAGTTAATGTTTAAGGATAAAGCTCAGGAATGGAACATCCACCAAGCATCTATAAGGCTCTAGGTTTATTCTCTAGTACTAAAAACAGCAAAACCAAGAAAACATAAAGTGTATTTTGAGCTGATCATGGTGTACATGACTGTAATTCCAGCACTCAAGAGGCTAACACAGGAAAATTAGAAGTTTTAGTCAAGTTTGTCACATACATTGAACTCCAGGCCATCCAAGACTACCTAGTGAGTTCCTATCTCAAAAAAAACAAGGACTGGGTGGTAATAATTTGGTGATAGCAGTGATAGAATGTTTGCTCGGCATACATAACATACTGGGTCCAATCTGTGGTAATATGTACATAGTTTATCCAATCCCGGATTTTATACATGTGTTACATATGTGACTTATCTAATGGGTATAATCATCATAGCAGTTACAGAAAAGAGAAGGGAAACCCACACCTGGGTCACAGATCTCTCAAGAAGACTGTGGGGAATAAGAGAACAACCAATAACGCTCTAAAGTCCCAAGTCTAAAGTCTGATACTTGGTGGCCTGAGAACAACACTATGATTGTGTGCCAGAACTTGACATGAAAATCAATGGTTTAAAGATTATGTGAGAGAGAGAGAGAGAGAGAGAGAGAGAGAGAGAGAGAGAGAGAGAATGAGTCAAAATCCGACAGGAAAAAATTGCAAAATGCTCATTTTTATCATCTGTATCTGCGGGCTCAAAGACTAAATCAGTTATGACCAAAAGGGCACCAGTCTTATTTTTAAATATTTATCTTAATACTTTGTGAAAAACTACATTACTGCATTCAAGTTTCCAATAAAAAAATATTGTTACTAAACTTCCACAAGACTGAGCATAGCATATATTTCAATTCTAACATGCTCTTTATTACAGAGACCCACTTATGAGCTAAATGCAATTGTTTGTTCTAACACCTGGTATCTAAATTTCACTTTCTAGTTCCTTGATCCTGCCTCTGATGTTCCAGTTTTTGCTGTCCTTTGGAGATGATAATTAATGTGGTTATTATTACTAAGAATAACCAAAATCCCAAAACATTTAAATATTAACTATACCATGAAGTATAACACATAAAATAAACACATAAAAATATAACGATTTGGGTCAGAGACTTTAAACAAAATAAGCAAGCAAGGAAGACATGTTTCTGGCATGAAAAGATCATGACCCCCAACACAGTTGCTCCTCCCATGAACAATTAAGAATAACAACACAACAGCAAATGCTCATCATTTTACCCCTTTGACTTCCTAAAAGAAAAATTGCATGTCACAGCCAAACTCCTCAAAAGAAAGGTAAGATATAAAATTGTGTTTCACTCTTTAGTTTTATTAAGTCAGTTGCCATTTTATTTATTACCTCGGTTCACAATTTCATATTAGGAAAAGAAAAGGACATTGAAGAAATAAAGTAAGTTCAAAGCAAAAGATATCTCACATTTGATGTTTCTCAGTATCTAAATATAAATAAAAATATCTGTCAATGCACCCTTCCAAGTTTTTGTAAGACCATAATTACACACATATTTAATAACCCCAGTAGGCAGAATGTGCTTTAGAAAACATTGAAGACTTAGATCATTATGATTAGCATAGTAATTAGGTCATTCATCAAGAAATACTATGAATAATTCATTCTAATTAAGTAACTGATAAATTAGTGAATCAATCACCAGTGCTAGAACTCAGCAAGTTATAGACTGCAATCAGTTCTGGAAAACTCCACTTCTCGTTATAACAAGATAAATTAAAATGTGACTAAATGCTTGTCCCAGGACTAGACACTCAGTTGACTCACCCTATGTTGATGATTCACCCGCTGCAGTGTGGGCTGAAGAATAGAAGAAGAGAGTTGACAAATTAGAGACACAAGAAGAAAATGTGTCTACTTCCTTGACAGACACTCTACACATTCTGTTACTGTCCCCTGGCTTAGCTGAGTAGTGGTAATAGGTGTTGGATATTATGCATTGTAGATTGGAGCATATTATTCAGAAAACAGATAGCAGAAAGCAAAGCCCCAATTCCAATAATGCCAGAGAAAATGATGATTTTACATCATTTACCAGAATTAACTATCTTGTCTCACATCTGCCCACCCATGTGTCATTATGGGGAAGCAAGGAAGAAGGGGAAGCCTCCTTCTAAGGCCTGTTGGAATGCTGGGATTCAGAAGAATCTATTATTAAATATTCTGCTGCTATTTCTAGTTTGGCCTGAAGGAAAACTGCTCCAAAGCTATGATTATTTCACCAGGGGATGGTAAAAGATTGTTTTAAGATTTTAATAAAGGATCGATACTAAGAAACAGGAGGCTAACACACAAAGTCCTACTTAGCTGAGAATTATTTGTTTAAACTTGAATTAAACTGTGTCTCTTATTATTCTTGGTCAAATAGGCTCTAGATTTGAAAAGATCAAATGGAACCTTGTTTCGGGAGAGTGACTAACAACAACGTATTTAATGCTGTGAATAATTTAATAGTAACTGGGACATGCTTCTTGCACAAAAAGGATATATGAGATCAATAAGCATTTTGATCCAGTGCAGACTTCCTGAACCACTCTCCCCAGTTAACATTCTAGACAAAGACCTCACTTTATATTGCTGCTGTTCTAATACTCAGTGTTATTTAGAATTGTAATGGTCTATGATGCTTACATTCATCCAAGAAGCATTGAAGTAAGAAGTCTGCAACGTCCTGCTCCATTCCAGCCAAGTCACACACATGATTTAACTCCTTCCTCTCATCTTTCCATCCTGTCCTCAAAAGAAATCAATGGATATAATCAGCAGATATCTTCCATGTGATCCACATTAGGTCTTCATCAGCACTTCAGCTCGTGCTTTGACAATCTCTAGATTGTTTTGATGTAACATTGATCTTTGGCTCTATTGCCCTCTGACATGTCCTACTTCAGCACAAGTCTGATCAAAGCTACCTATCACACAAAATATTTCAATATTTCCTAATTGCTTTGTTTACAATCAGGGGCCTATTATCTTCCCCAGATCCTGTTTAATTCAATGGCATGGTTGGTTTACTGTTTCTGAGAAATGCAGAACTCTCAAATCTCCGACTCTTTGCACATGATTTCTTAGTTCAGGCAAATGGGGCATTCAAATCCATAGGTGTCATTTCACCACACGGTATTAGTTTATGAATTTATACTTAAATAGAAACCCAAGGTACTCTCCTACTAGATCATCTGGCAATGTTTAGAACCCTCCTTATGTATTCATTGGAGGAAAAAAGATATTGCTGTATATAAGTTATATATGTTGAATTTAGATCAGTTAAAAATGTGATTAAACAAAAGAAGATGCATTTCTAGCTATTACAAATAAGGCTGCTATGAACATAGATGAGGAGACTTCCTTATGATTCCATGAGGAGTCATTTGGGTGTATACCCAGAAGTGGTATGGCTGGGACCTGAGGCAAAGCTATTCCAAGATTTCTAAGATATCACCAGACTGACCTCCATAGTGGTTGCACAAGCCTGCACTCCCACCAGCAATGGAGGAGGGTTCCCCTTTCTCCACACCCTCGCCAGCAAAAGAAGATGCTTAAACTACAATCCAGGAAACTTAATGAATCTTTTCTCTTATGTTCCTGTTATTTATAATACTGGCCACTAACTGCACTGAATTTTGTCTGTTGCCCTAATAGTAGAAGAACCTATTCTCACAGGTCACCTCAGAGCTACAACCTGAGGATAAAGAAATACTTAGCACTGGGGGCAGAGCATAGATAGACTACCTGGAGTGGGTAGTTCTCATGGACTTAATGGGCATGGCTTGATATTCCATGTTTCTTTAAATAGTACTAAAAATCAAATGCCATGGTAACATCTATTCTTAACACTCTGAGCCTTCTTGGAGCATTGAAGACAAATTTATCATTTATCCCCTAATAAATATCCACATAAAAAGGAAGCAACCATACTGAAGAAGGAAGAGGAGAAGGAGATGGAAATAGAGAAGACGAAGATCACAGAGAAGATTGAGAACGAGAAGGAAGAAGAAGGATAAGAGAAGGAGAAGGACAATGAAAGGAGAAGAAAGAAGTGGAGGAGGAGGACTACAAGAATGGTGACAAAGAAGAGGACATGGAGGAGGAGCAGGAAGTGAGGAGGAAAAGGAGGAGGAAGAGGAAGAAGAGGAGGAGAAACTTTAAGCCAAAGTCCTCAGAAACTAAAGCTTAATTCTCTCAACCTTAGCATGAGCTAAATTATTGCAGGCTATCTAATGCCCAAAAGAAACCCAGAATACTACAGCAGTGACTTCAATAACAAGTACCAACATTAAGAAATTTGTTCCAGGTGTGGTGGAACATGCCTTTAATCCCAGCACTTAGGAGGCAGAGGCAGGAGGATCTCTGTGGGTCCGAGATCAGCCTGGTCTACAAAGTGAGTCCAAGACAGCCAGGGATACACAAAGAAACCCTGTTTCAAAAAAACTAAAAAAGAATGAAAGAAAGAAGGGAGGGAGGGAGGGAGGAAGGAAGGGAGGAAATTTGCTAATTTACATCTATAGGATAAAGACCCACATGTGTGATTATGAACCATTCTCTCCCTATTGGATATGTCACTAAAGCATCTACAAATAAAAATTATGAGACTAGGCTTAGAAACATATACATGCAGGCAAAAGTAAACAGACTCAATAGGTTGTATTTATATGTCAATTTATTTATATGTATTTATATGTAATAATGGTTAAAGAAGAGAAGTCTGTAAATTTGGGAGAGGGTTGAACATGATAAAAACTGAAGGAGAGAATTATGTAATTATACTTTAATTAAATTTAAAAATTATGGGGCTAGAGATGTGCCTAATTAGTTAAGAGCACTCACTGTTCTCAAAGAGAATCTGGGTTTAGTCCCCAGCAGTATCACTGTTGTTCACAACTGCCTGAAATGTCAGTTCTGGGAGATCTGAAACTTTTCTAATTTCTACAGACTCTTGAACATACATGGTACATATTCTCACATACAAACACATATACATAAATTTAAAAAATAAAATCTTCATACTCAGGAGTAGCTAGCAAATATATATTAGACAATGAATTCCACATTTCAGAGAGACAGAGAGAGGTAGAGAGAAACAGAGAGACAAAGAAAGGAGAGAGAGTGGTGTGTGTGTGTGTGTGTGTGTGTGTGTGTGTGTGTGTGTGTACACATGCACAAGCATGTATGCACATGCCTGCTGTTTTGTTTTGTAAGAGAGAGAAAGAACATGAAGTTAAGGATGTAGAAAGGAAGAGGTTCTGGGAAGATCTGCTGTAGAAGAAAAACATTTTAAAATGCAAAAACGTTATAAAGTTTTAAATATTCAAGGAAATTTGAAAAACATTTTTAAAAACCATTTATGCCTATAGTTTACTTTAATATAATAGGGAAGGGGCAAGCAACTGAAACAAGACTGGCCACATCCTTGATATTCTGAAGCTAAGTACAAGAGAGTTCATTTTCTCTCCATTGCATTTCTTTAACCCTATGAGGCATCATGCAAGATTTCCAAGGAGAAAGACAACCAACAGTCCTATCCAGCTCTGCCAATAACCAATATGACACAATAACTCTAAGGGTACAGTAGTGGAATGTGTAATTTGGGAATAACTAACAGCTGTCTAATGAACTTAGAATCAACTCAACAAGAGAGAAACCATGACTAGTATAGGAAACCTAGTGAACTACCCAGAGATAGTAAACTCATTCATACTTGAGGAGAATCTACAACCTTTAATTTACTAAGATAATATAATCTCTAGTAACCATCTATAAATATCTGTCCTTTTACCCACAGAAAAATGTAATCTTTACCTATCCCCATCAAGGTAATTTCTCTTTGCAAGATGGAGAACACTACACAAAAGTACAACCAATCAAAACACAGAGTTTGGAGCCCAGTCCCAACAGATAACCTCTATAAAACATTCTCATGCCTTAGGCTCAGGGAACATTGCAGAAAAAGGAGCAGAAAGACTATAAGAATCAGAGGATCAGGGAAATTTCTCTGAGATTGTGTCTTCTAGACTATCAGAAACTATATCCATAAAGTCTCACCAACAATAACCACCCAAACATGAGCTAAACCAATGAACATGCCAAATTGGATGGAGAAGAGACCACCAGATCTCAGCCCTACACAAAGAACTATACACAACTGAGGAAAGCTGGGAGCAGAAGAAATGACCTTCCTCAGGTAAGAGCACACCAGTTGGCTTGTCCAGTGCCAAATTGTTAACCCTGAAAATGTACATACAAGTAACATTGTATGAACTGAGAAAGTTATATTTAGGTGTGTGTGTGTGTGTGTGTGTGTGTGTGTGTGTGTGTGTGTGTACAATAATAACTAGTGAAAGAAGCATGAATTTGAGGGAGAGTAGGGAAGGAATTATGGCAAGGTTTGGAGAGAAAAAAGAAAGGGATAAATGTTATAATTTTATTATTATCCCAAAAATTAAAAAAAAATTTAAAAAATAATTTATGCCTATAATTTGTTTTAAAATAATATAGAAGCAGGCAAGCAAGTGAAACAAGATTGGCCATAAGCCTGATTATTTTTAAGGTAAGTACATGAAAGTTCTCTATAATATTTTCTCTATTTCATTTGTTTTTTTCATTCTATTATTTAAAATAAACACTTTCAAAACAGAAAGAATATTTACAACCTATTAATACCATTTGGTCCTACAAAAAGAGAAGGGGAAAACTGTGAGAGGGTGGGGCCAGGAGGGTGGTGTGAGGGGACTGTGATGGAGATGTAACTTGAAATAATAAATAAACATTTTTAAAAAAGAAAACAAAAATGAGGGAATCTTGGAGATGGAAAACCTAGGGAACAGGACAGGAATTGCAGGTGCAAGCATCACCAATAGAATATATATATATATAAGAGAGGGAAGAGAGAATTTCAGGCATACGAGAGATGACTGAAGAAATCAAAACATCAGTCAAATAAAATGTTAAATCTAAAAAGTTATTGACAAAAAAAACACACAAGAAATCTAGCACACTATGAAAACAGTAAACCTAAGAATAATAGGAATAGAAGGAGAAGACTCTCAGTTCAAAGATCCAGCAAATATTTTCAACAAAATCATAGAAGAAACTTTTTATAACCTAAAGAAAGATGCCTGTAAACAGATAATAAGCAGATAAATAATAAAACTAACAGACATTATGAGTCGAATGGACTTGACATATATTAACAAAACATTTCACCCAAACACAAAAGAATACACCTTCTCCTTAGCACCTCACAGAACCTTCTCAAAAATTATTCATACAGTCAGTCACAAAGCAAACTTCAACACATACAAGAACATTGAAATAGCCCCCTGTATCTTGTCATACCACCGTGAATTAAAGCTGGACTTCAACAACAACAGAAAGTCTACAAGCTCATGGAAACTAAACAACTTTGTACTCAATGACCTCTGGGTGAAAAAAGAAGTAAGGAAGAAAATTATAGACTTTTTGAAAAGTCAATGAAAGTGAAGGCATAACTTACTTCAACTTATGGGACACAATGGAGACAGTGCTAAGAGGAAAGTTCATGGCACTAAACACCTTCATAAAGAAATTGTACAGATCTCATACTAGCAAGTTAAAACAACACCTGAAAGCTCTAGAACAAAATTAAATAAATAAATAACCACACCCAAGAAAAGTAGACAGCAGGAAATAATCAAACTCAAAGCTGAATCAATAAATTAGAAACAAAGAAAACAGTACAAAGAATCAATGAAACCAAGAGCTGGTTTTTTGAAAAAATCAACATAGACAAACTCTTAGTCAAACTGACTAAAAAGCAGAGAGACAGTATCCAAATTAACAAAGTCAGATATGAAAGGGGACAGTCATAACAACAGAAATCCAAAGAATCACTTCAAAAGCCTGTACTCCATGAAATTGGAAAATCTAAATGAAATGGATGATTTTCTTGGTAGATACCATTTACCAAAGTTAAATCAAGATCAAGTAAACAATTTAAATCGTCCAACTATCCCTAAGGAAAAAGAAACACTCATTAAAAGTCTCCCAAGCCAAAAACAAAAAAGCCCAGGGCCAGATGGTTTTAGATCAGAATTCTACCAGACTTTCAAAGAAAACTAATACCAATACTCCTCAAAAACATTCCATGAAATAGAAAGAGAAGAAAGATTTGCAAATTCATTCAATGAAGCCACAATCACCCTAATACTGAAAGCACACAAAGACTCAATAAAGAAAGAATATTTCATTCCAATTTCCCTCATAAGCTTTGATGCAAAAATACTTAATGTAACATTCACAAACCAAATCCAAGAGCACATCAAAAACAACATCCACCATGATCAAGTATGTTGGGGTAGTGTTAAGCATTCTAAATGTTAATTAATTGTTCCAGCTTGCTGTCTGTTTCTTACATTGACTCTGATGGTTAAATAAAATGCCGAGGCCTGAGATTGGACAAAAAACAGAGAAAGGTGAGACTTCCTGGGATTAGAACCAGAAGCCTGCACTTTAGACAGAGGATTAATACATTCCAACCAAGAGCAGCAGGAAGAAGGAGGCACACACCATGGGTTAGAAAAAAGAACCTCATTCCACATGGCCAGGAACATCGGCATATCGTGGAGAATGGCAGTCCAAGGGGACATATGTATATATGGGGTCATATATTTGGGTAATAGAATTAAGAGCTAGCTTAGATGGGCTAGGATTGCACAATTCAGGCCAAGGCTTGTTAAAATCCATGCAGTGTCTGTGAGCTCAATGGATGGTTAAGGATTAGCCGTTGAACCAATTAAATATATTATAAGTACTGGTAAATATTTTAATTATTTCTACAAATGGCATCCAAAGTACTTTAATTATTTTTTTCTATATAAGTAGGCTTCTTCTCAGGGACACAGAAATGGTTCAATATCCAAAAATCCATCAATGTAATCCACCATATAAACAAACTGAAGGAAAAAAAATCACATGATCATCTCATTAGATACAGAAAAACCTTTTGACAAAATCCAACACTCTTTCATGATGAAAGTCTTTGAGAGATCAAAGGATACAAGGCATATATCTAAATATAATAAAGGCAATATGTAGCAAGCCCATAGCCAACATCAAACTAAATAGAGAAAAATTAAGATAATTCCACTAAAATCGAGGACAAGACAGGGCTGCCCATTCTCTCCATATCTACTCAACATAGTACTTGAAGTTCTAGCCAGAACTATAAGACAACTAAAAGAAATCAAGGGATACAAATAGGAAAGGAAGAAGTCAAAGTATTCCTATTTATAGATAATATGATTGTGTACATAAATGACCCCCAAAATTCTACCAGAGACCTCCTACAGTTGATAAACACCTTCAGCAAAGTGATTGGATACAAAATTAACTAAAAGAAAACAGAAGCCCTCTTTTATACAAACAGTAAAAGCACCCTTCATGATAGCCACAAATAGTATAAAATATCTTGGTGTAACTCTAACCAAGCAAGTGAAAGACCTGTATGACAAAAGCTTCAAGTCTCTGAAGAAAGAAGTTGAAGAAGCTATCAGAAGATGGAAAGGAGATGGTCATGAATCTATAGATTAACATAGTAAAAATGGCCACCTTATCAAAAGCAATTTACATATTCAATGCAATTCCCATCAAAATTCCAACACAATTCTGGTAGATTTTGAAAGAGCAATTCTCAACTTCATATGGAAAAACAAAACAAACAAAAAAAAACAGAATAGCTAAAACAATCTTGTACAATAAAAGAACTTCTGGATGTATCACCATCCCTGATTTGAAGCTGTACTACAAACCAATAGTAATAAAAACTGCATTGTATTGGCATAAAAACAGACAGGTTGATCAATGGAGTCGAATCAAAGACCCAGAAATACCCCCACATACCAACAGATACTTGATTTTTTTTTTTTTTACAAAGAAGCCAAAACCATACAATGGAAAAAAGAAACCATCATCAAACAAATGGTGCTGTTCTAAGTGGAAGTCTGCAAGTAGAAGAATGCAAATAGATCCATATTTATCATCCTACACAAAACTCAAGTCCAAGTGGATCAAACACCTCAACATAATACCAGATACACTAAATCTAAGTGAAGAAGAAGTGACAAATAGCCCTCAATGTATTGTTTCATGAAACAACTTCCTGAATGGAACACCAACCACTCACGTACTAAAATCAACAATTAATAAATGGGACCTCATGAAACTGAAAAGTTTCTGTAAGGTAAAGGACACCATCAATACGAGAAAACCGTAGTCTACTGAATGGGAAAATATCATGACTAATTCTACATCTGACAGAGGGTTAATATCAAAAATATATAAAGAACTCAAGAAATTAGACACCAACAAACCAAGTAATCCAATTAAAAATGGGATACAGAGCTAAACCAAGGATTATCAATGAATCTCTAATGATTGAGAAGCACTTAAAGAAATGTTCAATATCCTTAATCTCAGGGAAATGCAAATCAAAATGACTATGAGATTCTGTCTTATACCCATCAGCATGGCTAAGATCAAAAACTTAAGTGACAGCACATGCTGGTGAGGATGTAGAGAAAGGAGAACACTCTTCCATTGCTGGTGGGAGTGCAAACTTGTACAACCAGTTTGGAAATCAGTCTGGTGGTACCTCAGAAAATTGGGAGGAGTTCTACCTCAAGACCCAGCTATAACACTCCTGGACATCCAAAAGATGTTCTACTGTACCACAAGGACACTTGCTCAACTATGTTCACAACAGCTTTATTCATAATAGCCAGAAACTGGAAAGAACTTAGTTGTCTCTCAACCGAACAATGGATAAAAAAAAAAAAATGTGGTACATTTACACAATGGAATACTACTCAGCTATTAAAAATAAAGAAATCATTTGGATTACATCGGTATTGATCTTTGTATATTGATACAAAATTAAGATTATAGTTGGCCACAATGGTATTGACCCTTGCGTATGGACGTAATATTAAGATTGTATTGGGCTACATAGGCATTGATCTTTGTATATTGATACATAATTAAGAGTATATTTAACCACAATTGAATAGATCTTTGTATATTGATACAAATTTAAAGGTAACGCTTCCTAATGGTATCATACCTAGAGATACTTAAAAATAAAATGTGAAGCTCTGGCCTCTTGATACCAACCGTCTAAAACGGTCTAGGATAGTTAAGTAAAACAAACTCTTAGTCATGCAAACATGTCACTTTGTTAGCTACTATGACAGTCTATCACAGATATTCTCTAAACTACCCAGTAATCAAGTTGCTAAGAGACAAGCAACATTTGCTTATCTAAATACAAGAGATGGATAGGGCATCTTCAAAAACCCCAAGAGATCTGCAGAATATGGCATTCAAAGATGTTATCTTAAATCAAGATTTTTTTTTGATATCGAGACATATCAGCGCCTGACAGCACCCCCTATTCTACTCCAAGTAGAAGATAAGCATCGAAGAACCTCCACTGTAAGATGGTTGAATTAGTGGCAAGCCTATCTCTTGGCATGAAAAAACCCCTTGCACCAACTGCAGACAGACTGCTGTCCAAAAAGGA
>CAJQZJ010009649.1:22743159-22819687 GCA_907164525.1 Lophiomys imhausi | reverse complement strand
CACACACACACACACACACACACACACACACACACACACACACACACTGTTCTGTGGGTATACCACTGCTTTGAAATTGAGTACTATTCCATTTAATCCATGTCTCTCCTAATGATGGATAGGCACTTTGCCTCACTTCCTCATTACCAGAAACAATAGTGCAATTAATATTTTTAGATGTGAGAATTTCAGTGGATTGTGTAATCAAGAGCTTTTTTCTTGGACTATATGGAAGAAATCCACTTAGTTTGATTAAATATTACCATGTCCAAAATGAATACACTCTAGCTATTCTCCCCACACACACACACTGGGGCCTAAGAGTGCCTATTCCTCTATATTGCTACCATCAATACCATTATCCAGATAGCTTAGAGTGACAGTTTCAACAGGGAACTCTAATTTCTCTTTGAGCCACTAATTATCAGTTGTTTGAGTTTTCTGACATATGACTAGTTACCTTTTAGAATTATTTTGTTCTTTAAATTATACCTTTTAAACTCTTTAATGTTTCCCCAAATTTTCAGTGAAAATGGCACATCCCTAGTTGAACTTTCTCTTAGTTGGAATTTGTGTGTGGTTGCTCCAGTACCAGAAAATAAGTGAGCCAAGGTGTGTGGAGTCAGAGTCATCAGAGCTGACTGATGAACTGAGGGGGGATGATATGTAAGGGCACCCCACATCAGAGGAGTAGGACAGGTGGGAGAGAGGGTAGAGGGTGGGAGGGTGGAAATGGGAGGGGTGGAGGGAGGTGGCTGTAGTGGAGATGTAACTTGAATTTATTAATAAATAGCCTTGAAGTTTTGTTCATGAAACAAGAGAAGAGCCCTAGTTCTCTTTACTCCTCAGTAAATTCACTGCTAGTTCACACACATGACTCCAACCTGGGCCTACTATTTGGTTCATCTGGCCTATTGTTCTGCTCTTATACACCAGCAGAGCCACACCGCGTTTACTCCCATGCTATTGCTCTTAAACTTAGCAATAAGCTTGTATTCACTTATTTTTATGTAGTTTTCCAAACACCACTGAAAACTGCTTTTGAATCTTCAATAATGTTTTATATTTTATTTTCAATGTAGCTGTTATACACTGCCCCTTTGTTTTTCTTACCAGAGAATGAGTTCTCCTGACTACTTAGTAGTATGCCCACCATGTTGGTTGCCTAAGAATATGCAATCCATAAAAACCTAACAAAAACACCTCAACTGAAAGGACTTCTTGAGTAAGAACATTGAGTTTTAAACAGTCATAACAACACCAGATTGAACTCTAGCTAACGACAGCCAGCTGGCCCAAGAGGAGCAGGAAGGGCCTTTCACAAACTCCTACTCTGAAAGTCTGTACTATCCTTTGATTAAAAATTAAAATTTTCTGCCCCTAGAGGCATTGCAGCTGCAAGTGCTGGGTCCTGTGTGAGTCAGTAGGTGGCAGAGAGGAAAGAGGCTATGTCTACAGTCAGTCTTCTGACCTATGTACATCTGAATGATTAGTAGCCTAACATTCCTTGATAAAAGAGAGCTGAGATGACTACCAGTCTGGTTCCACACAGGCCCAAATGGGTTCCCAAAATGGGGAACAAGCCAGAATAGAATAACCCTGCCTGGGACCGTGGGGCCCAGAGGAGAGTGAGCCCAAATCAGGTGATCTTTGCCTGGGGCCACTCAGGCAGGCCAGGCAAAGTGAGCCTGAGATGACCACCAGTGCCATGGGGCCTGGACAGGGAGCTAGCCTGAGACAACCACCATTGAAGTGCTGGGCAGGGGGCAGGCAGAACATGACCACTGCCAGATGCCATAATGCACGAGTGGGAAATAACACCCCTGAGATGACCCCAGACACTAAGAGACCTCAGGAGCCACTAAGAGGAGCAAGTAAGTGTTAGAGAAATAGAAGAGAAAGATAAACAGAAGGATGTGGGCACAATAAAGAGACTCAGAACTGGAGACTTGAGGGTGGTGAGGAACAGCCTGATGTGAGTAGCTAGTTATGCCACCTGGGACTATGGTGAGATCCTGGCCTGTGCTGACACTAAGGGCTACATCTGGGTCCATGACCCTGCAAAAACAAGGGTCTGTTACCACCAAAGACCAGTCGGACATCTTGATGGTCTGGGCTGCCACCCAGGGACATATTGATTTCTGAGGTCTGTGCATAATTGGCCACACCCCTCACCTGGGCATTGTAGGAGAGCTGGCCCTGGAGGCATGAGAGCAAGAGAACTGATCCTGCCTGGGCCAGCTGCAGTACTCAGAAGAGCCTTATAGGTTACTGGAGTGAGCTGCCAGAGTGCAGAAGCATGGGAAAGCTGGCCCTGCCACTTGTCCTCCCTCAGCCCTTGCCATCTATGGCTGGCAGGAGAACTGGCCCCAAAGTCATCAGAGCAGGAAAGCAGACCCTGCAGGTCACCTGGACAGCACAGCAGAGCTCTCCCTGGATGTGGGATTACAAGTGAGCCACCCCCAAGGGCATAAGAGTGGGAGAACCAGCAGGCTGACCAGTTCAGATACCTCTCAAACCCAGACCCAGGGTTTTGAATAGGCCTATCCCTCCTGGATGAACTGCTGCATAAAGGGGCAGGTCCAACATACAGATGCAAAACTACAGAATCTCCATGACACAGGGCAACAACAGGATATCCAGAACATCCTATCCAAGAAGAGTCCCAGTGAAGTTTCTGTATTGATAGAATAGCAGAAGCAAGAGACCTCATACCAGATCAACAAGTCATTACAATGAAAATTTCCAGGCAAAGTGTGAACACCAGGGTATACTATGGAACACACCATACACCATGACACACTATAGCTTCCACAATGAGATTTTGTTGTTGTTGTTGTTCTGTTAGGGGAGAAGTTGCAAGGGTGGACAGCAGGTTTGAGCAGATGGAGAGATATGTGGGATTGGGGAGCATGATGTGAAATCCACAAACAAACAATAAAAAGTTTTTTTAAAAAAATTTTTAAAAATACAAGTTAGCTCAAGTCTGAGGACCAGAGTAAAGGAAAAGATCTCTGGGGCCCATGTAAAGGAAAGAGAAAGCTGACGCCCTCAGGTTGTTAAAGCTGACTCCCTCGGGTTGTTATCTAGCCTCCATATGTACCCCATAGATCGTGATGCCATGTGTGTGTGCACACATGCAAATACATGTAACTTAATTAGCCAATGACTGGTAGAGGAGGAAAATCAGTTTTCATAAGGGATTTAGCCCCTGAGAGGTTATCCATACTCCAGTAAATGGTCCTACACCCATGAACATAGAGCCAGCACTAAGGGGACTCAGTGGATTTTCTTTCTTAAGGGCATGAAGTCAGGAGAGAAAAGTGATGGAAATAGAGGAAAGGAATTAAAAGGGAGAGAATGAGAGAATGGTTGCTTAGAACATATTATAGTCATGTATAAAATTCTCAAACAATAAAAAAACAATATAAATACCAGTTACATTACTGTACATGTATCACATTAATAGCTTCTTATTGTTTTTTGTGATATCACAATGCATGAGTTTAACAAAGTGTGTTCTAATTTCATATTTTACATTTCAAAGGGGGGGTGTGTGTGTGCGTGTGTGTTTCTGCAAGTGTGCATGCCTGCAATTTGAGTGCTTCTCTTTCAATTTGCATAGCTAAGGTGTTGGCATTAAAGTGAATGAACTAGATGCAGAAGGTGAGGCATGAGAACCTGGCTTTGTGCCTTCTTAATTATGAAGCTTATCATGAGAACCACAAAGAACCTGGGACTGATGTGTGATGACTGCCTTCCTCCTCACCACTTATCACTTATTTTGATTTTCTGAGCAGAGCAAGTAGATACTGTCAACTTCATACATCTCTAGAAATACAAAGTCTCCATAGCTTAAGATCCCAAGCTTCCTACAGAATGTGACGGGACAGGTGGGAAGAAGGGACGATGAAGAGTATTCCCTAAATGGTAGTTACCTAGCTCGCATTCATTGTCATGCTTTAATGACTCTGTTACTCTTTAACTACACCATGTAGAAAGGAGTGCAGCATCAAGTGGTACCCATGCAGCATCACGTGGTACCCATGCAGGGTTACTTGGTACTCGGCACACATCTTACACATCTTGCATGGGGAAAGAGGAGGGTCTTCTTGACACACTTAATCCATTCAGTGAATTCAGCAAGGAACAGAGTCTCATGCTGTTCCCGTTCCACACCTGGAAGACTTCCTGGTGATGTCAGTGCTGTTTGTCACATGATTCACTTTGAAAACAATGATGGATACAAATGCAGCAGATCCCGATTTGTAGGGTCCCTGGAATCCACAATCTTGGAGGAGATGCAAACTTAGATGCTAATGACTCATACTCAAGGTGGCAGAAAGTGAGTAGGGGAGAGGAGGCCAAACACACAGGCAGCCCTGATGTCTCAGTGGATGATTAGTAATGTGTACCATAGCCAGCATCTCAGACACTTTAAGAAGGAAAAATAAAAATCAGAAGACTGGATTCCAGCCAGCAGTAGCAGGAAAGAGGACGCACACCATGGGTTAGAAAAAGGAACCTCATTCAACATGGCCAGGAACATGGGCATATCGTGGAGAATGGCAGTACAAGGGGACATATGTATATATGGGGTCATATTTGGGTAATAAAATTATGAGCTAGCTTAGATGGGCTAAGATTGCACATCTCAGGCCAAGGCTTGTTAAAATCCATCATGTGTCTGTGTGCTCATTTACAATGGCTAGTCAAGAATTAATAACCACCAATCAATTAATGATAATATAAATACTGGTTAAACAATTTAATTAATTATTTCTACAAATGGCACCCAACGTAATTTAACTAATTTTTTTACATATGGCATCCAACTAGGGCAATTAGAATCCATGCTTTCAGTGTGAGAAGGCCCGGGTGAAAGCCAGTTTCCTAGCCAAAGAGCAGGGAACTGAACCCAAATGCATGTCAAAGGTGCAGTTCCTTAACAAAAGCTGTTGCCTTGCAGCAAGGCAGAGAGCTAAAGCTTAGCTCTCCTTACATACTAAAAAATCAGCAGCCTTCTAAACAGAGCTTGAGAACAGAATTAACAGCCTAGATTTAAAAAGGAGGAATTCATAATGCCTCAATACTTTTCGATTCCAATTGAGTTTATTTCTCTTAGCGTGCAAATGATTTTTACCCTGACAGTTGTGCTTCTGTGTATCTTTTTTGAGGAAGTTCAGACTAGGATAGTCTTAAAGGAAAGAATTTACAGATGGAATGCTAAATTGCCAACAATGATAATGAAGGAAAGAGGGAGCCTGTCCTGATAAATAAGGCAACATTGATGGCAGCTGAAGCTAAGAGCTCCCTGGCTATGAGGTGCTTCTCAGGGCTATCTGGAAAGGGCCCACCAGTGAAATACAGTCACAATTAGATTCCAAGGAATAATGAACAAGGCTTAATTGCAGCATGGGATGGCATGGTTAGACATGCCATGGCTTTTGGAATGTTATTTCTTTGCTTGATTTTTGTTTAGATGTCTTTGATTTTCCTATATCGGGAGGTAGAAAGAATATTTTTCTGGTTTGGCATTGCTGAAACATGGAGTTTTGAAGATTTTGGGCAGATTTCAAATGGTCACTACAGTTCAAAGTTGCTCTTTGAGTTACAGAGTTACTTAAATCTGGGATTTAAGTGAAATATTTGATCAGGGTGGTACTGGCACACGCCCTTAATCCCATCACACTAGAGGAAGAAGCAGGCAGATCTCTGGATTCTAGACCACCCTAGTCTAAGCAATGAAAGCAGGGTGGAAACCTGCTGATAAGACAAGGCTGCTTACTAAAGACAGTCTAGAATTCAAAAATGACACATTTTTTCCTTGATGTTAAGTTTAATAATGTCCTTACTGAACTAATGGATAAATGTACATGATCTTAAATTTGCGTAAAAAGAAAGGGGTCACAAGCCAGTCTCCTTAGTTGTGGGGCTCCCACTGGAGAACTGGTTTTTCAAGAGACATTTTGCCCTGAAGCAGATATGTTAATCACTGGGTGTGATGTTTCACACCTTTAATCCCAGCACTTGGGAAACAAAGACAGGTGGATCCCTGACCTTCACCAAAATCAGCCTGGTCTGTGAAGTGAGTTCAGGGCAAGGATACACAGAGGAGAGAGAGAGAGAGAGAGAGATTCTGTTAACCAATGTAAGGACCCAGAGTTATGCTGGGGAAGAACATGCAAACAGCATACCTCCCACAGCCAACAGTTAAGAAAAGCTAACATAAAATACCATATCATGCTATTCTACACTAATCTCCTTAAGAATGGGGTTTCCATGGGGAAAATGGAACTCTAATAAAAAGTGGTTTAATTAATGTTATTGTTTAAAAAGGATAATTCGATTATTTAAATTCATACCTTGATCTCAAAACTTGGTAGACAAGGACTGAAAGACCCCCGGCTAAGCGTGCCTATTTGTTAGTTGCCATTTTTGCCATGCTGTTGCTTGTTAGCGAATGGGGACCTTCCATGCTGGGCGAGGCCCAGCAAAGACAGATGGGGACTTTCCATGCTGCGCAAGGCCCAGCAAAGACAGGATATCTGTGGTCAGACACTTGGGGGCCGACTCCCTGGCAATAGGAAAGTAGCCTTAACAGAAAGTCCCGTGTGCTAACAATAGCCTTATCAGAAAGTCCAGAGTGTGCTAATGGTAGCCTTGTCTGATTTCAGAAATGCCAAGCTTGTCCCTAACCTGAACCCATGGCCTCATTTAAATCGACCAATGAGAACCCTGTAACCATGCATCTGCTTCTGTAAGCCCGCTTCTTGCCACCCCAACCCTATATAATCAACCCTTACCCTAGCCCGGCACGCTCAGTCACCCAAAGGCTGTAGCGTCTGCAGGCGCCTGTGTGAACAATAAAGTTGCCTCTTGCACTTGCATCTGGTGATCTTGGTCTCGGTTCTTGGACGCTGGGCCCCAGGGGCAGTGTCCCCATTCTGGGGATCTTTCAGGACAAAACAGTTTCCTTGTGTGTTCAAGGCCAATCAAATCTACAGAGCTCTACAGAGCAAATCAAGACAGCCCAAGCTACAAAAAGAAACCCTGTCTCAATAAGGATAGATATATCCACATAGAAATTAAATCTCCAAAGAAAGGAGAAAAGGAAAGAAAAAAGTATATAAGTGCATACCTTTGATCCCAAAATATGGGAGACAAAAATAGAGACAGATTGGTTCCCTTTGAGTTTGAGGCCAACCTAATCTACAAAAAGCCAGAACAACACAGAATAAACCTGTTTTAATCAATTAATAAATTTATGTCAACTGTAGAGGAGAATACTTAAACTACCTACAGTATTATGCTGTAGTTTCAATTAAAAATAGATTATATATAGCATATATATGTAATACTATTACATGCCATGTTTTTATATGGCATGAATGGAGACTTACAAATGTCTTTCCTCTGTTCAAGGAACAGAAAATATACCTTAATTGATTTGTGCATCCTGCACATCCAAGGCATTTTGGTAATTGCAGAACTATATCTTACTTGTGAGAAATTATATATTTTCAGAACAACAGGACCTGAGTCCAAAGAAGACAACCCAAAATGATCCAGGCTCACAGACTGCCTCAATAGCTGTTTCCTCCAAAATCTGCATCCAGAACAACTTCAAACAGCTTGCTGAGATGGCCCAGCCTCAAAGACTGTTGTTCCAGACAGAACTTCAATAAAGCCCTGAATTTTCCTGCCAAAGTCCAGCTTTGAACTACAAATTGCTCAAAACATTCAAATTGCTGAGCACATAGAGACTGGACAACAAATGTTACAATTTACTTGCTTAACCACTTTTCCCATTTTATTTGGCCCCTAAACAGGTTTTCTGCATCCCAATTCAGCCAGAAAAAGTTTTAAGAGAGCAACGTCCCATTCCTAAAAAGTGGGGTGGATGCTTCATTGATCATTTGATGTGTTATAAAGGTTGTTTAGGGGGAATGGTTACAAACTGTTAAATGGTCTTGTTAAGCAAGATAAGGAGATTAGATTCAAGGAGTATTCTATTTTTTTCTCTATCCTTCTTTCTTATATGGGGGAAAAGACTTGAAAAGAAAAAGAGGGAGATATATTTATATAATGTAAAAATGATAAGATATAAGCATAGATTATTGAATCTGCTCTGAAACTCAAAACTATTGTTAATCTTAAAATAAGGTTATCTTTTGATACATTGGTATAGAATTGTGTATATTGGTACAAAAATAAGGTTAAATTTTGATTCATTGGTATAGAATTTTATAGACACATATTATGTATATTTAAACTCTTATATAAGGTATTGTGCCAATAAAAATCATTTAAAAGTACAGGTTTGCTTCTGATCCTTTTATGGGTTGCTATTGAAATCTATTTAGGAGTCTGGATAATACAATTGGCTGGCCAGTCAAGCTCCCGGTCATGTCAACTACTAGGTTAAACAGATAATAAATGGATAAAAATATACAGTTTGTTTGTTCATAGATAGATAGAAGATAGATGGTAGATAGATTTATAAATAAAATAGTAGATGTCTTCAAAACCCTCAGAGGCATACAGAAAATGGCATTTAAAGATGTTTTTGTTAGTTTAAGAATTGTTTAACTTAAGATAGTCAGTTCCTGGCAGCTCCCATTTGACTTGGAAGAAAAGAATGAGCATCAAAAAGAAATCTCCCATCAGGAGATAATTGCTATTGGGCAAAAATGCCACTGCTCTCTCAACAGACTATATACAGTCCAAAGATGGACCAGAGCATAAATGCGGGTAAGTCGATGTCCTAATTCTGCAGAGACAGAATGGGAAAATCCTTATTATTTCCTGCTGCACAATTTAGTCTGTGAAAAATGCTTGGCCAGAAGGCTGAAGATGATGCTCCAATAATATCGAGAGATACTTGGGACTGTCTAGGCAACAAACTGTCATATTTCTTTTTGGAAGCTTCTCTCCTATGCCTATGCTTCCTACTCACTCAAATAATAACTTTATCCCTTCTTATGTCTTTGATGGGGTTGAAGGCATAATAGTTATAAAATTGCAATTGAACTTGAGTTGTTTAGGATTTAAAAGGATATTTTCAAGTCTAAATAAAATCTTTAGGTCTATAAATATAGAATAGGATAGAAATTATTTAGGTTCAGAAGTTTAGATACACCAAGATAGATGATTTTTTTTCTTCTTCAAGATTGCCTGATACAAATAGGCTAAACATTATGTGCATAACTTTTATATATGGTTTTCTTGATTGTTTCATATCTGTTCTTATTGTTTCTACTATATGAGTTAAAATTTTTCACCTTTTTTTAGACAAAAGTAAGGAATTGATAGGTTAGTGTTAAGCATTCTAAATGTTAATTAATTGGTCCTGCTTGCTGTCTATTTCTTACATTGACTCTGATTGGTTAAATAAAATGCCGAGGCCTGAGACTGGGCAAAGACAGAGAAAGGTGGGACTTCCTGAGATTAGAACAGGAAGCCTGTGCTTTAGATAGAGAATTAATGCATTCCAGGCAGGAGCAGCAGGAAAGAGGACGCACACCATGGGTTAGAAAAAGGAACCTCATTCAACATGGCCAGGAACATCGGCATATCATGGAGAAAGGCAGTCCAAAGGGACGTATGTATATATGGGGTCATATTTGGGTAATAGAATTATGAGCTAGTTTAGATGGGCTAAGATTACACAATTCAGGCCAAGGCTTGTTAAAATCCACAAAAAAAAAAAAAAAAAAAAAATCAGAAGACTGGGCAACACACCAGTCAATAGGTCCCAAAACAAATGCAATGTGTTCTCTCAACTCTCTGGCTTTTTCTTGCCTGTTTTTGCCACACCTAGAATGATATATGCAACATTCAGACATCTGATTCCTGGTAGCAGGCAGAGCAGTAAGTGTTTCATAGATAAACAGTCAGGCAGTGCTATCTTCATTCTGGTTTCTGCAAACATGTTTTTATACTGGGTGGCTGCTCAGCATGGCAGGAATGTCTCCTTGCAGAAGTTAGTAGAGCTATCAAGCCAGAAAATCACAGTTGTTATCAAGTACCCTGGCCCTCCTTTATGTGTAGGTGTCTGGGTGTCAGGCTAGAGGAAAGACAAATGCAGATCTGCCCACACACTCAGCAGTGAATTGCTTTGGAAAATTCCAGGCCATGCGACAGGTTGCTTTTCTCTAATCTCAACAGGTTAGCAATGCCAATGTTATACTTTCAAAATGTCAGGTCCTGGAAATAATCACAACAAAACACTAAGTCACAGAACTGGACTGCAAGGTAGATAGCACCCCATGAGTTCTTTGGAACACAGGACATTTGTATTTACAAATGTTCACAACCTTGTTGATGAAGAAGTTTCTCTGAATTTTACTTAGACCTATCTGCTTATCGAAAAGGAAATTCTCAGTCTCATCTCTTATATGCATCTCAAACCATCATAGTGGCAGTCTGTCCTACAGAGAACGGAAGTTGGGGAATCAGAAGGACATCAGCTTGAGGCTTTGGGTAATTTTTATGAATAGTACATCTTTACTCATAAAACACAGACAATTTACAAAATGATTACAGTTGACTTCTAGGATATTATAATAATGTAAAGAAGCAAATGTGTATAAAAGACCCCTGGAAGTTGCACAGTGATGAAAGTGATAACAAATATTTATTGAATAATCTTTTGTGTTTGGAATTTCCCACTACTAAGTCAGCACTCAAGATAATCCAATGAAATAGAATCACAGTAGCATAATAAGAAAACTTGAGGTAAGAAGGTTGAATGCCTTGTGAATGACCATAATGCTATTAACAAACCAACTCTTGCTCAATGGTTTCTGTGTATCCACACCCTTTTCAGGGTTTGTCTTCTGCATGTTTGACAAAAGTTATTTTCTGTAAAATGGTCTGAATTAAGCTTATCCTTGTCTAGCTTACAAATGAAAGAGACTCAGACTATAGTTATTTTATTTGACTTTGGCAGTTACTAAGGAGTTACCCCTAATCTATTTTTCTAATGCCTGGATTGGCTACTTCCCCAGCTGTGTACCCCAAACACTTGTTGTCTGAATCTTCCTGGGTTATTTCTGCTCCAGCAGTCCAGTGTCCTGGAGGAGCATTTCCCTCAGGCACATCAGGAACATGTTGCTGGTTCCTCATGGCTGATGGAGATTCCTGTTCTCCCCGTCTTCTCCCCCTTGGAGCACCTTCTCTTGCTTTCTCTCCCTTGTGCTCTCTTTTCTACCATCTCCAGCACTAGGCCATCCGAACATCTTCTTGGAGAAATATATATTTATATATGTTGCCCATCTTTCAAAATAATTGTGTTTATTTGTTGATCATTCTGAAATTGTGTTTAAGAGTTCATTTTTATATTCTATATATCATTTCATATTCTAACCATTAGCCTATTGTTATATATTGGGGGAAGGTCTAATATCATTGCTTCTGATAGGCTGATTTCAATGCTGAGATCTGTTTACTGCCCCTTCTGAGGCATTCTTTTGATCGGGTAATAAAAGTCGCTGATGGCCAATTAGCTAGGCAGAAAGAGTATAGGAAGGTGGGACTTCCTGAGATTAGAATAGGAACCCTGTGTTTTACACAGAGGATTAGTTCATTTCCAGCCAGGAGCAGGAAGAAGGAGGACACACACCATGGGTTAGAAAAAAGAACCTCATTCCACGTGGCCAGGAACATCGGCATAGTGTGGAGAATAGCAGTCCAAGGGTACATATATATATATGGGGTCATATTTGGGTAATAGAATTATGTGCTACTTAGGTGGGGCCAAGATTGCTCAGTTCAGGTCAAGGCTTGTTAAAATCCACATGGTATCTGTGTGTACTCAATTATAATGGCTGGTTAAGGATTAACAACCGCCGAATCAATTAACAATAGTATAAATACTGTTAAACAATTTAATCAATTCTTTCTACAGTTATATCTGTAATTTGAGAATAATTTCCCCATTCTTTAAATTCCTCTTCACTCTGCCAATTGTTTCCTTTGCTGTGTAGAAACTTTACTGTGTAACATAATCTTTTAGTCCATTTTTGCCCATTCCAGGGTATGAAGCATTTGCCCTACATTTTCTTCTTATAGGTTTATAGTTCCTGGTCTTACCTTACTCTTTTTTTAATTGTAACTGGTGAGAGGTAGTGATTTAGCTCCAATATCTGCATGTGGAAACCCAGTTTTGATGCACCATATATTGAAAAGGATATCTCTAAAGCTCCACAATTTCCTCTTGAAGAGTCACATTTCATTAATTAAGAATAATCATACTAGATTGGCAAAATAGACCATAGGTATAATTCAATGGCAGAGTATTTGCAGAGCATACACAAGGTCCTGCACTCAACAACACTGGAAAAATAAATGAATAAATAAACAAATAGATAGATAGATAGATAGATAGATAGAAGATAAATAATAAATAGAGAGCGTTTACAAGAGTTCAAAGACTGATTCTTCTTTCCACTAGGCTAACACTGGATGGGGGTTATAATAATCACTAAAGTTGGAAGAAATACTGTAACTGTTTAAAAAGAAGCTCCTCTCCATTCATCTGACCATTTCCACCTTGAGACACTTCATTCTGGATTTATTTTCTTGTTTCATACATGTTTTCCTATTTCAAGATGTTGTTTTCCAACTTTCAAACTTGTAAAATCTTCACAACTGCTGAAAAATTTCCTTTCCATTTGTTATCACACTTATTTCTTTGTGATTAAAGAAACAGTCCCCCAATGAGCTTTGGCTCATGAACTAAACCAGTAAATCCTATTGGCTCCTAACACATACACGATAAGTATTAAAATGTACACTGCTTCTCTTCACCAAACTACAAGTGTATTAATCCATGATGCCTATGACTTGAGTTTTTATAACTTCTGTCTTCTAAAACTGAATGTGAAAATTATTTCTAAAGTGATAATTTAAAAATTCCCACAAAAGTCACAGATTTAACGTAAAATAGTCACGTGGGAAATTAAATTACAGAACTCATTGGCACCTATGAAGTTACTTTCACCTAACATTATACAAAGAAGAAAGTCATAAATATTTGAATAGATTTTCATCCACATGACTTAAACATTCTTCCTCCTTTGATATATGAAGCAACACGGAGGAGATGGGGAGCATTGTGTTAAAGCCCACCAAATACAAACTGCAAACAAGGCACCAGAGACACCATCTATCATTCTGAACTTTGTTTGTTTCAACGTTTGAAAACATTCGTGGTCTCCTAGGGAGATGTGGTGGTCCAGGAGCTCACAAACTTGTCTGTGCTCATCAAAGACTTCAAGGAATGAGAAGCTCTCCAGAAGAAAATGGCTCCGGAGCACTTTTCATTTCTTCTCCTTTCCAAAATACCTGTGCACTCATCTGCTGCTTGAGAATGTGACTTTCTCACACTCCCTTGACACCTTTCTATTTATGCAAATGAAAAGGAGAAGGAACAAACTGCTCTAAGTACTGAAAGTCACGCTTTAAGGGAAAAAAAGCAGTTGCAAGAATAAGCGCTTAATACATATGGGAAGAAGGAAGGGAAACCAGAGTGGGCTAAGCTTTTGTTAAAACTGCTGTCATTCACCCTAGGCATGGCTAGACAAAAGAGACAAAACACAATGCAAATATATTACACAGGGGAAATATACTTAGAGCTAATGACATTTTTAAAATTTCCTGTGCATATAAACAAAAAATGGTCTAGAGATGTAGCTTAGCAGTCAAGCTCTTAGCTAGTATATGTATATGCATATGCATACATGCATATGCATATGTATATGTATATGTATCTATGTGTGTGTATGTCTATGTGTGTGTATGTGTATGTGTGTGTAAAGAAATATGTATATAAAGAACACTTGATGGAGCTGAAGTAGTCTTTCATTCCGCAGGTTTGAAGTTTTGAGGTTTGTGGATTGACTAATTTTATTTCAACTTTTTTTTCTTTTTTCTTTTTTTAAATATTTATTTATTACTTCAGGTTACATCTCCATCATAGTGTCCTCTTTCCACCCCTCCAATCTTGCCCTCCCACCCTTTACCCCCTAACCCTTCCATCCCACTTCTCTGGAGTGCAGTGTCCCTACATAACAGTCTCCAACCCATTTCAGCAGTCATATGAGGGCCAAGAGACTCCTCATACACTGGGGGCCTACAAGGCAGCACTACTAGGGCAAAGTATCTCATTGACAGGAAAAAAGTCTATGTTCATGTCCCCTTGGTGCATTGGCTGTAGTATAATTATCCTGTACAATATGGCTAAAATCCCATTTTAAGTGAATATATGTCATGTGCATCCTTCTGGGTCTGGGTTAGCTCACTCAGGATGAGCTTCTCTAGTTCCATCCATTTGGCTGCAAATTGCATGATTTTGTTGTTTCTGATGGCTGAGTACTGTTCCATTGTGTAGATGCACCACAGTTTTTTGTTTTTTGTTTTTTTTATCCATTCCTTGGTTACCCTGAACAGAACAGCGACTCAGGCTCTCAGACCAACAATCAATAAATGGGACCTCATGAAACTGAAAAGCTTCTGTAAGGCAAAAGACACTGTCATTCAAACAAAACAGCAGACTACAGATTGGGAAAAAATCTTCACCAACCCCACATCTGACAGAGGGCTAATATCCAAAATTTACAAAGCACTCAATAAATTAAATGCCAAGAAACCAAGTAATCCAATAAAAAATGGGGAGCAGAGCTAAACAGAGCATTCACAAAGGAGAAATCCCTAATGGCTGAGAGACACTTGAAGAAATGCTCACCATCCTTAATCATCAGAGAAATGCAACTCAAGATGACTCTGAGATCCCACCTCACACCTGTCAGAATGACTAAGATCAAAAACTTAAATGACAGCACATGCTGGCAAGGTTGTGGAGAAAGGGGAACTCTCCTCCATTGCTGGTGGGAGTGCAAGCTTGTGCAACCACTATGGAGGTCAGTCTGGTGATATCTTAGAAAACTTGGAATAGCTCTGCCTCAGGACCCAGCCATACCACTTCTGGGTATACATCCAAATGATTCCTCACCAGATCACAAGGAAGTTTCCTCATCTATGTTCATAGCAGCCTTATTTGTAATAGCTAGAAACTGGAAACAAACCAGATGTCCCTCAACTGAGGAATGGATTATATGAGGTTTTTGATGCTTAGTTGAATGGTTGGTTTGGTTTCAATTTTTTGGTCTGAAGTGTTGTAGTTGTTAATTTGTAAGTCTGTTTGTCTTAAACATTTTGGTAGAGTCCATTAAGCATATATTTAGTTTAAATTAGTATTTTGTTCTGAATTTCCAAGCTGGAAGATTACTTTATATTAAAAAACATCACAGTATTCTTTGAGCGATATTATTAGTACACTAATTTGTTGAATATGCTCAAACAAAACCATAAAACACCAAATTTTATCATGAATAAGATACTATCAAAAAGTATTCTCTTATGCTAAATTTCTGATAAAATAAAGACAGTTTGATCAGATAATTAAAGAAGTAATTGAACTACAAGTTTTCTTTCAATTGGAAGTTTTAAAGCATCACATTCTAAAACTGGGAGAATGAAAAGTCACAGAATGTCTTCTGTAATCTTAGTTCTTAGAAATATTCAGAGGGAAGTTTAGAGTCTTTGTATATTTGAGATAGCAAAGTGCTTCTGAAGTGTGTGTATGTGTGTGTGTGTGACAGAGAGAGCAAGAGAGAGAGAGAGAGAGAGAGAGAGAGAGAGAGAGAGAATGAAACTTGGGAATATTATTTTAGCCTGGGTATATACTGTTCATTTGTGAAAATGAAAATTAAGCCCCATTTGTTTGGTTGGTTTTTTGTTTTGTTTTGTTTTGTTTTTGGACAAATAATGGTTTCTTCTTTTAGCCTCTGCTATTTTTATCAAAAGCAATCTTGACATTCTTCCTGATGCCCAGATTGTCATAACTTGGCCTCAGGAGCTCTTTTTAAGTTGGCTCCTGAGACCTGTCAACACCACATTTCAAACTGTATTTGTTCCTTTGGCAACAAAAGTTTCTATCCAGATCTTGAAATATCTTCTCCCCAAGACAGAATAAACTCCTCCCAAAAGCACTGGCATTTTTAGTTGGATTGTATTGTTGCCTTATGATCTTTCTACTCGAAGTTTTTAGCCTTTCACAAAACAGTAATTAAACCTCTTTATTTATATGCTCATTTGATTTTTTAAATTTTCATGTATTAAAGTGAGTATGAAAGAATATTCTGAGTGATTTGTCATATGTTCACTCTCTCTAAGTTTATGCACATTTCCCAACCCTGGGATCCTATTTTAGGTCAATATTTCTAACTATTCCCAAGAAACCTGAGAAGCAGTCTAGTTTTTATAAATCTGTATTCCTAGGAGTTGCTCTTCTCTTTAATCAGTTTTATAATGACTTTTTATTTAAAGTAAGATTTTTAAAAATGTTTACAGACAGCTACTTGGCAGATTCTAAGAAATATGCTTTCTCTCTCTATGCATATAGACATAAATTTCGGTCTTTTGTAGTTCATTTTTAAAATAAATAATAATTATATCTGCAAATAATAAAGCCAATTAAAACTATAAAGCAGCTAGATGAAGTATGCATCTGTAATTCCAGAACTCAAGAGTCTGAAGCAGGAAAATCATGAGTTTGAGGCTATCCTGGACTACATAATGAGACTGTCTTAACAATAGATAGTAAGTGAATGAATAAATACATCCGGAGATATTTTTAAGTTTTTTGTTCTAAGAACCAAGACTTGAGTATATGTAGAAAAAACCTGTCATTTAAGTTCAATGTCTAAGCCTTCATAAAAGAAACATCTTTTGATTTCTTTGACAACATGGCCAATGGGACCCTACAAAGCTAGATCAATTGAAACTGTTAGGGCTGTTCACATATAGGAGAAAGGCCCCCCTACAGATGCAGTAGTAGTACTCAATTAGAGGTACCCAATTGTTAGAGAAAATAATACTGATTATCTTGCCAGCAAACCTCAAGTTAATAGTACAAAGGGATTCTCTACCATTCATGACTGTATTATGTGGCTCATGGAACTCAATACCTAAGCCATCTAAACATAGGTCTTTTCAAAAATAATTGAGGCGTAAGTTTCTTTCTCTGGCTTGAGCCTATTTAAGAAATTTGCAAACAGTCACTTGAAGCACAAACACATGCTTCCAGACACGTGACTGATTACAGCCTGTGTTTAGCTTTGCCAAAACCAAGCTGTACTTAGAATAAAAGAAAATTCTTCACCTTCCCATTCGTTTCCCTACAGTTGAAAAAAAATCAAAATTATTTTCACTACACAGGAATAACAATTTGTCCCAAACTATTGCTGCTGGGTCCTGTGTTCATGATCCTGGGAAAATGCAGTGGAGAAATGAGATCTGCATTAAAAAGTAGACAACATCTAAACTAGAGGAATATGACAAGAGATTGGGATAAAACGGATACAAATAAGAAAGAAAGAGGTTTAAAAAAAAACCTCACATGGTAGATGTGAGTCTACACATTAAATATCCTAAAGACTATACCAGAAAACGTACATGGTTAATAAACACTTTCAAGAACTTGGTCACATAAAAAATTAACACCTAAAAAAAAATCAGTAACCTTCTTTTTTTACCAACAATAGACTGAAATGAGAAAGAAATCAGGGAAACAATTACAGTCACAAGAGCCTCAAAAATAATATCTTGGAATAAACCTAAGCAGGGTAGTGAAAGAGCTGTAAAATAAAATACTTAAAATACTGAAGGGTGAAATTGAGCAAGATATCCATAGAAAGAAAGATCTCCAAGGCTCATGAATTAATATTGTAAAAGTGGTCATTCTACCAAAAGCAGTCTACACATTCAATTCTAGTCCCATCACAATTCCAACACAATTCTTCATAGACATTGTTCACTTTTATTTAGTGAAATAAAAATTTCATAGAAATTGTATTTTTAACTTTCTTTCACTGTGTAAGCTATTTTTGCTAATGTTCATCAATCTGACCAATTATTTTGGCTTCACACAAGAAGATAAAAGTCTGTCAAGAGATGGAAATATTCTTGAAAATCCATACATAAATATTAAACTTCTCACCTATTGAAATATAGTAATTATTTTATGTTCTATACCCATGGAGGACAGCTATTCTTTTTCCTTTTTTAAGTATTTATTTTATTTGTATTTGTGTTTATGTGCGTTTACCTGCTATGCTTCCTGGGTGAGTGTGTGCAGCACTGTACACAGATGTCTGAGGAAGCCAGAAGAGGGCACTATTTTTTCCAGTGGTGGAGTTACAAGAGGTTGTGAGACACCTGGCCTGGATACAGGAAGGAGCAACATGCAGCCTTAACTGCTGAGCCATCTCTCCAGGCCCTGTATTTCAGTTGAAGCTCTACCTTGAGCTTGAACTTGAAAGACAGAGTCACTATCTTTGAAATCTTGAAACCAAGAACTTAGAAGAAAGTCTAGAACTACCCGACTGTGTCAAAAGAAGAATGACCTCTGAAGCTCAACTGCTCACTATGTTGTGTTTCTTTAAAATTCTCCCTAAAGACCCTAATATGGCCTCTATAACCTGAGTGAGTTGAAGCAAAGATCTACACAATGAAACCTTTGTCTCAAAGAATCTTCCTCCTTGCTTCTTTTCCTCAGGATCTCGGGGGCTATGAATGCCTCCTGACCATCTCTTCTGCCACCACATACTCCTTTTAAACTCCTGTGACAATCCTAACTAACTCAGCTTTGCCTCCCTCTATGAAGACGTCTTACAGGTATGTACTGAGAAGACAAGAAACTAAGGGAAGATTAACAAAGGGGAAAGATCTTGAACTCTCAGGAAAGCCCCAGACAAGCCAACGTCTGGGTGACCATGGAGGAAAATGTGGTTGACAACCCCTCAACTCACACTCTGTTCATTATCTCTTTGGTCCTCGTGAGGCTGCACGTCACCATGATTTCTAGCTACCCTCTCAACTTGCAGTGAACAAACAGGAGAATGGGACTCAAGGAAGATGAGGTATGTGTAAGGGGGCATCTAACCTGACCTATCTTTTCATATCAGGAAATCCAGGGATTTCTGGGAAGCCCCATTCAACAACCTCATGCTTATTTCTCATTGGCCAATACATAGCAAAGAAGGGACTATCCATAGGCACTGAGTGGGAAAACCATGGGCAGAAGGGATTAAACAGTGATGGGGTAGGGAACTGGAGGAGGTAAGAGGGAAAGGTGAGAGAAATCAGAATGAAAGGTGCAGGAAAAAGCCATATAGAAGCCTACTACTTTGTAAAGCAGGAGTTAGGAATATGATCACTGTGTGGCTGAATAATGCTGAACTTAATAGCCCATTGTCAGGCGTGGAATGATTCCTTATAAGCAAACTGGTCAGGGAGGTCCCAGAGACTCCCAAAGCAACAATGATTCTGGCCTTTCCTCTTAGATACCCACAGGACCTAGTATTTTGAAGGTCTTTTCTTCACCGGGAGAAATGCTTTCATGAGGAAGACAGAAGCTGTTTCTCCCTGCCAATCATGATCTTTCATGGTTAACAAGCAAAAGAGAATTTTTCTTTTGCAAACAAACTTGGTCTTACTACTGCCCTCATTCATTCAAGGTTACATCCCAATTCACATGAGGTGCTTATCATAAAACTTTAGAATTCCAAACTTAAGTATGATGCATGGAAATTACCCATTTTTAAAGTCAGTTTGAAGTTTAAGAAATTCTAATTCAAATTGCTAACACTAAGTGAACTTGACTTCTCATGAATCTCTCATTTGAGTCTCACCACAGAGATAAAATAGAAGAGTTTGCCTGGGTGTGCATTCAGTGACTGTGAGTGAACATGAATATTCCTTTTATATTATGAAGACGCAGAGAAACACAGATGGCTTGTTAAGCAAATTATGGAGTCTCATTCCAGATTTTTTCAACAATAAAGTGTGAGTCAATTTAGGATCCTTGATAATTAGCTTTATTTATAATATCTATAAATTGACAAAGAGAAAGACTTATGGGAAACAAAGTACTAATGAGCATACAGCACAGCATATATTTGAATACATATATGTATGTATATGTAGGTATACATATCTATGTTGTACATGTATAGGGAATATTAGCCTAAAGGCTAATAAATCTAGTAAAGTCTTAATAGAAATGTTTTCTGAGTAGTAAAATGATAGAATTTATATGTAGATGGGTGTGGCCATTTACATATACTGGGAACTTTGGTTATATTCTCATTTCATTTTAACATTTATTTAAAATATTTTCACATATCTCTGACATCAACTATATGTTACATAAAAGTCTAAGTATCTTGTTTTAACCTCTACCCAAACAAATGAGGATTTCCACCCCAGCTCAGGCACACAGAGATGGGACAACCCTCCAGTTTATATATAAGAGAAGGAAAGTTTGTTATTTGTCTGGGCTAAGAACAAATATTCTAACATCTTCCAAGGATATCAGCGGCATAAACAATTCTGAAAGCTTGGAAATCACTGAGTGGTTATTGTTTGCAAAACAAATTAATGAAAAAAATAGGTATGATAGGGCTTTATCACTCAGATCAGTGTTCAGCCATTCTTTCAGATACTCTAATCAAGAGGTAACAATCCATATATGGTTCTGAGTTTGTAGCAATGTAGTAAATGTGTTAATGTATTTTGAATAAACAAAATAAATGAGTCACTCAGTAAGCTTTGGAGACACCTGATGGTAGAATGACTTCGAATCTCTAACAGACCCTATGAAGATTTATGAATAAGAAAATGTCGACACCGAATGCTGACCTAACCCTGTTGTGGAATTCGACCAAAGTGAAGTTCAAAGTAATGTTGCCAGACACCATTATTTTAATTTCCTGTCCAGGGGAAAGTGGTATTTTATCAACATTTCTTACAGTTATTTGGAAGCATAAAAAGTACTTTAGAAACATAAAACTATAAGGTCTTCATTTGAGTTACAAGGTAATAAATTCCCCTGTGTTTCTTCCCTGAAAGCTAGCCAAAGAGAAAACTCCTGAGTCAGAAACAAGAGGTTTATGTATATATATATACATACATACAATAGATCATCTGTATGGGGAGACATGGAAGGATTCAGATGGGTGTTATGCATGTTGAGGATTTTCATCCCACCTCAGGTACATAGAGATGGGACAACCCTCACTTTTATGTAGAAGAGAAGGAAAGTTTGTTATTTGTCTGGCCTAAGAAGACATATTCTAACATTTTTCAGGGATATCAGCTGCATAAACAATCCTAAAAAAATGGTCCCAAAGACTTGGGAGATGACTTAGTCAATAATGGACTTTGTATGTTCACTTAAAGACCCAAGTTCTAGTTCAAGTACACAAGTGGCATGTGCTTGTAAGACCAGAACTCAGGGAGCAGAAACAGGAAGATCCCTTGGGCTCACAGTTTAGCCTAATTAGTCAGCCTCAAGTTGTGATGAAAGACTGTCTAAAAAACAAAGGTGATAGATCTTAAGGAACATCACACTAGGTCATGCACACATATACAGAATGGCCCCCTGTGAAAAACAGTCAAATTCTTGCAGCCTCTACATATCCAGCAAGATATACAGGCCACTAAGTAACCTGCAAAAGACCACCCTCACCCTAGGGAAAAAATTACAATATAAGTTCAAATTATCAACTAACTTTAAATACTTTTTTTTTACCACTTCTTCCTCTTCAGTCAATAGTCTTTCATTAAGCAGAGAACATAGCACAAGTCTGTTTCTAAGAAGACCAACATTTGAATCTAACTTCATCTCTGTCCTCACTTTCTCTCATGGGAATAAAGAATACTGGTAAATTAATTAGCAAGAAGTGCAGCTATAGCTGAAGCCAAGGTTGGTAAATAAAGAGATTTAATCTGTCGTGTTATGGATTATGGACTTATACAAAGAAAATCAGAGGGATAAGGAGATAACTATGTTTCCATTTTAGAAAAGTGGGTAGGTAGGTCGGGAAAAGTAAAAGCAAGTAGGCTAATTAAGGGGCAACCTAATTGTGAAACAACCCAAAAAGTATGAGTTAGGACACAGACAAGAATTGCTGTGAGAAACATTTAAGTTAGAATTGCCAAAGTTCAATTGAATTTAGAGGTGAGGTAGAATATAAAAAAACAAAATAAAAAAGACTCTGGCTTGAGTAACTAAGTAACAATGGCGCTAACAAACCTAGATAGAAAAAAAAAATCCCATGATGTTAAGGAGCCTTGTTCTTCCATAGCTACCTGGTGTCCAAAGTGTGGTAGAACATCCAAGACATTTGATGGTAACAGCTATTGAGGAAGTCTGCAAGGCTGGATCATCTGGGCCACTTGTCTTCTTTGGTATGAGATCTGTTTTCTGTTGAGGTTTCCATTGTCCAGTTGTCCCTGGATTCCTTGAATGGATGCTTTAAATCTCCTGGAAAGATAAGAACAGAGCCCTACCCTAATCCTAACTCTGGGACAATTACCTTTTTTTTTTGGGGGGGGGGTCAGGTAAAATTTCTTCTGAAATAAATTTGGTTTTTTGACAATATATGAAGTATTATCTTTCAATCTGGATTAAAGAAGAAATTATTTTGTTATTTTGGAGCTAAACAAGCCTTAGTGTATATATTTTGAGATCTCAAAGGACAATTTGTTTGTATTGAGCAAGCCTTTTGTAAGTAGCTTTTAAACTTAAGTCCTTCCAAGTCCTATGTGTCTGTCTCTGCATTCTAAGTATTGGGATCAAAGACCTGTGGTTCCCATCTGAAGGGATTAAAGATGTTCTCCACCACTCCTGGATCGAAGTTTTTCTCTATTTAGAGTTTGTTTTGTATCAGGCTGATCTTGAGCTCTGAGATCTGCCTGTTTCTGTCTCTAGTGTGTTGGGATTCAGGGTGTACTCTTCTTGAATGATGGGATTAAGGGTGTGCACCATCACCACCCTGTTCCATGGAACTCTAGAATTTATAAGACAACTAACTCTATAGTGCTCCTCCCGTCTCTGCTGAAGTTAAAGACATGGACTAACACCACGCATTTCATGTATTTTACCTTATCTCTAAGTTTTTTCAACTGTTGGAGGTTTATAAAACCATGTTGAATGGCTGTAACCTTTAATTTATTTACAGTGTTTTCCATCAAAAGTCTACAACCACAACAACTCAAATTCGCTAAGATCGTTCAGCTCCACAGACTGTCCCAGCCAGAACTTCAGTAAAGCCCAAAAGATCAGCTTCTGTCTACAAACTACTTAGGACATCTAAACAGCTAAGCACAAAAGGGCTGAACATAAAAGGATTATATTAACATTTTTATTGTAGAGCAGGGATTATGAAGGACTAACCTACCCTGTCTTGGCAGAGCTAGGCTGTCGACTTCCCTGCTACCAAGTTTTGTCCTTTTTGGACAGCAGTCTGTCTGCAGTTGAAGCAAGGAGTTTTTACATGCCAAGAGATAGGCTTGCCCCTAATTCAACCATCTCACACTGGAGATTCTTCAATGCTTTTCTTCTACTTGGAGTAGAATAGGGGGTGCTGTTAGGAGCTGATATGTCACGATATCAAAAAAAAAAAAATCAAATGTCTGTCAGAGAAACAGGACCAAAAGGCTGAAGACTGATGCTGGAATGTATGGAGAGAAAATGGGCAGGGTAGGTAAGTCCTTCATAATCCCTGCTCTACAACAAATGTCTGTCATAGAAACAGGACCCAAAGGCTGAAGACTGATGCAGGAATGTATGGAGAGAAAATGGGAACTGTCCAGGCAGTCATTGGTATGTCCTTTCTTAGTTTTGGAAGCTGCAGGCCCTGCACTTCCTATATAAGCAAATATATTTATCCCTCTCAGGTCTCTGAGGTGGTTGAAGAATAGACAGCTAGAGTCTCATAGTTAAATTTTGAGTTGTTTAGGAATCAAGAGGGTGTTATAGATCTAAGAAGATACTCTTAAAAGTGTGTTGCAAGTTAGTATGAATGTTGAGTCAGATATAGACCTTTAAACTCATGGAGATGGTTAGATAGTAGAATGTTAAAGTCAGGGGCCAAATATGTATAAACTGGACATTGGGAAGGTATACTGGGCCATTTAACTCTCATAAATGTGGCATATTTATATCTGTTGTTTTGTATAATACTTACGGTTATAAGAGAAGGAACCATCTGTTGGACTGAAAGGGGAAACTTCTGGGGGGAAGAGGGTGGAAGGGCGGGATAGGAAGGGGGAATAGGGAGGGGTTTGTGACTGAGATGTAACTTGAAGAAAAAAAATAAAGTATTTATAAAAAAAAAAAAAAAAGAAAATGGGAACTGTCCAGGTAGTCACTGGTTTGTCATTTCTTAGTATTGGAAGCTGCAGGCCCTGCACTTCCTATATAATCAGATATATTTATCCTTCTCAGCTCTCTGAGGTGGTTGAAGAATAGACAGCTTGAGTCTCATAGCTAAATTTTGAGTTGTTTAGGAATCAAGAGGGCGTTCTAGATCTAAGAAGATGGTTATAATAGTGATGCAAGTTAGTATGAAAGCTAAGTCAGTTATAGAACTTTAAACTCATGGAGATGGTTAGAAGGTAGAAGGTTAAATAAAGTTAGGGGCCAAATATGTATGAAGTGGACATTGGGAAGGTATACTGGGCCATTTAACTCTCATAAATGTGGCATATTTAATTCTGCTGTTCTGTATAGAATTTACTGTTATAAGAGAAAGAACCATTTGTTGGACTGAAAAGGGAAGCTGTTGGGGGGAAGAGGGTGGAAGGGTGGGACAGGAAGGGGGAATAGGGAAGGGTTTGTGACTGAGATGTAACTTGAAGAAAAAAGAATAAAGTACTTATATATAAAAAAAAACATTTTTAACCATTTTTCCATTCTGGTTTGGGCCCCAAACAGGTTTAATACGACCCAAATCACCAGGAAGTCATTTTAAGAGAGCGATGCCCCATGCCCAGAGGGTGGGGAAGGTGTTTCTCCCCCCCCCCCTTTTTTGGTTATTTGATGGATAACAGAAAACTTTGTTATTTAGGGGAAGAGACTACAAGCTGTTAAATGGGTTTTGGAGGTTAGACCCAGGGACTTCCTTCTTTTTCTTTTCTGTATCCTTCTTTCTCTCCTATGTAGGAGTTCACAGACTTGAGAAAAATGGGACATAGACATAGTATGGGAAGGACCAAGAAGAAGGGACAGATTATTGAATATGCCCTTATACCTTTGTATATTGATACAAAATTAGTATTATATTTGGCTAAAGCGGTATTGACCATTGTATTTTGTGCAAAATTAAGATTGTATTGGACTACATCGGTATTGATCTTTGTATATTGATACAAAATTAAGATTATATTTGGCCACAATGGTATTGACCCTTGTATATTGATGCAATATTAAGATTGTATTGGGCTACATAGGCATTGATCTTTGTATATTGATACAAAATTAAGAGTATATTTGGCCACATTGGTATTGGTCTTTGTGTATTGATACAAAATTAAAGGTAACGTTTCTTAAAGGTATTGTACATAGTAATGCTTAAAAATGAAATGTGAAGCTCTGGCCTCTTGATATCAATCGTCTTAAACTGTTTAGGATAGTTAAGAAATACAAACTCCTAGTCATGCATGCCTGTCATTTTGTTAGCTACTATGACAATCTATCACAGATATTCTCTAAGCTACTCAGAAATCAAGTTGTTAAGAGACAAGCAACATTCACTTATCTAAATACAAGAGATAGATAGGGCATCTTCAAAAACCCCAAGAGATCTGAAGAATATGGCATTCAAAGATGTTTTCTTAAATTAAGATTTTTTTTTATATCGAGACATGTCAGCTCCTGACAGCACCCCCTATTCTATTCCAAGTAGAAGATGAGCATCGAAGAATCTCCAGTGTGAGATGGTTGAATTAGTGGCAAGCCTATCTCTTGGCATGAAAAACCGCTTGCTTCAACTATAGACAGACTGCTGCCCAAAAAGGACAAAACTTGGTAGCAGATAAGTCGACAGCCTAGCTCTGCCAAGACAGGGTAGGTAAGTCCTTCATAATTCCTGCTCTACAATCAATGTCTGTCAGAGAAACGGGACCAAAAGGCTGAAGATTGATGTTGTAACGTATGGAGAGAAAACGGGAACTGTCCAGGCAGCCACTGATATGTCATTTCTTAGTCTTGGAAGATGCAGGCCTTGTGCTTCCTACATAATCAGATATATTTATCCCTCTCATGTCTCTGAGGTGGTTGAAGAATAGATAGCTAGAGTTTCATAGTTAAATTTTGAGTTGTTTAGGAATCAAGAGGGTGTTCTGGATCTAAGAAGATGTTTTTATAATTGTGATGCAAGTTAGTATGAAAACTGACTCAGATATAGAACTTTAAACTCATGGAGATGGTTAGATAGTAGAATGTTAAAGTCAGGGGCCAAATACATATGGACTGGACATTGGGAATGTATGCTAAGCCATTTAACTCTCATAATTGTGGCATATTTATTTCTGTTGTTTTGTATAGTATTTACTGTTATAAGAGAAGGAACCATTTGTTGGACTGAAAGGGGGAGCTGTTGGGGGTAAGAGGGTGGAAGGGTGGGACAGGAGGGGGGAGTAGGGAAGCGATTGTGACTGAGATGTAACTTGACGAAATAAAAATATAAAGTATAAAAAACAAAAAAGAACATCCAAGACATTCAACAGCAGTTGGATATTCATCTCTGGTGCTTTGGAAGTAGGACTGGGCGTGTTCCACAGAACTCAGCACTAACCAAAGTCAGGTAAGAGAACACAGCCATATGTAGAACATGGAAAGACTAAGAAAGGGAGAGAGGACTCAGGAGAGAATCACTTTCAGTCCAACATTCTGAAAGACAGCCAAAAAAAAATTATACTTATAGAAGAAAATCAAGAATGCAGGATGCCGTGAGAGTTAAAAGAAAAAGAGCATTGTTGGAAAAGTCATGGAGACTAGCAGAGATCAGGGACCCTGTAAGGGTCTGAGCTATGTCCTCTGCATATATGTCATGCCTGAGTAGCTTGGTGTTCTTTCAGGAATCCCGGCCATGGTAATAGGTCCTAACGCTGACTCTTTTGCCTCCTTGTGGGACCCTTTCCTCCTCCTAAGTTGCCTTGTCCACCCTTGATGTGATGGTATGTGCCTGGTCTTATTCTAGCTTGTTATGCAGTGTTTGACTTCTCTGGGAAGCCTGCTCTTTTCTGAGGGAAGGCAGAAGGGGGTGGATCTGTGTGAGGGGGAGGTGTGGGGGAGACACTGGTAGGAGGGGAAAGGAAAATTGCAGTCAGGATGTAATATATGAGAGAAGAATTAAAAAAAAAAAGGAAAGAGTTGCAGAGGCAAATCCTGAGGCTAAGCAAAATGGCTTCAGAACTTAAGGTTTTTTATTAAACTGAATATGGGAGACCTTATTCCTTCAACATAAGCAATTTCTTTGGTATCAAGGAGGCAAGAAAGATATCAGCAGGAAACGTAGAGACTTGAGTTTTATTGTTGTTTAGTTTTTGTTTTTTTAATGATGTGAGATCTTCATTTATTTATTTGTTCAAGTTATATCTCGATCTTTATGTCAAAATAAATATGAAAAGATACCAATAGATAGGGAAGCAATGAAGCTATGGGAACGAAACAGGAAAGATAATTATTTTAAATGATAAGCAGACTTTTCAAAGAGGTAAAATCATAGTTCTCTGGCAAATGTTAAATGAACATGCATCAAAAGGTATTATTTAATTCATTAGTGAGGTAAACAGGAAATGTTCAGAAGAGCTGATTTTGTTACAGTAATTTAATAAGTATATATGAAGATAAGATTGATATGTTAGTATAAAATTAATGCTCTGCAAAGCAAAGCAAACCTCTGAATTTATTTTTCTGTGGAAAAATCCTTGATGGAGGTCATTCATCACTAAAAAAATTTATGGTAATTTAAAAAAATTTTAAATTACCATACAACTTCACTAAGCCTTGGACTTCAATAATTAATTGTGAGCTGAGCAAAGTACATCTCCTGTCACAATCCTTGTGTAGGCAAGTAATATAATAGCCCATATAACAATGAAGAAACATTCTGCTCACCTTCTGGCCTTATTGCCAAGTTTTAAACAATATTTTTTTTCTGACTGAGTAGTTGCTGAAAAGTAGAAAAATCTGAATCACCAAGGTCTGGTCAAATAACATCAACTAAAAACAATTGTAACTGATAGTAGACAATGAACAATCTGTTTACAAAATTACAGGCAGAGTTAAGGGAAAGAAAATGGATATGATGGATCATGAGTGTAACCCTAGCCCACAGGAGGAAAATTGCTGTGAGTGTGAAGTCAGCTCAGGCTATGTAGTAAAACACTGTCTCAAGAATCAAAAACAAAATAACTGACAAAACAAGACCAAAGATGGGAAATTTCTCTTGAGATTAACAACCAGTGGTCTGATGAGGAAGGAAATGGCTACCAAGAACCTTTGAGATATATATCTATAGCAGCCAACTTCTCAATGTAACTCTTATGTCCTTTCATGTAGGAACATGGCTCCTCCCTATCTAAGAAAAAGAAAACGATGATGGAGAAATAAATATTATGGTCTCATCCTTCTCCTGCTCTCTAACCAAAACAGAGTGATGGCCATTGGCTAGATCCAATCTGATTTCAGAAGTTAAAGATCCATTTAAGTATAGCAGAATAAATTGTAGAAGTAAATTGTTAAATTATTTGCCAATATGTATAATATATTTAATTGGTTGGCAATGTTAATCCTTAACACATCATTCATTATAAATGAGCATATAGAGACCTCATGGATTTTAACAAGCCTTTGCCTGGAGTGTGCAATCTTAGCCCATACAAGCTAGCTCTTAATTCTATTCCCCATATAATATACATATGTCCCCTTGGACTGTTATTCTCCATGCTATGCTGATGTTCCAGGCCACATGGAATGACGTTCTTTTTTTTGAGGCAATATAGACTCTAATGAGTTTGTAAAGTATTATTCCTAACAAAGTCTGAAGAGCTTGAGTTCTGTTTGTTTGTTGGTTGGTTTTTGTTTTTTGTTTTGTTTTGTTTTTTGTGTTTGTTTGTTTGTTTGTTTGTTTGTTTGTTTGTTTGTTTGTTTGTTTTGAGATAGGGTTTCTCTGTGTACTTCCTGCTATCCTGGAATTCACTCTGTAGACCAGGCTGGCCTTGAACTTATAGAGATCCACTTGCCTCTGCCTCCCGAGTTAGAAGCCCCGGCAACCCAGGCAGGCTTCTCTGGAACACAGTGCTTCTGGCATGAAAAAGGTGGAATGACATTCTTTTCTATAAGCCATGTTGTGTATACTCTTTCCTGCTCTTGGCTTCTTCCTCTTCTACTGGAGGTTTCTTGTAACCATGAACCTCTCTGCTTCAGAAGTCTGAGCACCTTAGTCCCACCTACCTCTGTCTTTGCCCAGTCTCAGGCCTCAGCATATATTCAACCAATCAGAGACAATGATTAGAAGGCAAAGTAACAGACAGCAAGCAGGCCTCTAGGATCAATTAATTAACATTTAGAATGCATAACATCACCCCATCAATAAATGGATACCAGGAAGACAGATGATGATCACTCAGTCTAGGGAAGACACAGAGAACAGAGGATATGCCTTAGAGAAGAAAGATATTTTCTTGTTCTTGCTGTAATGTAAGGAGGCAAGAATGAGTGAGTTAGTTCAGGATAGCTTGTATGCTAGAAAGAACTTCAGGGACTCCCCATTTGCTGAATTAAGTTTTCTCTATTATCTTTCAAGTACTCATTGAATTTGTTTTGGTAGAAATGAAGAGTGGGTAAAAATTAAGTTTATGGGATTGGCATTTTGAAAAAAGAGCAAAAGTTGGCTACTAGTTGTCCATAAGTTAATATTAGCAGTTTTGGTTGTGGGAATGGGCAAAACTGAAGTGGAACGACCACAGCACTACATGGAATTCATCATCAAGGTTGTTTAGATTCTTCCTCTGCATCTTTTGATAAAATACACATTGTTTCCTGGTCTTATCCATGGCACTTCCTGAGACTGGCTGTATACTTAACAAGACTATTTTTATAAGTCAGGAAATCACAAGTCACTCTGGGGGGAAGTGACTGCCTTAACAATGACCTGTGAATTTCTGATGTGTGCTGCATCAAATTTCCCAGTAACAGACAGATACAATCCAAATTAGGCTTCTTCGGCACCATGTGCTTAGCTTGTTTCCCTCCCTCTTCCTCTTAGCTAAGCCCTTGTCTCCTCAAGGCTCAGTAACAATCTCACTTCCTTTGTGACATCCTCTTTGGTCTCTTTAAGACAAGAAGCAAGTATCAGCTGCAGTTAATTGGCGCTAGTCTAAAGGGATACTTTTGTCAGAGTCCAGTTGATGACATGGAACTGAGGTCCCAAGGCACTCTAGTTCCAGTGAATGCATTTCAATCACTGCTTCGCAGGCATGTTGTCATTGGAATACAATCAGTTCTATAGGCATGATGTCCAAAATGCTTCAAGCCAATGTGTAGATAAGATATTTCATCTTTGATACTGTATTTATGTTATTATTCCCAGAATTTAAAACTTAGCACAACTTTGTCACTCTGTTAAATTGACTCTTAGAACAAGAAAACCCATGTCCCATGACAGAAACTGTTTGGGAATACTTAAAATATTGACTGGATTGTAACTCATAATAAACTCAAAAATAAGTTTTTGTTTTTGTTTTTTTTAATAATTTATCATTTTAGGTATTTCATCCTTTACAATTCTTGTTTAGCTGAACTCCAGAACATTTAGGTAGAAGGTTGGAAGAGGGAAGAAAACCAAAACCTCAAAGGAGATGGCGATGCACATAATATATTCAAGCACACGGGACAACACTGTATGTGGTTTGTGCTGTGCCAGAATATGATCAGATAGCCCACTAGAGCCCACAAGCCACAGGTCTGAAGCTTCTGTAACTAACTACTTCCAATACTCTGTCTTCTTGACAATTTTTATCTACTGACTGCAAGACTGATAGCAACCACATTCCAAAAGCAAATGCCTCCTGTTTAAATGTTCTACATTTTTCAAACTTTAATACATTTCCTTAGTTTACTTTAAATTATCATTGCAATACTAACAGGAATCTGTTGAGATGGATAAGGAACATCATTTGTTGTAATGCTGCTGTGTGCAGTTAGAATTTTGGAGATCACTGAGACCATTCTTTGCATCTCACTGAATCTAGTTCTTTCTTTCTAACAAGAGTATTTATGTATGCATGGCCTCTCTCCACACCTCAGATATAAATTCTTTATGTACTTGTTCTATCCTACTCACAATTAAATATCCTTGGGAAAAAGTATAGGACTAGCACCCAGAAGTATTTGATAACTACTGGATGGATGGATGGATGGATGGATGGATGGATGGATGGATGGATGGGTGGGTGGATGGATGATGGATGGATGACAAAAGAAAACTAAAGGATCTGTCAAATAATATTTAAAGATCAATTGTCTATTTATCAGTTGAAAGCCAGAACTGAAATACTCTTTTATTAATTGTGTTATCAGAAATATTAAATGGAAAACGTGTATAACATCCATGTCATAAATTAATAAGAAATATAAACTGCCACTATCATCAATTATGACAATATAAACTCTTAGTTTTCTTTTGTGGGTGGAGATACAATAATTGTCTTATATACCCTTTTATGTGCATCTTGACAGCAGCATTATACACATTACCAACCAACACATAGGGAAATAAAATGTAGTGGAATATCATTTGGTAATAATAAGAAATGAAATATCCACACACATCTCTCTCGTCAACATGAATGAACCTTAAAAAACCATTGTAGGAGGTAAAAGAAGCATTGATTAAAAAATCTTAATGTACAGATCCCCTTTTAAAGAACTCTCCAGAATAGAGAAGTTTATAGAAACAGAAAGTATGTTCTTCATACTTTCTTCATACATACTTCAGAGGCTGAGGAGATAGTGAATGGGTTTCCTATCACAGAGATAAGACACACAAAATAATATGATGTGGTTTTGTGCAATTCAATTAATACATTACAGTTATAGCTGTGTTTTAAATAGTTGGATGTTGTGGGGAATGGAAGATATTACAACAAAGCTATTTTTTAAGGGTAAAGTGATGGTTTTTACCTACATTATTCAGGCAGTTGCTGAAGCCAGAACTTGAGTCTGTAATTTTCCAGCTGGCACAATTGCTATCTCCTGTGTTGCTGTTGGCTTTTCAACCCCTCTATTTTATGAACATCTCCAATTCTGCTTTTGCACTTGAGAGTTTGTGTTTAGTTCTCTTTTTTTCCCTCTCATTTCCCAACCTCCCCTAGAGCTCATTCTGTCCATGTCCAGCTGTTAAATGGCCTACATTTTAATGTTCACAACTCGGTTCTATTTCATATTTCACTGTACTGCAGTGACTTCAACTGATCTTCTCTGTCCATCAAACGGTTGTTATAATAAGACACTATGTGAAGAGCAGTCACCAACTTTGGAGGAAAGATGACTTTAGCAGTGTGTGAGCAGTGGGTGGGAAACCAGGGAACAATAACTTGATTCTATCACAAGACTCTTCCTAAAGTCACAGAAAGGGGAGCCCAGCAAGCGCTGCTGAATCTGACACTCTTACCTGAGAGGTTGACTTACAACCAGTGTGTGAGAAAGGCCATTTTCCAGATGACTTCCTCTCCTGTTACAGAGTCTGGCTCTGGCTCCCTGCAAAGTGCTGGAGTTTCTCCATGTTCAGCATTTGAGACACTTGTCTTTCTCCTCTGATGGATTTTTCCCCTTTTTTTTAAGTTTCCTATTGTAGGAAGATAAATTATCTCCATTGAACTCTATGTTCTTGAAAAAATATTGTAGACATTGAGATGTTTTCAATTGAGAAAAAGGGTATAAAGTAAATATCAGTTGATATTTTTAAAGGGAGTCTGAAGGTAGCACATGTTCTCTCTCCACATAGTATGATTATGTTAGTTTGTTTCTATTTGAGAAATAAACATGAACATTTCTTTATTGTCAACCTCGAAGAACAGGATGAAATATTATTTGGAGGTAGATCTTTCTTTTTTTCTAGATAAAGATGTGAAATGTTGTTTTCATTAGTTGGATATGTAAGTTAGAGATACTTTCACAACACTGTTAAAACCGTACTTCCGTGACTTGAAACAGATTTATTTACTTACTATCTAGAGATATTAATTTTCTATAAACTCCAAATTATTTGAATAAATTGTGAAATTTTTATTTTAAAAAAAATGTGTAAATGACAGGTAAGCTCCTGTCATTAGCCTGATATGAAGTAGTAGCTAGTTTTGTGGTGGGGTATGCCCACACCACTGGGTGGTGATGGAGAGGTAATGATATCTCTTTCAAATGCATAGTCACTTCTTCCATTACTTGTTGTAGCATTCCTATATAGATGTAAACACACACACACACACCTAAATATCTAAGAACAACCTGCTAAGTCTATACAGTGCTACTTGGGTGTGTGTTTTCAAGGCTGACCATTTTAATACTGAATAATCAATTGGTGTACCTTTTGATTCCATCCCATTTGAAATGACAGAGTGTTACAATGTGCTTAGAATATCAGCAGTAATCTTGCCACTCCCATGCACTAACCATTGAATTGCTAAGGGATATGAAGATAACATGGAATTTTGTTTTTGATGACATTACTGAGTTAATTCAAACTAACTGCTTCCTATGGATGCTTTATAATATAGAATTAATTGTAATTAGGTGTAGTTGAATCCTTAGTTTAGAGTTTACCTCAGACCTACACACTATAAATGAGACAATGTCAAAGCATTTTTACCACCAAAACCATGCATGACATTATCGATTTAAAAAGTTTAAGCCTTCAAGCAATTAGATAATTGAATACGCTTTTCATCAGACTCCGTAACAGGATGGTAAAGATGCAACTTCCCTCTTCAACAGCCCTCTAGTCGAGACAGCATGTCTGGAGTGAAAGACCCTGGAACAGAACAGGGTATCAGTGTGGATTCTCTTGAGGCCTTAAGGTATAATTCACAAGGAACATCCTTTAGAAAGTGAAAGATAATTGTTTGAGGAGGTTGTATGACAAGAAGAACCATTAGAACCAGGCTGGATCCGCTAGAATGGAAGTTACAAACAGTAGTAAGCTGCCATGTGGGTTCTGGGAATTGAAGCATTAGAACAGATTGCTGACCTCCCTTAACATTTGATTTGCTGATTTTGCTGCATTTGTAGCTGAACAATGAATGACATCTCCATTCCTATTGTCCAGTGAAGTCACGACTATTACAATACCATAGCAGAACACATTACCAGATCAGTGATGATGCTGGCATAAACAATTACAGCACGTAAACTGAGCTGCCACATATATACATAAAACATACAATGCAGTTTAGTGAAGTTCTTCATAACAATAAAGCATCCTGCTGCTGTTCTATGATTTACTAGGTTATACTTTTATCTTATGTAATACTTCTACTTACTTAGGCAAAAGCTTGCTGTTGTGCTGGCAACAACCACACACAGTTCAAATTTACTTCATCTTATGATTTCATCATTGTCACTCATTCTTTGTGCAATCTTCTAGTATTTTGTTCACTGAGGTGCTACAAGCAATAGGCTGTATCATATACCATACATGAGCCACATGTAGTAACTTACACCATCTAGATTTTTATTTAAAATATTTTTGATGTTCATACAATTATAAAATTCCCTACTAACACATTGCTCAGGATATACCCTTGCTCTTTTTTTTTTTAATGGATGTTCTTATTTATTTGACCCTTGTTTCTTTTTTTATGTTTACTTATTACTTCAGGTTACATCTCCATCACAGTGCCATCTTTCCACCCTTCCCAGTCTCGCCCTCCCACCTTCTACCCCCTATCCCTTCCATCCCACTCCTCTGGAGTGGAGTGTCCCTACATATCAGTCCCCCGCCCCAGTTCAGCAGTCATATGAGGGCCAAGAGCCTCCTCATACACTGGGGGCTACAAGGCAGCACCACTAGGGCAAAGTGTCTTATTGACAGGAAAAAAAGTCTGTGTCCCTTTCTCTTTGGTGAATTGGTTGTAGTATAGTTATCCTGTACTATACGGCTAAAAGGTTGTAGTATAGTTATCCTGTACTATACGGCTAAAAGGTTGTAGTATAGTTATCCTGTACTATATGGCTAAAAGGTTGTAGTATAGTTATCCTGTACTATATGGCTAAAAGCCAGCATCCTTTATCATCAGAGAAATGCAACTCAAGACAACTCTGAGATTCCATCTCACACCTGTCAGAATGGCTAAGATCAAAATCTCAAATGACAGCACATGCCGGTGAGGTTGTAGAGAAAGGGGAACTCTCCTCCATTGCTGGTGGGAGTGCAAACTTGTACAACCACTGTGGAAATCAGTCTGGCGATATCTTAGAAAACTTGAAATAGCTCTACCTCAAGACCCAGCCATACCCTTGCTCTTAAGCAATCTGTGACTGTACATGTGTTTTTTTAATTATTACTACATATAAAAGACACCCTTGTGTTCTGAAACAGATTTCACAACAAATCCTGCTCAAAGGATATGTAGCCATGCTAAATAGCAGGCATCCTATTCCCTCCACCTGGCCTCTAGCACTCCCTGTGCTACACATTTTTATTTAGTAATGAAAGTAAACACTATAAAGTGTGCCAGAACACAAAATACTATTTTCATACTATCTGAATTTTCTATATAAGCAGAATGTTTATCAAGTAAATGTAGTTACCTTGGCCTCTTAACATTTATTATTAACGATTTGATATGCAGGGCTCTCTGGTACAGAAGTGTGATCTAAGAGAATATTTAATGTAATAATATTAAGCTAAAAATCACTTAGGCAAGTAGCATCTAAATGTGTCAGAGATTGTATTAAGCACAAAGCAAGGCAGTGGAAGTAGAAACTTAGGTCCTTAGCAAATTGTTTCACAAAGAGGTTGAGTGTCACAACAATGGTGTGGGGACAAACTCATTTCCAAACTCAGGCATGTCTGCACAGGTTTTGGGAGGAGGGAGATTTTAATTGGATCTTGAAGGACAATTTGGGTTTTTGTGAGTGAAGAGCGCAGGGATTCTAAGGAGCAGGAGATGATAGTGATGCACAATACTGTCTAAGATAATAGAGGCGCAGATAATTGGTTATGGCCAGTGTGAGGGCTGCAGGAGAGGAAGGGAGAGACATTGGGGTTGTGCTGAGAAGTTTAACATCCAAAGGAAGCAAGAAGATAATGAAAGACCTGAGGCAAAGAAATAAAATATTCTTGGGGCAGTTTATGATGGAGCCAGCTGAGATGGTGAGAGATTGACAATAGACAAAAACCATCTCCAGTTAAATCATACACACACACACACACACACACACACACACACACACACACACAAATACACACACACAGACACACCAAACACACACATACACCCACATGTATATACATGTATATATATGTGTGTGTGTTTTTATATATATATTTATATTTATATATATGAATATCTTACAGAGGCAATAATAGAAATAAAAAGAGGTAGCAGTAAAGCTTTAGCAATCTGTTGAACATGAGGCTAATGATGCCTGGGAGCCTTGAAAATGACTCAGTTGGAATGGACAGTCCTTAGGATGGAAATGGAAAGGAGTTGAGTTTCGTGTGTATTGGAGAACGAGACAACAGATGCGTTTTAAAGTATCCAGTGTAGGTGTTCATATTTTATTCAAGCAAAACTGTCTGAAATAACTAAGATTCCCAACTTACTTCATATGTCAACAAAATTTCCAGACAAATTCAAGGAATCAATTTAAAACTGAAATCTTTTTGTTCAGCTAAGTCAATACATGTTTAAAAAAAAAAAAAAAAAAAAGTCATGTAGGCCAGGAGTGGTGGCACACGCCGTTAATCCCAGCACTCAGGAGGCAGAGGCAGTCGGATCTCTATAAGTTCAAGGCCAGCCTGGTCTACAAAGTGAGTCCAGGATAACCTGGGATACACAGAGAAACCTGTCTCGGAAAATCAAAAAAAAAAAAAAGTCATCTATTACTAATAACACTTGACTATGACTCTTACATGAGGATATTTCAACACCAAAACTTAAGGGGTGTTCTTAATATAAAAGGCAGTTTGTTAAGTTGGATAAATTTGCTCCCTTTTTGCAACTCAGCAAGCGCCTCAACCTGCATCACCTCCTCTTGCCTGAGCATTAATCTCATCACAGAATGAAAACATAAAAGCCACAAATTGGGATTTTTGGAAACAACTGAAATGAACTGCCACTCATAGAGATGTGGCAGGAACTGAGAGGAATTCGCTGAACACACAGACCTGAAGTCAGATATTTGAAGGGGAGAAAATGAAAACCTCAAAGTACTGTTTACCTAGAACATTCTGTGTGTTGATTGCTGCAAAGAAGATTTGTGTAATATTTCATTTCAACATCTCAGTCATCCTGGGAGTTGAGAAGGACAGCACATTTTATTTTACAAGCATGAGAATAGGTTGCTATGGTCTGTCTTTAAAGTGAGGTGTGCTTAAAGTTCTTGGAATTACAGATAAGCCAGAGGTGGCAAGAGACTCTCTTTGTCTCTGTCTGTCTCAGAACTGTGAGAGTTAGGAAGTTACAGAGCTGCCACGTAACTGAGTTCAGGATAAGAGCAGGGCATAAGGGGATAGAAATTTCTCAAGATGAGGTGACTTTACAAAAAATAAAAAATAGAAGTTTCTTGTGCCAAGTCATCAAGTCAGCCTTTTTTTTTTTTTTTTTTTTTTTTGCCTTTTCTCTAGGCTGGCTTCCCACTTCTCACAGAATTCTACATTTAAAACTGCTTTGTTTCCATTAGTTCTTTGAATTCATTATTATCTTTATTTTCAATACAAATAAAGATATCAAGACTGGACACATTAAGTGCCTAATGCCATCAATAATAACTGAAAGATAATATTCAGCATTTCATGAACTTGCAGGCCTGTGCTTTTTGGTACCTGATTATCCTGCCACCCTGAAAGATTATAATGAATGATAAAAGGAGACACAAATGGAACTCTGAAGAATACTGACACTTAGGAAGAAGCTCAAAGAGAATGGAATCCAGAAGGGAAAGTAAACAAGGTTATGCAAGACAAAGAAGAAAACAACTCCAAAAGAAAGACTGGGAGGCTGAGGCAGAAGGATTTTGAATTGAGACCAGGCTTCATACAATAGTGAGTTCCTGTCTCAGAGGTAATGGAAGGAAGGGAAACACATTGGGGAGAGTTTATTTTGCTTTAGTTTAAGGTGGGACACAGTCCACAATGACAGGAAAGTACAGCAGTGAGAGCTGAGGTGACTGGTCATATTGTGTCAGGAAGCAGAGTAAAGCATGCTGGTACTCATCGAGCTTTCTCCCATCTCTCCTCTTCAGTATGGTCACCCAGCTTGTTGTGGTAGGTCTTCCTTGCAACTCTCATTTAAAACCCTTAGAGAACCATCTCATGGTCACACCCAGTGGTGTGTCTCCGGGGTAATTTTCAACCCCATAAAGTGGAAAATGAAGATTAACCATCACACTAATGTGTGCATGGGTGTATTGACCACGTGTATGTCAGTGTACCATGTGAATGCAGTGCCCACAGAGGCCAGAAGAGGGCATCCAATCCCCTGGAATTGGAGTTACAGTTGTGAGCCACCATGAAGGTGCTGGGAACTGAGCCCAAGTCCTCAGGAGCAGACCATGCTCTGAACCGCTCAGCTATTTGTATGGTTCCACAACTCTTTATCTTAAGCTTTCTTTTTCTGATTATTTTGTTATTTCTTTCTCCTGATTTGGGTCAGACTAAATAAGCTTTATTAACACTTACCTTCATTTAAAAAAAATACACTAATAAGTTAACTTTAGATAGTGGTAGCTGTCTACAAAATACAAAGAAAACCACAACTTTAAAAGAAAGAAATACCACTGACACCATCTCAATGGGTACCTTTACTGAGCTCCTACCCCATGCTAGGTAGTATAGTTCTCATTTTAGTTCAATTCTCATGAGAACCACAAGAGAAAAGTAAAGTATCATCATTCCAAATGTATCAGTGGAATACCTGAGACCCAAAGAGGATAATAACTCATCAAAACTCACATCCCTGCTAACTGGCAAAGATGGGGTTCAAAGCCAAATGGCCTGATCCCAAACTCCATGCACTTCTCACAGCCTGCTTCACAGTGTGGTTCTCAATTGGTGTTTTTCTCCTCTTTGCTCTCAGCTGCTTCTTTTCTCAGCTTGCCTGGGAAGATGAAGAAAGCAAGAAATAGCTACCTAGTACTCAGCTCCCACTGAGAACACACAAAAGAAAAGCTTTTCATGTGTGTTTCTCCTCAATCAAAAGAAATGTTTTCTGTCATAAAAGGAATAAAATTGAACCTTGTCTTTTTCCCTTCCCCAACTGGCATGTTAGTCTACAATCACACAATTAAACTTTAGACCTGGAGAGCAGTATATCCAGGGGTATGATTTATGTTATATGAAATTTACTATATTGTTCAACTGCTAAATAAAAAACAAACAAAACATTGTCAATCCCAAGTTTCCTATCAGGCAAAGAATATCTTTCGGTTGCGAAGTTTAAAAAAGATAGCAGCAATGACTAAAAGAGGCAGGCCTATTATTGCAGGTCTATGATCCAAAATAAGCAGGTAAACTGAGGTAGAAGGATCGTAAGTGGCAACTATAGGCCAGAGTGGGCAAATGGTGACACAATGTCTTCCATGAAAAACTGTAAAAGATGTGTCAGTGGTAGAGAGCTAACCTAACACCCAGAAGGCTCCAGTTTCACTGCCTAGTACTACAATCACAATAAAACAAGAGCTTAGAGGAAAGTCTCTAAAGAAAAAGAGATAAAGAGAAGAAACAACACCGTCAATAAAAAGAAACAGAACATTGTAGACTATCTTCCTCACAGGTGTTTCATCATTGCTCATAAACCTAAATTATAATACCACCTCAGTGTGTACAGAGGAAGGAATCTTTAAAGGTGTAGAGAATCAAGGGATCTAATTTACAAGGTAAAAATTCTCTTGTCTACTAGAAGTATTAAAAAGTACAGTTCTGAAATACATTAATAATTTCTCAGTAGTCTGTTATCATAGTTGCATGTGTTCACTTTAATGCCTAAGAAACTGCTAAAAGAACAATACATCTAAAAACTATTCAAGATTAGACTTTTATGTAGCATACTACTGTCCACTGGGAGATGTTATCCCCAAAAATTCAGATATTCAACAGCCACGTGAGCAGGATGACTCGGTTACCTAACCTCTAGCACCAGTTTCTCTGGTGTTCAGAGAAGAGCCACGAGTGGCAGGGGGATGGTGGTAGAATCGACCTATGTGTGGGTCTGTCAGCACAGGCTTCACATCACCAATGCTAGTTGTTGCCACTGCCAAACATCTACCCAGCAGTAAAGACCAATACTGCCACAAATCCACCCCAGCCTTTAGTGTGGTCTGCAGACTGCTTTTGGAAAGAACAACCTCCCATGTGACTGTGGACTGAGTCTACGGAACATTTTACCATTCCTGTCCCTACACTCCCCAGCCGGCACTATAGCCCAGGGTCACAGAATATCATAAATCTCACATAATGTCACCAGAGGTCAGGTATCCTTAGACAGGGCAAAGAAGCAGCAGCAGTGGCCATGTAATCATATTGCTCCCGCTGCACACTGTACCATCTAAGCTCCTGGCCCACAGAACACTCAAATGGCCCCTTGAACAAAACCTGTCTTTCAGCATGTGATAGTAAGTCTAATCCAATGCACTAGTACTGTGTCCATAACAGAGAAAATAAACAAGCTACCCGTCAGGGGAAAGAGGTAAAAATTATCCCCCTTCTCCACCTCACACAAATTTATAAGTGGAGAAACAAGACTGCCCCCCCCATAATTTTAGGTAATCCTGCTGTCTAGTCACTTTGAGATCCTTACACATGTAGGTGTCAAGCAAATAAAAGGGCTACTATACTAGCAGAGACGATGGAGTTCTTATGAGGAAGAAGTATGACAGCTGGGTAGAAAAGGGACATGGAAGAACATGGCAAGCATTCAGGTGCCAGTCTAACCAGGAATAAAGCAATCCAGGCCTGATGAAGATTCAGACCCTTCAGAGACAAAGTGGATCCTGAGTCACCATTCTAGGCAACCTACTCAGCCTATTAAAGGTCCTAACCAATGGCAACAGGAAGTTAGAATGGATATTGAGGGAGGAAGCAATGAGTACTAATGGTCCGCGGGACGGAAGTGACAGCTGCTAATGCTCATCCCAGTAACCCCATTGGGATCACTCAGAATCTTGGACAAGCTGTACCAAGATCTTTGTGTGTCTAAGCTCAAAGGGTACACCATGGAGAACACTCTTTATGTGCCACCGGCATTGTGTAAACATTGCAGGGAGTCAACACCCCCTTTTAAGCTACTGGATCAGTTGATAACAACTCCTGGATACTTTATCTCTGGAGAACCACACTCATAAAAAACAACAGCAAACAGAAGCAATGTCCCCTGGGACAGTGTCATAAAACATTTTATGGCAGCTATGACCACTACCACAAAACATTCCTCAGCTGAGACACTGCTGATAACTCGTTCCTTCATTTCTTGGGCTGGGAGTGATGCTGTCAGGCTGTTCTCCACAGCTTCTCTCTGAGATCAAACTGAAGGCAAAACCATTTACTGGTTTTGTTTTCTTGCTTAAATCTCTCTCTCTCTCTCTCTCTCTCTCTCTCTCTCTCTCTCCCTCTCTCTCTCCTGTCTTCCCTCTCTCTCTATTTCTCCCTCTCTCTCTTTCTCCTCCCCCCTTCCCTCTCTCCCTCTGTCACCCTCTCCTGTTTTCACTGTCCTATTTTCTTCAGTTCCTTGTCCCCTGCAGTGCCTGGCTAACCAATTAAACTAATAACTTCTAACATATCCTTAAAAACTTGATCAAAGACATGTGATCTTAAAACTATGCTCAGTTACATGTGACAGGAGGGTAGTAACTTAAAAAGCTAAATCAAGATTAACATAAAGAACCAATTTGCTGAGCAAGACTGGAGGCTTTTTTTTTGGCTCTTTCCTCAGCCTAGTAGCACACATCCATTCTTGGTAGTGCCTTTTCCTTTACTGATAATATATTTCGGTTCTGTGCCTATCTTAGAAGTCATGACTTTTTCTCCATCTCTCCTGATGGCTGCTGGGATTTTCTCCTAATCTGTACTACATTTTTTCCCTTTTGAGTCCATTTGTAAATTATTCTATTAATGAGATTAACATACTACCAAAAGACTACCTTAATTTCCCTGGCAACACAAACGACTTGTAAAACTTGATGGATTTCTATTGAATATCAAGCTTAAACAGATGTGTGAATTTGATCAAACTCCATTGTGTACATATACAGGAATATCATAATAAAAACCCCTCATTTTGAACTACTAAGATATGCTAATAAAATTTAAAAGCATGAGACTTGAAAAAAATTGTTAAATTTAAGTTTGTAATTAGTCCAAACTACATGGCACTTTATATGTTGGGTCTCTCCAATTAGGAAACTAGAGTTCACAGTGAAGGTGATGGGACACTGCTTATAATATGAGGTGAGAGAAAGTTTTCCTGTACTATGAAATCTATTATGATTCTTTTTTTTTTTTTTTTTTTTTTTTTTTTTTAGACAGGACACCATTTATTCCCATTTTACGGATGAGGTGACAAACTCAGGCAGCCTCTGTGATTACCCCACAGGTCACTCACTGACTTGACCGATACAGGAACAGACTTCTGACTTCGGCAACTCAGCATTCTTAGGTTCCCTACCTTCTGCAGACACGACACTAGTTATTTCTCAAAATGGGAGCGCAGAAGCAAGTGAAAGCATTTCCAGCTGCTTCTGACAAGCAAAACAGATGTCCACCAGACCCCACAGGCACACACAGCATGAGGCAGAGCTGTGTATTCAGAAGCCCAAACCTGTGTGCGGCCATACTGCTGATCTCATCAGAAACCTGAATTCACAATAGAGTGGAGTGCAGAAAATAAAATATGTATATCAAATTTCTTGTCAATTACTTCTAGTCCAAGTTCCATTTATTGAGAGCTTACTGTGTCCTGGGTACTTGCCTTGGGACCCAGAACAAGACAGCGAAACAAAGCTCATGTTCCAACGCATTCTTCAGCAGTTTCAGACTGGTGCTAGAAGCACAATGGCAAAGCATTTGCCTAGTGAGGGCTATGGGTGCGGCTGAACAGGAGAGCCTTCAGGTAGCATCTCCTGGTGAGGGGCTGGGCCATGGCTCAGGAGCAGAGCTATTGTCTACCCTGCAGGAGGCTCTAGGCTCCATCCCCAGGATTGCCAGAAAAGCAAGGAGCAATCCTTAAATGCCAATGAGACTGAGGAGCTGCATCCTCCTCTTGTCAGTGTCAGGTGCAGTCAAAATGGCACCTGATTTCAAAGGCACCAACAACTAACTTCTCTGAAACTGGCCACTTTTGCGGGATTCTTAACAGTTAACAGCTACAACCCACTGCGCATCCAGGATACATGCCCACCAGCCCACTGCAGTCTCTACCATTTCCTCTCATCTCATGACCAGGTGACCGGCCTGATTCCCATTTTTGCTACCCACCCAAGTGCCCTTGTCACTGACACTAGAGCAAACAGCTACAACCCACTGTGCATTATTATGATTCTTATTAATCATTGCCCAGGCAGTTTCCCACAAAATCTAACCCAGTTTCAAAACAGATCACAGCCCAGAGCTATACTAGATCAAAATTGTCCTAGAAATTACACATAAAGTCATAGATTCTAACCCACTAAAACATGGGGGAGGGGGGACTTCAAAGAGAATTTCCATGTTAGTTTGTAATCAGTGACACTAGGGAACCTGACAGCATCAAGTCTCCCAGGCAGGTCATAGAACACATGTGTGTCCCTTGAATTCTGATTCCCCAAGGCTATGAGACCAGAAATTCATCTATGTAACCCACATAAGAGGGTGGGGCCTGAGAATGAGTAGCTTCAATGGTAGAATGTTTTCTGAGCACACAGAGAAGTTTGAGTTTAGTCCCCAGCACCACAAAAACATATAAAGACATAAAACAAACTTTTAAAAATCATGAAAAACTGCTTCAATAATGACTTTAAAACTATTGTTATTAAAATGATTATTCATCCTCCATAGGCCTAACAACTTCAAAATTCATCTTCCATCAAAAGGGAATTTCAAATATTTTGACAAATCATCATAATTAGGCACTAAATTCGTACTGGATTTTATCACAGAGTTTTGAAACAGAACAGAGGAGTGCACTAACTACTGAAATAGTGATCTCTGTTCAAATTGATTAGGCTGTTCTCCCAAGCCCTTCCAGATTTGACCTTAATATACCTTCCTGGTCTTTGTGTATAATTATTTTTAAATATTTAAGAACTCACATATGCATAAAATAAGTATGAAACTATTCACCTTATCTCTCTTCCAACAAACCCCTGGATCCCCAAAATGCTCTCCTCCCAACTTCATATCCACTATTTTGTTTTTTAAGTAACCCACTAACTCCAGTTGCTCTCTTCTGACCAACCCTTTCCATGGTCTTCACAGCCCATTGAAGAGGGCAGTTCATGCTTTCCCCTCTGTTTGCATCTTTATTGCAACAAAGTAATTTAAACACCACTCTCTGGAAGAAACTATTTGGCTTCAAATTCTTCAACATTGTTTTTTTATAAAGCCCAGGACATCCATACCACAATTTGTTATTTGATTCACAAATATTTCATTGTATATCTTTAAGTCTAATCTTATTTTCTTCCCACACAGACATATTCATTAATATATGTAGAATATTAACAAAAATTCTTGGAGGTCATTAAACAGTCAGTGTTCAAATGACAGTAATTTTCTGTGTGTCATTTGGCATATTTTTCCTCCAAGGCAAGAAAGGTTGATTGTTACTTTGTTATCTTAAAGGCAGGTTCAACAGTTTGAGTACACAGATAGCAAACTTTAGTCTTTTTTTATAATCTGTAAAATTATCTTATTTTATTTTACAAGCTAATTTTAAAGTATTAAGTTAAAACATAGGGCAAAAAAATTAGTCAAAATATCAGGTGTAAAAACATCTACCTAGGACAGAAAATACATCCAAACAAAAATTTTCAATCAGGCCGGTGAGAAGGCTCAGTGGGAAAAGACTCCAGCTGGTCATTTGGCATATTTAATTTGATTCCAAACAAGAATTACAACGTGTAATTGATTTTATGTTTCTCAGGTCTTAATTGTTTCCCATACCTAAAAATCCATTTTTGTAGTTTTGCTTAAAAGCACTCAGATCATTTGTCCTAGAAATCCCTGTATTTTAATGACTGCTTCCTTGGTATCTTTAAATATGTTCTTCTGTTCTCTACATTTCTGGTAAGCTAGTAACTGAATCTAGGGACCAGAGCTGACTTGAGATAAAACTATGAGAAAGAACGCTTTAAAGGTGGGAGTGTACATGATGTCCAGAGCTTTCTCCTTTATTGATAGTAACAACTGAAACCACCCTTTCTTAAGTATCATTAAGGGCTAACAATGTGATGATATCCATATTTCATTATCTCTCCCTCATTTTTATAACCTGCAATATTTTCATGTAGAGAAGTTCACCTTCATTAACTACTTAGAGATCCTGATACATGACTCAAGCAGGGAAAGGTGGATGAGTTGTGGGCTTGTTTCTCTTAGTGGGAAGAGAAGTTTGCAAAATAAAATTTCATCAGCATAGTTCTGCTAATCAGTGTTCAATGATTGTGGGAAAACTAGCTAGGGGTCAATGGCACTATTTGGAGAGCTAGCATGTAAACACAGAAGGTGAAAGATTCCAAGAGACTGAAATTTGACCCTTTCTGGCAATATCAAGAACTAGAGGAAGGGTGGCTTAGTTGTCAGTGAGAAAATCAAAGGGCTGTGAGCCTCACCTCTACTCCAGAGTTTACCAGGTTAGAGTATATACAAAGGGTTCTAGAGGGTCATGCATGAAACAGAGAACCTGTGAGGATGTACATCATGCCCTATCCAATAAGACTCACTAAGATAGGAGATGGGATATGCATATATGGCCAGCTGGATTCCTAGGACCTGAGGGAAAGACTCATTATGAAACTGAAGGAAAATGAATCTCTTATATCCAGAGACCAACAAATAGAGACCCTCAATATAAAGTACTCTGTGGTAGAACTGGGATACCAACCCAGTCACAAAATCTTTGACCAGCACCTGTCCTGCCTACAAGATGAACTGGGGCAATGGTGGTTCAGAGCTTGTGAGAGTGGCTAACCAATGACTGGTCTAACTTGAGGAACATGCCATGAAAGGTCCATTAGTGACACTACCTTGATGGCCAGGAACCAGAAGCTGGATGGTTCAGGGGCCTAAGGTAGAACCAACTACAACTACTAACCAGTTTAAAAAAAAAAAAAAAGGAAGTCAGTGAAATGATTCCTAACATATATTCTGCTATACTTGCTATACTCATAGTTCAGCGATGGACACCAAGAGAACATAGCCACAGAATCAACCTACCAGGTCTCACAGGTGCTCATAGAGACAGATACAGCAGTCATGAAGCCTGTATAGGTCTGTGATAGGTCTTTTCCACACATGCTATGGTTGTTTAGCTTGGAGTTTTTGTGGAACTTCTAACAGTTGGAGTGAAGGTGTCTCTGACTCTTTTGCCAACTCATAGGTCCCTTTTCCTCCTACAAGATTGCCTCACCCGGCCTTAATATGAGAGAGGTCATGCCTACTCTTACTGCATCTTGTTAGGCTATGATCAGTCGATATTATTAGGAAGCCTGGTCTTTTCTAAAGGGAAACAGAGAGCAGTGAATCTGGGTGAGAGGGAAGGTGGGGGAGGAACTGGGAGGAGTGGACGGAGGGGAAACTGCAACTGGGATATACTGTATGAGAGAAGAATAAATAAAAAGGAGTCACTAATATGGGATGGAGTGTCTGAAAATCCCACTTAAAATTATCTGGCTTTTATCATCTGCTGGAACCAGTAAGTACAAGACCATATCAAGTCACTTTAGAAGTTTCCCTTGACAGATATTTAAGAAAAAAAAAGCATTTATTAGAAGATTTAATGTTAAGTATAATAAAAAAAAAACATTGAGAAAGAAACAAAGGACTGAACATAGCCCTTAATTATGATTGGAGTGTGTGTGTGTGTCCACGTGTAAAACAATTTCCCTATATAAGAGATAATGCTAATCCCAGAAACATTAAGTTTCCAAATAAAAAGCACTGTGCCAGATATAGAATAATTCCTCTTAAGTTGTTGGTATCCCATGGACTGCAAAAACAATATGCATTATTGTTATTGCTCCTAAATACCTACCAGAACTTGATAATAAGTCTGTATGCTTATCATCATACACATTGATCAAAGGGCATGAATAAATCAAGTCAGTACTGCCTAGGAAACTTCTTAACTGCTGGCTAGCTTTCCTATACTGGAAGGTGCCATACAGGCTATTAGAGGAGCAGCAGAAAGTAATCAGTGTTTTTACCCAGCCTGTGAACTGCAATAATGACTGGTGTGGCAAGATACACACATGCATTCAATAGTAGCACAAATGTTATGGGAGTAACCAACCACTTTCTGATTGGATTATAGGCTTGTTCCATAATAGGAAACACATGCTTTATTGTATAAATGCAGTCAAAATCCCATGTTTGAGGAACTAATAGGTCCTAGGGGTGAACCTACTATAATTTTGATAAATTGACATGATAAGAAACTACTCTGCAAAGACACATCTCTAGGCTCATGGATTAGTGCAGCTCTCAGTCCTTATCTTTGTGCAGTCAGCAATGGTCAATGAAACAGCTCACAATTTATCAAAGTACAAAAGCTAATTGTCATCAGAATGCTCAGCCACAAATAGAACTTCTATATCATACCCCTCTCCCACAAGGCTCAGGGATCACTGCAGAAAAGGTGAAAAAGTATGTAAGAGCCAGATATCAAAGAGAGACCAGAACAAAAGAGTCTCTTCTGGACATGACAGAACTACTTGCTCAGGGACTCATAGCAGCTGTGCAGTTGCTGGTACAAGACTTGCACAATACCAAGCCAGCCAACATTTCAGTATGTAGTATGGAGGAGGTCCCGGGCCTCTACCTTACATAGAAGAGCTATTGACAGCCGATGCCTACTAGGGGAGGAAGAATCAGATATCATTAACTATATGGCTTCTGGCCATGCTCCAATGGCCCCACACCCACAAGTATATGAACAGCACAAATTAGAATTGATAGAATATTAAATATTTTTTAAAAGAACAACAAGTTGGAGGGTTAGGGGGCTTGGATGAATCTGGATAAGTACATAGATGAGTTGTGGTGATTAAGATCAAAATACTTTATTTTAAATTCTCAAACAATTAATAATTTGTTTGTTTTTTGTTGTTTTTTTCTTTTTCTTTAATTTTTTCCTTTATTTTTTTATTTCTTCAAGTTACATCTCAATCGCAGTCCCCTCCCTATTCCCCCTCCAGTCCCACCCTCCCACCCTCAACCCCCCATCCTCTTCCCTTTTTTTTTTTCTTTTAAGTTTAAGGTATATCTTATTTCCCCCTACAGTTTCCCCGTTCAGTACAACAAATGGCTCTTTCTCTTATAATAACAAATACAATACAGTACAACAGAGGTAATATTAGGCCACAGTTATGAGGGTTATATGGCTTAACGTACATTCCCAATGACCAGTCCATATGTATTTGGTACTTGACTTTAACATTCTACTATCTAAACATCTCCATGAGTTTAAAGGTCTATATCTGACTCAACATTCATACTAACTTGCAACACAATTTTAAAAGTATCTTCTTAGATCTATAACACTCTCTTGACTCCTAAACAACTCAAAAATAAATTATGAGACTCTAGCTATCTGTTCTTCAACCACCTCAGAGACCTGAGAGGGATAAATATATCTGATTTTATAGGAAGTACAGGGTCTGCAGCTTCCCAAACTAAGAAATGACATACCAGTGGCTGTCTGGACAGTTCCCATTTCTCTCCAGCATCGATCTTCAGTCATTTGGCCCCGTTTCTCTGACAGACATTGATTGTAGAGCAGGGGTTATGAAGGACTTACCTATCCTGTCTTGGCAGGGCTAGGCTGTCAACTTACCTGCTTCCAGGTTTTGTCCTTTTTGGACAGCATTCTGTCTACAGTTGGGGCAAGGGGCTTTTCCTACCAAGAGATAGGCTTGCGACTAATTCAGTCATCTCCCACTGGAGATTCTTCAATGCTCATCTTCTACTTGGAGAAGAGGGGGTGCTGTCAGGAGTTGATATGTCTTGATATAAAAAAATCTAAAGTTACAAAAACATCTTTGAATGCCATATTCTGCAGATCTCTTGAGGTTTTTGAAGAGGCCCTATCTATCTCTTATATTAGGGTAAGCAGATGTTGCTTGTCTCTTGCCGGTTTATTTCTGATTAGCTTAGAAAGTAACTATAATAGGCTGTCATAGTACCTAACAGAATGACCGGGTGCATAACCATTAGTTTGCATTTCTTAATTATCCTAAACAGTTTATGACAACTAGTAGTAAAAGGCCGAAACATCACATTTCATTTTTTTTCTTTACCTCCTAACCCTTCCATCCCATTTCTCTGGGGTGGGGTGTCCTTATATAACAATCCCTCATCTCAGTTAAGAGGTCGTATGAGGGCCAAGAGCCTCTTCATTCATTGGGGAATCTACAAAGCAGTACCATCAGTGAAAAGTGTCTCGTTGCCCGGGAGAGAGAACTACTAAACAAACAAACCAATAAGCATACAATAGATAAAAAAGACTAAAAAATAGAAAAAAATATAACTAATATATAAAAAATAAAGAATAAAAATTAAAAATAAGAAGTCTATGTCCAAGTTCCCTTTGGTGTGTTAGTTGTAGTATCGATACCTTCTACTATATAGCTAAAATCCTACTATAATTGAATAGATGCCATATGTGTCCTTCTGAGACTGGGTTAGTTCACTCAGGATGAGCTTTTCTAGTTCCATCCATTTGCTTGCAAATTGCATTATTTCATTGTTCCTGATAGCTGAATAATATTCCATTCTATAGATGTACCACAGATTTTTGACCCATTCTTCGGTTGAGGGACATCTGGGTTGTTTCCAGTTTCTAGCTATTACAAATAAGGCTGCTATAAACATAGATGAGGAAACTTCCTTATGATTCCGTGAAGAGGCATTTGGGTGTATACCCAGAAGTGGGATGGCTGGGTCCTGAGGCAGAGCTATTCCAAGTTTTCTAAGATAAAGCCAGACTGACCTCCATAGTGGTTGCACAAGCCTGCATTCCCACCAGCAATAGAGTAGGGTACCCCTTTCTCCACACCCTCGACAGCATGTGCTGTCATTTGAGTTTTTGATCTTAGCCATTCTGACAGGTGTGAGATGGAACCTCAGAGTCATCTTGAGTTGCATTTCTCTGATGATTAAGGATGTTGGACTTTTCTTCAAGTGTCTCTCAGCCATTAGGGATTCCTCCTTTGCGAATTCTCTATTTAGCTCTGTCCCCCATTTTTTGATTGGATTATTTGGTTTCTTGGCATTTAATTTCTTGAGTTCTTTGTAGATTTTGGATATTAGCCCTCTGTCAGATGTGGGGTTGGTGAAGATTTTATCCCAGTCTGTAGGCTGCCGTTTTGTTCGAATGACAGTGTCCTTTGCCTTACAGAAGCTTTTCAGTTTCATGAGGTCCCACTTATTGATTGTTGATCTCAAGTCCTGAGCTGTTGGTGTTGTATTCAGGAAGTTGTCGCCTGTGCCAATCAGTTCGAGGGTTTCTCCCACTTTTTCTTCTAGTAGATTTAGTGTGACCGGCCTTATGCTAAGGTCTTTGATCCACTTGGACTTAAGTTTTGTACAGGGTGATAAGTATAGGTCTAACTTCATTCTTTTACAAATGGACATCCGGTTGGACCAGCACAATTTGTTGAAGATGCTGTCCTTCTTCTATTGTGCCATTTTGGCTTCTTTGTCAAAAATTAGGTGGCCATAAGTGTGTGGGTCTATTTCTGGATCTTCAATTCGATTCCATTGATCCACTGGTGTGTTTCTATATCAGTACCATGCTGTTTTTATTACTATTGCTCTGTAGTACAGCTTGAAATCTGGGATGGTGATACCTCCAGATTTTTTTTTATTGTACAGGATTGATTTAGCTATTCTGGGCTTTTTGTTGTTCCATATGAAATTGAGGCTAGCTCTTTCCAAGTCTATAACAAATTGTGTTGGTATTTTGATAGGAGTTGCATTGAATCTATATATTGCTTTTGGTAGGATGGCCATTTTTATTATGTTGATCCTACCTATCCATGAGCATGGGAGATCTTTCCATCTTCTAAAGGCCTCTTCCATTTCTTTCTTCAAGGGCTTGAAGTTCTTGTTGTACAGGTCCTTTACTTGCTTGGTTAGAGTTACCCCCAGGTATTTTATGTTGTTTGCGGCTATTGTGAAGGGGGTTGTTTCCCTTATTTCTTCCTCAGCTCATTTGTTTGTTGTATAAAGAAGGGCTTCTGATTTTTTTGAATTAATTTTGTATCCAGTCACTTTGCTGCAGGTGTTTATCAGCTGTAAGAGTTCTCTGGTGGAATTTTTGGGGTCGCTTATGAATACTATCATATCATCTGCAAATAGGGATAATTTGACTTCTTCATTTCCAATGTTTATCCCCTTGATCTCCTTTAGTTGTCTTATTGCTCTAGCAAGAACTTCAAGTACTATATTGAAGAGATATGGTGAAAGTGGACATCCTTGTCTTGTCCCTGAGTTTAGAGGAAATGCTTCAAGTTTCTCTCCATTTATTTTGATGTTGACCACTGGCCTGCTGTATATTGCCTTTATTATTTCTAGTTGTGGTCCTTGTATGCCCGTTCTCTCCAGAACTTTTAGCATGAGGGGGTGTTGGATTTTGTCAAATGCTTTTTCTGCATCTAGCGAGATTATCATGTGGTTTTTTTCTTTCATCTTGTTTATATGGTGAAAGATGTTGATAGACTTTGATATGTTGAACCATCCCTGCATCCCTGGGATGAAGCCTCCTTTTCATGGTGTATGATACTTTTGATGTGTTCTAATATTCGGTTTGCTAGTATTTTATTAAGTATTTTTGCATCTATGTTCATGAGGGAGATTGGTCTAAAGTTCTCTTTCTTTGTTGGGTCTTTGTGTGGTTTAGGAATCAGGGTGATTGTGGCCTCGTAGAATGAGTTTGGCAATGTTCTTTCAGATTCTATTTGGTGAAAGAGTTTGAAAAGTATTGGTGTTAGCTCCTCTTTGAAGGTCTGGTAGAATTCCGTGCTAAAGCCATCTGGCCCTGGGCTTTTTTTGTTTGGGAGATTTTTAATGACTGTTTCTATTTCCTTATGGGTTATAGGGCTGTTTAATCTGTTTATCTGATCTTGATTTAGCTTTGGTAGGTGGAATCTATCAAGAAAATTGTCCATTTCACTTAAGTTTTCAAATTTGGTAGAGTATAGATTTTTAAAGTAGGATCCAAATATTCTTTGGATTTCTCAATGTCTGTTGTTATTTCTCCCTTTTCACTTCTGATTTTGTTGATTTGTGTTTTCTCCCTCTGTCTTTTAGTTAATTTGGCTAAGGGTCTGTCTATTTTGCTGATTTTCTCAAAGAACCACCTCTTGGTTTCATTGATTCTTTGTATAGTTATTTTTGTTTCTAAGTTGTTGATTTCAGCCCTAAGTTTGATGATCTCCTGTCTTCCGCTCCTCTTGGGAGTGTTTGCTTCTTTTTTTTTTCCAATTCACCCAATTTAGCTGTTAATTCACTAATATGAGCTGTCACAATTTTCTTTTTGAAGGCACTTAGTGCTATGAACTTTCCTCGTAACACAGCTTTCATTGTGTCACATAGGTTTGGGTATGTTGTGTTTTCATTTTCGTTGGATTTTAAGAAGTCTTTGATTTCCTTCTTTATTTCTTCCCTGACCGGGTGGTCTTCTAGTAAAGAGTTGTTCAATTTCCATGTGAGTGTATACTTTCTGTTGATTCTTTTGCTATTGAAGTCCAGCTTTATTCCATGGTGGTCTGATAAGATACAAGGGGTTATTTCAATTTTCTTGTATCTGTTGAGGCTATCTTTGTGTCCAAATATATGGTCGATTTTGGAGAAGGTTCTGTGAGGTGCTGAGAAGAAGGTGTATTCTTTTGTGTTTGGGTGAAACGTTCTGTAGATATCTGTTAGGTCCATTTGGTTCATGATCTCTGTTAGACTCATTATTTCTCTGTTTGGCTTCTGTCTTGATGATCTGTCCATAGTTGTGAGTGGGGTGTTGAAGTCTCCCACTATTAAAGTGTTTGGATCAATGTGCGATTTAAGTTTTAGAAGTGTTTCTTTTATAAATGTAGGTGCCTTTGTATTTGGGGCATAGATGTTCAATATTGAGATGACCTCTTGGTGGATATTTCCTTTAATGAGTATGTAATGCCCTTCTCTGTCTTTTTTTATTAACCTCAATTGGAAGTCTATTTTGTTTGATATTAGGGTGACTACTCCAGCTTGTTTCCTTGGTCCATTTGCTTGGAAAACCTTTCCCCAGCCCTTTACTCTGAGGTAGTGTTTATCCTCAATAGTGAGGTGTGTTTCTTGTATACAGCAAAAAGATGGGTCTTGTTTACCGATCCAGTCTGTAAGTCTGTGTCTTTTTATTGGCGAGTTGAGTCCATTGATGTTGATGGATATTAGTGACCAGGGGTTGTTATTTCCCATTATTTTGGTATAGCTGGCTGTCTTGTGTTTGTCTTTTGTTTAGTTGCTGTGGAGGTTTCTATTTCCTCTGTTTTCTTGGGTGTAGTTATCTTCTCTGGGTTGGAATTTTCCTTCTAGGATCTTCTGTAGGGCTGGATTTGTGAGGAGATATTGTTTGAATTTGATTTTGTCATGGAATATCTTGGTTTCTCCTTCTATGTTGATAGAGAGTTTTGCTGGATATAGTAGTATGGCTGGGCACCTACGTTCTCTCAGGGCTTGTAGGACATCTGTCCAGGCCCTTCTAGCTTTTAAAGTTTCTGAGGAGAAGTCAGGTGTGATTCTGATGGGTCTGCCATTGTATGTGACTTGGCCTTTTTCTCTTACAGCTTTTAATATCCTTTCTTTGTTCTCTACATTTGGAGTTTCTATTATTATGTGGCAAGAGGAGTTTCTTTTCTGATCTAACCTGTTTGGTGTTCTGTAAGCCTCTTGGATTTTTACTGGCATCTCTTTCTTTAGGTTTGGGAAGTTTTCTTCTATGATTTTGTTGAAGATATTTCCTAGACCATGGAGTCAGGAGTCTTCTCTTTCCTCTATGCCTATAATTCTTAGGTTCTGTCTTTTCATTGAGTCCTTGATTTCTTGGTTGTTGTGGGTGAGAGATTTTTTAGCTTTCTCATTTTCTTTGGATGTTGTACTGATTTCTTCCACCGAATCATCCATGCCTGAGATCCTGTCTTCCATCTCTTGCATTCTATTTTTCATACTCACATCCGTAGTTCCTGTTCTCTTCTCTTGATTCTCCATTTCCTCTTTTAACTCTGACTGTGTTTTTTTTATTGTTTCCATTTCTATTTTCATGTCTTGAATGGTAGTGTTCGTTTTGTACATTTCCTTCTCCAATTTGCTTGTTTTTGTCTGGAGATCTTTCATTGCTTTATCCTTTTCCTGTTCAAGCTGGGTCACCTTGGCTTGGAGCTCTTTAATGATGTTATTCGTTGTTTTGACTTGTAAGATTGTGGCTTCTTTGAATTCCTTCATAGTTTTAAGTTCTTCTTGAAGGGACTTTATCACTTTTCATACTGTAGAATTGTCATCATTTTCATGTGTTTCAGTTGTGGTGAGGTGGTTCAGGCTGGACGGAATAGCGTTGCTTTCTTTTGTTGGAGACATTTCGCTCTGTTTTTGTTTTTTGTTTTGTTTTTTTTTTTTTTTTTTTTTTTTTTTTTTGTCTCTGGCCTCTGGCCATGTGGAATTTGCTGTCTTCTGGACTTGGGTCCAAAGGGGGCACTGTGGTGTAGGATTCGAGTTGCCTTACCCCACCCCTATAAGGTGAGTCATTCAGTCCCGCCTCCCAGGTGGGGACCTAATTAATTCAGGTGGCAGGGCTGTTTACAAGTAAGCTCTGATTCCCCGCCGGAAGGGCCTGTACTAGTACATAAGACCGATATACGACCATTTCAAGTATCTAGCAGTTTTCCCAGGGTTGGTTCCTGTAGCGGGTAAGTCTGCAGTTCAGCTGCAGTAGTCTTTCTGCTCCCGCGGCTTGGAAACTGGCCAGTGATGTCATAGACTGCGATCTGTGGTCTGAAGGCACTTTGCAGGGGATCTCCCACTCACTTCCAAGGGTCACAACCTTTCGCTAGATAATTGGATCAGATCGTCTGTGTGAGACTTGGGAGTGCCCAGCAGGGTGGGGATTATCTCTGAGTGGTTTCTGAATCTGCTGGCTGGGTATTAGGTTGGAACTTACCAGGGATTTCTCCTTTTGGGGGGATGGGTTATCCTGATTCCTGGGTCCAGAAGCTTCCTAGCGTGTCTGAGATTTGGAAGTGGCATCCTGCCCAGGCATCTTCCGTGGTCTCTGTGTAGCTGGGTGAGATTTAGAAGGGGTAGTGCCCTTTTTACAGCGTCCTGGAACGCTTGCTGCCTTGTGATTGTTGACCCCGAAATCAAAATACGTCCATGCCGGCCGCCGCCATCTTGGATCCCCTCATAAGACTTTTTATCCTTTGCTTCCCATATTTTGTTAGAGACATGTAGTTTCTTGTGGTTTTGTTTTTACTTCCTTATTTTATTGATTTCTCTTTCATTATTATTAATGTCTCCTTTTTTATTTTTCTCACAGGATTTCTTTGTGTTTGCTTTGTTGCATCTTCAGCATCTTGAACTGAATGTGTATGTTGTTTCTTTTCAAATTCTATACCTCTGGGGTATTCATTTGACATTTTAATCTAGAGCCTTTTTCAGCTGTTAAATTCCATGGAAAGATTTATAAATCCTACAATTCACCAATTCTCTTTATGGTCACCTTTTTAACTAAGGGATTATTTGCATAAAACCCAACTGTTAGGGTGTCATAAACTATTCTTTTTTTTAATGTCTAATATGGATTAATTATTGTCACAAAACACAATCCATGTGCCATTGGTTCCTTGGGATATATTGGGGCTCCCTTTATTGTCTAATAAGTTTTCTACATGAGATAATAAACAGTATATGAGGGAATGTGAAAGCTCGGTTGTTTTTGGCACTGTGTTTGCAAGTATATCTCTGTGGCTGTGTGTTTGTACATATTTTTAGGAGATACACTATAACCCCACACATGGGGAGAGGGACTTTGTGGATGTGATTAATTTAAGAATCTCAACATGAGGATAGTATCTTGGATTATCCAACGGCCCAATGCCATCACCATAGAATCTCGTAACAAGAGGGATGAGGCCAGAATGGAGCAATGTAAGACTACTAGCTTTGAAGGGAGAAATAAGTGTTATGCCATGTCTGTCAGCAATCACCAGGTACAGGCAAAGACAAGGAAGCTTCTCTCAAAAGACTACAAAAGGAACCTGCTAGCAATGCCCTTGATTTTTGTGCCAGAGTGCTCACATCTTACTTATGGCTTCCAACATTATAAGAAGATAATAACATACATTAAATGTGTGGTCATTTTTTTAGTAAGATTGAGAAACACATATAATCCCTTACTTACTATTTCAGGAATCTCTGTAACACTTCTCCCATCATTGAAATCACGAGGTGTACAGCACACTGTCTATTTTGTATGAACCCCTTCCAAATCTAATTAGTTTGACTTCTGAGCTGATGTTTTACTAGGACTGTTGGTTAACATGTTCAGCAATATGTGCTGAAGAATAAAAGGAGTATAGTCCCCACATCTGTGTAACACCAGGCTGAGTTTTTAAAAGGGCAAGGGTTGCTTACTTGTACCTGGAGAATCAGAGCCACAGACACACTACGAAGCTCTCCCCCAGGAATTTCTCTTCTTTCATGAGTGGGCTGAGGACTTAGAGTAAAGCAATACTGAGAAGCATCTTATGATTGTGATCTGAGACTTTATGTCCTGTGGCTTGAAAGGAAGAATGCAGGGGACTGAAAGCACAGGGCCCATTGGAGAATCCACATGTGCTTGAGTCAACTCTCCCAGCACTTGTTGATGGGAAGCAGTTACTCCAGGAGGTCCCAAGTTGTTACTGTAAATCTTTGTGTGAAATAATACTGTCCAGAGGCCATTTCTCCACAGTCTGTTCCTACTGTCTGATTAGTGACAGCCAAGATCTTGATGCTTTCTTGAATTTTTCCTCTTAAAAAGTTTCCATCTTCTTTAGATTTTTTAAAAGTTGTTTTAACGAAAATAATTTTTCCTCACACAATATATTCCGATCATGGTTTCCCTCATCTACTCCTGGATCTTCCCCACTGCCTGAACCATCTAACTCCATGCCTTTTTTTCTTTTTCTCTTTAACAAAAAAGGCAAATAAAAACCTCTCTACATAATATACTGGTGCAATAGTGATGCAAACATGTGGAAGTAACCAACCACTATCATCTGTAGATTCTGCAAAAGAAAACATGATATAAAAACTCAATAATCCTTGTGAGTTATCCATAATGTCAACTTTCTTTTCTACTGTATCTCATAAACCTAGACTGAAATCTAAGGCTATTTGGAAACATGAGGATGATGGCCAAAGTGGTTGTACAAGGCACTAGGAAAAACAGGTTGTATATCAAAGTGCACAGCACCTTATTGGCCATGGCATGGCCAGAGACTTAGATATCCCCAAATAGCCAACCCAATGAGTTTAGAATTAGTTACCCTTAAAATAAGTTCTGTATGATTTCTTGGTTTTCATTAAGTTAATATTTTCACGTTGTCACTGAGCTGATGCTTCTGGTTATTTATAAAACTTTACTTGATATGAGAAAAAATTTGAACCAACTTCTTCTGAGGCAAGTGGTTCTCAACTTTCCTAATGCTGCAACACTTCTTTATACAGTGTCTCATGCTGTGGTGACCCCCAACCATAAAATTATTTCATTGCTCCTTCATAACTGGAATTCTCTATTATTATGAATCATAATGTAAAAATATCTGATATGGAGGATATTTGGTATGCTACCCTATGAAGCCATGACTCACAGGTTGAAAATCTCTGTTCTAAGGCATAAACCAACATGCCAGACCACTAGCTTCCTATACGTATGAATGGAATTTGTTCTTTCAACTCTCTTTGTTTTCAGTCTGTGAGTAATACTATATTCAAGCCACTTTTAAAGTATCAGCCTATCCACAAAGAACAGTAAGAATGAAAAATTACTACTAAAACTATTCCCCTGGTGGGAAAAAAAAGAGTTCAATATCAAGAGAAAATTTAAAACCACTCATTAAAAAAGAGTTCTGAGAGGAAATATGAATTGACACCTACAAAGTTTTTCCCTAAGCAGTGTTCCCTACTGAATAGGACTTATAGTGTGAAAACAAATGTAAGAATTTTTGTTTTCTAAAGTATACATTGTTTAATGGTGTGTTACTCTAGCCCTGTAGAGTTAATTTTCATAACTGCACATGCACACACAGGATAAAATGATGAGACTTCCAAGACTTAGTAAAAGATGCTGAACCAAATAATCTAAAGCCTATAGATCTGCTTACTACACTTCAGTTAAAACAAAAGTCCATGTTAAAATATATCACAAAGAGGCACTTACAAAAATTAAAAATTCAAGAAACTATATAAGATAAATGGCATGGTTTCTTCAAAAATACATTGCAAACAAAAAAGGGATATAAAAATACCTGTAGATTATAAGAGACAAGCAGCATGTGAGAAGCCAAAGGTCTAGGAGAAGTCTGCCTGCAAATTGATTTAAATGAATCAATATTGAAAATTGTCTTGGAGACAAATGAGAAAACTAAGGCACAACAAAGGTTAGATATTAATTGGTATCAAGGAACTACTGTCAAGTTTTTAAATTTCTTATAGAGAGTATAAGGGTTGTATGTTCAAGAAATTTGTTATCAAGACACAAATTGAATTAGTCACAGATTAAATTCCCCAATGTCTAGGATTCTCTTTAAAATAACAAGTAAATTGTGTAAGGAATGTCCACATAGAAATAGATGGGAACAACCATGAATTCAAACAAGAAAGGCTGTGAATTAGAGGGTTACACACAGACAAGGGATAGGATGGCAGGCACATGGTTATAGGTTATCCTGTTCTTTATTTGTATGTCTTTGAAAATTACTATAACAAAAAATAAGTTATAAATACTTATTTAAATGATGATAGCCACACAACATCATTATTTTTCTTGTCAATAATTCCTCACTTTGCAAAGTGTGTTTTTCTCTAAAACAAAAAACAAACAAAATGATTGTGTGTGTATGTGTTTGTGTGTATGAGAGAGAGAGTTTTGCATTCTCACATTCTTTTGTAGATATATTTCTGACCTGTAGTGTACATTTGACTAGGGTGAAGAGTACTGGGCTATATAATTGACAGCATCATCCAGGTAGCAGTGACAATATTCATGACACAGGTAGGTGCTATTCTTGCTACATAACTTTGGTATCTAACTTCCCCTCACCTTCAGGTTCTTCTTTAATATCCTTTAATAAACTCCTTTCTACTTAGTATGAGTTCAGTTACTTCCTACTAAGAAATATAACTCACACAGTACCCAGAAGAGATGCAAATGTTTTGGTGGGTTTTGTTTGTTTGGTTGGTTGGTTGGGTTTTTCTTGTTTTGTTTTGTTTTGGTATTTGATTTTTTAATGCTTATTTATTACTTCAAGTTACATCTCAAGAGCTGGTAGGATCAGAAAAATTCTCTTTGAGGATGTGATTCTTCAGATGGTTGTTATGAGACTGAATAGAAGTTGAAGAAATACTGGAATGACAGACATAAAATGGGAAGGGTGTCTCGGGAAAAATACACCGTGAATTAGAGCAGAGATTACAAAGCATGGAATTACAGATTACCCAACTTGGTCACAGCATATATGGGATGAAGATGGGCAGGAGGGTGTTATAGGAAAGGATGCTGGGGCGAAACCACAATAGTCCAGACCAGAGTTCTCTCACTGCCCCGGCCTCCAGCTAATTTATTTATTTATTCACTTTACATCCTGATCACAGCTCCCCTCTTCTCCTCCCAGTCCCACCTTCACACTCCCTTTCCCCATTTCCTCTCAGAGAAGGGTAGGCCCCTCCATGGGTACTAACCCACCTTGGCACATCAAATTGCAGCAGGACTGAGAGGCCCAGCTAGGGGAAAGGGATCCAAAGGCAGGCCCGAGAGTCAGAGACAGCCCCTGCAGACCAGGGCTTCTTAAACTTGTTCCATTTGCCACCACTTTCGGTGAGAATTTTTTATGGGACCCTGAATTTGTGTGTACTTGAAAAGGTATACAAATCAAAATCTGCTGATAATAGATTATAAAGATGTCAAAACAATTTTTTGGTGAGTATGTAATTTCACTATTTATTAACACTGAACCAAATGTGTGTACCACTACTGAGATGAGTGTGTTTGTTTATAATTTTTTTGGGAAATTAAAGGGTTTCATTTCTTAATTTCATGTTTCAAATTCAGATTGTGTACATTAAACACTATATGAATCAGCGCTTCATGGTAGTCAGCATTTAATTTGGGCATCATCTCACCTGAACTTATCTGGATAAATACAGTTTGACTATTTTGCTTATAAACATTGGAAAAAGTTACTAAGTTAGAAAATAGGGCATTCATGCATTTTTAATGGACCCACATGCTCTAATTTGCAGTTGAGTTAAATTGCTATACAAGAATTTACCCCCTAAAGTTAGCAAAAGATCTGGAGATCGTATCTTAGCCTAAGTGTTCCCCTAAATGGTCCTTACGTTTGGATGGGGGAAAGTCAGAATGAGTCTTTGCTTTTCAAGGTCTGGGGAAGGGCCAATGAGATGGCTCAGCAGGTAAAGAGTCCTACTGCCAGTCCAAAGGACTTGAGTTCAATCCCCAGAACCAACATGATACACCCACCAAGAGAAATTACTCTTACAAATTTCCCTCTGATCCCCACGTGTGACCCATGGAAGTTGTGCAGGCATATGGACACACGAACACAAATAAATAACAAATAAATGAATGTTTACAGAGACAAAGGGAGAGGAGTGCTGGGCTTCATTTCATATGCTAAAAATAAGAAATGTCTTAGCTCCTGAGAGCACCCTCCATTCTACTCCAAATAGATGATGAGCATTGAAGAATCTCCCTTTGGAGATAGCTATATTAGTGGCAAGCATGTCACTGGGCAAGAGAAAGCCCTTGCTTCAAGGAGACAGACTGCTGTCCAAAAAGGACAAAACTTGGAAGCAGTTAAGTCTACAGCTTAGTTCTACCAAGACAGGGTAGGCAAGTCCTTCATAATTCCTGCTTTACAATCAATGTCTGTCAGAGATACTGGGCCAAAAGGCTAAAGATAGAAGCTCCAATGTATTGAGAGAGATTGAGAAATGTTCAGGCAGTCAATTATCTGTCATTTCTTAGTTTTGGAAGCTGATTGCTCTGTACTTCCTGTTTATTCAGATATATTTATTCTTCTCAGGTCTCTGATGTGGTTGAACCAGATAGTTATAGTCTCACAGTTAAGTTTTAAGTTGTTTAGGAATAAAAGGATATTCTAGGTCTAAGAAGATGTTTTTAAGTTGGTAATGCGAATTAGGATGGAAACTGAGTTAGATATAGAACTTTAAACTCATCAAGATAGATAATAGAATATTATTTTTTATATTCAATTTTTTAAATTTATTTTTTATTTCTTCAAGTTACATCTCAATCTCAATCCCCTCCCTACTCCACCCTCCAGTCCCACCCTCCCACCCTCTTCCCCCTCAACCCCCCCCATCCATTTCCTTTTTTTAAGTTTAAGGTATATCTTTTCCCCCCAACATCTCCCCCTTTCAGTCCAACAAGTTGCTCTTTCTCATATAACAACAAATACAATAAAAAACAACAGAAATAATTAGGCCAAAATTATGAGAGTATATGGCTTAGCATACATTTGGCCAAAATTATGAGAGTTATATGGCTTAGCATACTTTCCTAATGTCCAGTCCATATGTATTTGGCACCTGACTTTAACATTCTACTATCTACCCATCTCCATGAGTTTAAAGTTCTATATCCAACTCAGCTTCCATCCTAATTTGCATCACAATTTTAAAAACATCTTCTTAGATCAAGAACACCCTCTTGATTCCTAAACAACTCAAAATTTAATGAGACTCTAGCTATGTAGTCTTCAACCACCTCAGAGATTATACAGGAAGTGCAGGCCCAGCAGCTTCCAAAACTAAGAAATGACATACCAGTGGCTGCCTGGACAGTTCCCAATTTCTCTCCATACATTACAGCATCAATCTTCAGCCATTTGACCCTGTTTCTCTGACAGACATTGATTGTAAAGCAGGAATTATGAAGGACTTGCCTACCCTGTATTGGCAGAGCTAGGCTGTCAACTTACCTGCTTCCAAGTTTTGTCCTATTTAGACAGCATTCTGTCTACAGTTGAAGCAAGAAAGAATTTCAGGCACAGAGGATAATAGAATATTATTATCAGTTGCCAAATATGTATGGACTGGACACTGGGAATATATGTTATACTTTATAACTTCCATAATTGATGTCTAATTGTTCTTATTGTTTTTTATTGTAATAAGAAAAAGAGCCTAGAGTCGAAGATACACCTTAAATTAAAAAAATAAAAGTGGATAGGAGGGAGGAGGAAGAGGATGGGGGGGACTATGAGGGAAAGGAGGGTGGGGACTGTGATTGAGATGTAACTTAAAGAAATAAATAAATGTTAAAAAAAGAAATGTCTTAGCCACTTCAATATTTTCAGTTATAATATAAATCTTGTTACACTAGGGTTTTCTTTGATGTACAGCTAATATCCACACATTGTCCCGTTAACACAAGTATAAACTTCAAAAACAGTGAGGGTCATTTAAAATCAGGCCATAGTATAAAAAATTAGTTCATGGTGTTACAATGCATAAATTCATAATAAGAGCAGTGCATTTGCAGCATGAAGGCAAGGAAAACTTCACGTATGTTACAAGCTTGTTGCATGTATTTACGGGCTCTTTCTTCTCTACGGGCATTGGAAACATTCACAATCAACAACTCTCCACCTGAAGCAAGCTTTATGGGAATGACAAGGTCATTAACCAGAAGATGGGTGCCATGCTGTAACAAAACGCAAGGCTTTGAAAGCTGCTGAGTGATCTTCAATACTCTTTCTGGTTTTGTAAAAACATTTTGGGTTTGCCTGCTGACAAACGCATTTAAGAAGTGTGTGTGTGTCAGGCAAATACTTACCTCCACTCAGCAACCCAAGGAGAAATTCCAGAACTCAAACATTCCAACACAGTTTAAGAAATGGTTATTGGGATGTGTACTGTTTCCAAACCCTGATAATTTCTAGATGTCATTAACATTCACCACTGAATGGCTTAGTAAGATACAACTTTTGAGAAAACTGATCAATCAGTGCCATCACCACCCAGTCACAATGTTAACCAAGCCTTCAACACATGGTGGAAGGGCATCTCAATTTCAAATTTCAGCATGGATCTTTCTGTGTGCTTCCATTTGAGAACCCCAATAACTTCTCTGAGAACATGAATCTACCATATTCCTTACTGTGTCCCACCTCTCTCCACATCATCTTACAATATAGCCTGTACCTTGAAGATAAGCACATATTCAACAGGTGTGTGATACTTAAGATATAGCAGGATGGTGGACAAAGACAACACTTTCAAATTCTGGCTTACATATACATAAATATCCAGCATCTCAAAATGCCAACTCATTTATATGCAGCATTAGATGGTCTCTCCTGGTAAATGTATCCAGATGATAAAGATTTAAAAATTATAAGCAGCGTATATAACCAGAAATGCCTGTTATTTGTAAAGTCTTGAGTGTTCCATTCTGCTTGTGAGGTGAATTGATAGTCATCTACAATATGTATAATTAGTACTATCACAGACTCCAACAGGAATTCAGAACTGAAAACTTACAAATGAAAGTGCATTTAATTTTAGTAATGGCCTCTGAGATTTTAAACATGCATCAGTCAAAAAAGTATTATCTATTTCCATCGCAGACAGAACATTGTCAGAAATACCAACGTTTTCTAATTTGCACAGCTTTCCATATTTTTACAAAGTATAACTAGAAAGATGAACTTTATCTTTTCAACAATTAAAATCTTAGCAACTCTGAGAGCTATGCATAATAGCCACAACCCCCAGGAAACAAAGTATTCTCAGAGAAGTTTAAATAGAGTGGTTTGCGGTATTCTGTTTGATCTTCAAGCACCAGAAACACTTGACCACCCATACCACAAGCACATCTCAAGTACAAATTTTTGCACTCTTAAACTTTAGAGTCTACAGAAACATTCACGCAAATAGCAAAAATAGAATTGAAAGGCTAGAGTTCCAGAAAGGAAGATAAAGACATGTTACCAGTCAATGCTTCTGTTTTTGCCAGAACAAATAATCATGAAGAAAATACTAGAAATATCAAAGATCTAGGTTGTATATGCATTTCCTTTAAAATAAAGTAATATTAGAATTTTTATTTTATTTTACTTAGAATTTTAAGTGGTTCTTTAAAAACACTTAACTCTAAGAGTCATCAGTACATAGTACCCAATCCTCCTGGTGATGTACGGCACATTTGACTTTAATTTTATAAAACCCACAGCAGTTTGAAAATGGCTCTGTAATCAACTGTGCCAGTTGAAACAAAGATAAACTATAGAGACCTGCATTTTTTATTCTTCTCTCATACAATACATCCAGACTTCAGTTTCTCCTCCCTCCAGTCCTCTCAATTCCCCCACCCACCTCTCCTCTCCCCCAGATCCACTCCTTCACAAAAAAGTGGGCCTCCCAGGAATATCAACCAAGCATGGCATAACAAGGCACAATAAGACTAAACACAAACCCTCATATCATGTCTCTCCTGAGAGACAACCCAGTAGGAGGAAAAGGGTCTCAAGAACAGAAAGAATCAGAGACACCCCTACTCCCACTGCTAGAAGTCCCACCAAACTGAATCAAAAGCACCAAACAGAACAACTACATCATGTAGGCAGACGACCTAGAACAGACCCGTGCCAGCACAGTGATTGCCGCTTCAGCCTCTGTGAGCCCCTATGAGCCCTGCTTAGTTGATTCTGTGGGTTGTGTTCTCTGGGTGTCCTCCATCCCCCCCTGGCTCTTTGGTTGTGGTGGTGCACACAGGTATGATTTGCTGAAGGAAGCAGAGGCAGGAAAATCATGAGTTCAAGGCCAGGCTAGGCTATACATTTTGGGGTTTGAGAGATGGCTCAGTCATTAAAAGTACTAGCATGTTAGCCAAATGAATCTGTCCCTCTTTGACTAAGTAATAGTAATTGTATCAGCTTGTTAAACTTGTCATAGCACTTTATCTTAAATTAATTGGATTAAACAACAGAAAAATTTCCTCAAGATTCTCAAGACTAGAGACCTGCAGGAGCAAGTAGGCTGGTGGTCTGGCCTCTGGTGTTTTGCTAGTCATTCCTTGATTTTTTTTAATTCAAGTTACATCCCCATCACAGTCCCCCTCCCTCTTCCCCACCTGATTCTACCCTCCCACCCTATACGCCCTCTCCTGCTTCTCCTCCTCAAATGAGGAGAGTTCCCACATATCGACCCACCTCTGTTTATCAAGGCACATGAGGGCTAAGAGCTTCCTTTGCTAGGGCTCAACAAGGCAGCCCAGCTAGGGTAAGGTGTTCCACCAATAGGCAACAGAGTCCATGTCAGAGACAGCCCCCCCCCAACTCTACTTGCTAAAGGTTCTGTATGAAGACCATACTGCCTATCCTCTATATATGTGTAGGAGCCCTAAGTCCAGTCTATATATGCTGGAAGGGTTTGGGGGTTCTTTGTTTTTGGTTTTTGGGGTTTTTTGGGTGGTGCTTTTTGGGTTTTGTTTTTGTTTGTTTGTTTTTGGGGGGGTTGGTGTTTCAGTCTCTGTAAGCCTCTCTACTGGCCTACCTTGGTTCTGTTAGTCTTTGTGTGGGGCTCTTATCCCCTCTGATCCCTCTATTCCCCTCTCTCTCTTACACACAACTCCCAGATCTCCACTTACTGCTTGACTGTGTGTCTAACCATTATGTTTCAACCCATTACTGGATAGGGTCTTTCTTAGGATAGTTACGCTAGGTTACTGTCTCTTTGGGTCTATGAGTTTTAGGATGATTATCCTGTACTCTATGGCTAATAACCACATATAAGTGAAAACATACCATGTGTATCTTTCTGGGTCTAGGTTAGCTCACTCAGGATGAGCTTTTCTAGTTCCATCCATTTGGTTGCACGGTGGATTTCCTTGTTTTAGATAGCTAAGTAGTATTCCATTATGTAAATGTTTGGGTTTTTTTTTTTAATCCATTCTTCAGTTGAAGGACATCTGGGCTGTTTCCAGTTTCTGGCTATTACAAAGAAAGCTGCTATTAACATAGTTTAGCTGATGTTCTTGTGGTTTGATAGGCAATCTTTTGGGTATATGCCCAAGAGTGGTATGACTGGGTCTTGAGGTAGAACTATTCCCAGTTTTCTGAGATATCACCAGATTGATTTCCAAAGTGGCTATACAAGTTTGCAGTCCCACCAACACTGAAGAAGTGTTTCCCTTTTTTGGAGTCCTCACCAGCATGTGCTGTCATCTTAGCCATTCTGATGGGTGTAAGATGGAATCTCAGAGTCATTTTGATTTGTATTTCCTTTATGACTAAGGATGTTGAGTATTTCTTCAGGTGCCTCTAGGCCATTAAAGATTCCTCTGTTGTGAATTCTTGGTTTAGCTCTGTATCCAATTTTTGATTAGATTATTTGGTTTGTTGGTGTTTAATTTCTTGTGTTCTCTATGTATTTTGGATATTAGCCCTCTGTTGGAAATGGGGTTGCTGAAGATCTTTCCCCAATCCATAGGCTGCCTTTTTGTTCTATTGACAGTGTCCTTTGCCTTACAGAAGCTTTTCAGTTTCATGAGGTCCAATTTATTGATTTTGGTCTTAGAGTCTGAGCTATTAGTGTTCTGTTCAGGAAGTTGTCACTTGTGCCAATGAGTTCAAGGCTTTTCTCCACTTTCTCTTCTATTAGATTTAATGCATCAAGTTTTATGTTGAGGTCTTAGAATCACTTGAATGTAAGTTTTGTGTAAGCAATGGAAAAAGGAGAGCATCATCAACAAATGGTGCTGGTCCAATTGGATGTCCACTTGTAAAAGAATGAAATTAGATCCATACTTATCATCTTGTACAAAACTTAAGTCCAAGTAGATCAAAGACCTCAACATAAAACAGGACACACTAAATCTACTAGAATAGAAAGTGGGAAAAACCCTCAAACTCATTGGCACAAGTGACAACTTCCTGAACAGAACACCAGCAGCTCAGGACCTAAGACTAACAATCAATAGATGGGACCTCATGAAACTGAAAAGCTTCTGTAAGGCAAAAGACACTGTTACTCAAACAAAACGTTTGCCTACAGATTGGAAAAAATCTTCACCAACCCCACATCTGACAGAGGGCTAATATCCAAAATTTACAAAGTACTCAAGAAATTAAATGCCAAGAAACCAAATAATCCAATCAAAAAATGGGAACAGAGCTAAACAGAGAATTCACAAAGGAGGAATTCCTAATGGCTGGGAGACACTTGAAGAAATGCTCAGCATCCTTAATCATCAGAGAAATGCAACTCAAGATGACTCTAAGATTCCATCTCACACCTGTCAGAATGGCTAAGATCAAAAGCTCATATGAAAGCACATGCTGGCGAGGGTGTGGAGAAAGGGGAACTCTCCTCCATTGCTGGTGAGAGTGCAGGCTTGTGCAACCACTATGGAGGTCAGTCTGGCGATATCTTAGAAAACTTGGAATAGCTCTGCCTTGGGACCCAGCCATACTACTTCTGGGTATACATCCAATGACTCCTCACCGAATCACAAGGAAGTTTCCTCATCTATGTTCATAGCAGCCTTATTTGTAATAGCTAAAAACTGGAAACAACCCAGATGTCCTTCAACCAAAGAATGGATTAAAAAACTGTGGTACATCTACACAATGGAATACTACTCAGCTATCAGAAACAAGGAAATCATGCAATTTGCAGCCAAATGGATAGAACTAGAGAAGCTCATCCTGAGTGAGCTAACCCAGACTCAAAAGGATGCACATGACATCTATTAACTTATAGTGAGATTTTACCCATATAGTACAGGATATCCATACTACAACCAATGCACCAAAAGGAACATGGACATAGACTTTTTTTTCCTGTCAATGAGACACTTTTCCCTAGTGGTGCTACCTTGTAGGCGCCCAGTGTATGAGGAGGCTCTTGGCCCTCATATGTCTGCTGAATTGGGGTGGGGGACTGATATGTAGGGACCCTCCACTCCAGAGGAGTGGGATGGAAGGGTTAGGGGGTAGAAGGTGGGAGGGCAGGACTGGGAGGGGTAGAAAGAGGACACTGCGATGGAGATGTAACCTGAAGCAATAAATAAATTTAAAAAATAAAAATAAAAAATAAGTTTTGTGTAAGGTGATGGATCTATTTGCATTCTTCTACATGTTGACATCCAGCTAGACCAGCACCATTTGTTGAAGATGCTTTCCTTTTTCTATTGTACGGTTTTGGCTTCTTTGTCAAAAATTAAGTGATCATAGGTATATGGGTTTATTTCTGGGTCTTCAATTTGATTCCATTGATCAAGCTGTCTGTTTTTATGCCAATACTGTGCAGTTTTAATTATTATTGGTTTATAGTACAGCTTGAAATTAGGGATCGTGATACCTCCAGAAGTTCTTTTATTGTACAGAATATATTTAGGTATTCTGGGTTTTTTGTTTTTCCATATGATGTTGAGAATTGTTCTTTCAAGGTCTGTAAAGAATTGTATTGGTATTTTGATAGGAATTGCATTGAATCTGCATATTGCTTTCAGTAGGATGGCCATTTTTACTATGTTGATCCTACCTATCCATGAGCATGGGAGATCTTTCCGTCTTCAGATGTCCTCTTCAATTTCTTTCTTCAGGGACTTGAAGTTCTTGTCATACAGGTCTTTCACTTGCTTGGTTAGAGCCACCCCCAGGTATTCTATAAATTTTGGCTATTGTGAAGGGTGCTGTTTCCTTAATTTCTTTTCTTGGCCCATTTATCTTTTGTATAAAGAATGACTACTGATGTTTTTTTAAATTGATTTTTCTATCCAGCCACATTGCTGAAGGTATTTATCAGCTGTAGGAGTAATCTGGTAGAATTTTTGGGGTTGCTTATGTATACTGTCATATAATCTGCATATAGGGATACTTTGACTTCTTACTTTCCAATTTGGATCCTTTTGGTCTCCTTTAGTCATCTTATTACTCTGGCTGGAACTTCAAGCACTATGTTGAAGAGATATGGAGAGAGTGGGCAGCCTTGTCTTACCCCTTATTTTAGTGGAAATGCTATAAGTTTCTCTCCATTTAATTTGATGTTGGCTACCGGCTTTATTATATTTAGGTATGAACTCTGTATGCCTGATCTCTCCAATACTTTTTACATGAAGAGTTGTTGGATTTTGTTGAATGCTTTTTCAGCATCTAATGAGATGATCATGTGGTAAAAGAACACCTTCACCTCTAAGTTCACTGGCACCCAGTGTTTTCTTTGTGCATGTGATTCTCTCTAAATTTTCCTTCTTCATAAAAACATCAGTCATACTGAATTAGAAACACTCCAATTGCGGAGGAGCGAAGATGGCTGCGACCTACACTGACGCATTCTGAACGCGGGGGGAAAAAAGAGCCATAAAAAACACAGAGTTACTGGGCACTGTGCAAAAACCGGAGGGGCTAGACCCCCCCACCCGGGAACGCTCACAGCTCCCAAGGGACTGTTAAAAGTCCCAGGGCAAGGCTCTCACCCATCTCTCACAGACACGGAGGCCACTGAACCGGGGATTCGGGAACTCCCATTTGGTGAGGCGCCTAGTAAGATCGTTCCCAACTTACAGCAGGCAGAATCAGGGTCCACTTGGCCATAGATCGCTGTCCTATTGGGCTCCCCACACATCAGGTTGAACTTATACCCACTTAGAAAAGGTTGCGAGACAGTGGAAGCCTTAGCAAGGAACAAACAGGGGGCTCAGCGGGTGGTCTGCAGCCGCTCGTGAAGCGGAGGGCGGGAGGTTCCGAGAGAGCGCAGGAAGCGGGGAACACAAAAGCAGGCGGGAGGGGCCAAATCTCGCACACTCAGGATTGCGCAGCTGGGGAGCGAGCACAGCTGGCAGGGCCAAATCCCCGCCAGTCCACGGCAGGTCATCTGGGGAGAGAGACAGGCGTGGGTGGGACCAGGGGTCCGTGCACCCACGGCGGAGCTGCTGGGACGAGAGGTGCACTCAGGCAGCCGGAGGATCCGGGGCTTGGGGTACCCACGGGTCCCGTGGCAGCGCAGACAGGAAGGAAATCAGGCACAGGGTCCAGCCCTGTGGCGAGAAGACTAGAGAGAAACCAGAAATCGGGACCATAGCTGTATCCTGGAAAATCCAGACATGCCAGGTGTGGAGCCAGACCCTGTCAGCCTCCGGGACAACAAACAAAGCCCACAGAATCTGTGCCTGGGCAAACAGGCCCATACCATCAGAACCATTACAGGCTGATAACTCAGAGTGCAACATAGAGAAGTCTGAATTGGGAGCAGTGAAACAATCCTGGTCCATTACTCACAACCTGGGAATAGGCTGCACCAGATCACAGTGCCTCTGGCCATTAAAATCACAGTGACCTTGAAATCCCCCTGTAAGCAACGACAGATAGCCAAGTAACTCGTCCCCTGCACCAAATCATCCACTGTGGTTCCAAGCACAGAAAACAGACAGCTAAATGCATCCAATGGCAAAAGGTCAAAAAAAAATAGAAATCAAGGAATTATGACTCCAACAAAGCAGAACCACCCTAGCTCATCCAATTCAGATGACCACACACCAACAGAAACACATGAAAACATTGACAATTCTGCAGTATGGAAAGTGATAGAGTCCCTGCAAGAAGAACTTAAATCTATGAAGGAATTCAAAGAAACCACAATTCTACAAATCAAAACAAGGAACAACACCATTAAAGAGCTCCAAGCCAAGGTAACAGAGCTTGAACAGGAAAAGGAAAAAGCCATGAAAGATTTTCATACAAAAACAAGCAAGCTGGAGAAGGAAATGTACAAAACGAACAAAACCATACAAGACATGAAAATAGAAATAGAAACAATAAAGAAAACACAGTCAGAGTTAAAAGAGGAAGTGGAGAACTAAGGGAAGAGAACAGGAACTATGGATGTGAGTATCAACAATAGGATGCAAGAGATGGAAGACAGGATCTCAGGCATGGAAGATTCAGTGGAAGAAATCAGTACATCATCCAAAGAAAATGAGAAGGCTAAAAAATCTCTCACCCACAACATCCAAGAAATCAAGGACTCATTGAAAAGACGGAACCTAAGAATTATAGGTATAGAGGAAAGAGAAGACTCCCGACTCCAAGGTCCAGGAAATATCTTCAACAAAATCATAGAGGAAAACTTCCCAAACCTGAAAAAAGAGATGCCAATAAAAATCCAAGAGGCATACAGAACACCAAACAGATTAGACCAGAAAAGAAACTCCTCTCGCCACATAATAATTGAAACCCCAAATGTACAGAACAAAGAAAGAATATTAAAAGCTGTAAGAGAAAAAGGTCAAGTCACATACAATGGCAGACCCATCAGAATTACACCTGACTTCTCCCCAGAAACGATAAAAGCTAGAAGGGCCTGGTCAGATATACTACAAGTCCTAAGAGATCATAGATGCCCAGCCAGACTACTTTACCCAGCAAAACTCTCTATCAACATAGATGGAGAAAACAAGATATTCCATGACAAAATTAAATTTAAACAATATCTACCCACAAACCCAGCCCTACAGAAAATCCTAGAAGGAAAATCCCAGCCCAGAGAAGAAAACTCCACCCAAGAAAACAAAGGGAATAGAAAACCCATCAGCAACTAAACCAAAAGAGGAACAGAACCACCGCCTATACCAAACTAATGGGAAATAACAACCCCAGGTCACTAATATCCATCAACATCAATGGACTCAACTCCCCAATAAAAAGACATAGGTTTACAGAGTGGATCCGCAAGCAAGACCCTTCCTTATGCTGTATACAAGAGACACATCTAACTACAAAAGATAGACACTGCCTCAGAGTAAAGGGCTGGGAAAAGGTTTTCCAAGCAAATGGACCCAGGAAGCAAGCTGGAGTAGCCATCCTAATATCAAACAAAACAGACTTCCAACTGAAGTTGATGAAGAAAGACAAAGAAGGGCACTATATACTCATTAAAGGAAATATTCATCAAGAGGAAATTTCAATACTGAACATCTATGCCCCAAATACAAAGGCACCTACTTTCGAAAAAGAAACACTTCTAAAACTTAAAGCGCACGTCGATCACAACACATTAGTAGTGGGAGACTTCAACACCCCACTCACAACAAAGGACAGGTCATCAAGACAGAAGACAAACAGAGAAATATTGAGTCTAACAGAGATCATGAAACAAATGGACCTAACAGATATCTACAGAACGCTTCACCCAAACACAAAGGAATACACCCTTTTCTCAGCACCCCACGGAACCTTCTCCAAAATCGACCACATAATTGGTCACAAAGATAGTCTCAGTAGATACAAGAAAATTGAAATAACACCTTGTATCTTATCAGACCACCACGGAATAAAGCTGGTCTTCAACAGTAAAAGAATCAACAGAAAGCCTACACACACATGGAAATTGAACAGCTCCTTACTGGATGACCACTGGGTCAGGGAAGAAATAAGGAAGGAAATCAAAGACTTCTTAAAATCCAATGACAATGAAGACACAACATACCCAAACCTATGGGATACATTGAAAGCTGTGCTACGAGGAAAGTTCATAGCACTAAGTGCTTTCAAAAAGAAAATTGTGACAGCTCATATTAGTGAACTAACAGCTAAGCTGGGTGAATTGGAAAAAAAAGAAACAAACACTCCCAAGAAGAGCAGAAGACAGGAAATCATCAAACTTAGAGCTGAAATCAACAACTTAGAATCAAAAAGAACTATACAAAGAATCAATGAAACCAAGAGTTGGTTCTTTGAGAAAATCAACAAAATAGACAGACCCCTAGCCAAATTAACTAAAAGGCAAAGGGAAAGAACACAGATCAACAAAATCAGAAATGAAAAGGGAGAAATAACAACAGACATTGAGGAGATCCAGAAAATATTCGGACATTACTTTAAAAATCTATATTCCACTAAATTTGAAAACCTAAGCAAAATGGACAATTTCCTCGATAAATTCCACCTACCAAAACTAAATCAAAATCAGATTAACAGCTTAAACAGCCCAATAACACCCAAGGAAATAGAAACAGTCATTAATAATCTCCCAACCAAAAAAAGCCCAGGGCCAGATGGCTTTAGCACGGAATTCTACCGGACCTTCAAAGAGGAACTAACACCATTACTTTTCAAACTCTTCCACCACATAGAAACAGTAAGATCACTGCCAAACTCATTCTATGAGGCCACTGTCATTCTGATTCCTAAACCACACAAAGACCCAACAAAGAAAGAGAACTTCAGACCAATCTCCCTCATGAACATAGATGCAAAAATACTTAATAAAATACTAGCAAACCGAATTCAAGAACACATCAAAAGTATCATACACCATGATCAAGTAGGCTTCATCCCTGGAATGCAGGGATGCTTCAATATACGAAAGTCTATCAATGTAATTCACCACATAAACAAGATGAAAGAAAAAAACCACATGATAATCTCGCTAGATGCAGAAAAAGCATTTGACAAAATCCAACACCCCTTCATGCTAAAAGTTCTGGAGAGAACGGGCATACAAGGACCATACCTAGAAATAATAAAGGCAATATACAGCAAGCCAGTACCCAACATCAAATTAAATGGAGAGAAGCTTGAAGCATTTCCTCTAAACTCAGGGACAAGACAAGGATGTCCACTTTCACCATATCTCTTCAATATAGTACTTGAAGTCCTTGCTAGAGCAATAAGACAACTAAAGGAGATCAAAGGGATAAAAATTGGAAATGAAGAAGTCAAATTATCCCTATTCGCAGATGATATGTTAGTATACATAAGCGACCCCAAAAACTCCACCAAAGAACTCTTACAGCTGATAAACAACTTCAGCAAGGTGGCTGGATACAAAATTAACTCAAAAAAATCAGAAGCCCTTCTTTACACAACAAACAAATATACCGAAAAAGAAATAAGGGAAACAACCCCCTTCACAATAGCCACAAACAACATAAAATACCTGGGAGTAACTCTAACCAAGCATGTAAAGGACCTATATAACAAGAACTTCAAGCCCCTGAAGAAAGAAATGGAAGAGGCCTTTAGAAGATGGAAAGATCTCCCATGCTCATGGATAGGTAAGATCAACATAATAAAAATGGCTATCCTACCAAAAGCAATATATAGATTTAATGCAATTCCTATCAAAATACCAACACAATTCTTTATAGACCTGGAAAAAGCTAGTCTCAACTTCATATGGAACAACAAAAAGCCCAGAAAAGCTAAATCAATCTTGTCCAATGAAAAAACATCTTGAGGTATCACCATCCCAGATTTCAAGCTGTACTACAGAGCAACAGTAATAAAAACAGCATGGTACTGGTATAGAAACAGACCAGTGGATCAATGGAATCGAATTGAAGACCCAAACATGGATCCACACACCTATGGCCAACTAATCTTTGACAAAGAAGCCAAAAACGCACAATGGAAGAAGGACAGCATCTTCAACAAATGGTGCTGGTCCAACTGGATGTCCACTTGCAAAAGAATGAAATTAGACCCATACCTATCACCTTGTACAAAACTTAATTCCAAGTGGATCAAAGACCTTAACATAAGGCCAGCCACACTAAAGATACTAGAAGAAAAAGTAGGAGAAACCCTCGAACTCATTGGCACAGGTGACAACTTCCTGAACAGAACACCAACAGCTCAGGACCTGAGATCAACAGTCAATAAATGGGACCTCATGAAACTGAAAAGTTTCTGTAAAGCAAAGGATACTGTCATTTGAACAAAACGGCAACCAACAGACTGGGAGAAAATCTTCACCAACCCCACATCTGATAGAGGGCTATTATCTAAAATCTACAAAGAACTCAAGAAACTAAATGCCAAGAAACCAAATAATCCAATCAAAAAATGGGAGATGGAGCTAAATAGAGAATTCACAAAGGAGGAATCCCTAAGGGCTGAGAGACACCTGAAGAAATGTTCAACATCCTTAATCATCAGAGAAATGCAACTCAAGACGACCCTGAGATTCCACCTAACACCTGTTAGAATGGCTAAAATAAAGAGCTCAAATGATAGCGCATGCTGGCGAGGGTGTGGAGAAAGGGGTACCCTACTCCATTGCTGGTGGGAGTGCAGGCTTGTGCAACCACTATGGAGGTCTGTCTGGCGATATCTTAGAAATCTAGGAATAACCTTGCCTCAGGACCCAGCCATACCACTTCTGGGTATACACCCAAAGAACCTCTCACGGAGACATAGGGAAGTCTCCTCATCTATGTTCATAGCAGCCTTATTTGTAATAGCTAGAAATTGGAAACAACCCAGATGTCCCTCAACTGAAGAATGGATTAAAAAATTGTGGTACATCTATACAATGGAATATTACTCAGCTATCAGAAACAATGAAATCATGCAATTTGCAACCAAATGGATGGATCTAGAGGAGCTCATCCTGAGTGAGCTAACCCAGTCTCAGAAGGATGCACATGGCATCTATTCACTTATAGTAGGATTTTAACTATATCGTACAGGATATCTGTACTACAACCAACACATCAAAAGGAACAAGGACATAATTTTTTTTTTATCTTTTTCTTTTTCCTTCTTTTTTTCTTTTTTTCTCTTTCCTTTTCCCTTCTCTTTTTCCTCTCTTTTTTTGTTGATATTCTTTGTTTTTGTGGGTTTGTGTGTTTGTTGGTCTTTTTTTTTAGTATTCCCCCAGTAGCAATGAGACACCATTCACTGACAGTACTGTCTCGTAGGCCCCCGGTGAATGAAGAGGCTCTTGGCCCTCATATGACTCCTGATCTGTGGTGAGAGACTGTTAGGCAGGGACACTCCACCCCAGAGGAACAAGACGGAAGGGTCAGGGGGTAGAGCATGGGAGGGTGGGGCTAGGAAGTGGGAAAAGAGGACAATATGATAAGGATGTAACCTGAAGCAACAAACAAATAAATTTATCAACTAAAAAAAAAAAAAAAGAAAAGA
>CAJQZJ010009649.1:22661395-22723034 GCA_907164525.1 Lophiomys imhausi | reverse complement strand
ATAGATAGCTAGAGTCTCATAGTTAAATTTTGAGTTGTTTAGGAATCAAGAGGGTGTTCTGGATCTAAGAAGATATTTTTAAAATTGTGAGGCAAGTTAGTATGAAAGCTGAGTTAGATATAGAACTTTAAACTCATGGAGATGGTTAGATAGTAGAATGTTAAAGTCAGGTGCCAAATACATATGGACTGGACATTGGTAATGTATGCTAAGCCATATAACTCTTATAATTGTGGCCTATTTATTTCTGTTGTTTTGTATTGTATTTATAGTTATAAGAAAAAGAACCATTTGTTGGACTGAAAGGGAGAGCTGTTGGTGGGAAAAAGAAATACCTTGAACTACAAAAAAAAGGGAAGAGGATGAGGGGTTGAGGGGGAGGAGGGTGGAAGGGTCGGACTGGAGGGGGAGTAGGGAGGGGATTGTGATTGAGATGTAACTTGAAGAAATAAAAAATAAATTATTAAAAAAAGACACAATCAGAGATACAAGGGTGCATTAACTGTGCCATTAAATCATATTTTATTCACATTTTGTGAAAGAAGACTAAGGGATACTAAGAGGACCTTCTTAAATGTTCATTTGTTGGCCCAATTTAATCAGATGTAAACAGCAAGATGAGTATCTTTTTCTAGTGGTGTGGAGAATTATTTATTGACTATGATGATAAATATCATATTAAATTTAATCACCTTATTATGTGGATCCCCAGGAATCACTTTGACTTAATTTAAACCACTTTTGCATGACAATAAAGGAAATGGCCACATATGTCAGGGAATCTCAACAGTGAACAAAGACCATGACCCATTTTCAGTATTTTCATTCATGCCTTGAGGAAGGCCAGGACTTCCTAGAGTTGAGCATACAGAGTTTCTCTGGTTCAGCAAAAGAGTCTGGCAGATCAGTCTGGAAAAGTGCAAGAAGGGTCTGTAGGATCCTCTGTAATGGATCTACTGACACTCAGTGGAATGAGGACCTTACCCACTGGTGGTTTCCAGGAAGAACTTAGATGATAGGTAGTTTTCAGATTTCCTGGGTTCATACAACAGAGAGAATTCCTCAAGAGGAATAAAGATAGTTTCCCCAAGACCTGTTAGAGAAGAAAAACAATTTAACTGGTTTTAGAAGAATAAATATGGCATTTCTTACCACTGAAGATAATGGAGCATATTCACAAACTTGCCCTATTGGGTGTGTCTTTTTTTATCCTATTTTTTAAAGTATATTTCCTTGAATATAAAATGTTCCCCACTCCTCTCATGTACTGTGTGATATGTAGCTGATACTGGTTTAGCCATAAACTCAAGCTGTACAATAAGCCAATGTCACTGGTTGTAATATTATGCTGAAAATTCTATTGATCCAAAATTATTGAAAGCAGTGGGAGTCTCAATAAAGGGGTGGTGGCATGAATGAAGTTGGTAAAAACTTTCAAATTCCTTACTGTATCTGTTCATCACATATATACATATATATATATATATATATATACACATACATACATACACACATATGCACAGATACACTCTGGTTGTTAATGCTTGCCCCTCCAAATTCCCATAAAAATTCATTTGCCATAGCAATGGTATTATATTATAATTAAGAGTGAGAATTTCACAAGGTTATTGGGTCATAAGGGCTCCATCTTTATGAACTAATGTCCCTATTGTGAGAGTGGTTCCTCATGAAAGAACAGTGCTACTCCTATTTGCCTCTCCTTGTCACTCTGTCATCTCTCTGCCCCCTCCCCATGTTATGACACAGAAGAAAGTCTACACTAAATGACAGCAGTTTGATCTTGGATTTTTCCATCCTATAAAACTGTGAGAGAATAAGTTTCTGTTCTCTATAAATTACTTAGTCTCAGCTAACCTGTTATAGCAGTACCAAATGGATGAAGACATGTTTCAGATTTGTTCCTTAGCTCTGCTGAATCAGTTTTACTATATCCCAATTGTCAGGTTCTTTGGCATATGATTTTAGTAGACAATGGTAGGTAAGAGGTATACGTTACTGTAAAGTTGCAAGGGGCTATAAAGCAAGGCTTAGCACAAACATCCCAAATGTACACTTGTGGATAGTGTCACTGTCTGATCACTGGTACACTGACTGATGCCTTCCATGGAAGCTTCTCTCTGCACCAAATATAATGACCTTCTGAAAGCAGAATATGTTAGCATGGCAGCTGGCTGAGGTGGCAGAATCCTTCACAGATTGGAGTAACACAAAATGACTAAGGGACCAGGATCTTGTCCCCTGCTATACATTGGTTTAGTATAAAAGTAGCAGGGCTCATGCAAATGCATACCTAACAAGTGTGTTGCAAATCATTTATTCATCAAGAAAAAGAAATATAGTTTTGGAAATATTCTGAAAAACTCACTATAGAAGTCTATATAAAAACTTATTATAGAAGTCCAGTTCTATAATGACAATCAAAACTCTGAGTGACTTCAACAGGTTTTTGTTAATTCTTCTTTGTATACTTCAGGATGATGTAACTCTTCCTACACTCCAGATTAGAGTTTATTTATCATGCACACAGATGACATCTTACACTGAAGTATTCTTCAAGTAAATAGTGAACAAAATATTATGGTACCATTGGCTGTGAATGCTGTCAATTGTTGTTAACTCATACAAAACTGGTATGTTGTTATTGCTTAAATTAGATGTCTACCTTAAAGGTGAGAAAAATCAATGCACAGAGATGGATTTGTGACCCTGCCAGTTCAGCCATTGTGAGCCTCAGATCTTTCATCTGGACCACAGGGTCACTGTGATAAACACCTGTGACAGTAGATCTTAAATCCTTTTCTCAGTGCCAGGCATTCAATCAAGATGAATTCAATCAATTATAACTCTAATAACTAAATAAAATATAGAAAAAATAAAGACTTTGAAGGATTTGATTTAATATCTGATATCACTCCCTCCAGGCTGTGATAGAATTTTACTCTAAGAGGGAAGTTTGGAGAGAGCCTAAGACTGTCTTCTCTAAGACACTGAGACTTCAATGCCATGAAGAGAGCAGTGACAGGCCCCTAATCAAAGGCCTCTTCCAAGTCACAGTCTACAACTCAATTTATAGAGAATTTTTGCGATAATCCCAATAAATGCCAATGTGAATTTCGGAGGTTGCTGAGTCATTTTTGCTCTTTCCACAATTTCTGGCATAGCAATTCATTAAAAGGATATGAAATCATCAATGACTTTTATTTTCCATTTCAAAAAGTCTTAACATCTAAACACTTTCCCCTTAAAATTATTGATTTTGAGTTGTTGTTTGCAGGTCTCATTTAGTATCTCAAATAACATCTAACCTTATAACACCCCCTTAGGTGGCAGCCAGCTACATCGCTTGTAATCCAGTTAAGGAACCTCCTTAGGTGCATTCAGCTGAATGTGCCTTTGACTAATGTCCAGGTGCTGCTAGGAAACCAATCCTAAAACCATAGCATTCAAACCTTTGAAAGTTGGAGATTTACTAGCAATCAGTCCCTAAACAATAACCATTTATCATTTCCCACAATTTAGTTAGACAGTACCTTCCTGTCTAACTGGACAGCTTCTAGAATGACCTACTCATATGCCTCACATGTGTTCTGATATCATGAGATGACCTCACCCAGAACATTTATGCCTTTGTTCTTCAGGAACCTTGTCCCACACCATCTGAGCCTGGGCTGCCTCACATGGTAATCTCAGGTTCCAGCAAGCAGCATTTCTTATGCCTCTGATAGATGTATTTTCTGGTTTCCTTCTCCCTGAAGTAAACATGCAGTTTTCTGATGCCCTTCCCAGATCCTCAGAATATGACTTCATTTCAAAATATCGTTGATCTATATGGAATTAAATTAAACTGAGGCCATGCTGGAGTAGAGATGTCTTTTTAATCCAATATGACCAAACAAGTATCTTCATAAAATAAGACATACAGAAGTACACATGTGACAAGTGAGGCAGATATTGCAAAGAAATATCTCTCAGCCACAGATTAATGACAATCCCAGAAGCTATGAGAAAGGCATGGGACAACATCTCCACCAGTGGCTTCAAAATATGACCTTGCCAATAATTTGACTTAGGAAGTCTATGAGATAATAGGAAAGCTATGATAGGAAACCTATCTATGTTAGGAAAGCTATGAGATTAGAAACCTATGACATAGGAAACCTGAGTCTATGAAGGAATAAATTTCCACCATGACAAGTTACCCAGCTTGTGGTAATTCATTACAGCAGGCCAAGGAAACTAATGCAGATGGCCAAGTGATAATTCAAGGGACATGTCAGCACTAGATAGGATGGAGTACAGTGACACATTGTGCAGTAAAGTGTAAATTGGAGTGAGAAGGATTGTGACCAAGCCTTTAGTTATTAGAGAGATCTTCTATATGAAATATTATAGCTATTACCCTTCATCATATTCCCCAGAAGAACTCTTTCTGGTTTCTGTACAAGGTTGTTGGTTCTTTTTTTTTTTTTAAGTCCCCTTGAATGTAAGATATTCCCTCAGACTGTAACAATTTGTCCATGTCTCTCTTGGAAGGCAGAATTACAGTTTGTTGCACATTTGGGTGTTTTCAGTAATAGCGTTAAGCTTTGTGTTAAGTAGGCTACATTTGGCTACAACTAATAGAAGCATGGCTAGGCAAGGCAGAAATTTGAGACTGTTTAATGTTTTCCTCAACAGAAACTTGTTGGTCCTGACTTAACAACTTTATGTGTTTTAACACAATAGTGTTGAAACTTCTAAGATTCTCTTACCCTTTTCTGCCTGGTTACAAGACATCTATCCCAGCTCTGCATATAATGTCTGCAGGCAGATGTCCACGGTGTGGGAAAGGGACAAATAGGAAAGTTTAGGAAGTTTCTTAACTTGTCTTGATCTTGTCATCAGAAAGAAACTAGCCTCCCTACAAGTTTTTTCAGGAATCTTACCATCTCTGGACACAAGTGAGCCCGAGTGTGATTCCTAAATTTGGGGAGGCTTTCAAAGCAAGTTTCCACTTTGACAGTCCTATTATGGTCACCAGTATAAGGGAAGATATATTAATATAAATTAGACTTAGTAAATATCTAGGGGTTTCTGATACAGTCTCTTAATCCAGGGCATAAAGATCAACTTGGCTGTGGGCAATTAGCTTATCATCTTATGGACTAAAAACAAGGATGAAGTCAGGTGAAATGACCAGTCTCTATGGACTAAACAAGGAGGAAGCCAGGTGAAACAAGGAGAGACTCTATGGACTAAAAACAAGGTTTATGGCCTGGCATTGTTTTCAGCTGCTAAGTGGGCAAAGCCCAGATTAAGCTGAAGCAGGTGGAACAAGGAGAGATCCTATTTAAGGACAAGTGGATGGAGCCCAGGGTCCCCATGCTAGAGGGCCCCATGCTAGCAAGCTCTGATGCTAGTGAGTCCTCACACTAGAAAGGACAATGAGTAGTTTGTATTCTCTGATGGAGAAAGTGCTGGTGGACTGATGGCCAGATCTCCCTGAGGCAGAAAGAAGCTAGTGAGCAGAGTAAGCATCAGCAAGACAGCAAAAGGCCAAGGACTAAACCCTGTGGCTCAGCTTTTGCCTAGAGGGGTTTGACCTTTCCAAACAGTGGCCTGGACGGAACTGTGGCCAGCTTTAAAGACTGAGGCAGAGTAGCAGAGTTGCTGATAAAAGGAAATAAGTTGACTTACAGATGGCTGAGGTCTCCCAGAGAGAAGAAAGCCTCAAGCCTTATTTAAGGTGAAGCCGCTATAGCCAATTTACCCTGATGAATCTACATCTGAGATATTCCAGAAGAAAGACTGCTAATTGCATTAAAGGGTCTACCACAGAGACTGTGTTCCTGACGACTGAGGACCTGCCCCAGAGACTGTATCCTTCTAAAAGGTTATGAAAATAGTTGTAATAGTTATCAATAGGTTTAGTGGTTAGGTCATAGGGGTTGTAGTCATTCGTAGGGTTAGTAGCTAAGTAAGTGTTTATAATTGTTTATAAGTGATTATAGTTATTAATAAATAAGTGTTTAATAATTTAAAAGGTTGGGTTTCACACCAGCAAGGGAGAAAATGAGTGGAGAGCTTTGGAGCATGGTTCATAGTCAGGCCACCAACAGTGTAAGATGTACAAGCCTCCTCCGCACATGATGTTCTGAAGCTTACTTTAAAGCAGCGGTTCTCAACCTCTGGGTCACAATCCCTTTGGAGGGCAAATGAGGTTTGACCTAAGGGATTTTCACAGGGGTTACTTGAGACTATCTTCATATTATATGTTTATATTCCAATTCATAACAGTAGCAAAATTACAGTTATGAGGTAGCAACAAAAATAATTTTGTGGTTGGGGATCACCACAACATGAGAAATTGTATTAAAGGGTGATAGCATTATGAAGGTTGAGAACTACTGTTCTGAAGTAAGGGAGTTTTAGAGATGACAAAGCAATTCTTATATTTTTGGTTGTGAGCCTAGCCTTTAACAGCTGAGCCATCTCTCCAGGCTGACAAAGCAATTCTAAATGACTCTTCAAGTGCATGTGTTCCATTGGCATGAACATGAAGTGGTTGAACATGAGGACTCTGAAGTCAGCCTGATTTCTGATCCCATCATCATTTAGACAAATGATTGTGGGTAAATCACTTTGTTTGTAGGTCTCAGATGCTGTGTGATACAAGTAAAGACAACATTGTGAAGAATAAATGACTAGCACTTACTACTTATCTAGTAAATAGAGAATATTTCACAGATATGTATTAGTCCACTCTCTGCTACTACAATGGAACAACTGAGGCTGATGAACTTTAAAGAAAAGAGGGTGTTGTCAAGTCCATTCCAAACTCAAGAAACCAAATGTAATGGTGACATTTTTTTTTTGTCATCAGTGTCCCAAGCTGGGTGAAGGGCATCACATGGTGAAAGACAGACGAGATGTGTGGATGAATCTCTTGTGGCATCTCTTCCACTTCTTATGAAGTCTCTAGTATTCAGTCATTGGAATTATGAAAAAGTAATTTTTATTTGCCAGCGGTAATTGTCATCATGGAGGCTTACTGCCTTTGTCTGCTAACCTAGGCCTAATCCTGGAAGCTGTTAGCCTCTGTACAGTTTAATCTAGGCCTAGAATGCTTTCAGCCTCTGGAGACTTACTTCTGAATAAACTCACCTTTTCTAGCTCTTTCTGAACACTAGCTGACTAGTTCAACTCAACTATTCTGGCTCAAATTCCTCTCCAAGCTTACTAATTCAATCTACCTTCTCTCAGCTTCTGACTGAATTGCTCTGTTTGGCCTCAAACTAACTCTAGCAATCTGTTCTAATCTTCTGGCTCCTTCTCATTCTCTGGATCATCTGTCTTCTAGCTTGTTCTCTCTAAAACCTGTCTCTTTAAACCTTTCCAGGAAAACTGCCTCCCCTCCCTCCCCACCCCTCTGTGCTGCTCTCCCCAGTAGCCTCTCTTTCCTCTCTGTCTCGTGAGAGTTGGCCATATCCTGCTTGTCAAATCTTTCTCTGATTCATCACCCTGTCTGCCTTTCAATTAGACATCACTTTCAAACATACCTTCTTCCTTTCGTAAACTTACTTTCATTGTTTGGGATCAAAGATGTATACTAAGGCTGTGTCTGCACTCCAGCTGGATCACATAGACGTAGAAGGTCTTTGGATGTGATTCCTTGCCAGAGCAGCCATATTGCTGGATTAAAATTCCTCTATTCTGATGGCCTTATCTAATTCTGATCAACACCCAAAAGTTTCATTTCTAAACACCTATGCTGAGTTCCCACCCAGCTATGATTTCACAACAGGGGTTATCAACATGTGGCGCCTTGGGCAACAACACACAGAAACCTAGCTAACTATGGTGAATACCATGCATTACTGCTCTCTCTGTACACTCCACTGCATGGGACAGTGCTCTAGGTTGATTTCTATTGCTAGAATGCTTACCAAAAACTGGAAGCAACTTGGGGGGAGAAAGAGTTTATTTATCTCACGTGTCCAGATTATACTCTGTTACTGAGGAAAGCCAAGGTAGGAATCTCGAGGCAGGAACTGAGAGACCATTGTGTGAAGCTGTGAAAGTGAAGCCTGTATTGCACTGGAGACTCCAGAATACTGGAGGTGCCAGAGGTGTGGGATATCTGCCAGGTAGAGCTACCTTCCGGCTAGGAATCAACCCAAGGAAGAGAAGTGAGTTGCAGACAACAAAGTTGGAAGGATGGAGCCATCTGAGCACTTTGACATCAGACAAGGAGTATACGATTTGGAGTTTGCCAGCTTACAGTCTTGCTTTGGTCCAATATTTCCTCACTGTGCCCCTGTTCTTCTCTTTTAAAATGGTAATCCATATTCTGTACCATATATGAATGTAGGGGTAGTTGGCCTTTTGACTTCTGGCAGGGTCACAAATAAGAGATTACCTTTTGTCTCAGAAGAGACTTTGGACTTTGAAACTGGGTTGAGATTGTCAAAGACTGTGGAGGCTTTTGAAATTGGACTAAGTGCATTTTGCATTATGATATGGCCACAAACTGTATGGGCCAGGAAGTGGAAAGCAATGGTTTGAATAAGAATGACCCCAGTAGACTCATATATTTGAATGTTTGGTCCCCAAATAGTAGAACTATTTGGAAAGGATTAGAAGTTTTGGCCTTGCTGTAAAACATTGCAGGAGGCAGGCTTTGAAGTTTCAAAGAGCTCACACCATTCCATAGTTAGGTTCTCTCTACTTCTTGCCTGTGAATCAAGATGTAAGCTCTCAGACTACTGCTACAGCACCGTGTCTATCTTCCTGTTGCCATGCTCCCTACCATGATGGTCATGGACTCTAGCCTTCTTAAACTATAGGGCCCAAATGAAAGTTTTCTAAGTTGTCTTAGTCATGGTACTCTGCTACTACATCTAAAAAGTAACCAAGACAACAACCATGCAAACTCCAGAATGTAAGAGGTAAGCATGTGCCTCACACTCTTGATGCTGATTTTTTTCATGTTATTCTTTCCCTAGTCCCTCACCTACTACCCTACAGAGAGTAATTCATTCTCTCAATACCTAGTCTTCAAGTAAGAAGAACTCTAAAAGGAAGATACACATAAAAAAGTTTTGTGTGAATATTACTGTTGTCTGAACAGCAGGAATATTCTTAGGCACTGGACAGAAATCCATTTCTAATATGATGTATCTAGTTTTCTGGAAGACAGATTGCCTGATTCAAATGCAGTGTCCTGACGGCAATTGGAGAAAGAACCAAAAAACAAAACAAAAAAAATTGCAGAGTTCCTTTGTCTTCCATTGTACATTTGAAACATAGAAAAAGAAAAACCTTTCTATGCTGTAGTTCAACTTTATAATAAAAGTAAAAGCAGCTGAGTCTTTAAAGAACTCAAAGGTAAGTAATCTTATCTTCAGGGAAGTGCCTAACCAGCTTTCCTTGGAATTGCTGACTTCTCCCCTGATTACAAGAGAAATGTTAGTTCAATGTCAAAAAAGTTACAAAATATGAAAAATTAACAGAAGAAAACAACATTTATATTCAAAGAAAGCTACTGTTAAACTCCCACTTATTTTATTCCATGTTATAAGCTTATTACATATAAAGCTAGAATAATATGTAGTATGTACAATTTTTATCTTGATTCTTTCTCTTAATGGTAAAACAGCATTTCATGTAAATTTAAAATTATACTGTCATAATTTTATGTTTTACACTTAAATAAAACTGCATAATTTTTCTGATTTGCATCCATTGTGGGCATGTATAAAAATATATTCACACTTTTCCCCAGTGTTAAATAATTAGCTGGCTTCAAACTATAAAGTTATTTATAAGCTAAACTGCCATAACTAGCTTTACACATAATAAATTTTAGACATTAAGGATTTTTTATTTGGGATCAATACTTTGAAGTAGACTCCTTGTGTTGAAATTAATAAATGCTTTTTTTTTTTAAGAAACTCAATACACATGGTCATATGTCTTCCTAATAATGTGTCTACGCTCAGGTAATACTTAGGATTTTTCAAAACTATCCCTTGCTGCCCATGGAGGATTGATTCTAACAATCATAACAAATACCAGATTTTGCTGGTGATAACTCTCTTATGAAACAGTACATCATCTGCACATATATCTCACACATATCTTACCATTCTCCCAGTTATTACCAGAGTAATTACTATACTGAATGCAATGTAAAATCCATGTAAAAAAGATATTATGTGTGCTATTAGGCAGCAGTGGCAATGAAAAAAATCTGTGCCTATTCAATATGAATATTTTCACATCTTACTTAACTGAATCTGCACAAGTGGAACGAACTGATGGCTACAGAAAGATAAATAAATGCTAATAATCCCTGGAAACACTGTTATTTCAAAATCTTGATAAGTAGAAAATAATAGTTACCAACTTTACAGAATCTAGAATCACCTAGAAGACAAACCCCTGGCTGTACATGAGAAGAACTTTCTAGATTACGTTAACTGAGATGGAAAGACATCTCCTAACTATGAGTGGTACCATTACATAAGCTGATCCCTAGACTGAATGGAAAGGTGAGAAAGAACATCAACATTCATCTCTCTCTCTCTTTCTCTCTCTCTCTCTCTCTCTCTCTCTCTCTCTCTCTCTCCCTCTCTCTGTTTCCTGATGGGAGACACAATGTGACCAGCTACCTCAGACTCCTGCTGTCATGACCATCTTGTCATGATGATCTGTACCCTCAATATATGAACCAAAATAAACTAATTTTCTTAAGTCATTTTTACCCAGTATTTTGTCACAGCAATTAGGAAAATAATACAATTAGATAACATTGAATGAAAAAAAATGTAGGTTAAGCAATAAGAATATTGTCTTCTCAGTGAAAAAGAAGTAGTTAGGTAGGCATTTTCAGGACAACCAACTTAGTGGATGAGTATGTCTGGACTCCTGTTGCTACTGTGTGACTTCTAGAACTGTTTTATCTGTCTGTCTGTGTTTGTTTTTTGTTTGTTTTTTGTTTGTTTATCAGAGCTGTGAGTGACATCCACAGCCTTGCACATGCTAGGCAAATGTTCAATCACTAAACTGCTTTTGTTGAGCCATTATCTCACAATGTAGCTTATAGTGTCTTCAAAACTGCATTCCCAGGGTGCTGAAATTGCAGCGTGAAACCACCATACCAAGCTAGAGCTAGGTTTTCAAATAGCTTCCATAGCTCCAAATGTTGTATCTTTTAAAAAATTTTTATGTGTATAAATGTTTTGCCTATATGTGTAAGTTCACCATGTGCATACATTGCCCAAGAGAGTCCAGAATAGGGTGCCAGATTCCCAGAACTGGAATTACAGATACTTGTGAACCACCATGTGCATGTTGGGAATTGAACCAGAGTCCTCAATAAAAGCAGCCATTACTGTTCCTCTAATGTTATATATATATATAATGGGTAAGATGCCTAAGTGTACATATATATATATTTACACTTAGGCATCTTACCCATTTTATCATGGAAAAGGTGATATGAAAACAGATAATGGAAATGAAAAACCAAAAAAGTGATGTGAAAATGGAGAATAGGATTCCTTAATTGTAATAAAGTAATCCTGACTTGCTGCTGAGCCAGACGTAATGTCTGACTGTGTAAGGCAGCTTTTCTTTGTGACAATGATGAAATCAACCCAAAAGGAAGAAATGTGAGTTTTTCAGCCCATGACTGTATAGGCTTGTTGCTTTGGGCCTGTGGTAGCTCAGTGCTTCAAAGGAGGAAGGCATGGAGGAGAAGAAGGAGACCTACTTGTCTTGTGGCACCTGGAAAACAAAAACAGAGTGAAAGAGGAAAGAGCAGGGTCCTTGTAGTGGAGGTTGGGATTTCTTTGGAAACACAGTTAGTTGTGTTGAAGGACTATGTAAGGATTGTGGGAGAGCTTGATCAACAGACTCATAGAAGGGGCATACAAAATCAGCCGGATGACTGGCACCTGTGGGGATCACCTGGGAGAGGATGTGATCTTGGTCAACAGGTGGACCTCAGGAGGAGGGCCAATGAGAAAACATCCTGGTGCATAATTAGAGAGTGTATGAAAAAGGAAGGCCCAGAAACTTTAAGGGACTTTTTTGCTTGACATTGCTTCGTATTTATCATTCACTGCTCATCGCTGCTTCATTTCAAGATGCATGACAAAGCTTGCAGCTACTGGGACTTGTGGCCTATGTTGGGTGGAGCCCAGGTGAAGGCTCCTTTACAGCCATGAAAGCCACAGTGCCATGGCCACGCTGAGCGTTAGAAGAGTCTGAGACCCCAAGCAGGGGTGTTGAGGGCAGGTTCCACAAAATCAAATGGACAGATGAGACCACAGGCTCAAGTGAGTGTGTGACAATTCCTAGGTTGGCAGGGGTGCAGCATAGTGGCAGAAAGCTCAGGCAGGCAGAAGAGGCTGGAGCACAGGACCTGTCCAGAGGAGGTTTGGAAAAACAGGACAGTCTGAAGGAACCAAGACCACAAGGAGGGGAGAAGGGCTGCAGCCAATGCCAGGGCCTTCATCAGAGTGCAGCATCTGTCCCATGTAGAGCACTCAGACAGTGGAGGAGGCCACCCCAGCCAGGTGCCCATGGCAGCTATTGCTGATTGCTCAGTTCCCAGTGTGTGATGATTTGGATGGACTGCTGATTAATTGCCCCAAGGACCTGCACCTGAGAATATCTTCATCTGGATATCCTATCTAATGTGCCTCAGGTTGGTTGGTTGGAAGGTGTTTATAGGTATTAATAAATAATAATAAGGTCCCTTTAAAAAGTACACCCAGTAACCAAACTTCCTTCATCTATGATTCTCCTCCAATGGTTTCAGCCATGAATTTGGTATATAGGCTTTGGGAGGAAAATCATCCAAAAAACACTATGGACTTAGGAAAAATATCCAGGCTTTGTTAGCCAGGAAAAAGCAAAGGGTGTGTCAGCTACCAGTTGTGTCTACTCACATCACACTTTGTCTATTTACTCTTCTCCAGAACCTGGTAGAGTACTCGTTACATCGTTGACACGAAGCAAATACGTATAGACTGTTACTAAGTGAAAGTAAATATTTAGAAGACCGTTGTGGGATATCAAAATATCCCCTCTAAAAGATTATTCAAGAAAGATGAAATTATAACTCATTTTGTCAAATAAAAGCAAGAGTCAATGAAATAAGCTTTCATTGTTTTCCTTGACTATACAGATACCCTGAGTCTGACAGTATTAAAATTCTTTGAAATTAAAAAAAAAAATGAGTTTATACTGACTTGAAAATTGAAAACTGGGAGCAGATTAACTTAGAGGAAGAATTTCTTAGAAAAAAAAATATTCAGAATGTTATTATATAAATAATATAATACAATTATTTTGATCATATATTTGACAATTACATTAATAATATAACACACTTATCAATCATCTTTAAAGGGCCATAAGCATTGATGTGATGTTTTGAAAGCTGAAATAAATAAACAACCAAACAGTAACTAATTAACAAGGTGAAGAATGTTAAAGTTGATCCAAGATGGCGGTGGCCTGTGCAGACATATTTTGATTTCAGGGTTAACAGTCACAGGGCGGCGAGTGTTGCAGGATGCTGTACAAACGACTCGACCCCTTCTAAATCTCACCCAACTACCCTGGGACCACTGAGGGTCCCTGGGCAGGACGCTCCTTCCCACTCTCAGACAAGCAAGGAAGCCGCTGGACCTGGGAATTGGATTACCCCCAATCCCCCACCAGGAGAGACTCCAGGTAAGTTCCAAAATAATACCCAGCAGTCAGATTCAGATCCCACACAGAGATAATCCCCACCCTGCTGGGCACCCCCAGGTCTTGCACAGATGATCCAGCTACCTTGCGAAAGGTTGTGACCCTTGGAAGTGAGTACAGCTCGGCTGCAAAGTGCCTTCAGACTGCAGATCGCAACCCACTGCTGTGATGTCACTGGCCAGTTTCCAAGCCGCGGCCAGTTTCCAAGCCGCGGGAGATTTACCCACCACAGGAACCAACCCAGGGCAAACTGCGAGATATTTGAAACTGTTGTGTATCAGACTTTTGTAGTAGTACTGGCCCTTCTGGCGGGGAACCAGAGCTTACTTGTACACAGCTCCACCACCTGGATTAGTTAGGTCTCCACCTAGGAGGCGGGGCTGAATGACTCACCTTATAGGGGTGGAGTAAGGCAACTCGAATCCTACACCAAAGCGCCCCCTTTGGACCAAGTCCAGAAGACAGCTAAAAAATTCCACATGGCCAGAGGCCCCAGACAAAAAAAACAAAAACAGAGTGAAACTTCAACAAAAGAAAGCAACGCTATTCCATCCAGCCTGAACCACCTCACCACAGCTGAAACACATGAAAATGATGACAATTCTACATTATGGAAAGTGATAGAGTCCCTTCAAGAAAAACTTAAATCTATGAAGGAATTCAAAGAAGCCACAATTTTACAAGTCAAAACAAGGAATAACACCATTAAAGAGCTACAAGCCAAGGTGACTCAGCTTGAACAGGAAAAGGACAGAGCAATAAAAGATTTCCAGACAAAAACAAGCAAACTGGAGAAGGAAATGTACAAAATGAACAATACCATTCACGACATGAAAATAGAAATGGAAACAATAAAGAAAACACAGTCAGAGTTAAAAGAGGAAATTGGGAATCAAGGGAAGAGAACAGGAACTACGGATGTGAGTATGAAAAACAGGATGCAAGAGATGGAAGACAGGATCTCAGGCATGGAAGATTTGATGGAAGAAATCAGTACAACATCCAAAGAAAATGAGAAAGCTAAAAAATCTCTCACCCACAACATCCAAGAAATCAAGGACTCAATAAAAAGATGGAACCTAAGAATTATAGGCATAGAGGAAAGAAAAGACTCCCGACTCCATGGTCCAGGAAATGTCTTAAACAAAATCATAGAAGAAAACTTCCCAAACCTAAAGAAAGAGATGCCATTAAAAATTCAAGAGGCTTACAGAACACAAAACAGAATAGATCAGAAAAGAAACTCATCTTACAACATAATAATAGAAACTGCAAATGTAGAGAACAAAGAAAGGATATTAAAAGCTGTAAGAGAAAAAGGCCAAGTCACATACAATGGCAGACCCATCAGAATCACACCTGACTTCTCCTCAGAAACTTTAAAAGCTAGAAGGGCCTGGACAGATGTCCTATAAGCTCTGAGAGAACATAGGTGCCCAGCCAGACTACTATATCCAGCAAAACTCTCTATCAACATAGATGGAGAAAAGAAGATATTCCATGACAAAATCAAATTCAAACAATATCTCCCCACAAACCCAGCCCTACAGAAGATCCTAGAAGGAAAATTCCAACACAGAGAAGATAACTACACCCAAAAAAAACAGAGGAAATAGAAACCTCCACAGCAACTAAACAAAAAGAAACACAAGACAACCAGCTATACCAAAATATTGGGAAATAACAACCCCTGGTCACTAATATCCATCAATATCAATGGACTAAACTCACCAATAAAAAGACACAGACTTACAGACTGGATCCGTAAACAAGACCCATCTTTTTGCTGTATACAAGAAACACATCTCACTATTGAAGATAAACACTATCTCAGAGTAAAGGGCTGGGAAAAGGTTTTCCAAGCAAATGGACCCATGAAACAAGCTGGAGTAGCCACCCTAATATCAAACAAAATAGACTTCCAATTGAAGTTAATAAAAAAAGACAGAGAAGGGCATTACATACTCGTTAAAGGAAATATCCACCAAGAGGAAATCTCAATATTGAACATCTATGCCCTAAATACAAAGGCACCTACATTTATAAAAGAAACGCTTCTAAAACTTAAATCGCACATTGATCCAAACACTTTAATAGTGGGAGACTTCAACACCCCACTCACAACTATGGACAGATCATCAAGACAGAAGCCAAACAGAGAAATAATGAGTTTAACAGAGATCATGAACCAAATGGACCTAACAGATATCTACAGAACATTTCACCCAAACACAAAAGAATACACCACTTCTCAGCACCTCATGGAACCTTCTCCAAAATTGACCATATAGTTGGACACAAAGATAGCCTCAACAAATATAAGAAAATTGAAATAACCCCTTGTATATTATCAGACCACCATGGAATAAAGCTGGACTTCAATAGCAAAAGAATCAACAGAAAGTCTACACTCACATGGAAATTGAACAACTCTTTACTAGAGGACCACTGGGTCAGGGAAGAAATAAAGAAGGAAATCAAAGACTTCTTAAAATCCAACGAAAATGAAGACACAACATACCCAAACCTATGGGACACAATGAAAGCTGTGCTATGAGGAAAGTTGATAGCACTAAGTGCCTTCAAAAAGAAAATTGTGACAGCTCATATTAGCGAATTATCAGCTAAACTGGGTGAATTGGAAAAAAAAAGAAGCAAACACTCCCAAGAGGAGCGGAAGACAGGAGATCATCAAACTTAGGGCTGAAATCAACAACTTAGAAACAAAAAGAACTATATAAAGAATCACTGAAACCAAGAGTTGGTTCTTTGAGAAAATCAACAAAATAGACAGACCCTTAGCCACATTAACTAAAACACAGAGGGAGAAAACACAAATCAACAAAATCAGAAGTGAAAAGGGAGAAATAACAACAGACATTGAGGAAATCCAGAGACTATTTGGATCCTACTTTAAAAATTTATACTCCACCAAATTTGAAAACTTAAGTGAAATGGACAATTTTTTTGATAGATTCCACCTACTGAAGCTAAATCAAGATCAGATAAACAGATTAAACAGCCCTATAACCCATAAGGAAATAGAAACAGTCATTAAAAATCTCCCAACCAAAAAAAGCCCAGGGCCAGATGGCTTTAGCACCGAATTCTACCGGACCTTCAAAGAGGAGCTAACACCAATACTTTTCAAACTCTTTCACAAAGTAGAATCTGAAAGAACATTGCCAAACTCATTCTATGAGGCCACAGTCACCCTGACTCCTAAACCACGATAGGCTTGCCACTAATTCAACCATCTCCCACTGGAGATTCTTCAATGCTCATCTTCTGCTTGGAGTAGAATAGGGGGTGCTGTCAGGAGCTGACATGTCTCGATATCAAAAAATCTTAAGTTAAGAAAAAAATCTTTGGTGCTCGCTTCGGCAGCACATATACTAAAATTGGAACGATACAGAGAAGATTAGCATGGCCCCTGCGCAAGGATGACACTCAAATTCGTGAAGCGTTCCATATTTTTCTTCTGGAATTTACTATTCACAACAGCCACAACGCTCTCTTCCCACGTCTTCTCTTAAAAAAAAAAAAAAAAAAAGAAAAAAATCTTTGATTGAGATGTAACTTGAAGAAATAAAAAATAAAGGAAAAAAATTAAAAGAAAAGAAAAAAGAAAAACAGGAAAAAAAATCTGTACTCCACAAAATTTGAAAACCTAAGCAAAATACAATTTTTTTGATAGATTCCACCTACCAAAGTTAAATCAAGATCAGGTTAACAAATTAAACAGTCCTATAACACTAAGGAAATAGAAACAGTCATTAAAAGTCTCCCAACCAAAAGAAGTCCATGGCCAGATGGTTTCAGCACAGAATTCTACCAGACCTTCAAAGTAGAGCTAATACCAATACACTTCAAACTCTTCCACAAAATAGAAAGGGAAGGAACACTGCCAAACTCATTCAACAAGATATCTTAAAATGAAAGTTAAACTGTTTTGACTGAATTTCTTTAAATAGTAATTAACTTTAGAGAAGTAAAATAGTTTTAATTAGACATGCAAATTGGGCTGGGGTGTTCATTTGAGTCGTCAAAAGAGCAAACAACTAATATGAAATCATTTTGTGATCATTTTGTTGTCAGTGGTATGCGTTGACCTATGACTAGTAACATTAAAGGTAATACTAGATGGCATGGTATATACAGCAACAATGAATGAAATACATTTATTTCTAGAATCTAGCAGTTTACTTACCAAATAAATTAGTGCTGCATAGGAAGTATACATTATGCTAGTTAAAGCAGTTTTTGCTGAAAGAGAAATGATTTCAAACAAAGAACCCTTTCTGACCTGCAAAAACAAAAAGAAAGTTTATTAAAATGAAAATTTCAAGGTTTCACTGTTATATTTCACAATATTATTATGAGAATTAAAAATGTTTACTTAATGAAAGTTGTCTCTATCTGGGCTTTTTCACCTTGTGAAAATATATTAGTTTCCTGCTTCTTTTAACAAAAGATGCTTCCTTTTACTAATAAAAACCTATGACAAATCTAAAAAAAAAAATCTTTGAATGCCATATTCTGCAGATCTCTTGAGGTATTTGAAGATGCCCTGTCTATCTCTTATATTTAGATAAGCAAATGTTGCTTGTCTCTTAGCAACTTGATTTCTGATTAGCTTAGAAAATAACTGTGATAGACTGTCATAATACATAGCAAAATGACAAGCTTGCATGACTATTAGTTTGCATTTCTTAATTATCCTAAACAGTTTATGACAGTTGGTAGCAAAAGGCTAAAACTTCACATTGCATTTTTAAGCTTATTAGGTACAATACCTTTAAAAAGTGTTACCCTTAATTTTGTATCAATATACAAAGATCAATACCAATGTGGCCAAATATAATCTTAATTTTGTATCAATATACAAAAATCAGTACCGATGTAGCCCAATACAATCTTAATTTTGCATCAATATACAAGATTCTATTTTCAATAAAAAGAAAATAAAAACAGTTATACAAACAAACGTGTATCTTTTTACCCCAACATCTCCCCTTTTTAGTACAATAAAAGACTCTTTTTCTTATAACAATAAATACAAAACAATGATAACAATTAGGCAAAAATTATGAAAATTATAAGGTATAACATACATTCCCAATGTCCAGTCCATACATATTTGGCAACTGATATTAATATTCTATTACGCGTCTATCTTGATGAGTTTAAATTCTATACTTAATTCAGTTTCCATCCTAACTTGTATTACCAACTTAAAAACATCTTCTTAGACCTAGAACACCCTTTTAATTCCTAAACAACTTAAAACTTAACTGTGAAACTATGACGATCTAATTTTCAACCACATCAGAGACCTGAAAAGGATAAATATATCTCAATAAACAGGAAGTGCAGAGTAAGCAGCTTCCAAAACTAAGAAATGGCAGACAACTGACTGCCTGGACAGTCTCCAATTTCTCTCAATACATTGGGGCTTCTATCTTCAGCCTTTTGTCATACTATGTCTGACAGACATTAATTGTGAAGCAGGAATTATTAAGGACTTGCCTACCCTGTCTTGGCAGAGCTAGGCTGTCGACTTACCTGCTTCCAAGTTTTGTCCTTTTTGGACAGCATTCTGTCTACAGTTGAAGCAAGGGCCTTTAAGCTTAGGGCTTTTGTTGAACTCCTAATGGTAGGAGTGGGAGTGTCTCTGGCACTTCTGCCTGCCCTTCTCCTCCTCCTGGGCTGCATTACCCAGCCTTGATGTGGGGGGTTATTCCTAGTCTTATTACCTCTTGTTATGCTGTGTTTGGTTGGTAACCCTGGGAAGCGTACTCTGCTCTGAAGGGAAATGGAGGAGCAGTGGATGTGGGGGGAGGGGAGGTAGGGGAACTGCTAGGAGGGTAGGGAGGGGAGGCTACAGTTGGGATGCATTGTATGAGAAAATAAAGAAAAAGAAGAAAATAAAAGGATGGTCCTTATGGGATCTATTCAGACACTGGGCATATATAGTAGTCATATTCTCTATATTCTAATAAACTGTATTCCTACGTGATTAGAATGATTAAAAATTACAGTAACCTTGGAGCTTATGGTATTCCAAGAATTATTTCAAATGTTTCACATAAATGGATTTAATATTCAGAACAATGTAATATGTTTATCAACATCACCATGGCTTATGATAGCGATAAATAAAATCAACTTAAGATGTCATAAATCCATATTATGTTGAAAATATCATGTCAAAAATTCATATAATGTGCATACTATTGTTCAGATATCATGTGTCCCCCAAAGATTCATGTGTTGGAAGCATAGTTCTCACTGTAATAATGTGATTGGGAAAAGAATCTTTAAGAGGTAAGGTCTTCTGGGAAATAATAAGGTCACTAGATGAGCTGCCCTTGGAAGGGGTTAGCACTGGAAAGCTGGAGCCAGAGAGTGAGTTAGCCACAAAAGGAGGTTGTGATAAAAGGAAAAATTTCAAGCCTGGCCCCTGAATCTTTTTCTGGCTTCTGTCTCACCATGTGATCTCTTCTGTATGTGCTTCTCACATTTGTGACACTCGCCACCATGAGGCCCCCTCTGGAGCCTGGCATAAGACAGTACCATGCTCTTTAACCTCTAGAACAGTATGTTAAACAAATGTTCTTTCCTTACAAATTACCCAGCCTCTGGTATTTTGTTAGAGTAATGGAGAACAAACTAATATAGTACACAGCCTACCAAACATCATAGCTTAGCAGAATACAGAGGGTTATTTTTTTTTCCATGTGATTATGTGGCTGACTGGGTTCTGTTCCTCAGGGTCACCAGCACTGCTGGGCATGACGAAGTCATATCATAGTGCATAGCTCAAGCTCAGAGAAGGATCAAAAATCCAAAACTCAAAGGATGAGACCTACTGATCATGTGTCAATTTTGCACCATCACGAAGTCAGAAAACCCTTGGTTGAACTATTGTAAGTCAGGGACCATCTGTCTAAAACATTTGTTTTACAGAGAAGAAAACTGAATTACAGAGGTATTATGTAACCACCCCAAAGTCACACTGATAGTAGGTGGTGCAGTCTGTAGTAAAACTTTAAGAACCGGTCTACAGAATTCTGGAGCAATCATCTGTGCTGCCTAAATTCATGTTTTTTTAACCAAATGAATATGTACTCTGTCCAAAAGGACTTCCTGCTAAATCGTAGACATTGCCTTAGTTCTGCTGATGCAGGGAGACATCATGACCAAGGCAATTTACACAAGAAAACATTTAATTGGAGGATGGCTTACAGTTTCTGATATAGTCCATGAGCATCATGACAAGAAGCATGGTGCCAAGCAGGTAGGCATGGACTGAAGCAGCATCTGACCTACAAGCAGAGGCAGAGAGAGAGTAAGACTGGCCTGTCATGGTATTTTGAAACCTCAAAGCCCACCCCCAGAAACACACCTCCTTCAACAAGACCACACCTCCTAATCCTTCCAAACATTTCCACTAACTTGTACCAAGCTTTCAAACACATGAGCCTATGTAGGCCATTCTCATTCAAACCACTACAGGTGTGCTGTTTTCAACTACTTCCTATGTCCCACATATAGTCTGGGACATATGTGGCCCACTTCAACTTTGATATAGTGTTGAGGGAAGGTCTAATATCATTGCTTCTGATAGGTTGAATTCAATGCTGAGATCTGGTTACTGCCCCTTCTGAGGCATTCTCTTGATTGGTTAATAAAAGTTGCTTATGGCCAATTAGCTGGTCAGAAAGAGTATAGGGATATAGGACTTCCTGAGATTAAAACAGGAACCTAGGCACACACAGAGATTCTCTTTCTGCCGGGAGTCACAGAAGGAGACAGTCGTCTGGAGAATGCTGGAAGGTAATCGCATGCACATGGCAGTTTGGGATTAGGTGATCCGGGTTAATTTAGAGTAGCTAATTGAGAGTCTGCCCAACTAAGGGCTAAGCATTAAAACATTAAAGAGTCTTGGTGTATTTAATTACTGGGGAAAAGATGGCTGCTGCTTATAGGCCCTCAGTCCAAGCAATCTGGCCATTGGACTTCCAGACTGCCAGACTCCCAGACTCCCCTTGGGCCTAGGCGAAGCTCCCACCAAGCTGCTGGTAATTCTAGTGACCTAATATAACAACTTATATTAATTAACAGAGTTTAGGTTACAGGTGGTGTTAAGCCACCCTTGGTCCCAGGGCTCTTTCTCCAGGATAAGTTAGGCCACCGGTTAAGGCACGCGGGCCAAGCCGCCGCTCCTCTGCCAAGCTGCAGGCTACTCCGCCAGGCTAATCTTACAGTTTATATTTACTAATAACTATATTAGTTAATTAATTTTCAGTTTCAATATAGAGCTTCACACTGGTTATTTATCTAGACAGAATACATCTCACTAAAGATGTCACTGAACATCATAGATTTTTAACATTTTCAGATAAAAGTAAAACTGGGTTTTTATTAAGCACATGATAATTTCTATCATACTCCTATGGTGTGGATATTTCTTGGAAATCTCATTTTGCTATGATAATTTTCCCATAATATTAATTGCAAATTTGTATTGAAATATTTAAGTTAGGGACTGGTAGTATGGCTCAGAGGGTAAATGTGTTTGCTGAGCAAACCTGGAGACCTAAGTTTGAAACCCAAGACCCATGAAAATACAGAAAGTGAGAAATGACTCAATTAAAAAAATAATAATTTTAAATATATTAGTTTATGTTATGATATAGTTTTAATTTACTATATTCTACCATTCCAAATTTGACTAGTTCAACTTTCCAGGAAATAAAAATATTTTTTCTCTCTGCTTTTCATAGTGGAGATAGGAATAGTTCTCGTCCATCTTTCTATAACAGAGTAAGCTAAATTCTGTCTCCTGAAATCTAAATGCAGTGATACAATTTTATGAAAACATTTCCTGACCTCCAAAAGACTGAACTTGTCCTCAGCCTAAAGAACATAAATTTAACTGGCTGGCTTACTGTGTACTCAACCAGTTTAAGTTTAACCTGCCTTTAAGAGAGCATTGTAACAACCAAATTTTCTTGCCTCAGATTTCCCACATGATCAGGTTTTACAGACTAAAGTAATGCATAGATTTACACTCAAGGTATGTACTCTTCCACGCCCATGACACAGAGAAACATATGTAAGTATGTGTATGTTATGACAATCATTTGCTGAAGGCAGCCAACAAGGATGGGAGCAACTTTACAAAATAAATATCTACCATAAATGCTGGAAGCATTGTCTGGCTTTTGTCACATTTTCTAGTTCTGGGTCAGCTGGATTCAGTAAAGTTTCTTCCCTTGTAAAAACTCTGTTAGAGATTTCTGTAAAGAATCCCTCAACCTTTCTCCATGCCAGATTTTCTGGGCTGTTCAATAAATATACAGAAGAGCACTCTATTAGGGACAGATACAGAGATGCATAGGGATGGTAGACATCACAAAGCATTCAGGCAGGCACAGACACATACAACATTACAAATAGGGCAGTAAGCAGCGGATACCAACTGGCACAAGAAACAGGAGGAGAAGTGGAGGATTCCAATTTTAAAGCTGTTGTGAGATTGTGTCTGCAAGAAATGGCAGGGATGCTTTACCCATGATGTTGCAAAAATATGACTGTCTAACAAGACCTGAAAAAATATACCACCAATAGACATGCTAGAAGGGAAGGGAGAAATCTCACAGAGACAGGCAACTAAGAATGCTGAGAGTTGAAGAAGTAGTCCTCCCCAGGGATGAATCTCCTCATGGGTTATGCAAAACCAAGTAGTCAGTCCTGAAATCATAAGCATACAAGTAACACTAAACAGCTCAAGCAGGTGGTACTTATGTATTAAGGCATCTATATTTACTTATTTGCATGTATGTATATGCAATAACAACTAAAAAAGAAAAGAAACCATGGTTTGGGGGAGGGAGCCAAGAAATGTGCATACATGGGATAAGTTAGAGGAAGGGAAGGGAGATGTAATTATATTTTAATTTTTAAAAACGAAAAGATTAAAATTTTAGAAAAGGTCATAAGTATTGAAAATGCATCATTTCCTGGTATTTTATTATCTTTTATTATTGTCTCTGCTCTTGTAATTATTTACCTTAATTGTATCTGTGTGTTCAGTAACATTACACTGTAGCTTGAAATGGGCCATGGTGGGAGAATTTAATTCTACAGAAATTACAAAAGTTTAAAAACTAGTGGCTTCTTTTCTTTCATGAAGAGACTACTGTCAAGACTTCTAGTAGCAAACTATAGTGAGTAGATGCTGGGTATACACACAAACATATACATGTTCATACAAACATATACTTCATATATCAGAAGAACTCACAGATGTTGATATCTCAACATAATCAAGTATGTTTGAATTTTTCCCTTATAAATATTCTCACAAATTTCAGTAAAAATCCTGTATGTTGGATACAGTTCCCATTGGAATTACAGAAAATGGCTTTACATAGGGCATTAAAAAAAAAAAACAAAAAACAAAAACAATCCACTGGGCCTCGTTTCATGTGAACAGATAATAGAGAAAGAGAACTAACAATAGGAACTGTGTAGAACTGACACAAAGGGCCCTTTGAAGGGCTGGGAGGAAAATGCTGAGCCAGCACACGTCCCAAAGAGCACATTTCTGTACTCTAAATCACAGTGGTCAGCATAAACATGGTCTGATAATAGGGTATACTTTAAAACCTTGTCTCTGCATTGCCTCTGCTATATTGCAATCCCCCCATACTCCTGTGAGCAACTTTGTAGTTGTAAAATACATTAATACAAAACTGTAAAATGTCACATCATGATCTGTAGTTGTAAACATTACAATAAACCGAGTGCAAGCAATTCAGTTCAAATCAGTGTCCTTAGCACTGGGGAAACACACAGATTATTCTCCAAGATGCTCACAATACAGATATTCATGTTTGTAGTATCTCTAGGAAGGCATAATTTCACCTGGAAAACCTCCAAACCAGGCTGGAGTACAAACATCATCACATTTTTAATAACCCAGTGTCACCATCCCAGGTGACACTAAGCTCAGTTCCCAGGGGCAGTCTCAGGAAGAAGGAGTTGACTTGAGTCTGTTTCAGAAGGACCTTTTGTGAAAGGGATCCTGGGAATACTCAGGACAGATGAGCACACGCTCGGGCCACTGTGAACTCTGCTTTATAATTTCTCCTGTGTCCTTTCCTACTGCTGGCAAGCGTCACTACTGAAGGTAGACCTTGCTTTTAAGTACTGAGTCACCTGTGCTGAGTCAGCTTTCACAGGATGCAGAAACACAACAGTCAGTTTTCCAAAGGCATCATCTCTTTTAATTGACACTCACAAGTCCACAATGCCAAGACCCTATGCCCAAGAAGTGTCCATCCCACACTTATGCTCTGTCATAAACCAGTGACCTTCACAAATAGAGAGAATAGAGTCTACATCACATATCATATCCACTTTCCTTCATGATGAACCCTGCCCCTTTTGGTCCTGTAAATGTTTTATGACAGGGGACCAACCACATCCTAGCCACTTCAACCCATCAGACAAAACACACCATGAAACCTCAGAAAGAAAGAAGAGAGCATTTCAACTTCTCTTATGAGGCTCTTATTGGCCTCTCTACAAACATGGCTAGTACTCCATGGTGACCAGCACTAGATGGGAAGGGTAGTTAGTGTCCATGCTGCAGGTCCACCTTACAGTGGCATAGTGGCAAAATGTTTGCTTGAATTATAATCTAGAATTTTTAAAAATCTGCTATGAGGTGGTAATCTGTATATACAAAGACAAATGGCTGTTTTGCCTCCTTTAAATTGTGTTGTCTCACCAGACATCTTGTATGTTAAGTAGCTTAGAATTAGATTTGGCTTTGTATATCCAATAATAGCACAATGTACAGGGCAGCTAAGTTTGACTGAATAAGTAAAGAAGGCCTTCCAGACTAAAGAACATTTCATCTGTCTCAACATATAAATCATGATAACTTGAAGAGAAAGGGATTTATGGGATAATTAGCAAAAATGAAATGATTTGGAATTAATGATGGGTCATGAACATGGGTGACAAAAATGGCTTTTTACAGCTAGTGAATTAATGAAGGAACTTAAGAGAAGAAAGCTAGGAGATCCATCTTGGATACAGCCATGAATGTGTTGAATGAGTTTGAACTCTGTTCTGAAGACAATGGGCAGCCACGGAATTAGTAAGGGCAGCAGGAGGCATGTGACCTGTAATTTAGAGATAACTAACACCTGTGCAGAATGTGGACAAGTGTGATGGGGAGCTGGAGGCAAGGACTCCACACTGGTGTCACAGCCATGGCACAACCCTGAGAGCAGAGGAGGTGACAACCAGGGAAGAAAAGCGAATCCAGCAACCTGGGTTAGCAAATATCCTGGAACAGTGGTGTGCAGAGGGTGGGGAGGTGTGTCAGAAGAGATACTGAGGTTTGTACCTTGGGGCCTGTTAGAGCTATGGTAGGATAATAGTTAATGGTTTCTCTTGGATGCATTGAGTTTGGAGTGCCTGCAGGCCATCCACACAAAGAAGCACCTTCTAAACTCATTTTAAAAAAAGAAAAAGAAAAAGAAAATCATTCTCATTTATCTGGAGGCACAAGACTGTAACAGCAGTGCTACAAAAACACTTTGGGCACCAGAAATAAAAGAATAGATTGGAAATATTCATTGTTTTGGGTTTCTGTATTTATGTAATGAAGAAAACACTGCAAATCAATATAAAAGAAAAGGTCTGGTTAATAAATAGTGATTCACAGTGACTATTTGTTTAAAAAAAAAAGTATGCATTTAGAGCTTTTCTTCATCCCATGCACAAAACTAGGTCAAACAAAAAGGAAAAGGTGATGGTATGAATATATACCCTCCCTTGGATCCCAGTTAAGAGAAATGCATCGCATACTTATAACAGTGGGGGAAAATTATATTTGTGGTTAATAGTTGTCTTAGTTAGTTTTTACTGCTGTGATGAAGCACTGTGACCGAAAGCAAGTTGAGGAGGAAAGGGTTTATTTGTCTTGCACTTCCACATCATAGTCTATCATTGAAGAAAATCAGAAATAAACTCAAATATGGTAAGAACGTGAAACAGAAGCTGATGCAGAGGCAATGGAGTGGTTTGCTTACTGGCTTGCTCAGCCTGTTTACAATTCTTATAGAACCCAAGGCATCAGCCTAGTGGTGGTACCACCCACAGTAGGTTGGCCCTCCCACATCATTCACTAAATAAGAAAAGGTGCTGCAGCTAGATCTTATGGAGGTGTTTTTTTTTCAATTGAGGTTCCCTCGTTTCAAATAACTCTAGTTTGTGTCAAGTTGACATAAAACTAGCCAGCACAATTATTTTGGCCAAGTAAGTATTTCAATTGTTTTTCTTCAACAAATAATAACTGAATTTAAAAACTGATATACATATAGATAGGTGGATGGATAGATAGATGACAGATAGATAGATAGATAGATGATAGATAGATAATGCTACTGTTTATAATCATTGAAATATCAGCAAACAAGTCATTACAGCAAAACACAGTTCTATTTAAAATGATCCCTATGCAGCTCCTAGATCTGCCCAGAGAAAGAAGACTACACACCCCTTCTCCTCCTCTTCTTATTGGCTGGAATGCAAAGAGTGATGGCAGAAGATAGAAGCTGGGGGCTGGGGAGATGATTCAGTGGTGTAGAACTTGTCATACAAGTATGAGGACTGGAGTTTGGATCCTCAGAACCCACCTAACCAGCCAGCGGGAGGGACTACGAGGACATAGCAGTCTACTTTTTTTTTTTTTTTTTGAGTTTTCATGAAAGCATTTATTTTTTTTTCCTTTATTTTTTATTTCATCAAGTTACATCTCAATCGCAGTCCCCTCCCTATTCCCCCTCCAGTCCCACCCTCCCACCCTCAACCTCCCATCCTCTTCCCTTTTTTTTTTTCTTTTAAGTTTAAGGTATATCTTATTTCCCCCTACAGTTTCTCCTTTCAGTCCAACAAATGGCTCTTTCTCTTATAATAATAAATACAATACAGTACAACAGAGGTAATTAGGCCACAGCTATGAGGGTTATATGGCTTAACGTACATTCCCAATGACCAGTCCATATGTATTTGGTACCTGACTTTAACATTCTACTATCTAAACATCTCCATGAGTTTAAAGTTCTATATCTGACTCAACATTCATACTAATTGCAACACAATTTTAAAAGTATCTTCTTAGATGTATAACACTCTCTTGACTCCTAAACAACTCAAAATTTAATTATGAGACTCTATCTATCTGTTCTTCAATCACCTCAGAGACCTGAGAGGGATAAATATATCTGATTTTATAGGAAGTACAGGGTCTGCAGCTTCCCAAACTAAGAAATGACATACCAGTGGCTGCCTGGACAGTTCCCATTTTCTCTCCATACATTACAGCATCGCTCTTCAGTCATTTGGCCCCGTTTCTCTGACAGACATTGATTGTAGAGCAGGGGTTATGAAGGACTTACCTACCCTGTCTTGGCAGAGCTAGGCTGTCGACTTACCTGCTTCCAGGTTTTGTCCTTTTTGGACAGCATTCTGTCTACAGTTGGAGCAAGGGGCCTTTTACTACTAACTGTCATGAACTGTTTAGGATAATTAAGAAATGCAAACTAATGGTTATGCAAGCCAGTCATTCTGTTAGGTACTATGACAGCCTATTATAGTTACTTGCTAAGCTAATCAGAAATAAACCTGCTAAGAGACAAGCAACATCTGCTTACCCTAATAAAAGAGATAGATAGGGCCTCTTCAAAAACCTCAAGAGATCTGCAGAATATGGCATTCAAAGATGTTTTCGTAACTTTAGATTTTTTTTTATATCAAGACATATTAACTCCTGACAGCACCCCCTATTCTCCTCCAAGTAGAAGATGAGCATCGAAGAATCTCCAGTGGGAGATGATTGAATTAGTCGCAAGCCTATCTCTTGGTAGGAAAAGCCCCTTGCTCCAACTGTAGACAGAAAGCAGTCTACTTCTAATCCCAGTGCTTAGGAGGCAGAGACAAACGGATCTCTCACGCAAGCTGGCTTCCTAGATTAGACAATGCAGGGAGCTCTAGGTTCAGTGAGAGAGCCTGCCTCAGGTATATTTACTATATTATATATAGTAGGGGGTGGCTGAAGAAAGACATCTGAAGTTAACCTCTGGACTCTACATGTACATACACATGCACACTCCCATATACACATAGCCCACAACCATGCAAACATTCATGCACATCACACATATATGCCTTCAAAAAAATTAAGCCCCATATTAATGGATGAAGATAGACAAAATACATCTGAGAAATAGTCTCCCTAATACCAGCCCTTGAAACAATCTCACATAGTTTGCATTCACTCTAGGGACCCTCTCAGCTCTAAAGGATGTTGTGATATAGACATATGCAAAATTACCTACTATGATCTCTCTCACTGGCTGAAATATGACAACCTACCTGTGAAGACGGTGGTATCTCTGTGTGCCAGTGCACTTGAGCACATGGACAAGAAACATCATCATACAGATCTGTGTCCTGTACTTATACTAAGAAAGATATCTCACTTTCTTGGGTTTTAAAATAATGTCACTAACAAATTCATTGTGCCAATCCAGAGAATAGATTGAGTTCTTAAGGAGAACTGTGTCAACTTTTAAGAAAAAAAAACTTACACTCAATGTTAATTGCAAATCCTGATAAATAGTGTCAATGCTGATAAGCAAATCTCTTAAGGCAAACTATTTCAAAATTATGGGAGAATTTGCTTATTGTACTCCATGTTCATATTTTCCTACTGTGATAATAAAAACATTAATTATTAACTAGAAACACAGTTCTTCACATTGAACTTTACATCTCAGTCCCCTTTACAGCTACATTTTGCTACATGGCTAATTATGTCTAGTAGGCAAAAATACAAATGAGACATACAAACTTCAAGGAGTATTTATGCTGGCTGAGTACAGATACAAGGTCTGTATCCAGGGAAGCCATATTAGATACTGAATTAGATGGTGATTACAGGAAGCTGGGTTTCCCACACTCATGATGTCTTCTTATTAGTTAAGGACTGTACTCTTTATTTCTTGTTCATTGATAGGGAAACAAATGCCAGCCTTCTTTGATCTTCCTGTTACTTACACTCCAAACCTATCATCGTTCTATGTTTCCACAAGACTTAGAAAACAATTTGGGCAATAGGTAATATAATATGAAAGCAGTACTGCTGAAGTTATGAATAAACATAATTAAAGGACTTCAGAATGGAAACCAGGATTACAACCAGCAGTGTTCATGGCACCTTCAGAGCAGAAGTGAGTTGTTTCTCTGCTCTGTCAGTCTTGATGACTTCTCAAGTCACAGCTCTGCTGACTCAATAAAAAGGGGAATGAAATCACTTTCTTTTGTTCTATGTCACATATTAGAGAATTACTGTAGCCTCCTATGTTATAAGAGAACAGATTTCCAATATAGCAATGTCCAAAAAATCACTTATATGGCTTTAGAATGACTTAACAAATCTGATAACAACATTCAGGTTGAAATGGACTGGATGGTTCCTTGTAACCATAAAAAAAAGAATACCCTGATGGACAGTGTGATAAGAAAAGCCAGCTGTCCTTATGCTCAATTACTTAATGAAAACCCTAATGACTGTCAGTTATTCTCACACTAGCCTCAGTGTGTGATCACACTGAAGACTGTAAACAATCGTAGGATAAAGCATGTTTCCAGGCTGACAAGTCAGGTAGGAGTCAGCCGAGTCTAAGTCCACTGCTGACTCACCTGGTATGGTCATGGGAGTGGCAGGGCAGGGCAGGGCAGGGCTGTGAGAAGAGGTCATGAAACAAATACAACTGTGCTTTGCTGTCAGATTTTGTTTGCTATGTATTCATCAATATGCACTGTGTATTTTTGCCTCAAAAATAAATAATAGATTTCTTAGCCTGAGACATTAAGTAAAAAGATAATTTAATCAAAGTAAATGGTTATCATTTATCATACATGCATAATAAAAACATTTGTTTAAAAAAAACAGAAACGGGGGAGATTATTGGGGTCTGTCTTAGTTGTGTTCTATTGCTGTGAAGAGACACTATGACCATGACAATGCCTATTAAGGAAAATATTCAACTGGTTTACAGTTTCAGAGGTTTGGTCCATTATCATCATGATGGGAATTATGGTGGCATGCAGGCAGACATGGTGCTGGAGGGGTAGCTGAGAGTTCTACATCTGGATCAGTAGGCAAAAGGAAGAGTCAATTACCACACTGGGTCTGACTTGAGACCTCAAAGCCCATCCTCAATGACATTTCCTCCAACAAAGCCACACCTACTCCAACAAAGTGCCACTCTTAATAGGTCAAGCACTCTAACACATGAAGTCTATGGGGGCCATTCCTATTCAAAACACCACATGGTCTTTATTCACAAAATAAAACTGATGAAAAAATATATATATATATAATTGTAATTGGACCAGAAAAAAAATCATCATTTTGAAGCTCCTTAAATTATAATTAATATTGATAAGATCCTACACCAATGCTGAGGCCATATAATGAAGAGCTGTTGAAGAGCAGGCTAATTCTACCCAAGTATCATCCTACAAATTACTCTTTCTTTTCTCTTTGTGACAAATGTCACAAAGCTGTTTACCACAGATGACAGAGACAGATGTACAGCTCCCAACATGATGCATCAGGAAGCACACAACTGAGTAATGGGATTTTCTATAAGATAGGCAGTTTACAGTCCTCAAGTGGCAAGGGCAGGAAAGCAAACAAAGTTCTGTTATATATGAGGGAGATTTAAAAGACAGTAAAAAAAATGTTTTGTGTGACTTTTGTTGATCATGATTTGCTTAAATAGTTGTGAGTTTTTATGGGATAATGTGAGCAATTTCAATATAGACTGTGTGTGTATGTTATGAACCAATGATAAGGGTGTTAGGCACACTAAGGCAATGTGGTTGTGTAAGACAAAGGTCTCGATTTGTAGATGCTTGATGACCTCCTTAGGGGTGAGTGGTTATAATTCCTTACATCTTGATAGTTTAAGAAATCTATCCAACACACAAACAAATGCCCATAGAGAATGAGAATGATAGCAAGACATGACAAAATGTCAACTAGCAGTCCAAGAAAAGAACTTGTGTTGGCTTTCAGTGTTTGCAGCTTTGACATTTTTCACAATAAGCTAAGAGGAAATATAACTTAAAAGGGAGGTGGGGAGGCCTGCACTCTGTCAGATGGCATGGTTGGGCAGGCAAGTGGGTTGGAGACACTATGATGCTCAAATATGTGGTGGAGAAATGGGAGAAAAGGAGATACAGAAGGGCCTGAGCATTATGAAGAGAGGCATAACTGGACACATGAGAGTGGAGAGGAACAGCCCAATGTGAGTAGCCTGCTTTGCCACCTGAGGCCATGGTGACAAAGTCCATGCAGATGTCCCTACTGCCTGGGACCATGTTGATGTCCAAGGGATTTGCAGAGCTGGCCCTGCCCCTCACTGGCTGCAGCACTCAAGAGAGCTGTCCCTACCCCTCATTTGCCTTGCATAGGCATGGATGAGGGAGAGATGCCTTTCTCACTCCTTGACACCTGTGGCAGGCAAAAGAGTTGTCCCCTAGTCATGAGAGCTGGAGAGCTGGCCCTTGCCAACTGCAGCATTGGATAAACTAATGGGGGCAGTACTGGAGAGCTCACCCTGGTGGTGTGGGTAAGGCAGAGTTGATAGACTGATCAATTCAGCTACCACCCAAGGTTGCTCAGATCCAGGACTTTGAGTTGGCCTACACCTAGATCTATCCCATCTGTGAACTACTGGAGCACAGGGAAAGGGCCAGTCCTGCATATCCAAAGCTGCAGGATCTCCATGACACAGGGCAACAACAGGATATCCAAGAGGAGTCCCAGTAAAGATCCAGAATTGATAGTGTAGCAGAAGCCAGAGACTTTAAACCAGACCAATGACTCACTGCAATGAACATTTGCAAGTAAAGATTTGTGGACAAAGGGTAGACAGTGGAACACTACAGCTTCCATAATAAGATGGATTTTGTTTGTTTCAGTTCACTTTTGGGGGCTTGGGGGGTCAGTTTCAGGGCAGAGGGCAGATACAAGGGGATGGGAGATGAGTGAGATTGGAGTTAAAAGAAAGAAGAAGGAGGCAGAGAAGGAGAATCAATTTGCTCCAAAGGCTCTCCCAGTTGATTCCATGCAGAAGGTGCCTTTTGAGGGAGGAAAACATGGCTAACTTTGAATTGGAAGCTTTGGATGAGCAGCAGGCGCCAGAAGGTCACCCTCTCAATTCCATGTGACAACAGTAGAAATGAAAATCTTACTGAAAGAGGTTCTCGCTGTGTCATGAGGAAAATGCACTCTCACCATCAAGGAAGGCAAACTAAAGCCAAGGGGATCCTCCTAAAAGCTTTTAAACTATCCTTTGTCTACACTATGCCATTAACTAACCTACCCCAAATACTTTGCCTTATTTTCCTTCTCAACTTACCCTTCTTTGCTCCTATTATTTACCTTACTATTTACTGATTCACTGTTATTTAGGGCATAAGACTATTCAAAAGCTTTCTAAACCATGAAGTATTGCAGGCTTTTACATAACCTGAACATGGCATTGCTCTCTGCAGAGATAACGACTCTCCTAAGACTGGTTTGCTCTTTCCATGAATGTGGTTGTGTCTCTGCCACATATAGAAAATGTTTTAAAATTCAACAATATGTATATATTTTTAAAAAAACTTTACTCATTGTATATATGAACTTAGTAAATCTTTTGTAGTAATGAAATAAAACATGGCTTGTGGTTGGTTAGTGACTGTTAGGTATATTATTTCCCTTAAATTCTTGGTAGACAAGTACCCCAGCTTTCCTAGGCAAGAGAAGGGCAACAGTGGCATGGCATTGTGCTTCTTCAAGTTCACAAGGTATTCTCTTTCTGTCCAAATTATTCAGAGCAACTCACACTCCAGTTAATATATATGTGTAGGGTTCTCTACTCTCCATATCTTCACTAATATAGATATTATCAAATGCTTAGAATTCCTCCAGTTTGTTACTGATACATATTTCTTATCTGCCTGAATTATTTATCAATTCAATCACTTTATAGGATTCTGGAAATATTTTAATAAAAAGTCACTGTATCAGAAGAACAGGTGTGCACATGAGTCTAATAATTCAATGATACATGAAATATATATATATATATATTATAAGCTAGAAACACAATATAAAGGACTGAATAGACATGGATCTGAAAGCACAAATACGAATCAAAAATCCGGGTCTGAGGCAAATAATATGATCCAACAAGTGAACGTGCTTGCTGCAAAGTTTGATGACCTGAATTCAATCCCAAGGACCCACATGGTGAGAGGGAAGAACAGAATCCATCAAGTTACCCTCTGATCTCTACACACTTACCATGGCACAGTTGTGCTCACGCAATACACATATACACAAAAACACACATGCCAAAAATGTTAAATCATTATTTCATACAAAAATCACCACTAAATAAGTTAAAGTTCAAATATTGCTCGAAAGTTAGGGGTTAATTGTATTGTATTTGTTCCTTGATGAATCAGAAATTATTTATCTATTCACCTTTCTCCAAGACAGCAAAGAAATGTAAAGGCTTCACGCGAGCCAATAAATATTGCCTGCTGAGATATTTCATATTCTCATTTCAAATAAGATTAGCTTAATTATTTATACATTGGCTGAGGGTGAATTAATGAGCTCCACATAAGCAGGTGTTTTCATGTGAAGGGAAATTACCTCATATCTCATGTTACACTTGAGCTCACCACTAGTGTGTCATAAATACAAAAATCACAGTGAGCCTAAGAGTGTAAATGCCAAGATTATTTCAAAGACATACTAAACATGGCGATAAATGATTGCATGGTCTTATATAACAGAAGCGTCCCAATTTATAACCAATTATAGATAACTATTATTCATCAATTAAACATAAGTTTCAAAGTTTACATTTTTATTGTGTTTCATTGTTGCTTCCACCATGTTTTTGTGTTGTCACTATTCTATTCTTGGTTGTACTTCCTGCCACTAGTAATAATCAATTGTATATTGTATATTCTTGTCTGGTCCAAATCATTGAGGTAGTCTAGATAGCTTTGCTGTAAAGTATGTGGAAACTTCTAGAATACTGACTACATTTAAAAAATAAAATAAAACTACCTGTCCAATTACTTGAGAGGCAGTGGAAGCTTAAGGCCACTGTAAATTTAAGGCCAACCTGGTCTACATAGAAAGTTACAGATTGCACAGGGCTACATTGCAAAAACTCAAAAAGAACATTAAAAAGCATGAAGCTGATGCTTGTTCCAGGGCAGCCAAGATACTGCTTTTGATCTCAATAAGACTTCTCTGTAAGATAGCAAAATAATTTCCTAGGGCCTTATTAATTTCACATTGGGTAAAACATATTTAATATCCTTTCATTTTCACATGTTTCAAAGGGACAGTCCAAAATGATTAAAGGGCTCTTTGAAATGGTCAGCTCTTGATCATTTTGTATTCAGTAGTCAGTGACTCAGCTGAAGTTACAGCTGGAAGTGTATTAATATGCGAAGAACTGGTTATTAAAAATCTAAGGTAGCTATATTATAAATAAAATAGAGCACTGAGTTGGGCTATTGTTTTTTAAGCATGTAATTATATTTCTTTTCATGAAAAACCATACAAAAAAATTGTTACAAGTTTGTTTAAGATGAAATTGTACAATCAAGAGAATTAACACTGCAGATTATTCATCTGAGTTCAAGAAGCTCATATAATAACTGTAGAGCATGAAGAAGTCTATGCACTATTGAGCACATTCCATGTTTAAAAGAAAATAAATAAACATAAACAGTTCCGTACCTGTATGTTTTACTTTGGAATTATTTTATGGCCAAATCTTTACACACACATATCATCATCATCATCATCCACTGGACTTTTGATTACTAAAGAACACTAAAATAAACCCTACTTGGTTGTAGAATGCAACTTATACAATTAGAAATTCTACTTACTATCTTTACTTATTTTGTTTGGGGACTTTATTTTTATATCTGTATCTATGAGGAACATAGACCTATTGTTTAATTTTTCTGCTGTCTTTGTCTTCTTTTATTTCAGAATAGCACTGCCTTCATAAAATGGACGGGAAACACCCCCTCCTTCTAGTTGCTATTATGAAAGGTTTGGAGAATTCTCTAAGGAAACTCTCTAGGCCTGGAGAATTCTTCTTGATAAGTTTTAAAGATATAAACTTTGATTTGTTTAACAGTCGTGGGGATTTGAAGTTATTTATTACCTATGGAGTAAGCTGTGGTTAGTTTGTGGATTTAAAGGAAATGATGCATTTAATCTGAGCTGGCAGATGTATGCATAGTTATTTGGAATACTTCCTCATTGTGATTTCTGAATGGTCTCCAGTGGCATCTTCAGTTTCATTCCAGCTGGGTAACTTGGGCATCTCTATAGCTTTCCTTTTTCCTGGTGGCTCTTATTGATTATTTCAAAGATACAGCTTTCTGTTTCATTGATTCTCTTCATTGTCTTTCCATTTCTTGTTTTACAAATTTCTTCATTTATCACCATTCTTCTCGTTCTTATCTTTATATTTTTTTCTAGGCTTTTAAACTGGAAATAATTTAGATTATTAGTTTAAGACTTTTCCTTCTCTTTGGTGGTATAAATTTATTCATTCCTGTGTTAGCTTCGTTTCACAAATCTACATGCTATTTTCTTTCTAATTTAGTTCGATGCAGTTTTCAACTGTTCTTAAGACACATACCCTGAGAGTTTACAAGTGTATTGTTTAGACTTTGATTTTGGTTCCAAGTATTGGGATATTTTCTACTCAAATTTCTCTCTTCTTAGACAGATGCTAGTTACATGACATTCGTATCACATTTAGGGCTAGCCTTGCCTGATTATATCTGCAAGGACTGCCTTTGCAAGTGAAACTCCATTTACAAATTTCAAGGATTAGTAGTGGGATATTTAGGGGGCCATTGCTCAGCCTACTACAAGGACTTTGTTGTGGAAGACAAATTATGAAATCCTCAGCCAGAAGTAACTTCAGCAATGCTTCCATCTTGGTTCCTGTCCAAATCCCCAGCTCTGATTATCTCATTATGTAGGTCTGGATCCCATTCAGGCTTATCCTTATCCAGTTGTTTCTGATCTAAATACTATGACAGGAGCATGATACTTTAGATATTTTTGTGTAGAAATCCTCAAAACTTCAGTCCTACAAATGAGAAAAATGTTATCAATAATACAGTCGTAATTTTATTTTTAACTATTTGGACATTTCCATTTTCGTGAATATTCTTGAAGGAGAGTCTCACTAGTTAGCCTTGTCTGACCTAGAATGTGCTATGTAGAGCAGTCTAATCTCTAATTCATAGAGATATCTATGAGTTCGCCCTCTGCCTCCCAAATGCTGGGATTAACGGCACATGTCATCATGCCAGTCCCATTTTCAAGAAAATTTTACAATGAATAGTATAACAGCTTTGGTCCAATCAGATAACTCAGTTGGTAAGAACACTTGCTTGCAAGTCTGATGATCTGTGTTCAATCCCCACAGTTCATATGGTGGAAGAAAAGAATGGAGTCTCACACGTTATCTTCTGACCTCCAGATGGACACAGTGGCAAGTATGCTTGGGCACACGCATGTGAATACACTTAGTAATAGCTGTAAACAATACATTTATGTGGCAACTGGGAAGGCAACACTTCTTCCTCCACTATTCACAACTGTTTTGGTATTTAAAAAAAAAACAAATAGATGCATGAGTCTAACACCAACTCCCATGTAGTTTCATTAAAGTTCATCTCAGACTCCAAGTTAGTCTTCTTCCTCCAGTCCCTTCCCCTGACTACTAGGACTTTGAGCTGAATGCCTTCAGCACTTCTTAAATATACACCGACATTGAACTCTTCTGTTAATCTTTATTTTTATATTTTAATAAGGAAAATTTTCAGTTTTAAAGTATGGACAGTCAGATGCACACAATGATTGGTACCATTTATCTGTTGGTTTATAATGTTACATAATAGAAGTTTCTACCTTTGTTGCTATTTCTTTTCAAACTCTCTTTTCTGCTTCATTAACCTTTTACTTTGTCTTTGACCAATAGCACACTGAGTAAATTAGTATAGTTTAAAGGGAGAAATGTTGCCAAGGAAGGTGATTACTCAAGACTTGTTATTTATCTTAGTTACTTTGGGACCCTCATTCTTCCATACCAGTTCTGGGGTTGGCTTAACAAATACAACAGATATTTTGCATTGAACCGAATTATGCATAAGTTAAAGGATTTTTATATCACTATGATATGGGATTCTTTGAATCTATGAATCGCTCAATTTTAGGTATTAGAGTTCACATAAAATATTTAACATGGAATTTTTTAAAAATTTGATTCCTTTCTCCAGAAAGATTTTTAACAGACTCCAGCCAGTCAGTATTCTTTAAGAGTTTTACCTGTGTTTACTAACTATAATCATAATTCTAAGAGATAAGTAATATTATAATTAATATATTCCATTTATAGTTGAAGAAACTAAGACAGAAAGCACTGCATTTTGCTTGAAGTCATATATTCAAGTGGCAAACTTATATTTGACTATATATCCTATATAAATACACACATATAGATACATATGTATCTTAGATATAGATAATATGGATATGTAAAAGATTATTGTATCTTTGACTATAATGGGACAAGCAAAATAGGTCTCTTTATACAAAATCTCTGATACAGTAAAGTTAGTTTTGCTCTGTTCTTAGCTAAAATTAGAAATACTTTAAAATTCTATGTAACAATGTTATAAAATGTATAAATATGTAAGAAACTATTTAAGTAGTCTTGATCTAGAGCATTAATTTATTCCATAGCTTTCTTGCCAGATAATAACAACCAAAGATAAAACAATGATTTTGAAACAGACAAAACATTTCTAGATCTGATAGGTGCTTTCCAGAAGAAAAGAACATATATCATAACTAAATATGTTAATGCAGATATTTAAGAAAGTTAAACCGACTGCTTTTGTATACTTAACACTCTGGACAAATAATGTCATTATGAAGCAAGATTCAACTGTTATTAATCTTATTTTGATTGATAATTATACTCAACATAGTCACATTTTTGAGTTGGTGTTTCTGTGATGCACAGATATAGCTTATTATCTGCCTTGTAATGTCCTCAGATAAGCCCTACCTGCTTTATGTGACAACTGCTTTTCATCCACTTGTAGACACTTCTCCAAATCTCTTCTACTTGTAAAAGTCCAGGATTCTCCCTAGTGTTCCTTTGAGGCCAAATCCACAGCTCTCAACTTTTCCAGATTCTTGATCATCCCTACACACCAGTCAAGCAGGCCAGCCTCAGTGCTGGAGTAGTGGGAATACAGCTGAAGACTGAGATGTAATGTCTCAGTGAGGCTTTGCAGAAATAAATTAAGAATTCCACCAGAGAACTCTTACGGCTAATAAACACCTTCAGCAAGGTGGCTGGATACAAAATTAATTTTAAAAAATCAGAAGCCCTTATTTATACAAAAAATAAATGGGCTGAGAAAGAAACTAGGGAAATAATACCTTTCACAATAGCCAAAAACAAGATAAAATTCCTGGGGGTGATTCTAACCAAGCAAGTAAAAGACCTGTATGACAAGAACAAAATACCACCACAATTCTTTATAGACCTTGAAAAAGCAATTCTCAACTTCATATGGAATAACAAAAAATCCAGAAAAGCTAAATCAATCTGGTACAATTAAAAAAAAAAAAAACATCTGGAGGCATCACCATCCCAGATTTCAAACTGTACTACAGAACAATAGTAATAAAAACAGCATGGTACTGGAATAAAAACAGACCAGTGGATCAATGGAATCGAATTGAAGACCCAGAAATGAACCCACACACCTATGGTCACTTAATTTTTGACAAAGAAGCCAACACCATACAATGGAAAAAGGACAGCATCTTCAACAAATGGTGCTGGTATAACTGGATGTTGACATGTAAAAGAATGAAATTAGACCCAGAAAATTTAAGTCCAAGTGGATCAAAGACACAAGGCCTGACACACTAAATCTCTTAGAAGAGAAAGAGAAAGTGGGGAAAACCCTTGAACTCATCGGCACAGGTGACAACTTCCTGAACAGAACACCAACAGCTCAGGCTCTAAGACCAACAGTCAATAAATGGGACCTTATGAAACTGAAAAGCTTCTGTAAGGCAAAAGACACTGTCATTTGAAAAAAACAGCAACCTACAGATTGGGAAAAAATCTTCACTAGCCCCACATCTGACAGAGGGCTAATATCCAAATTTTACAAAGAACTCAAGAAATTAAATGCCAAAAACCAAATAATCCAATCAAAAAAAAGGGCGAGGGGAACAGAGCTAAACAGAGAATTCACAAAGGAGGAATCCCTAATGGCTGAGAGACACTTGAAGACATGCTCAGCATCCTTAATCATCAGAGAAATACAACTCAAAATGACTCTGAGATTCCATCTCACACCTGTCAGAATGGCTAAGATCAAAAACTCAAATGACAGCACATGCTGGTGAGGTTGTGGAGAAAGGGGAACACTCCTCCATTGCTGGTGGGAGTACAAGCTTGTACAACCACTATGGAAATCAGTCTGGCAATATCTTAGAAAACTTGGAATGGCTCTACCTCAAGACCCAGCCATACCATTTCTGGGTATACAACCAAATGATTCCTCACCAAGCATTTCCTCACAAGGACATTTCCTTATCTATGTTCATAGCAGCCTTATTTGTAATAGCTAGAAACAGAAAACAACCCAGATGTCCCTCAACCGAGGAATGAATTAAAAAACTGTGGTACATCTACACAATGGAATACTACTCAACTATCAGAAACAAGGAAATCATGCAATTTGCAGCCAAATGGATAGAACTAGAGAAGCTCATCCTGAGTGAGCTAACCCAGACTCAGAAGGATGCACAGGGCATCTATTCACTTATAGTCAGATTTTAGCCATATAGTACAGGATACTACAAGCAATGCACCAAAGGGAACATGAACATAGACTTTTTTTTCCTGTCAATGAGACACTTTGCCCTAGTGGTGCTGCCTTGTAGGCCCCAGTGTATGAGAAGGCTCTTGGCCCTCATATGACTGCTGAAGTGGGGCGGGGAAATTATATGTAGGGACACTCCACTCCAGAGGAGTGGAATGGAAGGGATAGGGAGTAGAGGGTGGGAAGTCAGGACTGGGAGGGGTGGAAAGAGGACAGACACTGTGATGGAGATGTAACCTAAAGTAATAAATAAACATTAAAAAATAAAAAAAGAATTACCTGGATCCTTTATCTTGAAAGTAAACAATGGCTAGGAAGACATATTATCTCATTTTCTTCTCATTCCTTCCCTGCAGTCTCTCATTTTTAAAAATAGTCTTACTAATGTACTTACGTTAATTATTTGGAAATACTCCTTAATACTCTAAAGTTATCTAACAGATAAGTGAAAGTAAATTTTCTATATGGCTTATATTCATTTCTACTTTGAACCACAATACTTTTTGAACCATAGCTTTGAGTCTCAGGCTGACATTCTAACCCTGAAACACTCTATGAAGCTATATGATAACATTAAAATTTCAATTTAATTAACTTATCCAACTAAAAATACTTTTTGTTTCCATATGTCAGGTTACCAGAACACCCATGATCTGTCTAAAGTTGACTATCTTCTAAGTGGTCCAGGAATCCATGAACATTACTCAGGCTCCAAAGGTCTTAGTATTTAGATGGGGCAGAAGCTGTCCTTTGTTATCCTTACAGCCATCTTCCATTCCCGCTTTCCTATTCTCCAAATCCCTTTGACTTAGTTTAATTAGCTATCCCCAAAGTAGCAACTCCATTCAAGGAAAAACAAGAACCGCATTGATACCAAGCAAGTGACTTCTGATTAACTAAAACATCAGTCATGATTACTCTTCTCCTTCTCACAAACGTTTGACTTCACTCAGGCATGTGACTCAGTCCTGTCTGATAAGACATACAAGCAGACTAAAACACTTAGGGCAACGCTCTCCTTCTAGCAGAAAAATATCCGAGACAGAAATATTTGATTTTTTCCTTTCGCCCTGACTGATAAGAAAGAATGCAATACCTAACGCTGCTGAAACAGCATGAAGTAAATAGCTGGCTGGATCTCTGATAACTCTATTGATCCTTGGGATGATCAATAACTAAGTGAAAGCAAATCTTCTGCATGGACTATTCTGAATCATCATTGCCAGTGATTACTTACAAAATGCCGTTTCTAACTATACCTTTCTCCCTCTGTCTGGAAATTTATTGGGCTATGACATTCTATGGGGTGATAAATCATACTCGGACAAGCCTGTCTGATTTATTTGTGCTATAATTTACTTAGCTTTATCTACCGTAAATATATTTGAAATGTTTTGTTGTAATCACAAAACTCCAAGGTCATTCTTTGCGTTCTGCTGAGCCAAGCTCTCCTGATTCTGAGACTACCAGGCATTTTAGTCATCCTTACAGATGACTCGTGCTGGAAGAACATTCTTACCTTTCTAGAATTCTGATTATATGAACAGATGTGATAAGAAATGGAGTTAGTTAGAAATAACAGAAAATTAAACTTGCAGAAGCTTAAACAAATGTTTTTTCTTACTCTGCAATACCATCTAAACATAAACAGCAGACTTGGAATATGACTGTCACTGAGTCATATAGAATGTTAAGTTATTAATCAGTATAGAAAATGTAGATTTTTAATAGAAACTATTAAGGATTATAAACTAAACAGATTACAAAGTATGAAGAATAAAGACAGCTATTTTAGGTCATGCCTCCTTCATTTTTTTTTGAACATCAAATAAACATGAGAAGAGGGAATAAGAGAGCTGGTCCAGCTCCACATTCCACCCCAGTTTTCTGCAGAAACACAACCCCCAGCTAGCTGTACTTTGATAGACTAAGCAATCTCTCCCATCTGGTGAGGCTAGAATTATGATTTACCTGTCTTGTATACTGTTGAACTAAGTTTGGGCAGCTCTGTAATCAAGAATCTACACTGTAACCACAAGGAAAAAATATTTTTCCATGACAAGACAGCTTGCTACACTCAGTCCTGTGTACTTTCATGCCTCATACATGAATTTAGCACTGCACTGATAAAATTACTAGACTTGAAATTGACATAAATAAGAAGGCACATTACCAAACAGCAGGCCACTGGTACTAGATTGATGAATTGAGCACACTAAAATACAAGCCAACATGGTCTGTTAGGCTCTCTGCTATGTTATAGTTTTTTTTTATGTGGGCACCACCCTTAACATTGCAAAGGAAAGAAAAATGGCATATGATGATATGATGGGGATTTCAAACTCATTGAGTTTAATTACTCAACATTTTTCATGCATTCAAACAAAAAGATGCAATATTCGAGGAAATGATCTAAATGCCTTCAATACTAATGAACTAAAAGCAGCAGAGCACTCGAAAGTATCTTCTTTCAAAAGAGCAAAAATCAATTTGCTCCCATAAAATCCATATTCTCTCAACTTCACATGATTTTTAACTGGCCTGTGCACATTACAGTGGTGACAACAAAGTGCACACTGATGACTCCAAGTGGCCAAAAAAATAAATAAATAAGTAAAAAGATAAAAGCAAATCACATTTAAGATAGTCTAGAGACACTTAGGTTGTGACAATGGCCCTTACAGTGTGATGCCTGGACCAGGAAAGTCAGCAACGTAGAATTTACAGCATAAGTCTTCAGCCTCTGCCTCAGAACTATAGGATCCAAACCTCAAGGCACAGGCCAGAAATCTATGTTCTTTAAAAATCTGAAGTCCAAAATCTCTTTTGATACTCAAGGCTCTCTTAGTTATAAGCAGTTATAAAAGCAAAAAAAAAAAAACCTCCAATGGTACAAAGATGAAATATTCCTATTCCAAAAGGTACAGATGGAGGTAAAGTAAGTAAAGAACAGACCAAAGGAAAGTCAAAACTCGTCAGAGCAAACACCAAGCCCGAAGCTCCACGTCTGGCATTTGGAGCTCATGACAGCATTATCTGGACTCCAGTATGTCTCAGGGGCTCAACCCTTCCACCTGTGCTGCTGCAGTAATGGTGGTCTTTCTATTGGACTGGCTCCACTTGGCACGTGCAGTTTTCTCTGGCAAATATTCTATGTTTGCAAAATCTTTAGTATCCTGGGGTCTCTAGTAAAACCTCACAGCTCACACATCTCATGAGCGCTGTGAGGAAAATTGGACAGTGCTACAATTTGGCTGGCTTGCACCGCTCTCTGAAACCTTGGTACACACTTCCATACTTTTGCATCCTGCAAGCCTGCATATCAAATACCACACAGGCTGGGCACGGTGGCACACGCCTTTAACTCAGGGAGGCAGAGACAGGCGGATCTCTGTGAGTTCAAGGCCAGCCTGGTTTACAAAGTGAGTCCTGGACAGTCAAGGATACACAGAGAAACCCTGTCTCAAAAAACCTAAAATATATATACTGCAAATACCACACAGACAGTGTTACCTAAGTAATCTTCCCTACTTGAGACCCAGGTGAACTATTCTCTGAATGCATGATGCCTGGCTGAAGTTAGGATAAAACTTCCTAGGAAACCCTGCTAGAGCAGAATGCCATGAGTGTTCTCTCTGTTCAAAAACTCATTTTTAAAATGAAACCTTTTCAAATAGATCTGGATTGTCACACTCTGGATCTTTTGATGGGTAGTGTCTTGCCCTACAGATTTTTTTCTTATTCTCCTAATCCAAAATGTGTGTATGTCTTCTTAGTGATACTGAATTCTTTAACGATTATACTATGATTGAACCAAATTTGTACTCTGTCTGCAATTTTATCCACATGCACATTCATCTCCTTGGCAAACTGCATATTTCTCAGATTCTTCTTTCTCTCTCTCTTTCTCTGTCTCTGTCTATCTCTGTCTGTCTCTCTCTTTCTCTCCAAGTCAAAGAGCAAAGAGCCTGTATATCATGCTGCCTTGACATTCCCTTTGCTAAACAATTTAATGCCTAACTTTCTAATTCAAATTCCTTCAAGTTCTCTAGACAGAAACTAACATAGCTAGATTCTTTGTCAGGATATATCACAAATTGATTCTAGATGGATACCTGACACTGCTTATTTTCCTCCGAAACCTCATATGCACCATCTTCATTGTTTGCATTTCTATTGGCATTCTGATCTTATGAATTCCCACCAAAATGGCCCCGCTAAGTACTACTTTTAGCATTCCAGGGCTTCTCCAGCCTATATCTTCAACTTTCCACATTCCTCCTGTTAACCAGCTCACAAAGCCAACCAACAACAAAGTCAAAATTTCCAGAGTAGCATCAACAACCTCACTTTTTGGTATCAATTCTCTGTGTCAGTTGCTTTTCTAATCACTGACAAAATATCTGATAAGAAGTAACTATAGGGAAGAGAATCTTATCTCAGTGAACAGCCCAGTGTCAACTGGGCTTCACCTCCTAAAGGTTCTACAACTACACAAAATATCACCATCAACTGAACCTCAAGTATTCAATCAAATGAGTCTATGAGGAACATTTATATCCAAACCATAACAGAGTATTCAGCTGAGGATTCAGTGTTCAATATGTCAATGGTTTACACTATTATTAGTAATATATGTTTATGAGTGGTTGAATTAATACTAGCAATAATAATACCTCTTCTGTGACACTGTGGATTTTAAATTATATATAGATATATAGATATGACTGTATATATGAGTAAAGTCATTTATTCTTACTTAGTCCTCACAATAATCTGTTAGGCTAAAGTCTACTATTATCTCTACTTCACAAGTAAATAAAGTGCAACAAGAGAGGGTAAATTATGCATCTAGTTACAAAAGCCAGAAAATAATAGTATGTAAAGGCAGAAATCTATTCTGAAGTCTCTGTGCCTAAGAACTACGATATATCACTTCTCAAAATCAAAAACAAAATTTGAGGCTTAAGGCATAGCTTTCAGCTGTCCAGAGAAAGTACACTTACATGGATAGATTTGTTGTAGTAACTGTCAATTATCTACTTGACCAGATTGAGAGCTGTCGCAATTAGCAAAATACATATCTGGGTGAGTCAGTGAGACATTTCAAAAGAAGACTGACATGTGAAAAAAGAGCAACTGAGGGTCAAAGACCTTTCCTGAATGGGGACAGCACCATGCAACAAGCCAGGGATCCAGTAGAGTAATAAATAGAAGAGAAATCCAGCCATTTCTATGTAAGCTTTATTCTACTTAAGATGGGTGTCTACTGCCGCAGTCATCCCCCGTGAACATGAACCTCCATCTTCTTCACTCTTTCAACTTGGAATTCTCACCAGTGACCCTCCAGGAAGTTTCCAAGGTTTGTTTAATTTTTTTTAGATTGGTCCCTGACTCTTTGGGCATCATCGCAAACCAGTTTGGATTTATTGATATAGAAGCAGCATTGTTTCTACAGGAGAGGATAAATCACATTGTTATCAGGAGTCAGGGGATGTAGTCCTCTTCGGTTTGGGAGTACCATAGCCATAGCAGACAAAGAGTCAAGTTGATCCTGAAGGATGTCAAACTGATTTGAAATTTCTTGAAGGTTTTCTGAGAGCTGATGAGGCAGAGAGATTAACTGACATAAAGCAGGCCTCAGTCCAGCTCTTCCAGTTCTGAGTCCTGTAATAAGGTTCATAGTGGCGAGAAGAGGGATGAGTTTGATCTTCCATTAGCAATGCAAAAGTTATTGGGGTCAACAAAAAAAAAAACAATGAGAGGATTTTAGGAGCTGAAGAGCTGCAGTAGAGTTAGACAGGGAGGGGCCATTAAGTATCTGCCTAGATTAGGGAAGTTAGGTCCCCCAGAAATATTGAGAACTGGAAGAAGAATCAGAAAGGTTGAAAGTAGAAAGGCCAGAGAGGTAGATAGTGCCGGAAGAGTACTGATTAGTCTTTAGAGCCAAGGTGATGGCTTAGAATCCAAGTTTACTTGACAAAACTTTAATCAGGCTGCAAAAACCCGAGAACTTAGATAGGCCCTGAACTCTGGGGCAACTTGCTCCAGGAACTGCAAATTGAGAAATAATTCTCAGAAGGACCAAGAAGGTGCAGTTCTTCTGGGTTGAGAAACAGCTCTCAGGGGGACCACAATGGTGCTGTACCTACCCCCTTGCTTGGGTTTGGAAATTCCCTAACTGTCACCAGGTGGCCAAGTTCCTCATCCCCGGTACTGGGTTCCTCATCCCTTAGCCAGCACCAATCAATTTAAAGATAGATATGCTAACCAATGAAAACTCACTGAATGTACTGTTGCTTGATTCTACCCTGCTGAAACATAAAATCTGATGTAAAACCCCCTTTGTGGTCAGCCTCCCCCCGCCCCCCTGCATGAGGACTCTGTGAGTGCCAACCATAGTGTGCTGGTGAATAAATCTCTTTCTTTTGCATCATTCTCAAGTCCTGGTGTTTCCTCAGTTGCCCCAATTCAGGAGTCTGTTTCTTGGGCTCAACAATAGTGATGGTTAGGTTGTATTGGTAACATTGAAGGGAACCAATTGGAATGGTCACAGGGATATGGTATCTAGGAACATACAAGGTTTAGAATGAAGGGTTAATGACTTAAAGCAAAGAACATCAGGTGAGTTGAGATGCTGACAGGGAAACCAACATGTGGATAAGAACATCTGCTGGCATTTACTATGCTAAAAACCACAGGAAACAGATTTACAAATGGAAATTTCCAAAATTCCCATCCCTGCCCTATAAAACTCTCAAACTCACCTTGGCTGCCATACAGCTTCCATTCCTTCGGACAGAATTACTTGTTGTAATCAAGGAAATCAGGAAGAATCTCCTCCTGGGAGGGGAGTCTCTTCTTTCTTTCATTTTCATGTTGCCTCAGCCAATCCTGGCCTAACAAAACACACAAAGGAGAAATGCACTGAGTTCTGCAGCTTGTCATTTTCTCAATGTAAGGCCATCCCAGGAGAATAGAAAAAAAATCTCACCCTCAGGCAGCCACGGTGTCTCTGCTATGTCTGAGCTACATGCTCAGACAGTTAAACGGTTTGTGAGGCCATAGGAGAACAGAGTTGGAGGGGGTGAGCAGCCTGCCTTGCTTCTAGCTGCTCTCTGTGTGCCTGAGCAAACTGCATGGCATGGAAGGAGGAGGGCTCCTTGACCTTGCCCAATGAATTTAACTGGGCATTTGTCAGGACTTTCAAAACTTCTCAATGTCAAAACAAGAGAGTTCAGGCTTCAAGACTGCAACAAAAGGAGACGGTCTTTTGAACAGAAAGCTGCAAGACAGATTGATTTTACCCTAAACTCACTTGCTCACCAGCTTTTGAATGTCTGCCAAATATTTCAGGGTTCTTCAAGGTAACCAATACAACTGATTCACTCATATCCCAACTCCCACTTGCCAGTATTTTCAAGGCACACTGTATTGAGATAATGACTATATACACGGTTTAGTAGCATATGCATATATACCCTCTCTATTTGCTAAAACCAGAAAACAATCAGACAAAGAGACTTTTCTATTATTCTTTAGGATGAAATATGCATCGTAAGAGAAATTTGTCAGAATAGGGATTTCTGTAAATGTACCTTTCCTTAGCTACTGCTGAAAATTGCATCTTATTTCTTACACCCATTTCCTGTCTATATTACCTAATAAGTTATGGAAATGGACATTCAAAAGAAAGTACTAGTATTTACCTCTGTAGATCTTTCTACTATCTACTCTATAGAAAAGAATTAGAGGAAGTCTTGCATATTACAGTGAAATAGTTCCTCTCACCTACTTATGTCACAGGCCAGGCAAGTTAGCACTTGTCTGTAATCCCAGCACTTGGATTGCAAGGAAAGAATAGTTCCATTAATTCAAGGGCAGCCTGGGGCTACATAGACCTGTCTGAAAAACATTTTTTCTCTCTGTTTTACATTCATTTGGCCTACAGAAAGTTCCTGGAGCTAGATATACAACAATATTTTTTAAAATAATATTAATTTTGCTAAATTTAATGATTTTGATCTCATGTGTCAACAAGCTTTTTGTATTGCAGTCAAGGAGTATATGAAGTCTAAAGCAATGATATCCATGTGTTCAGGAAAAATTTTTTTAATTTTATTTTTTATTTCTTCAAGTTACATCTCAATCAAAATCCCCTCCCTACTCCCCCCTCCAGTCACACCATCACACCCTTTTCCCCCTCAACCCACCTATCCCCTTCCTTTTTTTTTTAACTTTAAGGTATATCTTTTCCCCCCAACAGCTCCCCTTTCAGTCTAACAAATGTTTATTTCTCTTATAACAATAAATACAATACAAAGCAACAGAAATAATTATGACACAATTATGAGAGTTATATGGCTTAGCATACATTCCTGATGCCCAGTCCATATATATTTGGCACTTGACTTTAACTTTCTACTATCTAACCATCTCCATGAGTTTAAAGTTCTATATCTAACTCAGCTTTCATACTAACTTGCATCACAATTTTAAAAGCATCTTCTTAGATCCAGAACACCCTCTTAATTCCTAAACAACTCAAAATTTAGCTATGAGACTCTAGCTATCTAGTCTTCAACCACCTCAGAGACCTGAGAGGGATAAATATATCTGATTATACAGGAAGTGCAGGGCCAGCAGCTTCCAAACTAAGAAATGACATACCAGTGGCTGCCTGGACAGTTCCCATTTTCTCTCCATACATTACAGCATCAATCTTCAGCCATTTGGCCCTGTTTCTCTGACAGACATTGATTGTAAAGCAGGAATTATGAAGGCCTTGCCTACCCTGTCTTGGAAGAGATAGGCTGTCGACTTACCTGCTTCCAAGTTTTGTCCTGTTTGGACAGCATTCTGTCTACAGTTGAAGCAAGGGATTTTTCTTGCCAAGAGAGATAGGCTTGCCATTAATTCAACCATCTCCAGTTGGAGATTCTTCGATGCTCACCTTCTACTTGGAGTAGAATAGAGAGTGCTGTCAGGAACTGACATGTCTCAATATCAAAAATTCCTAAGTAAGAAAACATCTTTGAATGCCATATTCTGCAGTTCTCTTGAAGTTTTTGAAGACCACCTATCTATCTCTTATATTTGGATAAGCAAATGTTGATTGTCTCTTAGCAACTTGATTTCTGATTAGCTTAGAAAATAACTGTGATACACTGTCCTAGAACCTAACAAAATGACATGCTTGAATGACTATTAGTTTGCATTTCTTAATTATCCTAAACAGTTTATGACAGTTGGCAGCAAATGGCCAAAACTTCACATTTCATTTTTAAGCATTACCTAGGTACAATACCTTAAAAAGAGTTAACCTTAATTTTGCATCAATATACAAAGATCAATACCTATGTAGCCCAATAGAATCTTAATTTTGTATCAATATATAAAGGTATAAGGGCATATTCAATAATCAACCTTTTTTTCTTTATCATTCCTATATTATATCTATGTCCCATTTTTTCTCAAGTCTGTTCCCCCCCTACATAGGAGAGAAAGAAGGATACAGAAAAGAAAAAAGAGAAGTCCCTGGTTCTAACCTCCAAAACCTATTTAACAAGACCATTTAACAGCTTGTAATCTCTCCCCCTAAATAACAAGATTATCTATAACCCATCAAATGACCAAAGGTGGGGAAAACACTCACCCCAACCTCTAAAGATGGGATGTTGAGGCTGTCTTAAAATGACTTTCTGCTGATTTGGGATGTAGTAAACCTGTTTGGAGCCCAAATAAGAATGGAAAAAATGGTTTAAAATGTTAATAGAATCATTTGATGTTCATCCTTTTGTGCTCAGCTATTTAAATGTCCTAAGAAGTTTGTAGACAGAAACTGAACTTCAGGGCTTTACAGTCTGTGGAGCTGAACAATCTTAGCGATTTTGAGTTGTTGTGGTTGTAGACTTTTGAGGAAGCAGCTATTGAGGAAGTCTGTGGGGCTGGATCATCTGGGCTACTTGTCTTCTTTGGTGTCTGATCTGTTTTCTTCTGAGGTTTCCGTTGTCTAGTTGTCCCTGGATTCCTTGGATGGATGCTTTAAATCTCCTGGAAAGATAAGAACAGAGCCCTGCCCTAATCCTAACTCTGGGACACTACCTTTTTTTTTGGGGGGGGGGAATCAAGTAATTTTTTCCTGGAGCAAATTTGGTTTTTTGACAATATAAAAAGTATTATCTTTCAATTGAGATCAAAAATGAAATTATTTTGATATTTTGGAACTAAACAAACCTTAAAGTGTATATATTTTGAGATCTCAAAGGACAATTCACTTTGAATTTCAGCATGCCTTTTGTGAATAGCTTTTAAACTCAAATCCTTCCAAATCCTATGTGCCTGTCTCTGCATTCTAAGTATTGGAATCAAAGACATGTGGTTCCCAACTGATGGGATTAAATATGTGCTCCACCACCCCTGGATCGAAGTTTTTCTCTATTTAGCGCTTGCTTTGTGTCAGGCTGGCCTTGAACTCTGAGATCTGCAGATTTCTGTCTCTAGTGTGTTGGGATTAAGAGTGCATCCTTCTCAAATGATGGGATTAAGGGTGTGTACCATCACCTCCCTGTTCCTTGTAACTCTAGAATTTATAAGACAACTAACTCTACAGTGATCCTCCTGTCTCTGCTGGAGTTAAAGGCATAGGCTAACACCACATATTTCATATATTTTACCTTAGCTCCAAATTTTTTCAACTCTTGCAGGTTTAGAAAACCAGGTTGAACTGCAGTAACCTATAATTTATTTACAGTATTTTAAACCTCTTACCTGCTTTTTAATGACAAACCATGAAAATATCCTCTATATCTACAAAAAAAAAAACTTTTAAGCTACTATCAAGTTTGTGTAAGCTATGTGGACACCTGCAGTCTAACATTCTACTCTGAAATTAAGGCCATTTTCCTTTCATGCCAGTAAGGCAAGTATACCTTTGGCAAATTATAGTTTCAAAATTGTGTATTGTATTTTTATTATATTTTTTTCAGCTTATTAACTCTTTTCTTTAAAAAGTATTATTTTGTTTTCTCAAGTTACTTCTAGAACATAGTTTCCTCCCTCCTCCCCTCCTGACCCCTCCCTCTCTCATGCCTTCCCTCCCTTTCTCCTTCCCTCCCTCCCTCCCTCCCTCCGTCCCTCCTTGTTCCTCTACTTGGTACTCTCATTCTCCTCAGATGAGGTGGGCCCTCACATATCATACTCCCTCAGATCTTCAGTCATGTGAGGGCCAAGAGCTTCTACTTGTACTGGGGCTTGATATGGCACACCATCTATGGTAAGGTGTTCCACTAACCTGCAGCAGATTCCATGACTCACTGCTGGGTGAAATGTTTCCTAGGATAGATATCCTAGGTTCCTATCTATTTGTTTCTGTGGGTTGTAGGATGGTTATCCTGTGATGTATGGTTAATATCAACTTATAAGAGAGTACATACCATGTTTATCTTTCTGGGACTGAGTCAGCTCACTTAGGGTGAGCCTTTCTAGCTCCATCCATTTGGTTTCAAATTGCATGATTTCCTCATTTCTGATAGCTGTGTAGTATTCCATTGTATAAATATACCACAGTTTTTTTTATCCATTCTTCAGTCGAAGGACACCTGGGTTGCTTCCAGTTTCTGGCTATTACAAATAAAGCTGCTATGAACATTATTGAGGCAATGTCCTCGTGGTTTCGTTTCGAATCTTTTCAATATATGCCCAAGAGGGGTATGGCTGGGTCTTGAGGTAGAATTATTCCCAATTTTCTAAGATATCTCCAGATTGATTTCCAAAGTGGTTGCACAAGTTTGCACTCCCACCAGCAATGGGGGAGTGTTCCTCTTTCTTCACATCCTCGCCAGCATGTTTTATCATTTGAGTTTTGATCTTAGCCATTCTGACAGGGTTGAGATGGAATCTCAGAGTTGTTTTAAGTTGCATTTTCCTGATGACCAAAGATGTTGAACATTTCTTCAGGTGCCTCTCGGCCTTTAGAAATTCCTCTTCTGTGAATTCTCGATTTAGCTGTGTACCCCATTTATTGATGGGGTTATTTGATTTTTTGGGGGGATGTTTAATTTCTTCAGTTCTTTATATCTTTTGGATATTAGCCCTCTGTCAGATGTGGGGTTGGTAAAGATCCTTTCCCAGTCTGTAGGCTGTCATTTTGTTCTAAGGACAGTGTCTTTTGCATATCTTACTGAACACAGAGAGTCAAACTACTACTTAACTAGTGCCTTCACCCCTACTGACTAGAGTTCATGGCACAGAAATGTACTCTGCATGCTACCAGAGGAGAAAGGTAAGCATCAACCCCGCTACAAATCCTGCAATCTACAACAGTGACCTACCTGCATTATATGCTGTTGTGATGGTGGCATGAATGTTGTGGGAGTAACAAACCACTATTTCATTGGACTTAAGGTCTACCTCTTGAGCGGGAACCCATGCCTGACACTGCTCAGGTCACAAGAACCTGAGACTAGATAGGCTATTGGCCTAGAGCAAAACCAAATACTATTGTTCTACTAAAGGAACATAACAATAAAATCACTTCTAAAGACATTCCACTATACAGTGCCTCACTCTGCCATTATCAGAGACCCATCTCTTTCAGTAGATGGGAACTAATACAGAGGCCCAAAACTGAACAATGTGCAAAGAGTGAGAGACTGTTAAACATTCAGTCCTAAATGGTATATGTTCATCAAACCCCTTCCCTCAGGGTTCAATGAACTATCAGGAAGAGGAAGTAGAAAGATTGTAAGATCCAGACAGGATGGAACACACCAAAGAAACAACATCCTCCAGATACAGTAGGAGTGACACACATAGGAACTCAAAGAGACTGTGGTAGCATGTACAGAGCCTACACAGATCCAAGACAGACAAGGTTCCAGCACTAAAAGGGAAGTGGACATGAGATCCCAACCCTGAATAAGAAGCCATCTTCAATTGACAACAACTTGCAAAGGAAAATGGAGTCTCACTGGATAAACAAACAATGGTTTTAGATCAGCCCTCACGCCCAGCAGTAGAAAACCAACACAAAACAAACTCAATAGTGTTTTTTTTTTGTAGATTTTTTTTCTGTCTCATATTGCTTTGTTTGGGTATTTTTATCTTACTGGTCATTTGCCTGTATATTATGATTTCTGATTTTGTGTTTGTATGGGAGGGTCCCTCATGCTTTTTTTTTTTTTCCTATTCTGGTTTGTTTTGTTTTGTTTTTATTTATCTATTTTCTAAAAAGAAAGAGAAAGAAAGCATAGAGTCAGATGGATAGGGAGGTGGGAAAGATCTGGGAGAAGGTGGGGGAAAGGAAATCATAAGAATACAGTATATGAGTTTTCAATACAAATAAATTTTAAAGGAATTTTAAATATATTTGAAAAATTGGGCCAACAGAAATGTGAAGATAGGTACCAATAGCAAAGCGGAAAATAACAGCTAGGCTTACAAGTAAAGAGTGAATTTGGAAATCAAGAAGAAGGACAGACAGATCAAGGGGGCAGAGGCAATAAGAAGGGGGAGAAGCAACAGCAGGCTTATTTTCTAAAAATGCAGAGTAAAATTGCTAGATATGGTGGTTTGAATAGGAATAGTCCCCCATACACTCATATATTTTAATGCTTGGTCACTAGGGAGTGGCACTATTAGGAGGTGTGTTCTTGCTGGGGCAGACATGGCTTTGTTGGAGAAAATGTGTCACTGAGGGTGGGTTTTACAGTTTCAAATGTTCAAGCTGGGCCCTCAAAGTCACTCTCCCTTCATGCTGCCTGTGTGTCTGGATGTAGAATCCTCAACTCCTTCACCAGCACCATGTCTGCCTGCACCATGCGTCCTGCCATGTTGATAATGGACTAAACCTCTCAACTGTAATCTGGCCCTAATTAAATGTTTTCCTTCCTAAGAGTTGTCATGATCATGGTGTCTCTTCACAGCAATAGAACAATGACTAAGATACTAGGTATGATTGATTAAAATGAGTTTTTCCTATCTGCTTCTTCATCTTGCAAAGCAATACCTACTTTCCTTGCAGTGACAAAAATCTGACAGTAGTTCTCCTAAGTCAAGTGATCCAAGTGGAGCCCATATCAATGGGTAACCCACGGCCTGTGTCTCCTGGGAGGAGGCATCATTACTTCTGTACTTTCCCTGTCAGAGCCATGAAGAGCCACCAGACAGTCCCGGACACAGTTATTCTGTCTGAGATGTACTCTGTCCTCCCCAAAAATGTCATTGCACTGAATTCCAAAGGAAGTCAGAGAAACTACTCCAGATGGGAAAGAAGCGGGACATAACAACTGAAAGTAATGCACGCTCTGCAGAAAATGATCTGGACATGTGATAAAAATAGGAAGGAGGGCTAGGTGGGATAAATGCACTGCTTAGTCATAAGTTCCTGATTTGAAATACTGTGTAGTGTTGATTCCTATTCCAGCCACTGCGACTCTTGGCTCTAAAACTAAAAGAAACCAGGTAGGGAAAGCACTGTGAGATGAGGTAAATGGGATCCAATCAAATGGCATGAAAATACCTGCAGTTGTCCCTCAGCATCTGTGAGAGAGGGTTAAAGGTCCACCCCATCCCCAACAGATACAAAAACCCACAGGGGCTCAAGTTTCTCACATAATATGGTGTAGTGTTTCCATTTTACACACACACACACACACACACACACACACACACCTGTATACTTTAAATCATCTCTAGGAGATTTGAAGTGCCTATCACAATTAAATGCTATGTAAACAGTTGTTACACTGTTTATGGAACAATATAAGCATATGTTCAGGACAGATGATGGCTTACAATGTGTGTTGTGATTACTTAAGTGTGTATATGCAGAACACAAATATGGAAGACCAACTACAAAGATGTTACATGACAGGGAAAATATGAAAACATCTAAAATAATGGCATAATAGAAGGCTAATGGAAGCCAGAGTCTGTGTGTCTGTCCTTTCCCCATTCCCTCTCCACCCCTGACCAGGGCTCTAGGACCAAGCCCCACCTGTCCTGGCTGTTTTCACTTTCATGATGCCATAGAGAGCTTTCTTTTCCTCTTCTCTCTTCCTGCCCTGCATGTGTTTTACAGTGTGACACACACCGAAAAGTAAGAGAAATACTTGGTCATGAACTGGAGGTTTTCACAATTACAAGACTAAAGAAACCTTCTCTCTTTTTCAGTGTATTGTCTCTGGCATTTAATCACCATAACAGAAAGCTAATAAAAGCACCACTCTTTGCTGCTGTTGTTATTTTTTTCATACAATCATCTCAACAGAGTTTCCCCTCCTTCCACTCCTCCTAGTTCACACACACACACACACACACCTCCCTTCTCACCAAGATCTATTTTTCCTCAGTTTCCCTTAAGAAAAGAGCAGGCCCCTCAGGGATATCAACTGAACAAGGCATAACAAAGTACAATAAGAGTAGGTACAAGTCCTCCTGTCAGGGCTCAGTGAGACAAGCCATCAGGAGGGAAAGTGCCCCACATCCAAACAACAGGCTAACAACATAACACATGTGCAAAGGACCCAGCACAGACCCAAGTAGGCTCTGTGATTGTCACTTCAGGCTCTGTGAGCCCCTACGAACCCTAACTAGTTGATTCTGTGGGCCCTGTTCTCCTGATGTCCTCAATCTCTCTGGCTCTTATAATTCTTCCTCCCTCTGTTCCTTGAGGTTTCCCAAGCTCTGAGGCAGGGGACCTGATGGAGGTCTCCAATTTGGACTCCCACTCTGCTTAATGTTTGGCTTTGGGTCTCTGCTTCATCTGCTCCAGTCAGTTGCCAGAGGAAGCCTCTCTGATGATGATAGGTCTAGGCAACGGTTTATGAGTATAGCAGAATGTAATTCGGAATCATTTCATTGACATTTTTCTTATCTTAGGTCTCAGGGCTATCCAGCCTCAGGTTCTTGATCATCAGTGTAGTGTCTGGCATGGGCTCCCTTTTGTGGTGTGGGCCTCAAATTAGACCACGCATTGGTTGGTCACTCCTACAAGTCCTGCTCAGGATAGATTGTAGGTGGAAGGTTTTATGGCTGGGTTGGTGTTCCCGTCTCAGCACTAGAAGTTGCCTGGTTGCAGAAGATGGCCAGTTCAGGCTCTGAATCTTAAGAACACAGAAAGCTTCCATGAACAAAAAGCTATGGTAGCTGCACAGGTAAGCCTCTCTTTACCGGAGCATCTTTCTTCACAGTGCAGCTGTGCATCACTGAGGAACTAATGCTCGCAAAGTATCACTGAGAAAACTTACAAATCTCTAGTTCTTTGAGATGTGACTTTGCTAATGTAAACAAATGTGAACAACGAGAGAGCAGATTCCTGTTTTCATTGTGTGTATTGCTTTGTAACTCATCTACAGAATCCTATTTCTTTTTAAAAGGTTACCTAAATCAACGATTGCCTCATTAAATCAATTTCTGCCCTGATTCAAATGTACCAAATTCAATGCTATGTTCAACTAGTGTTGATAGTATGTTGGCCACAACCTGCCAGTTGACATATATGTTTAATCTGGTCTATTTTTTTTAACGAGGCAAATTTTTTTATATAAACATTTACAAATGCAGTTTGAACCATACAGGGCTTTTTGGCTTTTAAAAATCTATTTGTTTTTATTTCTATGTATGAATGTCTTGCCTGCATGTGTGGTATATGTGTACTACACATGTGTCTGGTGCCTGCAGAGGCCAGAAGAGAGTGCTGGATGCCCTGGAACTGGAGTAATACACATGGTTGTAAGCAGTCATGTGGGTACTGGGAATCGAACCCAGGTCCTTTTCAAGAGCACCAAGTGCTCTTAACTGTTGATCCATCTCTCCAACTCCCATGGTTTTATTGTGATGATGATTTTTTTAAAAAGAGTTTGAGAATTTTCAGATTGCAATTCTCAGCAAAGCCTCTGAAATTTACTGGAAAGAATGGCAGACAATTCTGACTGCTGATTACAAACACAAGCCCTGCTCCCTTTTTGGTATCAGAACACCAGATTTTATACAGGAAGATGGTGGATGAATAAGAAACTACATTTTCTACCCACAACCCTTTCAGCTATATGAGTCATGTGATGAGTCTGAAAATGAGCAAAATGTATATATGAGACTTGAAGGGCAAAAATTTAAGTGGCTATCTCTCAGTAGTCATATAAGTATTCTGGGACTCATTTTTTATTCTTATATATTTATTCTTTTTTTTTCTATTTTCTACAGTAGATATGATGGCTGGTGCACCAGAGGTCAGCAAGGGCAATGCGGTAACTTCAAGGTGGAAGCTATCATGGCAGAGATAAAAGGGAAGACCCTAGGCATGGAGTTTATTTTCAGACTTCTTTTATGTGAGTACAAAACAAACCTGCACCTTGATTAGAATATTGTTATTTGGGGTAGGGGATTCTATTTTTGCATTTGAATCTTATTATAAGTGATAGGATATTTGTTTTGATATTTACTAACTAATGTTCTAGCAAACAATTCTTTTGAAACCGCTAACTAAGGATACAAGTGATGTGAAGAGGTAAATGGGGAATGGAGTGGGGAGTCTTAACTGAAGAGGGAGGAGGGAGGTCAGTATAGAAGGAGAAGAAGGAAGGAGAAAAAAAATAACATCAAAGGTGTTTTTAAAAGCCATAGGAAATCATACTACTTTGTGTTTATTTAAAATTACATATAATACATATAAATGTATGTATACACAGACACACACACACATTATTAAAATGACGTTTTTCCAGTTGGGGAGATAATGCTATACACAAGGCCATAGTCTATCTACAGAAACCCGGGGCCAGGCATGAGAAACTTCCTTTTGAGTCAGGTCAGGGGAGTCCAAGAGACTCCCAAAACAATACAGGATAGCACCTTATTTGGTGGCCTCCAAGAGGTTAAAGGTAAGCTCCTATTGCTAAAGAGACCAGGTACTTTAGGTACAGAACTTCGAGCCTTTGAGCTGGATCTGACCTGGAAGACTCCACCTGAGGACTAGCTTTCACAGTCCTGGAAGGTGCTGTGCAACCTGCCAAAGGAGAAAAGCAATCCGTAGTCCTACCCAGCTGTGATGCCTATGAACCACAACAATGACCAGCACAGGAAAATACACCTAAAGGTGCAACAGTGGCACTTGTATCTTGGAAATAACCATTGAAGCCTAATGAACTTAAAGCCTGCTCAACAGGAGGAAAATTATGCCTGGTACTGGAAACCTAGTCAACTATCCGGGACTAGTGAGATCGTGGATCTTGGAGAAGACATACTACTGCTGCTTTGTTAACCAGCATAATTCCTAATTGCATTCTAAATACCTATCCTTAAACCCACAGAAAGAGTCTTTCTCATTTCTGCTTCCAGCGGGCCAGTGTAGTTCCAAGATGGTGGCAGCAGCGTTGTACATGTCTCTGACGCCTTGGCTGCTAGGCTGGGCTCTCCTACGGATGGGGCGGCCCACAGCGAGGAGCATTCAGCTCACATGTGGAAGGCCCTCACCTACTTCAAGGCGCTGCCTGGGGTGGGAGTGAGCATGCTCAACCGTTTTCCTGAAGTCGCACGAGAGACCGAGTTTGTTGCTTATCCCTATCTCCACATTAGGACCTAACCGTTCCCCTGGGGAGATGGTACCCATACCCTCTTCCATAACCCTCATGTGCAGGCTATGAAGAGAACTTGGACCTTCCCTAGACAACAAGGGACAACAAGACTGGTTTGGACCACTACTCTGCGTGTGGACCACGAAAGAGCATTGGATGCTGTAAGGGTCCAAGAATCACTGAAGGAAGACCCCAGACTCAACTAGTATGCAAAAGCAAGGAGCGTTTATTCTGCAGAATCAGCCTACATGCAGGGGTCAACCATTCCTTGAAAATGAGGACCTTGGAAGGAGTTCGCAGGCCCCTTTTAAAGGCACTTAGGGGAGTGTCCATGGCGAGAGGTATTTGCTTAATTTTTGATTGGCCCTAACTTTGAAGTAGGAAGGATTAACCTTATAGGGACTTTTTCTTTGTCTAACTTCTGTCTCTGGTCAGATATCAGGCTGACTGTTGATGGGTCACCCTTGATCTTTGGGTTTTTTCCCCCCAAGAAACCTGGCCTACCCTTCAGAGAAATTGAAACTTGAAGGCACAAGATGGAGGATTTTTTGTTTGTTTGTTGGGTTTTTTTGTTTGTTTTTTGTTTTGTTTTGTTTTGTTTTGTTTTTAATTTAAAATGGAGGCCAGGTACTTTCAAAAGCTAAGCTAATCTTTTCTTGTATCAAATGGTGACCCTCACACTGAGCTTCCATCCCTTTGCTTGTAAGAGGAGATGGCTTAAATAAATAACTTAAACTTAGAAAAAAAAAATTGTGTTTCTCACCCCACATCAAAGAAGGTAATGTTTGCAGCAGACAGAGACAATTACAGAATACCACAGCTGGTCAAAACAGGGAGTCCAACTGATCCTGAGGTGCCCAATGGATATGTCTACAACCCAACTGCTGCACCCAAGGCTCAGGGAACACTGTGGAAGAGGAGGCAGAAAGATTGTAAGAGCCAGAGGGCCAAGAAGTTTTCCGTAAGAAATAACAGTGAACCCACACTCATGATACCACAACAATATGATGGCTTAAACAAAAGCTGAACAATGATAACACAATAGACCTAGCAGTGTGGAAAGGGGAGATCTCATGGGGCCCACTCCTAGATAAAGGCCAGCCAACACCTGCTGAGAGAAGGAGAATTATGCTCCTACAGGGAGGTACCCCTAATTTGTTTATTCAATACCAAATAATCAGGTCTAAAATACTTATGCACACTAAGCTCCTTCAGGTTGTATTTATGTATTGATGCCCTTGTATATGTAATTAATAAATAAGACAAGGGGAATATGAACTAGAGAGGCAGTAAAGGGCAATTTGAGAGGGGTTGAATGGAGGAGAGAGAGAAGAAATGATAAAGATAAACTTGATTTTTTTATTGCAAAGCATTAAAATAACTTGGGTGGGAAAAAATAATTCTGCTTTAAAAATCACACATTCAACATTTATACTATTTGTCATTAAAAATGACAGATTATATCAGCTTGTGTTGTTGGACTACATAAAGAAAGGTGGTATTATCAACAATGCCTAAAGTAGCTAGAAATCATTATTTTTACTCCACTGAATAGAATAAGACGTTGACTCACTAAAGGGAAATAACAATGGTGGCTAATATACTATAGGACACATTGTTATAAACTGTCTCCTCCATGTATAACCATATTCCTATGAACAGGTATCTCCCACTTACACAAGGGCAGAGAGGTCTCATCAGAATCACAGTCTAACAGTCTGCACACAGAGCCTGCAAATTACCATACTAAACAAATCAGAGGCTCAGAAAGGATTTTCAATGATGTCTCGAGGATGACACAAATCAAAAATGCTAGAACTGAAATGCAGGCATTCTGGCCCAGGTTTTCTTACTCTCTTAAATCAGGTCTGATATTAATCAGGTTTCCCAATTAACCATACTTTTTTAAAGGGAATTTTAAAAGCATAAATAGCATTAAAAGATAAATGAAACTTTTGAATAATTAAACATATGCTCAAATATATTATTATTATTCAAAGGATTCAAGAAAGGTGGTCTCCCTTACTTCTATATAAGGATTTCTGATTCAGTGGGAGCTAATCCAACATTGAACAGTTCAAACGTAACTCTATCTATACTCAGACTTATACCTAGTACGTGTGTGTGTGTGTGTGTGTGTGTGTGTGTGTGTGTGTGTGTGTGTG
>CAJQZJ010009649.1:22632981-22649948 GCA_907164525.1 Lophiomys imhausi | reverse complement strand
CTTCTTCTTCTTCTTCTTCTTCTTCTTCTTCTTCTTCTTCTTCTTCTGACAAATATGCAGCACAGGAGGTTACCTCTATAAGTCTACTCATCATTTAATTACCACTTATGTTTTGGCTAAGTTTGGTATTCGATTTGTTTCTGAATTATTTATTTGTGTTCCTATACAATTTTTATTTTATGTTAATACTTCTTTTGTATTAGTGTATCATAGTTATACACAATGAAGAGCTCTGTTGTGGCATCTTCATGTTTGCAAAGACCACACTTTGATCACATTAGTCATCTCTTACGTCTTCTCTTCTGTCCCTCGCTCCTTCCTGCACCCCTCCCCTAGTCCTCTTCTTATTTTTACATATTCTTCCCCGTTTCCACATGTTAGGGAAAACATGATACTTGAATTTTAAGAACATTTGTAGGTTAAAGATTTGAACTCTTTCCTGGTTGTGTTAGCTTTTTGGTATTTTTGCATGTATACAACAAGTTAATCTTGCATGTGCCATGTGTGTTCAGGTACATGTATGTGGGGGTCAGAGGACAACTTCAGAGGCCAGGCCTCAGGAGCCACCCACCCTTTGTTTACTATTTTGAGGCAGGGTCTCTCATTGGTCTGGAACTCTCCAAGGAGGTTAGGCTCTCTTACTGGTGAGCTCCAGGGATCCGCCTGTGTCCACCTCTCCAGTTTTGGGATTACATATGTGCACCACCAGGCCTGGCCTTTTCCTTGTGGGATCCAGGGTCAAACTCAGACTCCTGTACTTGCAAGTCAAGCATTTTCTAGCTGAGCCAGCTCCATAGCCCACAAGTTACCTTTAAAGAAGTATTGTCGTCTGGAGTTTCTCCTTAAAAGTTCTCCTTTGACTTCGCTTTTCATTTTAAGATGACAAGTTTTTACTTAGATTTTTCTTCCAGTATTTATTTCTAGGTTTCATTTTATATGATGACATTTCTAAGTCCTGGGGGTTTCACTTTCATGTGAGATGTCAGCCCATGATCCAATTTGTTTTCCCCTCAAATTTCTCTCCATTCAGTGTAATAGCCACGTATTTAATAGGCTGATTTTCCCTTTATTGTGGTTTGGGGTACTTCTTTACCCACATGAGTTTTTCTGGAGTTGATCTTTTTCTTCCTCCCTTAGCCCCCTCTCTGCTTAGTTTTCTGTTAACACAAACTAGAGTCACCTAGAAGAGGGAACCGCAATTGAAACAATTGCCTCTATCAGATTTGCCCATAAACAAGATCATGGGCATTTTCTTAATTAATGATTGGTGTGGGAGGGACCAGTCTCCTGTGAGTGGTGCCATCCCTGGGTTGTGATCCTGTGTTGTATAAAGAAGCACCAAGAAGAAACCAGCTAGCACGGTTCCTCCATGCTTCCTGTTTCAGTCCATGCCTCCAGCTCCCTGCTTGAGCTCCTGCCCTGGCTTTTCTTGAAGATGGATTCTAACTTATAAGCCATATCACCATTTTCCTCTCCAAGTTGCTTTGGTCATGGTGTTTGTCACAGCAATAGATATAAACTAAAGCAGAGCCCACTTCTCTGTTTTAGTCTGTCCTGTCACCTAATATCAAGTTCCTCTATAACAACTTAATAAAGGCACATTCTTCTGTCTTAACTGTTGCTGATCTTTCTTGTAACAAGCTTCGGGTTTTTGTTTGTTTGTTTGTTTACTATTTTCATGTTTATTTGTACACCCAAATACACTTTTGAATGTATAATTATTCAAGCTAAAAAGGATGCTGAGGTGTGTTTATTAGTATTGTGTTAAAGGTATAATTTTAAATTGAAAAAATTAACATAGTTATTATTCTAAGCTGTGTATGCCCAGTCTCTCTACACTCATTTAGTTATTTTCTTTCATGTGCTGGGGAACATATTCTTAACAAACTCTACCTATTCTAATTAAATTATACAAGTGTAATTGTATTGCATTGTATTGTATTGTATGTAGACATTGTGAATGGGATTTTTTTTTTTTGTAAACTCTGTGTTCTTTGTAACTGTTAGGACCTGTAAAGTATAAGCTACTGACTTAAAACCCAACTGTCAATTAAACTGTCTGTTTATTCTAATCCAAGTGTAAGCCAAGTATTTGGTGTTAAATGGAAATTGGTCTGGAATAAAAATTTAATATTCATAAACCTAAAAGAATTTACAGGAAATAGATAAATTAATCATAATGATAGATTTACTTTTACTCAAATATTAAATGTGACAATGTAAAAAATATAATGTAATATATATATAATTTGCTTTAATCTAATATATCCAAAATACTATCACTTCATTATGTTATGTTTTATATAGATAGTTATATAAAAATTGTCATGAGATAGCTTCATTGATTATTTATGCTAAGTTTTACAAGTATGCTAGGTAAGTTGTATTTGTAATGCATCTAAATTTGTGCAAGCCTGCCTCACATGCTCAGTAGTTGCAGCTGGCCACATTCCGGGACAACAGAACTATGGGTAATACCTGTAGCGTGTCCTAACATGTTACAATTGGCTCAGATGTTCCACTTCATAGTGAAAACCATGGCTCAGACTTACTAAAAAAATACATACATAGAGATCAGGCCTTCGACCTTCCTTCCTTACAGCTTATTCTAATGAATTGTAACAGGAAGCAATCGCATGTCCTTCTAACGCTCATACTTTATGTTAGTGCCTCAACAGTAGGTTTGGATGGCAGTTTAGGGATTTGACACGAGTACATTGTGGCATCCTGTCCTTTAAAAATCTGTCATTTTATTTTTGGTTTTTAAGAATTTAATAACAAAATTTATTCTGTTAATTTAATAAACAAAAGTCATCTTTCTTACCATCTTATTCATTTTTATTTCATTGGTAACACACATGTAAAAAATAGATGTAACTTTTGACCATGTGCTTTTGTGTAAGGCACTTTTCACCTTCACCCTTGTTGGTCTGAAGGACTGTAGAACTGGGCTTCATGGATTATTGAGACCTCTAATTAACCTGGCAAAGAGAACTGTCAGTGTTAAGTTAAACCTTAATTCATTATGTTGTGCACACTATCTTTGAAGATGACTGATCTTGATCCTTCTGGGACCATGCTTGATGGTATCAGGTTAGTCGGGTGACAGATAGTTCAGGCAGACACTGCTAAGAAAGCCAAAGCCAGACTATGTTCTAGACCAGGGAACCACGGGTCTAATCCTATACTTAGATGGAGTATAGGATTGGCTTTAATAAAGCAAGCAAACTGAGGTGTGCAGGGGTGAATCCAAGGGTTGCTTTGTCTTGACTCCAATTTGGAAGAGTTGAGCGTGTAATAATTGGCTTAGGCCAGGTCCAATCTCTGCTTCCCAAGGTAAGAGAACGTGGTATGAAAGAAGTTTCCATCCAGCCACTATGGCCATCTTTTCTCCTCTTGTCACCTCCTAACTCCCACGGAGAGTTAGCCTAACTCCCATCTTGATCATCAACAGAGCTCTGACTTAACACTCAATGAATGCTGGTTTTTCCTGCATCCTTTCCAACATTTGTTGTCAGATTTCTTTCTGAGTCAGATAGCCATTCTGACTCAGAAGAGCAAATTTGTACGGCCATGCAGTATGGAGTTTTCCTCCAAAAAGAACTACTGTATGACTCATCTATACCACTCCTGGACAGATACCCAAAGGACTCCATATTCTACCACAGAAAAACAATTACATTCATGTTTTCTGCTGATATATTCACTATGTTAAAGAAATGGAACCACCCAGGAGGTCCGTCAGCAGATGAATGGATAATGACAGTGTGGCACATATATACAATGGAATATTATTCAGCTATGAAGAAAGATGAAATCACAAAATTGTCAAGAAAGTGGATACATCTGGGAAATATAATATTTAGAGTGTTACCCAAACCCCAAAACACAAATACACATGTGCTCTATCATATGTGGATCTTGGTTATAATGTATATGTGCATGTATACGTAAACAGGTATAAGTGTGAAGAAAGTTTTAGAAAGAGACAAGAAAGGGTAATGATTGGTGACTAGGAAGGATAAGGATGGTGTGTAGAAGGACACATGGGACTGGGAAGAGGAAAAGAAACTAGGACAGGAAAGCCACAAGGGGGAAACAGAGGCAGCAGGGAGCATGGGAAAGAGGAAGGAGGCACACAAGAACACACTCTGAGAACTCCGTGATTGTATGGAACAAGTTATATGATGCTTTTAATTTATCCGAGGCGGGGGGATTTATAATCTGAAGTTTTCCTCATTTTTCTTTGGTTTAAAATTATCAAATCATTCTATTATAGTGCTATTTAATATGTAGATTGCATCGATATACATAAAATAAAGTGTTTTTAAAAGTAAAACTATTTACACACACAAAATGGATGCAAACACCTTGCCACCATTTCTCCAGCCTGTGATGGTGATTGTTGGAGCCCCTGTTCTTCACCCAATGTGCTGGTTCCTAACACAGAGTGGACTCCAAGCTTTTGCAAATGTAAGTAATTTCTGTGCTGACCCAGACAGACCTACCAAGGCTTCTGGATAACTCTGCATTTTCTCCACCGCTGTTCTTGGGCATCTAAACACACTGACCTCAATTGGCAGAACATGGGCTCTAAGGGCGTCCATCACGCACGGCATCCATCACGCATGGCCATATCAACTGGCTCCCTTCTGCTCCCATGGTGTTGTCAGTAGCTGGGACCAACTGACCCTCTAAGGACTGTGTCTGAAGTATCTTCAGTAACAAGATCTTAACTTTTTTTTTTTGAAGCCAACAGAAAAGGGGAAGTTCTGAATTATTAGTTCAGTTTAACACCAGATAGTCACTTATTCCTGTCCTTTCTTTTCAATCAGAAAAGAATCATTGTACAGGTTGACTTTTTGTTAACTACAAAGTGAATATAATTAGCAAAGGAAAAAAAATTAAAGCCCTCTCAATTTCCCCAGATGACAAGTTGAATTTCCCCTGGCCCTACTAAGTCCCTCTCCCTAAGGAGCTTATAACTGGAGCTTGTGAAACACTCTCTTATAATTTTAATATTGGTTAATACCAAAGACAAAAGCTTTTAGTCTGAACTTAATAGTTTTCTTTATGTCAGGTATCTTTCCATATGTTCAACTGGAATTGTCTTTTTTTAAAAAAAAGCCACTGGAGCAACCGAATGGCATCTTCTGTGTTTGTGCTTCTTGTGTTTCTGGTCTGGTGGTTAGTAGCTGTTGGTTATAGAAACCACAAACAAGTAGAATGTGTTTGCTTCATGACATACTCCCAAGGCTCTCCTTCATTTAGTGCTCACCCATGCCTCTTTATTGCCTTGTAATGATAATTTTAATTAATTTTTTTCATATACTATATTTTGATCATATTTTTCCTCTTACCCAACTCTTCCCAGATCCTTCCTACCTACCCACCTATCCGACTTCTTGTTCTTTTTCTCAGGAAGTAAGAAGGGGATATGAGAAATAAAAATAAACAAATAAACAAGAAATAAGATAAGATAATCACTGAGTATATCAACCACACTCCAGGGCAGACTCCATGCTCAGGAGTACTTGGCCAACACAAAACAGAGTGTTCCGCTTACCATCTCACACCAGTGTCCCATAAAGAATTCCTTTGAGAGAAAGTGAGATGAGGCACTTAGAATTTCCTGCAAGCCAGGAGTGATACTGGTCCTGGCTTTCAAAAGCTGTGTGGCCTTGGGAAAGGCACTGTTAGTTGCCTTGTGGATATCAGTTTCCTCTGGCAGAAATTTAGTAACTGTCAGTAATACATCTGCCTGTTGAAAAGGGAGACCAGAAAGCCTGGTTGTACATTGGAATCTTGGGGAGCTCCTGACATGCCCGTGGGGCCCGAACCCAACCCAAAGAGTCTTATTTCACATTGGGAAGAAGAGTTGAAACAGGAGATGGAAGTGGCTTGGACTACAGGGTGTCAGTAGAGATGATGATAAAGGATCATACTGAGGATAAGGTTTGAAGGAGAGTCCAGCAAATTTGTTGATAGCAAAGGTGTAGAGTGTTGAAAAGACAGTTGAAGTTTGGGGCCTGGCACCAAATGGTGGCACCATTACTGAGCTGAACCTACCTGTACCCCAGAAAGTGTGAAGAGCTGCCAAATACGCATGACATTAGAAGGATTATTCTGCACGGGGTAGTTTTTTATTCGTGGCATGAGAAAAGTTCTTGAAGTTTTCGCTCCATCATTTTTGCTCTAGGCTGCTGGTAATCGCACACGTGTGTAGGTGTCATTGCTGAGCTTGCGCTGGGTCTTTTGAAGCTTTGCAGCCCACCAGCTGTCATTCACACATCCTGGCTGAATCCCTTCAGTGGAGGTTTCTGTCACCTTTCCCAGCCACATCCTGACAAGCTAAAGGGTGCCAGCGCTACCCTACTTGGATCTGTGCACATAACCCTTAGATCTTTGTGTCGTCTCACCTAACCAGTCTTCGGTTGTTCAATCCTGCCCATGTGCTTCCACAGCCCAGGTGTCCCAGTCACACACTCAGACTCCTGGTTCCAGTGGAGCAGAATGCTCTTTCCTAGCTTTCTTATTTTTTAGCCTGGTTCAGTACACTTGGGTGTTTTTGTATTCCAGGCAGCTACACTACCTTTCATCAGTGGGCAGACAGAGTGCTCCAGCTTTCTCCTTGGTAGACTGTATAGAGGGGAAGCTGTTGTCCGGGCACACGGGGTGTTTGTTGTTGTGTGTGCTGTGCTGATGACCCACCCGTAAAATGTTATCATTGGCAGCTAGGCTTTACTTCCTTGGCTGCATGGTTTTCTTTTTGTTGTTGTTTGTTTTTTTTTTTTTTGGTTTTTGGTTTTTTTTATAACTGAAGCATCAAGGTAGATTACTGATTCTTTATTGCAAAGTCACATTGGAGATAAGAAGCCGGTGCCAGTCAAAGGCCTGAGAATCATCCAAATAATGAAATGCAGATGATATCTGGATGATTTTGTGGCTTGTATAAAAACGTGTGAAGTCAGTTACAGCCAATTATTCATCTGCCTGTTTTTGTGTGATAAAATGCCTAAGTGCCTCTGAAGAAGAAACAATTACTGCGCCTCATGGTTGCTTATTGATATTTCCCCTGGATTTTCTAGGAGCTAGCACATTCACTCAGAGCTGGAATTCAATGTTGTCTTCCTGTAAGTGCATTGCTTCTGTAGTCATTGAAGCTAACTGTCCTCCAAATATTCATCGTGACTCAATGGCTCACTTTTCTGTGTTCCAAGTGTTGAGATCTTGATTGCTAGGCTAGCACTGTATGACTGGTTCTCCCGTGACCTTGTAAATTGTGGTTTTTCTTTTATTTTTAATGAAAATGTGATTACATCACACAAAAAAAGTAAAAATAAAAAAGAAGAAAAGAAAAATATATAATCACATCATCCTCCTCCTCCCTCCAACCACTCCCATGCCTCCTACATTTCTCTCAAACACATGGCCTCTTTTTTCTTTATTAGTGTTTCATATATATGTATATGAGAATATTCATATATTTGTATAATTATGTAAGTATAACCAGCTGAGTCCATTTAGTGATGAATTATATACATATATATATGTATGTATGTATGTTTTAGGGCTGACTATTTGGAACTGGATAACCATGTTGGTGGTAATTCATCCCTGGAGAACTAATTTGCTCCCTCTTAGCAGTAGTTAACTGCCTTCATTTAGAGTCAAGGCCCTTTTAGATCTATCCCTGTCTACACTGGCATGTCAGTTGGAGTCTTTGTTGTTCAGATCTTATTTAAGCAGCTGTATTGTTGGGACTTCATAGGCACAGCTTCTGTGCCGTATCTGAGCTATAGTTCAGAGGTTGTGTTGTAGATATACCAGAGGATAGGCACCCCATGGTCAGTCGTCCTCTGCATTTTGACTAGTTGTAGCTTTCTGAAATGGTATTAACTACAAAAGGATTCTTTGATGGAGGGTAAGAGCTACACTTAACTATGGGTTTAGTATTTTTTTAAATGCAAGATGAGTTATTTCTGGGGTTGGGATAGAACATAAAAATGATTTCTTTGCAACACAGATATGATACAGGGTGTTAATAGTGATTTGAGGGCTCATTTCCTACTTGAATCCTTTCTTCTCTGGGGAGGCACCACACCTCCTGAGACAGGTCACCCCATTCTCAGGTAGCTTTTTCTAGCTAACAAAACAACACGATAGTTCATGTGTTCCCTTCCCATCTTCCAATGCCTAGTGTCTTTTGTGTTGTAAACACAATTGAGGTTCTTAGGCCTTAGCGTAGGACTTCATCAACTTATTTCATCCTTCACGACTTTGCCTTCTGATTGTTTCATGCCCTGTTGGTCCTCATTCTGACGTTTGAACTCAGGGGTTTAGCTGAGTTTTTTCTAACTCATATACTCTGTCCAGGACAGCCTCTTGTCACAGCTGAAGCCTGTGGAGCAGGGTTATGAGCACTTTTGCTCTGTCCAGTTCTGCCTTGGCTTGAACGTCTGTTAATGTTCTGCATTTGCTGTAGCATGCCCTTGGCATGTGTACTGATCTGATATTCATTACTGTAATTCAGTGGTTCTTAACCTGTGGGTCAAATGACCCTTTCACAGAGGTCACCTAAGACCATCGGAAAGCACAGATATTTACTTTATGATTCATAACAGTATCAAAATCACAGTTATGAAGTAGCAACAAAAATAATTTTATGGTTGGGGTCATCACAATAGGAGGAAATGTATTAAAGGGTTTCAGCATTAGGAATATTGAGAACCACTGCTCTAATAAAATGCCTGAAAGTGGGTAACCAGCTTTATAAAAGCAGATGGTCTGTTTTGGCTCGCAGTTATTGAGGTCCAAGACCAAGAGTGCATTCACATCTGGTGTGGCCTTCTTGATTACAGAGTGTGGAGATGGTTTAGAGATGATATGTGGCAAGAGATAGGGAAGGAGAGAGAGAGGGACAGGGGGGCAGGCTGGCAGGTAGAAAAGACAGATGCACATGAGACACATACATACAACACATACAGAGAGAGAGGGAGAGAGGGAGAGAGAGAGAGAGAGAGAGAGAGAGAGAGAGAGAGAGAGAGAGAGATCTGGTATTTCTCCTCAGTTGTGAAATTCTGAGATGGGGATTGCACCCTGACCTCACCTACTCCTAATTCAGTCATGGGGATTACCCCCTGAGCTCATCTACTCCTAATGAAACCCAAGGCCTCCACCTCTAAATTGTTTCTGTTTTAGTGTCTCACCGTGGGAATTATATTTCAACACATGAACCACTGTGGGACACTCTTAAGCCATAGCAGCATGCATGTGACACCCTGAAGCCCACACCTCCATGGTACTGAGTCAGCTGACCTTACTGCTGAATTGAACATCCATGTTCCTAGAAGAGACCCAACTTTCCTGTTTAGACTATTGATCCTGATACCTAGGGTTAGGTACTAGACCAGGGAAGGAAAGGAAGCAGGAACCAAGTACAGCCCATGCTTGGTCTTTTCAGATGGTTTTGCCTGCTTGTGGAGCTGCATTGCTACACAGCCATGGATTATAACAGGATGCTAGTTTATCTGTCTCATCCCACTTGCCTGGATCTCATACATGATAGACAAGCCCCAGACCACTGAGCTGCATTATGTCCATAGCCACTGTATGCTATTTATTATTTTTAATAAAGAATTGAAGGGCTGGGTGTTGTGATACTCACCTTTAATCCCAGCATTCAGGAGGCAGAGGCAGGCAGACCTCTGAGTTGAAAGGCCAGCTTGGTCCACAGTAAGCTGCAGACTAGCCAAGACTGCCTAATGAGATCCTGTCTCAAAAGAGAGTGGAGAGAGTGGAAGGAAGGAAGGAAGGAAGGAAGGAAGGAAGGAAGGAAGGAAGGAAGGAAGGAAGGAAGGAAGGAAGTTAGTTCACGGAAGTTTACTGGTTTTTGGTCATTAAACAATCCTCTTAATCATTTCTTTGCATTAGGTTTTTGACTGACATTGGCCTCTAAATCATGGGACAATAGTAGTATTGTTAAGGCTTATATGATATAAAGAGCACTTTTTAAAATGGCACACTTTTAAATATATCCTGTGTTTCTGTATATATTGAAATAGCTCCTGTAAAGTAATTAAATCCTACTCAGTCTTACCTGAATTCTCAGTGTGAATAGAAGATGTTCTTTTTTACCTTCCAAATTTAATCATGTTCAAACCATTTCTATTAGTCCTTTACAACCCATGAGCTTAGATCTGTGATTTTAGAAAGCAGATATGTTGATTTATAAACAGCACCTTGTAACGTATGAAAGCTAGCTCTTTAGATTTGGGGGGGGGCAATGTGTTTTTATTTCTTTGGTTTGTTTTTTTTTTTTTTTGGTTGGTTGGTTTTTGTTTTGTTTTTCTTTCTTCTTTTCATCTTTGAATCCTCTGTTATGACACTTCACTTAATTATCATGCAGGCCCTCATAATTCTGAAGTGTGGGTGGGTGTGTGTGTGTGTGTGTGTGTGTGTGTGTGTGTGTGTGTGTGTGAAGCTAGTATAAGGTACAAATTCCTGTAGGTGCTACCTTAAAATAATAAAACAAAACTCTCTGCTTCCCCTTTGCTTTAGTCCTTCTGACTGTTTCTTATTCCCTGTCTGGATTTCAGTGCTGCTACTTGATAGACAATGAGGTGAAGTAGGAGTTAAGTTCTGCTTCTGCTATCTGTTAACTTCACACAACTATTTTGGGCAACAGGCTTGTCTCATACTTTCTTGCATCCCAAATGAAAGGGGAAAACATTCTGGTGATCTTTTAACATTTAAAACAATACGTGCTCTCTGTTCTTGGGTGCCTGTGTGTGCATTCCACTCTTGAACATAGAAGCCTGTGTCCTGCCATTTTGGATCACTTGTAACTTGTTCTAGGATTTTCTGCCCAATGCCAGTGGAGTTTAAATGCTCCTCCATTTTCTTCTCTCTTCAGAGAGCCTCACAGTTAGTCAGCAGGTTGTGTTAGCCAATCAGGAGTCTCCCCTTTTGGGGTCTTGGTGATAACTTGAAATGTGGGAGACATGTCTGACTTGGTTGTCAAAGCTCCCTGTCCTTTACATCCTTCAGAGTGTCCTTTCTGCTTTCCCCCTTTTCTGTCAGTTGGCATCCAGTCCATAGGCGCAGCTCACTCAGCAGCTTGTCTCCAAGACTTTCTTAGAGTAGAACTTGAGGCTTAAGCAAGCTGCCAGTGCTTTTAGCTGACTGCGTGCCTTCCAGGAGATGTCTGATAGATGTCTCCCTGAGGAAGCCCCTTGGTAGCCTGTTGTTTCATTCTTGCTCCTCTGGAAGCAAGTGGCCTATGGAGTGTTTGCAAGGAGATACCATTGACTCCCCGTCCATCTTTCATTGTATTTCCTGCTTTTCCAGTTGAGCATGACGTTAGCTTCAGTAAATGCTTTATTTGCCACTTCCTACTAACCCAACCTGCCCAAAGTGATTATTTTTCTAGGGTGATACCCAAATATGACTCCCACAGACTGAGGGCTTACTCTGTGTGAGGCCCAACACTAGGCGTGCCATGGATCTTCATGGACTTCTGCTTAAGGATAGCGCTTTCCTCTGAACATCACAGTTCTGTTCTTAACACTTTCCACGTAAGATTCATAGTGCTGCTTTTAGAGCTTGCCACAGCTCAGCGTGGCTTCTTGAAGTGTTTGCCTATTATTTTCTTTCTGTTGTAAAAAAAAAATGGTGTTTATGTGTTCTCACATTTACCTATTTTTAAATATGTTCTTCTAGAGACTCTTAAAGAAAATTACTATTTACTATGTATGGTAAAAGTAGGTCCTTATAGGAAAGTGTATTAGTGGCTATCATGATAGCGGCAACACTACAAACTTCTAGGAATTTCTGGATACTTATATCAAAGAAGAAAATTCAATAAACATTTAGTGTACCTACAAGACTTCTTTATAGAGTGGTTTATGTTACCTTCCTGTGTTACAGCAACATACCCAATTAATACCTAAATTTGCCTTCACTCCTAAACTACCTTTGCTACCTAAGTTAGGGACATCTATAAGTCTGTTATTGTCACTTGTAATATACATAATGTGTGCATGCATGTGTGTATATTACTCAATAAGCATGTCATAGATATGCCAGTCTTGTATATGCAAGGCATACAACTCATATGTAAACTTTTCTGTGTGGTGGATCAAAGAATGATAAAGAATGTGTTCTGATATGTAAGTGAAATTAGTCAGAGTTTTGAGGGCCATGGAGGCACTTAATTGGAAAAACTGTGTGAGACTTGGAATTCAAGGAAGAGATGAGGTCATGCTTAGTTGTTGAATGAATGGGTGAGTGAATGAGTGCATCCACTAGTGTTAGTGTTTTAGAGATAAGGCAGACTTCATTGGTTTCCTAGTCATGTATTGACTCAGGTACTCACTGCCTCTCTGATCACCAGAGAAGTAGGGCTTTCTTATTTGTATCATTTTGAGAAGAATTCTTTTAAGGAGTAAACTTATTTGTACTATAACATTTCTACTTTAAAACAAGTAGCCATGTTTTATACTATGGGGGTTAGGTGTCTCTGTGTTACAACTTTTTCTTTTCAGTGACTTAGGGAAGGGAAGCTTGAAGGTAATGGGCTAGGGCCACAGCTGCTTGAACAAAAAGATAGTGAGAGAAGCCAAGGGATATGGAAAGCTTTTCAGCTGTTGTACAAGTCCTTTGGAGTGGCATCCTACAGTGTTCCAGAGTATGCTGGATGAAGAACTTAATTAGAGCAAGCAGATGATCTGATCTAGTAAGTTGAGCCTGTTGTGGAAGATTCCTGACACTTAATGAGCTACTGAGGAGGCCAGGTGCACTGTGAGTTTAGGCAGAAATGCTAGTCATGATAGCAAGCCAAGGAGCAGGATTCAACACCTGGAAAAAGCTTGGCCAGGTACAGGAACGAAGGGGGTTAGTGAGCACTTTTGTTCCATGGGCAGAAGCTGAGTATGTCTAGTAAGCAGGTGGAATTGCTCCAGAACACGAAGGAAAAGCTTTACAGACAGATCACAGTGAACTATCACTTCTAGGTACCATAGAGTCAGTCCTACTGTGCCCGTCATTTCTTATGTCTAAATAGCAGTTAAGTTAATTGGGGCATAGGAAGGTAATTGAAGTAGTACCCCAATACTTCTGTGGGTGGCTTTCCAAAGGAAGGGGAAGACTTTTCCAGGAAAAGCAGACATTGAACTGGAGACAGCAGGAGATGTCAACAGGGCAGAGCCTGAGCTGTGATTAGCCCAGTTATGGATGTATTAATGCAACTGAAATTTTCTTTCCCCCAGCTCTACAGTCATGGTCTGCAGACCTGAGATGTACCACTGAGGAGTTTCTGTTTAATTTCCATTCATGGGCAAGTACTTCATTTCTTTAGTGCTTCGCTTCAAAATATAGTATGAAAACCCAAGCTGCCAAGTGCCCGGCTTGTGGTCCCAGAGTTAATGCCTGCCCACTGTCCTCCATCTTTGACCAGCTACTGTGCTCCCAATTGAACATTTGAAATGACCCTTCCACTTGGACAGTGCAGAATGCTGGGTTTCAAGTCTCCTTTGTAGCTGCAGTAATTGGCTTTGTATTTATAGAGAAAATAAAAACATCTAAGTTGTTCTTCCCCAGATTGCTTCGAATCAATAAACAGACCTTGGGGCAGGAGAAAAAGAAAAAGGATGTGTGTGTGTGTGTGTGTGTGTGTGTGTGTGTGTGTGTGTGTGTGTAGCCTTTGACAGTGGGCAGTGTTCCTATTTCCTCTTCAGTAGCACCCAGCTTTAATTGCACATGTAAAGTTGCCAGCTAAAGTCACCAGCTAGTTTTCCAGTTCATATTCTTTTATTAGCTTCTGACTGTTGCAAGCATGATTGTTTACTTAATGACTTCAATCTAGGTCAAGAATCTTGAGCAAACAATATGGTCTCTTTAAGGACCAATTTTGGAAACCATTGAGTAAAAAGTAATTGGACTCTGCTCAGTATGTTTAAGAGATCATACAATAGCCATTTTGAGTCCAATTGTAGTCTTCCTTCTACTGATGCGATCGAAATGGCTCCCTGTGTTATGAGGGAACAGAAAAATGTTGGATCCTGTACTCTTCTTCTTCCTACCTGCTCACCCCTGTGTTTCAGTTGCATAAACCCTACACACAGATGGTAGTTTGGAGAAAGACTTACCTATTTAATATCGACTTACAGAATTGCATGAGAAAATTCATTATTTTGCTGCCAAAGCCGGTTCCCACTGGACATACCCTGATTAGCTCTTAACCCTTCTACTGGTGTCATCAACATTTTTTTTCTTATACCAAATATTTTAAAAGAGAAACTACCTTTTATGATCTCTAGGGAGACAAGGATGCAAGAAGAGTTTGAGCAGCCAGTATCAGTCTACCTTGCTCACACAAAGTCATCCTCACAGCCACGGTTTGTTTATGGCTGAGGAAGTAAGGCCCACACCATGAATTGCTTTGTTTAATGTTGTATAGAAATTCCCTGGACAGATTCTGAGCACAGATCTGACTCCCATACTCTGCCTTTCTGATTTCCTAGCAGATAAGAATGGCTAGGATAATTATCTGTATGCGAGGAATCAGGTACTGCCCTAACAGTATCACAATTGTATCATCTCACACAGTCCCCACAAAAACCTTGTGGGCAAATGGAAGCTACAGTTTAGCATTTTATTTACCTTGGCATATCCAGAGCACTTTAAGTTTAACATATAATCAATAAGAGATTATAGATAGGATATTTATTGTTTAAACCTGCATCTCTTTCAGATATCAGACTTTCGATTAGTGTAACATTGGGTGACAGGTGTGTCTGACACTGTGCAGTGGTGCACAGATAACAAGATGCAGGCTTCGAGGGGTGTTGTCTGTCTTCTTTCCCTATCAGCTGTCACGAGCTGAACTCAGTCCACCATTGTCTTTCACCTGTATTATCCCACGGTAGGTCTCCCAACAGCTTTTCTCTTGATCCTTGTGGTGGATTCCTGCTGGATTAGGAACACACACACATTCAAGCTCATTGTTTCTTTGAATCTGGTCCTGCCTCTCTTCTTAATTCAGGTTCAGGACTCTCCTGATCAATATCTCAGGTTCTCCTGCCCATTTGTTCTCCCAGGGCCTCATTCCTGCCCCTCTGCTCATTTGATTGGAGTCAGTGTTATCTCTTATCTATTCAGGTTCTCTTGAGAGGCCTTCTCTGATGGCTCGGTAGGAAGCATCACCCATCTTGGGCAAATCACTGATGTCTGCAAAAACTGTAACCACAGTGAGAATAGAGAACTTTAATGGACTTTCACTACCTGCTAGCCATTTCCTTCGTCTCCCTTAGAATGATATGTAATTATCTTCCTATCTTCCTCCACTCTAGAGAATAAATCCCAAAGAGGGAATCTTATCTTCTGCTGTTTCTGTAATGGTTTTTAAATGCCTTCCCATGATATTAAGTATGTTGACTGAGGAAATGATGGAATTAAGTTTTGCTGATTGAGTTCTGGCATTTGTGATGAGGGTTGGGAAACATCAAGCCTTTCATGTAGATAACCTTTGAACCTTTCCCTCCTTGGTTGCACATGCTGGGTCTAGACAGAGGGAAGAGGAAGGCTAAGGCCCTCCTATTTGGTAACTCAGCAGTAAATGCTCAGAAGAGTCCAGGCAGCTGCTGGCAAGAGCTAACAGTCACTACTTATCTCTTCATATGCAAAGATTTGGCCACAGTCACAAATCAGCAATCACCTTCTGGCTGAGTGCTAGCTACAAGGTAGGTCAACTGGTTTTGCAGAAAAATCTCCATAAATGCTCGCTCCTTTCATTTTCTTGTTCTAACAAATATACAAACTGATGACTTTCTTCACATGCCCAGAAGTTATTCGCTCCTGAGTGCTTTAGGACTAGAAGAGACCAGAAGATTGTGAGTCCCACTTCTTCATTTAACAAGAATAAGACTTAACCAGGAAGGGTTAATACAGGGTGATGTATGTAAATAGCAGAGGATCCTGAACTGGCCCCACAACCTGTGCACAGGTGTAGTGATTGTCACTGCTAAGAAAGGGGAGCCTGGGTTCACTACAGAGGGGTAACTAAATGCTGCCTCACTGGCAGCCCACATTTGTTGATAATAGAAATTATAGCTGAAGGGTGAAATGGTTGCCTTCAGCATGCTCTTTTTATGTCCTTGTATGCAAATGATAAGGGATGCTTTGTTAATGGTGAGTATTGGATGACTGTTTATTTCCTTCTGCTGCTATTTTAGGTTCCTCAGAACTCTGTACATACCCTTTGGTCATATTATAAATAAAAATGAAGAAGTTGGCCTGATAAATCTGTGATTTCATGTGTGCCTGGGGCATACTAAGTAATTTTATCATTAGTTGAAATTATGATATTATTCAGTAAGCAAAATTTCTGATGAGGTTGGATACAAATCAAGTAGGATATTACTAAATGTATATCTTCAATACAGCTTGAATTCTGAATTACTGAATCACTCCATTATCATTTAAAAAGTAAAAGATGTGCTAGTCAGCTTTCTGTTACTGAAACAAAGTATTTGAGCTAATGAGCTTATAATTAATAAAGGTATTTGGGCTTATGTTTCATATTCTCCAGGCCAGGATTGCTTAGGCCCATTACTTGGGGCCCACAGCAAAGCAGTGTATCATGGCATAGAGTTCATGGTCAAAGAAATGTTATCAGGAATCCATACTTCAGGACAGGTGAAGAGAAGAGAAAAAAGAGGGGGCAGGAAGAGGAAGGAGGCAAGAAAGAACAGGAGGGAGGAGGGGGAGGCAAGAAAAAGGAGAGGGAAGGAGGTAGGGAGGGGAAGAGGCAGGGAAGAGGAGGAGAAAGGAGGTAGAGAGGGGAAGAAGCAGGGAAGGGGAGGAGGAAGGAGGTAGGGAGGGGAAGAACCAGGGAAGGAGAGGAGGAAGGAGGTAGGGAAGGGAAGAGGCAGGGAAGGGGAGGAGGAAGGAGGTAGGGAGGGGAAGAA
>CAJQZJ010009649.1:22618058-22632971 GCA_907164525.1 Lophiomys imhausi | reverse complement strand
GAGGCAGGGAAGGGGAGGAGGAAGGAGGTTGGGAGGGGAAGAGGCAGAGAAAGGGAGGAGGAAGGAGGTAGGGAGGGGAAGAAGCAGGGAAGCAGAGGAGGTAGAGAGAAACTGAAAGAGAAAGTGAAGGAGCTAGCCAGGTTGCAATGTCCTTTTCAAAGCCCTGTCCTTAACCACCTAGCTGTCTCCCTTTAGGCCTTGGGTCTTCCCTTCTAAGAGTTTTAACAGCCTCCTAGTGTTGTCACAAGATGATAACCAAGTCTTTGACAGCAGGCCTTTTGGGGACATTTAAAATCTCAGCCACCACATTGTCCATTTCAGTGAAAGCTATATCAGAACCATTTATTCTAGAAGACTGCTTGGATTCTGGTATCTGTGGGAAGTCACAGACCTTGGCAAGAACAATATTAAATGAAGTCACTAAGTACTTTAGGAAAGGAGGATCACTGACTGCCAGTTTGCTCTGTAGAAATTTCCATTTATGAATTCCAGCATAGATAGGGATGTGCTTTCCAGGCCCTACTCCTTACTGAGGAGGAAGGAAAAAGCAATCCATTTTGAAGGTATTCATGCTCTGTGGGTGGCTCTATACTCATGCACATATGGACAGCACTAATTAGATTTAGTGTGTTTGAGGGTCAGAGCAAAGGGAGGGGGAACATGTCAGAAGGAATATGGAAGGGAAATAAGAAATGAACATATTTCATTGTAAACCTGTATGAAATTCTCAAGAATAAAGTTAGTGTTTTGTCTCTGTTTTTTAAAGAAACTAATCATATCAGTAACTGTCAAGCATCTAGCGGAGCACCCAGGACCCAGAAATGAATTCCTGAATGGTTCTGGAAACTCTAAAATGAGCTGAAGAAGTATACATCCATAACACTGTGTGTTTGTTACACTGGTACAAAGATATAAATGATAAGTAGTAGGAAATTAAATCCTTTTTACAACTCAGAACTCACTGTTCAGTATGGTGTGTGTGTGTGTGCATGCGTGTGTGCCTGTGTAATGAATGACTATGATACTTGAGGCAGCTCAAAGCAATGATGGTATTGATAATGAGATTGGTTCTAAGAATAAAGGACTGGTCACTTAAAAACATTAGAAAGTGTAGTATGCAGCTGGAGTTATCACTCTTCATCTGTATGTCTGTACTTGACAACCATAATGATACACTTCCAGGAACTTAGGATCTGAGGAAATAAACATTCTCCCTCTCTCCCTCTCTCTCTCTCTCTCTCTCTCTCTCTCTCTCTCTTTCCTTCCCTCCCTCCTCCTTCTCCTCCTCCATCAACATATGATAGGAACAAAGTCATCTGCTTGGAGTATATAGTTCCTAGGCTTTCATTTGAATTCTGTTAAGAGATTAGATGTCACTTTGAATTTGGAGAAGGTGGTCATTCAGGGTCAGGGTGAGTTGCAGAGTTACACATTGGCAGCTCTGTGAAGGTAGAAGTGGGAAGCAACAGACCTGAAGTTTCATGGTCCGGTTGCCAGAGTCTTCAACAGACTAAAGAGGTTGGTCCTGTGGATATATCTGTCCTTTTGTGAGATTAAGTACATTAGGTTATATGAAGCCTATGTTGTTGGATTCCTGTTTGATCCGGTCACCAGTGAGTTGAGTTACTTTGGTTCTCATGAGACACGTGGTGATCGACTTGACTTTTCAGATAGGCCAACTTAGGAGAGTGAGCTCAGCTGTGGGGTTTCCATTAGTCTAGAAACAGTACCACAGGAGCCATGGTCCAGTGGCCTATTCATCTACATCAGTAGGCTCTGCCACCGTCCCTCACCACCTGCCTGGACTCCTAAGGACTGCTGTACACTTTGATGGCTTTACAGGAAGCAGGGTACTCTTTGGGGTCTGTTGCTCAGTCAGCTTTTCTGCTGTTGTGACATTAATTCCTCTCATCCCTGTGGCACTGTCTCACATCATAAATTTATTAACAATTTTAGATTTATACAAAGTTTTGGGAGCTTGCATCTACCTCTAAGAAAGAGATGTGTTTTCAGCATATTGCTGATCTGGCCTTGCTCACTTGTAAACTCATCAGACAACTGAGAGCTCATGTGAATCAGGGGGAATATTCATGAAACTTTCCATGTAGAAAGGGGAGCAGACGAGCTCACAGTTACACTGCTAGGGAGGAGTTACCACTCTGAGACACTGTGCCAGCCTCCCCTTCTCGGAGGCTCAACATCTGAATTCATCTATCCCTGATCACTCTTCAAGCATAATAGACTGCTTTTATTTTATACTTAGCAAATATCAAGCATTTTATAAGTACTTTGTGTATAAACTCTCATACCAATTATTCCAGGAGACAGAAACACAATATTTCTGTTTTATAAATTAAGATACTAATGATAGTAACCCCCTAATGTGTCTTATTGTTTGCTTTGACATTTACCAGATATACATTCAATGAGATTTCGGTTTCAGAGTTCAATTCAGACCTTATTGGTAGTAACCTAGAGAAGATAGGTCCCAGAGACAGTAAGTGCTTTAGGGTTGATTTCCATTGATTATATGAGTGTTGCATGCCCTCTGTGGAATTTTACAGTAGGAAGAAAAAACTGCAAAGGATGCTAGAGAGTGTGATAAAGATGCATTTCTTTCTCCAAGACAGTTTCACCATTAGCGTGGCTTCAAAACAAAGATGACTTGAGAGGGCCTGGCTGACCAGGATAACTAAGTGAGAACTCATCCTAAAACCGTGGCCTTACAAACTTCTTCCTGCTTCCTGTAAGGATGGCAAAGTTCTCAGGAGTCCTTGGGAGTCTGCACAGGTAGATTAAGAACTGCTAATAAGTTAAATAGCTTAAATGAGCACATCACTAAAATAATCAGCAAGTCCGCTGGGTTACCAAACCACTCCTAAGGGACGTAATTTCTCTCCTTGAAACAGAGGTGGAAGTGTGTGTGGAAAGGAACCTGGTGTCTCCACACTGTCTTACTTTTGACTTCTCTTAAAGGTCCTACCCTTGGGAACATGTCATCATTCTAGATGTTGCCTCTTCAGAGAAGTTCCTTGTCTAATCTTCCTGAGATTTCTGCTAATCCATTAGGATTGTTTTAATTACCCAGATTCCTGTGTAAGAAAAGCAAAAAGGGTGGGGACTAGATTCCAATTCCTTTGACTCAGAAGGACACCATAGGAATTACTGAATACAAAATTACATGGAAAGGGGATGGACATGTGATATTTATCCTACTCACCCTAGTAACGTTTGAGATCTTGGTCCAAATCTCTTAGGAGGACTGATCCATCACTCCTTAGATAAACTTACCCAAGGGTCAGGCTCTCAAAAATGCAGAACTATAAAATAAATCCCATCTAAAAACATTGTCTCTACCTTCTTATATATTGAGACAGGGTCTCCCATTTGATCTTAAAGCTTGACAATTCAACCTGCCTAGCTTGTCAGCTGGCACTTGGAATCTCCTGCCTCTACTTCCTGCGTACTGGGATTCTAGATACATTGTCATGCCCACTCTGCATTTATTTGATTTCTGGAGTTCTAAGCTCAGATCTTCACCCTTGAAGTGCTTCACCAAATGATCCGTGTCCCAATCCCTGTGTGAAATTTGGATAATGCAGAAGCAGGGGATGACGCTTGTGTTTTATCTAAAATATGATGTAGCAGTGGACAATGACCATGGGTAAAAATGGTATTTCTAAAACTGAAAAATGGGTATAATTGAGCCAGCCTTGGAGCTGTGACCTTCAGGATGATGAGGATAAAATACAACTCTGATCCTGGAAAGCTCTTAGTGGCTCCCTGCCAAGTGGTGAACAGGCTGCTTTCTCAGCATGGACAGCCCTCTTAGAACTGGCCTGGGTGCTTCATCAGCATGATGTCCTGTCCATTCCTACCTTGCCTGTTGTGGGTACCTTGGTAGGGGCTGCTTCCTGCTCTACTTTGTATCACCCCATTGAGTCTCTTACTCCTGCCATATCTATGTCCCACAGGCAAACTCGTCTGTGCCATTTGTCACTAGCTCTTGGTTGTCATTAGTATCTTTATCAGTGGCCAGAGAAGCTTGAACACTGGGTGGTGGAGATAGCCACTTCTTTGTCATGTGGGGTGTGTTTGTTGGGCAAACATGTGTTGAATACCTGCTGTTTTTTGACTGGTGTTGAGATGAGTGACACACCATCTATGGTTCCAGGCAGCTCCTATTCTGGTAGGGGGAGACCGACTCATAACCGGAGAGCCAGAAAGCCTCCTGGTAAGTGTGTTGTGGGGGAGGAGTCAGTCCACATGGCTGTGGACTCATAACAGTTTCACTGGCTTTAGCAGTGCAAAAGACTTCAGAAGGCCACACGTCAGCAGGTTTTATGGGAAGAGTCAGCACATAAACTAGTCCAAAATTATTGACCTTTGGATATCTTTTTATAAAATGAAAAAGGCTAAGAGGGACAATTATGTAGGAAAGATGAATAAATACTATTGTTTCTGAAGGGGATCATTTTTACATAAATATTAAATGTCACTCCTAATAAAAAATATGATGTAGATTTTGCTCTTTATTATAAAAGGAACACCACCAATAAGGGAAAGCGTGTGACTCTTGTCAGATGTTCACATAGTGGAATAGGTTAGAAATGTGAGTCTGGTCCAGACAATGATAATGGAAGGAAACACGTCATGTCCACTAAGAAGCACGTCTCTTTCAGGTTATGAGAAGACAGATGATGTTTCAGAGAAGACCTCGCTGGCTGACCAGGAGGAAGTGAGAACCATATTCATCAACCAGCCTCAGCTGACAAAGTTCTGCAACAACCACGTCAGGTAAGAAGGGCTGGGGAAGGCATGGGAGGACTGGCCAGTATGGAATGAGATGGCCGGGATGAGAACTCCTGCCAGGTATGGTGACTCACATCTTTATGGATCTCTCTGAGTTCATAACCAGTCTGGTCATAGTTCCAGAACAGCCAGAACTACATAGTGAGACCCTATGTCAAAGGGGGAAGGATGGAGGGAGGGAAGAAAGGAAGGAAGGAAAGGAAAATGCTCACAAGGGGCTCTCAGCTCAGGATCATCTGCTGTTTCTGTTTTCTATCCACAAAAGAAACACTAGCTATGGTGTGACTCATGGTACAGTGGTTTTGTCTAGCATTTATAGAGCTCTGGGTTCAATTACCAGCATCTCAAACAAAAATAAAAGGAAAGGATAAAAGCAAAAATAAGACCCTGAATGTAGGAAGGAGCAGAAGGGGCAAGCAAACATACTCTAGGAATTTTGAATATTCAAAGCTGCCCCTGGGCAGTTGTCACCTCTCTAAACCTACTAATGGAACTGTGTAGCATTTTTGCATGCTAAGTTTTAATATCTTAGGAACAACTTTTGCAACCCTATACGAAGAAGGTCTGGGGTTTTGGTTGTTTGTTTCAGCTAGAGTCTTAAAGCATGTATTTTGATAGTTGTAACAGAATATGTGTAACACAGCATACTTTGAGAATGTCTTCCTTACCACGTCTTGAGGTTTCAGTTTCAACAATCATGAAAAGATTCCACATAAGCACTAGGCTTTCAGTAACCTTGGACCACGTGAACACCCCAAGTGCTAGCCTGGTGTTTCCCCAGGGCAGATTTACCAGATCTGAGATGATGTACCCATTTAAAATGAACATTTACAAAACTGCGGGTCCTCTAGTTATATCTCTGTTGAAGAGTATGTCATTAATCTCTCCCTCTATTTATTAGCAAGTGGAAAGTGTAGATGTTTCCAAGACTAACCTGTTCATGTCTTACTGATTGATTCTGGAGAGTGTGGAGTCCTCACCATATTCCTAGCAGGGCCAGAGACACAGTGCAGGTTAGAACAGCAGCAAAAACTGTTTGCCTGGTTGTCTAGAAAGCTGTCTGGTCTTATTCAAAGGCTAATGTTTATCTGTTGATGAGTTAGTGCAGTATCTTATCTAAAGTTGCTTTTCTTTGCAAGCTTTTCCCAGGACTATTCTCTGACCAAAGAGGACAAATGATGTTGTAGAGAAAACCAAACCTATTAAAGTCAGTCTTGGCTGTTTATCTTGCCAGGTCCTTTCCCTCTTCTTCATGTACGTTAATGATTCCTCACTATAGTTTCCAAATTTGAAACTGGGAACAAATGTTGACATCCGATTACTCCCGTGGTGGGAACAGAACTTTGAAAACATAGGTGCTAATTATGGTGGCCCTAAACTTTACGCTTCTTTTTATTTTTGCCTTCTAGTACTGCAAAATACAACGTGATCACATTCCTTCCAAGATTCCTCTACTCTCAGTTCAGAAGAGCGGCTAATTCATTCTTTCTCTTTATTGCCCTGCTCCAGGTAAAGTTCTATCCATCCTCCAACCTCTGTTTGAAGCCAGTGTACAGGAAGTAGGCTTGTTAAATCATCCGCCAGTCACCTGAGCTTATAGAAAGGCAGAGAGATTAGCTGGCCTTAGTGCACATTCCCTGCTGCCTGCCCCACTGCCATGCATATACTCGGTGTCAGGGCCCCTCCACCCCTCCAAGCCTTTGGGTTCATGCTTATTGAAATATTTGATGTGGTCTATAAATTCTAGGGCAAGAAGTGTTCATTTTAGGTTTTGAATGAAGGAGAGACCAAAATTGTCCATTTAGTTTTACCTCAGTGCAAGAATCAATACTGAGTGACTTAGTATAAAATTATCGCTTACAAAAATGACCACCTAAGTTAGTTATTGTAAATGTTTTAAGGGGGTGACGCATTTTAAAAACTAGTAAACGTTCACTGTTAGCAGAAGGAGTTGAAAAATACAGCAAAGCATAAAGAAAAATTAAACTAATTATTCCAATACCAGAAGAAACGTCTCTTAAAATGGGGGTGTGTAACAATAAATTTTTATTTTTACTTACGTATTTATTAGTACTCAACAATTACCTATAAAAGTTCCTAAATCCTAAAACCCAAACCCTAACTCTAAAACCTAATCTAAAACACCCTAATACCTATAAAACAAACACTTAACACTAACCTAAAGTTTCTTAAAGGGATATTCTCTCAGATTAACTTTTGGCGTGGATCCGTATGGATGGCTGATTTCCGCCAAATCTTTCAGTCTTATAGTCTGTGAGTCTTATTCATCAGATCTTAAGATCAGTTTATAAACTTGATCTGTTTCAATCATTGAAGTAAGATGATCTTTTAATCAGTCAAAAGATCCTAGGCCCGTGGTCCTAGGCCCAAATAATTCACGACTGGAAGCCCCTCCAAATTGCCTTCAAATCTGCCACTTGCTCACTTTTTCTGTGTTCTGGGCACTCTCATTCTGGCTCTGATGCTCTGGAACTCCAAAGTCTGTGGCAGCTTTCTGAAATTGACCAAAATGGTCCAACTCTGCCAAAAGGCGTATTTTGTCACACTCTCTACCTATGTGGATCAGTAACAGGGAGCACAAGATGATGACGGGGTCTCTCGGCAGGTGAGGCAGGAGGAGTGACCCATGACCATATGAATCTTGATTTAAATCTCTTCACCTGTCGTAATGAATTAGCAGCGTGATTTTCGGCAGAAGTTTTCGAGTGCTTGCAAGTCATGCCCTTGGGCAATGTGTCCCTCCATAGCTTTCCTTGCAGAGGGGTTGAGGAGTAGCAGGAGGTCAGGAGATTGCATGATCTTTCGTAAAAATCTGGAGTTCTTTGGACAGTTTCATTGCTTTGGTTCCTGGCTGGCTTTTCAGGGAACGCCCCTGTCCAAAGTCCCATGATAAACATGGCCATAATTTGATAAGCCCATCTTTTTCCTAAGATGCCAAATTTCCAAAATCCTATGCTAACATTACTTCACTACACTAATTGTACCACAGGGGTGTGTCCCTCTAGTCTTCTTTCTGGCTGTAAGCATTATTTTCTGATCTAGATAGCAAAAACAGGCAATGAAATAGCCATTAATCTGGTTAATCCATATTAGAATATGTGGACATTTTTAAAGATATTTATTGTATTTCTAAGTCATTGCTTTGATGGTGACATGATTTATTATATGCTACTTTATCATTTTTAATCGTACACTGTGTTAGCTGTATCTACTGCATATTTATCATAAAGCAAATTAGCTTATTCTCCAGATACTTCACCCAGTACTAATAAAATCAGTGAGGAATGTTTTAGAAGACACTGTGACATTGTTCTTTCAGGTTTTTTTTGGGGGGGGGTTTTTTCAAGACAGGGTTTCTCTGTGTAGTCTTTCAGGTTTTTTATAAGTCTGGTTCTCACTGGAGTTATCTTGCCTTTTTTCTTATTCAGCAAATACCTGATGTATCACCAACAGGTCGCTACACAACACTGGTTCCTCTCTTATTTATTTTAGCTGTGGCAGCTATCAAAGAGATAATTGAAGATATTGTAAGTATTTAATTTTTCATAAATAAATTGGCTCAAATATATATTAAAAATATTTTCTTAAGGTATTTAATTTACTGTATAGAACCTTTAAAATGCCTATTCAACCTAAAAGTGAATAGAATTGCATTTCTTTTCCTGAAGTCAATTTCTAACATGTTAATATTGAGGAATTTTTCTTATGGTGTTCTCTTAGGTTTCTCATTTATTAAAAAAATAAATTAGCTTAAATATAGTAATTGATGTGAAGAAAAAATTGCATTTGAACATTGTTTCTAATTAATTGAAAAATCTCCAAATGAAATATAACTGAGGTTTTATTTGTTTTTGTTTGAGGTTTTTATTTATTTTTATTTTTAAAGTTAAATATTGTGGTTTTCACCTTTTTAGATGCCTTCTCATTCTATTTTAATAGTCTGAGTTTCCTCTCCACTTATCTTGTCTTATTGAAAGGAAGTAACAATAAGTTTGCTAATTTTAGCACACCATGGTAGAAAGAGGAAGCCAGTCTCCCCTGTGTAAAATAAACTCCCCCAAATAACTTCAGACCTTTTCTGTATTCTATTTTAACTGTCTTATTTGAGGAACTCAATACTGTGTTTTATATTGTGGGCTTTTGAAGATTCCTATTGTTTTAAAAATACTTCTTCACATGTCTAAAATGGCCTCCTATTGGGCTTTAGAAGAGTGAGATTTGGGGAAAGGGAGGCTCAGAAAGTCTTTATCAATGCACAGCCCCAAACTTCACAAAGAGTAATATTACTCCTCCAATGCTTGCTCCTTCATCAATATTATTTAAAAGAGAAAAAGACATAGAATGGAATGGCATGCTAGAATTGAAGTCATTAATGTTGTGTCAGTGTTCTCAACCATCTGAGTATCAGAAGTTGCTGAGACTACACAACTCTGTGTAGGTGTGTCTAAGATGCTTGATCATCTTGATTGGTGATGTCCCACTTGGGCCTACAAGTAAGAAATTGAAGGGATTCTGTTTCCTTAGCTTGTTTCCACTCCTGTTCTTTAAGTTATGCCTGGATTTGGCAGCAAAGCTATAATTTCTGTAGCTGTGGCATCTACACATTGTCTTTCAAATATACAGTAAATGAAATTATAATTTTAATAGAGCATAATACAATAATTGGATATCCTTAGAAAGAAACTAATTAGACTCAACAAAAACACAAGGGCACTGCTTAGGTGCCTGTCATCACTTAGTTTATAGATTAGGATGTGTTTAAACTGTGTCCTGCTGTTAATTACATTCAGTATGTCAGTGGCCTTAAACATGTCTGTTATCTGCTTATTGAAAGACACTGCGGTTGTTAGAGAGTGGCACAGAGTATCCTTGTTCCAAGTAGTCACTTGGAGATACAAACTGAATAAAATCTCTTCTTAGAATGGTAGGGTTCATTGTAGCAGAGAATTACAGAGGGAATGGGTATGGCACTTCTCAAGTGGTTGGGCCATATCTGTTTGCAGGTATTAGAACTAATAGCATGATAAAGAGATGCTTTCTTTGCTTTCATGGAAGTATAGAACTAGATTTTGTGAGGACTAATTATGTCTTCCACCTATACCTCAGAAATAAAACATAGCTTGTGGATGAGGAAAACTTATATCCTATATTAGCATTGTTTTTATGTTTTAAGAATAAAATCAAAGATTTGTCTACATGTGAGATACCGAAGACTTATATACTCCTGATGATTTACATAGCTTAACACAATGTGATATTTTATTTTTTGTGTAAATAAAAATAACATATAACACATACCTGAAATACTCGAAATTGATGGAAATCTCTTTTCAAAACCTTTGTCATAATAAATGCTAATTCTTGTGGCAAAAATCAGAATTACAGTTGTCTGTTAAATTAGTATTCAGAACCATAAAAACATTCTCTGGTTTTTTTGTCAAAAAAATGTTAAACATTAGTAGATTTCATTCATTGCAAAATGAATAGTTATTCAAAATCTGTGGGATGCAGGTGCCAAATATTGGGCATACGCTACTGAGTTAAAGAAGTCTGAATGGAGTTGACCATTTACTAGAAGAACTAGAGAATAAAGCAGTGGCCAGGCTAGTTTTAGGTTAAATGAAGCATGTGGTATCCTTAGGGTCTTGCCTCATGGATAGCAAAGAATGAGTAAGTGCCACCTATGCATTCAAAGATCCTTTTCACCAAAGGGCAAACATGAACTGGAAAAAGAGCAGGTTTTTAGCAAACCAGACAGGCTATTCCAGTAACTGGTATGAAAATGAAGATATTAGACCAAGTAGTGTTATCAAGATAGTGAAAAGTATCGAAAGGATTTCAATGTATATTTCAGAGTCACATTGGCAATATTTACCACTACCTAACATGCTGCATCCCTACTTGTTTGGTTGATATTCTGTCTCTAACCACTTGAATGTATACTCATGAGCTCAGGGGATTTGGGTTCTTGTACACTGCTGTACCTTCCGGAATATTAACAGAGCCTGGGCCACAGTGACTGTTTAGTAAACAGTTAATTAGCAGAGAAAGAGGGTGCTGGATAAAGTGACAGGGAGAAAAAAGGGCAAGGTAGCTTTTAAGCTTCTGACGTGTGAAAATGAGTGTACATGGATTCCTGGCTCCACGTCTGGGCCAAGGTAATAGACTACAGCGTGGATACAGTTCAAGTCCCCTTGGAAACGGAGAGGGAGACAGAGTCAGAGAGAGGGGGAGAGGATGTTTGGGGCGGGGGGCTATAGGCAGCCCCGGTCATAGTCTTGGTGTGAAAGTGTTGAGCTAAGTAAAGGATTTAGGACAGGGACAAAGCATCTGTGAAGAATGGACCACATACCCTTCTCTTCTGCTTGAGAAGAAAAGGGTTTCCTGAACAAGAAGTTTGAGTCCATCACTTTATTGAACAAATTACATGACCTCTCAAGGACTCAGCTCCCTTTCCTTTAAGTGGAATTTAACATGCCACTTTCAATCATGTCAAGGGAATCAAACTTTAAAAAATCATTAGTGTACACTTAAGTCTCCAAAATTCATAACACTGTTCATATGGCACCATTTATTGATGAACTTTCTATCCAAAGTGGAAAACAGTAAGCATGTCACCTGCTCTCCGCGATATTGAATGAATTTTGATTCTAAGGCAGTAACACTTGAAATCAGAAAATAACTATGTTTTTGTGAAGTTTTAGTTTTAGAAGGAATAATGATACCCTTACCTTATCATATGAAATATAAATTATTTATACTTGGAAAGTTAGAAGCTGAATCCTTCTGTATTTCTAACACGCTTGTTTTTGTTTTTGTTTTTTAACACACTGACCTAATTTATTAGGTGGGAGAAGGTTGAAGATAGAGAGGCTCTGGTGTAAGAAATTTTTGTAGGTGGAAACTAATGTTCAAGGCCACTTTCAGTTTCATAAAGTTTCATTTCTTGTATGAATGAAATGTTTCATTAATTAGCTTTTAATTCCATCAGTTAGAAGTCTAACCATTGTCTCTCATAGATGTATATGGGGTGGGAGAGCATATCTATACCTCCTTTTACTATCTAAATTTACCTTAGACTTCAAAAAAAAAATCCTTGGACCAAAACTTATTTTGGATTACTTTCAATTTTTCATGTAATCTTTATTAAGAAAGAAACAGCAACAACAAAATAATTGGACCATCACAATTACATTTTCTTGTTGCCACTATGAGTAAAAATATTTAAATTTTTTATTTCAAATTATCTTCTAGCAAATTATACTTTCTTTTGGAAGCAATAATATCCCCATGAAATTTCTTCACCAATACACATTTACTGGTGAGTTGTTTGCACTGAGAAAGACTTGCTGTGTACATATGTGAGAATCATGTTCCACTGTTCCTCACAGAGAGGCTTCAATGCTGTTTGTGTGTTGGGAAGTTCAATGGCCAATTAATTCTCTGATGAATTGAATCCACACTGAGTGTGGATGACTCTTACTCCTCTTGTCTCAGACACAGCTGTGGCTCAGAGGAGTGCTGACTCCACACGTTTTTCTTGGAAAAAATTTTCACTAAGCTTCTATACCACATTTTTCCCAAATGGAAAACTTAAGCACCTGCGTGTATTTGTTCTCAATCCTCACAGCTAAATGGAAGCTTGGACTTTCTAAGATAGAATCTTTGGGGAAAAAGGGGGGAGATCAGTTACACTCAACACTTTTCTCTCTTATTAACTGAGTCCAGTGTATTTCTCCATGCTGTAGGTTTAGACAGAAGCCACAGGAAACCCCCAACTGAACTATAGAGGAGATAGCGGCCCCTTTAGTGGCCCCTGGGCATGAGCTTCTCATCTTTCCTCTGGCCTTCTGTTCCTTTTTTAACACTTCAAAAATCTTGGCTTATGTAACTCTTCAAACTCACCTGTGTTGACTTAGACAAAAGTCACCTGCTCACTATTTCACTGCGGGTGCTTTGAGGAGAAAGAAGATTGGAATCTATTACTCAGTGGTGTCTGGTGGTACTTGGGGTACTGTGGAACAGTGAAGACAAGAGGCTGTATTAAGAGTGGTAGATGTACTTGTTTCTAGTTGTGGACAGACATCAGCGCATCTTCAAATTATGGAGGATGTGCTCAGCTTAATCAGATAATGAGTTTCACAAAATGCTGAAAATACTTCAATCCCATTATTAAATGGTAGTTATTATAGAAAATTCTCTTGGGCAATCTTCTAAGTGAGTTATTTAAGCAATAGACTAAATCAGACTTTTGCTTCTATTCTAGTACCATTAAAATGTTATTCTACCTACTTTCTATTTAAGAACTTTCTGAGAACCCTGACCCTGTGATGCCAAGGAGGAGTACTATATGAGGAAGCTGGGGAGTGCTCTAACAACACCCCAGCTATGAGTGTGGAAAGACAAAAACCTGGAGAACATATGTTACAAGACCTTTGTTTATTCTGAGTACCATTTTACTTTATGTATCTCATTCACTTTTTCATTGAGGTTTTGTTTTGTTTTGAACTTTAGAAACGACACAAAGCTGATAATGCTGTGAACAAGAAACAGACACAAGGTAGGACCTTTATATCTTTTTTCTTGTGTTTACCAGGTTTGCTAACTGTCATATCCTCAAACTTTACTTAAATATGATTCAGTTGAGAATACTCTATTTTATTGAAATACTTTCTATCCCAGCTCAGATTCCTTCTTACTTTATTAGCACAACACTTAAATTCACAAGAGAGTGATATTTCTGAAAACATTTCATTTTAATATATTTAGGTGTTTCCTCCCTATGTGCTTCTAAATGTATTGTTAATAAAGTCTAGTTTTTTTCCACTGTGTTAAAAATTATACAATGCCTTTATTTTATTTGTGAACAGTGTTGACTGTAGAAGTAATTGAAAATTATCTGAAATTTTACTTGTTTGAAAACCACTCTGACTTATTCCATGAAGGCAGATGAAATTAGCCGTTAAAATAAAGAAATAAAGCACAGGGCTGGAGAGGTGGCTCAGAGATTAAGAGCACTGGCTGATCTTCCAGCGAACCCAGGTTCAAATCCCAGTACTCACATGGCAGCTCATGACTGTCTGTAACTCCAGTTCCAAGGTAGGGATCAGTTCCAAGATACCCTCACACAGACACACAGCAGGCAAAACACCAATGCACATGAAATGAAAATGAATAATACTTAGAGAGAGAAAGAGAAAGAAAAAAAGGAAGAAAGAGAGAGGGAGGAAGGAAGGAAGGAAATCACATGGTTTAAGATCAGGCCAGCTTCTGAGTATAGACCAAACAAAGATGACCTTCAACATAGGCAAAGAAGACCACATCTCTCGTATTTTTAAAAGGAACCTAGAACTTGAAATCAGACATCTTATACCATCCCTGAGCTTGTGCCCACTGAGAGACTCCTTTCTCTCTACAGTTCTCTAGTGAGAAGGGAATCAGGTGTCTTCCAGCATCACCTAGTCATCAAGCACAGTATTTACTGCCGTGCTTATGAGGAGGCCCTATTGCAGGGGCTCTCAGCCTGTGGGTTGCTACCCCTTTGGTAGTCATATCAGCCTGCTAATCAGATATTTACATTATGGTTTATAATAGTAGCAAAATTACAGTTATAAAGAAGCAATGAAATAATTTTATGGTTGGAGTTGCCACATCATGAGGAACTGTATTAAAGGGTCACACCACTAGGAAGATTGAGAACCACTGCTCTATGGAAATGCAGCCCCTCTGTCTCACCATTTCCTACCAAATGCCTCATCTGCTACATTTTTTAAACATTTGAGGAGGGTGTGATTATTATCCTAAAATATTTAGGTATCTACTGAAATGTTAATTATTTGGGGATATAAGAAAAGATCAAGTGAGAATTTTAACTCTGAAGAACTTGAAGCCTATTTGCTAAGATACATACATGTGAAAAAATAGCATGTGTAAATACTAAAGATTTGGGTAGAAGATGAAGGATTGGACTGCGCGGTCTCAAAGACTCATTAGATTTTTCTGACAAATGCTTCCCTTGTTTAATGCTATAAAACCTGAGAGAGAGAGAGAGAGAGAGAGAGAGAGAGAGAGAGAGAGAGA
>CAJQZJ010009649.1:22597467-22618048 GCA_907164525.1 Lophiomys imhausi | reverse complement strand
GAGAGAGAGAGAGAGAGAGAGAGAGAGAGAGAGAGAGAGAGAGAAAATGAGTCCTGTATTATCTTAAGCTACTCTTGAATTTTGGGATGTATTAAAAAGAGATGGGATAACATTTTGCTTGTGGGTTGAGGAAAAGGAAAAGGAAGACAGCCTGAGAAAGAAAAAAGCTTCTGGATTGCTGGATTGAGCTAATATTAGAGCATCAGATATCCAAAGGAGATTCATATCAGAGGGAAACACACACATGATTTACAAGGTAGACTAGGGTCAAATTTTATGAGACCTTAAATGTCAGGCAAAGGAGATTCCAACTTTCCTTGTGTGTTCTTAGCAGCTATCTATGGCTAAGGTTTATGAGCCAAAAGAGAAGCAGAGTGAACATGCAGGGTCAGGATGAGAACAGAAAGGATCACCGGCGAGGGACACTAAGCTGCCCCAGAAGTTTAGATGCAAAGGCCAATCGTAAGGATGAAAGCGGAGATATTTGGGTGCTGATATTTCTGACAATGTGAAGCCTTGTATCTGTTGTCACATTGCTTTGAATGATCAGTGGAAGCTTTTGAAGTACAATTATGCAAGTACTTTTCTAGTACATAATTCTAGTACATGAGGTATCACTGACAGAGGGCTCTAGTCTTCCCTGACTGGAGGCAGGTCTTTTGCAAACCTTGAAGGACAGTGTCATTTTAGGTCAGCACACCTGGGGCCAGAGCAATGCTGATTTCTTACATACCCACTTCCCAAGATGTTCTTTTTTGTGGGCTCTTCCTGGGCTTTTCCATCCTCTGCATGGGGTTATAGGATTGTCTCACCACCTGAAAAGAAGACCAGACACAGGTGAGGGAAGGCTTCCCCACTCAGTTTAAACTGTATTAAAGGCTCACTTATAAAATGAAATGTACGGACAGCTACAGAACCAGGTCAGTCAACAGAATACTTGGATATCATGTATCCAAAAAAATAAGGTTGATGTTTCAAGTTGTTTCCTCAGTGATTGGCGTCTTCCTGCTTAACCTTCGCCGAGTTTGAACACTGGTATTCTTGGTTTGGCAGATGATGGGAGATAACAAAAATGTTTGAACAGGATGCTGTTTGCTGTCAGATAACTCAAATTACTTAATATAAGAGCCATCTGTTGTCATTAGACCAGAGTGAAATTCGATTTGCCTTCTTGAACCAAGGCAGTGATCGGTGTGGGGGGGGAGGAGGAGGGGGATATTTATGACAGGTAATTAATTTTGACAGACATTTAAAGTATTAAGCTTAGATTTTCTAAGTGTTTGCCAAGACCATATAATGCATGAGAGGACGCCTTCTACTCTGATGCCAGGATTCGCTCTTGGGTGTTCCTACTCAAACGAATGTTCTCTCATATTTTGTGTTAAGACACTAGAAAGCCTCCCCCACTCTGTCACTCCAGTCAGTCCCTAGAGACTTCAAAAACAAAGAATGATAGCTTATTTCCAGCCATTTAGCTATAGATTGGTGCCTGTCTGGCACCTCATTTTCACCGACTAAATGACAGAGCTTGGCTACAACTCAACTTCACAGCTAGGCTTTGCATTTGAGCTTGTCCTCAATATTTTTTTGGAGAAATGCCACTTTTTGCCTCAGAGATCCATATGTTGGTTAAGCAGATGACTTAGTGATCTGGCAAATGTAACTTATATATTATTTCCCAAGAACTTAGTCGCAGAGATGGGGATGAGCATAAACCGTTGCTAACAAGTTCAGGTACACATGAGTCTGGGAGAGCTTTGTGGTCCATTCTTCCCAAACAGCAGTGGCTGCTTTTCGTTATAGCTGGTTACTGCTGTGGTGATGTTTTGAACATGGTAAACAGGGACACCGCAGAGGACAGGCCCATCTCCTAACTGCCAGCTCAGGGTCCTGTCTCAACAAGATGCTGCGCACAGCGCGCGCGTGTGTGTGTGTGTGTGTGTGTGTGTGTGTGTGTGTGTGTGTGTGTATCTCCATTCTCAAAAACACAATGTTCTTTTGTTCTATACTTGATTGTAGATAGCAAAGAGGAGAACAGAGGTTGGAAGTATACGGAGTTCTCTCGAGAGTTTGTGGCCTGGGGTGAGAACAAGATGAAAAGCAGTATTTTTTGTGTCACTGTGTTCTGGCCAGCTCCACAGGCTCTGATTAAATATTAACATGGTGGAGCACTCACACTTCCTTACCTTCACTGTCAGTCAGTTCACCATCACCGTTGCACTAGCCATACCTCCCTCTCATGAACACAGAACACAGTCTATCTATCCATTTATCACTCTCATTATTCAAAGCACCAGCACATGGCCACACTTGAGTGCCTCCGTTTTCCTTGCATCTGAAGTCACCTCTCTCTCCTAATTCTTCTTTCAACCTCAGATTTTCCTGTACACACACACACACACACACACACACACACACACACACATACAGGGCAGGCAGTCTTCCTGTGTTCCCTGGACTGGGTTGTTCTTGCCAAACTCATCTCTGTGGACTACACATTTGTCGTTGTTACTGCAGTGTGTACACTGAATCCAATCTCCATATGAATTGATTATGGTGGTTCTGCCAGCTCTCTCTTTAAATTGCAGAACTATGCTTCCGCTCTCTATGGAATGCTATGAGAATTTCAAGTAAAATGACAGTCTCATGTAAAATCATGACATAGAATTGGGAAATGATAGAGCTTGGATGCAGACTAAGGTAGTTGGGATAATTTATAATTGCCTGATCTATAGAAGTGCTGTTTTAAAACCCCAGGTTACGGCCTGCTCCCTAAAGGATGCTGTGTGTATGTCGAGCAAGGTAAGTATGAGAGAGAGAGCTGCCTGCTGACCACCTCAAATGGTTCTGTGTTGGATGAGAGCCAACATCACTACTGTTAGTTTTCATAATACCTTCTATTTCTAGGACAGTGGTTATTTTGTGGAAAATGTGCCTTTGTTTAATAAACTTTTTCTACAAATTATTTTTTTGAAAAGACAACAGAAATTCTTTTAACCTAGGCACATTGTTTTGTTTTTGTTTTTTGTCTTTAGATTTATTTTCTTTTATTTCGTTTCATTTAATGTGTATGACTGTTTTGTCTGTACGTTCGTATGTGCACCATGTGTGTTCCTGGTGCCTGTGGAGGTCAGAAGAGAGCATTGGATTCCATGGAACAGGAGTTAGGATGATTATAGACCACCAACCTGAAAACTTCAAATTAATTAATTAATGTAGTTATTAGTAAGTATAAACTGTAATATTAGGCCAGCGGAATAGCCGACGGCTTGGCAGAGGAGCAGGCGGCCTGGCCCGAGTGCCTTAACCGGTTGCCTAACTTATCCTGGAGAAAGAGCCCTGGGACCAAAGGTGGCCTACACCACCTATAACCTAAACTCTGTTAATTAATATAAGTTGTTATATTAGGCCAGTAGAATTACTGGCGGCTTGGCGGGAGATTCACCTGGGCTCAAGGGGAGTCTGGGACTCCAACAGCCCAGGACTGCTTGGACTGAGGGCCTATAAGCCGCCACAGTCCTTTCCCCAATAATTAAACACACCAAGACCTTTTAATATAAAAATCACTTAACCCTTAGCTGGGCAGACTCTCAATTAGCTACTCTAAGTTAACCCCAAACCACCATGTGCCTGTGAGTACCTTCCAGACTTCTCCAGATGTCTGTCTCCTTCTGTGACTCCTGGTGGAAAGAGAGCGAGTCTCTGTGTGTGCCTAATTCCTGCTCTGATCTCAGGAAGTCCCGCCTTCCTATACTCTTTCTGCCCAGCTAACTGTCCATTAAGTGATTTTTATTAACCAATCAAGAGAATGCCTCAGAAGGGGCGGTAACCAGATCTCAGCATTGAATTCAATGTATCAGAAACAATATTAGACCTTCCCTCAACACCAACCCAGGTCCTTTGCAAGAGCAACAAGTGCTCTAAACTGATGAGCCATGTCTCTAGACCTCCTAATCTAGACACACTGTAAACATCACATACTAACTGACCTCCACCTAGAATTTCCTTTCCAGAGCTACATGGACCTTTTCTCCACCGGAAGTGAGGTAGTGAGAGTGGGGGCACTAACAAGGGCCTGGGGTGCACACAGTTGGTGGTTGCTTACTTCACTCTCCCCTGGAAGCCACTTCACTTCTAAAGTCCTCCAGAGAAAAGGTGATGTGGTGTTGTTTGGGTAATTCAATCTGAAGTGACCCACTAATAGGGCAGAGGCCATCTGCTTCAATTCACTTCAGAACTGGCAGAGGATTAAAATAGCACCAATTCACTGGCCTGCTGAAAAACAGAGTAGTTGCCTCCTGTCTCATTGCAAGCTCCTCACATCCAGTGAGCCTGAACACACCCTGTGCCACACAGGCATCAGCTTACCTGTATACAGTTCTTAGAAAGTATTGTTGCCTGTTTGGGGAGAGTTATGTTCATGGACAACCTGAATAACCTCAGACATCTCAAAAGCTGGTAATACTTTCAAACCATTTTGAATGTCTTAGGAGGGTGTAAATCGAGCCTATTGGAAATCCTCCACTTTAACCCTGGATAAGGAGGTGGTATTTATTTGTAGAGAAATATAGCCCAGCTTGTGTTTCATTTGTCCCATAAATCAAAGATGTGCACAGGGAAACAAAACCCACTGAGGAAACTTAGGATCTCAGTTTAATAGAAAGGGGTCTGGTTTCAGAGTTGCTGTTTTTCCTTGTTCTTGGCTTTCCTTCCTGTATGCGCATACTTCTCTCCCCTTGCTTTTTCTTTTTTCTCTTCTTTTTTTTTTTTTAACTCAGCATTACACTTGCAGGTACTTCCTCTTACCTATGTCAGCCAAACCCAAATGAATTGCACTTCCCAGATTTCCTGGGAAAAATAGGTGTGATGCAAGTATAGGATATTTGTTATCCCTCTCTAGTAAATCTGTATTGAGCACCTTCTGTATGCTAAGACCTATGCCTACATATAAAAACAGTCTTCATCCCTGCCCCACAGGATGTTATGGTAAGGAGAGAAAGATAAAATAAAAGTGGATATACAAGCCAGTCAGAGTATTGAGGACCAAATGGGAGAATTGGGATTCATAAATGGCATTTGGGAGGTTCACAATAGTTGAATGTTAAACCACCAAGCAGAGAGCGTAGGATGGTAGCTGTGGGTGGAGGGCTACCATGGGCAGTTCCATGGGCAGACGTGAGATAACGGCCTGGGAATAGCGAATGGTTCATTTTGGCAACTGCAGAGATGCAGGGTGGGAGAGCAAGAGCATGGATGAAGGCAAGTTGGGGTCGTGTTTATGGGTTTTTTGAGAACCCTGGTAAGAAGACTGGAAAAAAAATTGTTTGAGGGTGTGACTAGATTGCCAGTATGATTTTAAAAGAAGTTGACAGCTGTATAGGGCAGGGCAAGATGCAGAAATGATCTTGTTTTTTTATTGATTAGGGATTGGAGCTAGGGTGGCCACTAGGACATAAAGGAAATTGTAGTGGTTAGATGCCACTGGGCTAGAGGTGGGAGAGGAAACCCTGCCAACTTTTAGTGCCCACTTAAAGAGAGCCAGCCAGGCCTGAGACAGCCACTCCACCTAGTGTTTCAGAAATAGTCGGGCTTCACTATTTCTGAATTCAATCTATTTCCAGTTTTTAACAGAATAACCGTTGAGGAGCTTTGAGAACAAAAGTCAAGGCACCGTGTCGTGATTGGTGAGGCAAGGTAGGGAGATTTTCATTGCGAGAAATTTCTCAATGAAGTGAAGGAAAAGGTGAATGGCATATGACCCAGTGGGTACTGGAGGTGTTGGTAGTAGAGGATTGCTGGCCCTGTGCTCCTGCCCCCCATCACTTCCTCTATACATTTGCTTTTAAGCTGTTGGCTCTCAAACTGGATTATGGCTCTGAATCCCTCAGAGGTCTCCGTAAAACACAGATTGCTAGAGTTACCCTAGAGTTCCTGGGTGCCTGGGATGGGCTCGCTGCCGGTGTACTACTCTGGTGAGGGAACATGCTTTGGAGGCCACTTGGAAGTTTTATAATTGAGTTTATAGAAATGCTTTCGACTGACTTGATACCAATGTGGACAGTCTACTCAAGTGGCACCAACTGAAAACATTCCCTTTTTCCTTTGTGTCAGCAGAAGGTAATGGTTTGATGGTACATGCAGAGATTTAATTTGGCCTTTATAGGCAAGTTTAGAAAAAAAGTTTTTGTATAATGTCATTCTGGGCCATATAATTCCTCTGCCTTTCAACTGTCTTTAAAGTGAGAGTGTGTTAGGTGAGCAAATGGTGCTTCAGTATGAGTGTATTGGTTTCTTTTGTTTACACAGGTCTAGAATCTTGGCTGCACACTTGACCTTCACCATAACCTAAAATCTCTCAGAGGCTCACTTCCAGAGAGGAAATGAAACATACTTACCTTTCCTGTGCATGCGTGCGTGCGTGCGTGCGTGCGTGCATGAGTGCGTGTGTGCATGTGTGTGTGTGTGTGTTCTAGTCCATTCTCTGTGATACAGTTTAGAAAGATATGCCTCTTTCTACCTACTTTGGGAGGTAACTGACTGCCCAGGGAAGGGTAGCCAGTGACTTTCAGAGACATCCCTAGTGACAGCTGGCTTTAGTTGGGGAGGTAGGTGACTTCCTCTGTCCTGGAAGCTCTGAGCATGTAAATGAGCCAGGCCAGCAGTGCTTGTTGCCTGACTCACCCCCCCCCCCCCCACCAAGCCTTTGATGAGGAAGGCCCCAGGTACTCTATCAGAACATTTGCTTTTCACAGAAGAAACCCGCAGCAACAAGGTTGCCAACCAGTATCCTGCTAGGTTAAAACAGACTCCTCTGAGGTGTTTGTTTAATGTCTGAGTCCTGCCATGCATGCTGCCACACTAATTAGACTGTGTGGAAACTGTAGCAGGTGTGTTTGGATGGCACAGGGGAGAGGCACATCTCACAACGAGCTGTCAAAGAGCCTAAGGGCCATTCAAGATTCCTTTCCTCCCTCAGGCTCACTCTCCTTCACCAGCAGCATTAATCATATCCAGGGGAAGCAGAGGAGGAGTGTTGTTACCTTTGGACCAACACACGTCAATAGTCTCAGCAAAGGGCACTACAGTATTTCCTGCTTTCTCCACAGTAGTAGAAACGGAGGTAGAGGAGTCTACAGATTAAAAATAACTAGGTTTCTGGTTCCATTGCCAGCACAGTGCATGTGACCATGCTGTGTTTATCTTAATTGTTCTAAGGATTAGATGTTAGGAGCCGGTTCCAAAAAAGAGTCAACAGTGAACATGAATGACAGGTCCCCTTGGCTGCTGTCCAAGCCTCGACTTGCTCAGAGGTTTCATGATGTGGCTGATTTTTTTTAAACATCCCCAAGTTCTGCGCTGTTCTCGAAGCCTAAAATGTATGCAGCCTCAGGCTGTGTATTTCCTTTATTTCTGCCCCTTGTGTCTCAGGGACAGAAGAAATGGAGGAAAGGGTGACGGGAATACCCTCGTGTCTGCCAGGTCTCCCAGTGCTGCAGACCCATGGAACAAGAGTTGAGGAGCAGGGTCCTGCTGCAACTTCAAAACATCCTCTATTTTACTTCATGAGAACATGGTCTCTGTGTATTGAACTCAGGTACTTGAGTTTTTGTGGCAAGTACCTTACTCATTGAACTATTACTGGCCATTCACTTCATTATCTGACCTACTGCCATTCACACAGCCATAGATAGCATTCAGTGTTTGTCAAAAGCCAGTTGACTCTGTTTTGACTTTAATATCCTTATCATATATAAGACTCAATTGTGGAAAAACTATATATGTACATATATATATATATATATATTTTTTTTTTTTTTTTTAAGAAATCAAGTATGTCTTTGGATTCAATGGCACTGATAATAGTGCTAAGGCAAGGAGAAGCCACTAACTTTTCCTCGGTGAACTTGTTTGTCTTGTTGGAAACATTGATTTCCAACTTGATGAAATCTGTCACTGACAACCAGGCATGTTGGCTCATGACTAATCCTAGTACTTGGGAGGTAGAGGCAAACAGGAGGAAAAGTGTAAGGCCAGCCCCTACTTGGAACAAATTCAAGGTTAGCCTACACTACATGAAATTCTGTCTCTGAAAAACAACCACAAAATGAGGCTAGGTGTGGTGGCACCCACATTTAATCCCAGCAGTCAGGAAGCAGAGCAGGCAGGGCTGAATTCAAGGCCAACCCCAAGTCTACATAGAACGTTCCAGGTCGGCCCATGTTGTATAATGAGACCCTGTGTCTAAAATAAAAAGGGGAACAATGGGACGATTCAGCGGATAAGGTGCTTGCCACCAAATCCGAGGACCTGAGTTCAACACACAGAACCTACATGCTGATATGAGAGATCCAATTCTTATTGGTTGTCCTCTGACCACCACTCAAGCGCCATGCCACAGATATATATGCACATAAAAGTTAAGGTGATATTTTTCAGAACTGAGAGAGACAGAAGATTCAATGTCACTGATCATCACTGCATTTAAAGTTTTCTTCAGTGTATCAATTTTTTTCAGTAGTCCATGTTTTCTAGTTACCTCTCCAGTAATAAACTGACAGGAAATATTTGTGTGGAGAGAAAATACCACTGGAGCCATTGAGTGGAGGTGGAGATCTGAGAGAGGTGAATTGAGGAAAGGAGTGATTAGAATGAGGTTGAAAGGAAGAGAGCAGGCTTAGAGCGTGGAAACACGGGTAGGGCCAGAAGACCACTCTAGAAGACTGTTGGGATACTTGCTGTGTTGACTACAGCCAGAAGAGTGGGCCAGTGCTATTTTTACACATGAAGTATAAAACATCTGCTAAGGTGGCAGGCCGGTTTAGATAGCAGAGGCTGGAGGTGTGGCCCCAAGCTGACATCAGAGAACAGAGTGTGTTACTTCATCTCGTGTTTCATAACGCTTTCAAATGCTTGCTGCCGCAGGAATCTTTTTAGCAACTTAACAAAACTGAGAAACCTATTTTTAAGCGAATGTCTAAATAGCTCACTACATCTTTGTGGGGCTATTTGTATTCAGCTATCACTTGCCTGCCTGACTATTCCCCATCTTCGAGGGGGCAGCCCGGGACCTCTGGTGATTCAGGAGGAGACTGTGTATCCACCATACCACCTAGTCCTAGCAGATTTTCAGTAGTCCATAAAGAAATCCACGTATGTGAGCAGTCAGCCCCAGCTGCCCCATCTCTGAGCCCAGGCAACCACTCATCTGCACCCTGTGTCCATAGATTTATGTATTCTAAGTGCTTCATATAAGTGTGATCATGGGATCTGTGGTGGCCTTGGCATGTCTTCAGGGTCCATCCACATAATTGTCACCTTAGCTCTTTGTTCCCTTTTGTTACATATATTGTACTACTGAATGGATAGTCCACATGGTGCTCATCTGGACAGCAGTTGATGCACATCTAGATGGTTTCCACTTGGGGTTAATATAAGTAGTGCTGCAGCAAACCCTCAGGCACAAGGTATATATGACATAGTGTTCTCTTTTCTCAGGGCTTCATACCCACGAGTGAGATTTCTGGGTTCTATGGTAATTATGTGATTAACTTTTTGAGAAACTGCTAAAGTGGTTTTCTCTATAACTATATTAAATGCTGTGTCGCATGCTATTTTAACATGACATTTACTAGGGAGTGGGGTCGTATCATCAATATATTGTGTAACTACTACACCTCTTACGTTCTCAAATAAAAGGGAATACCAGCCAACCCAGAATTTCATCCTGCAAGTGCTTACCAAGTGCTTCATGTGGCTGGGTTATAACCCTGGACATACTAGAGTGAGCAGAATGGGAGTGGTTCACACTTTTATGGCTCTTACAGTCCGGGGAAGAAACAGCCCCTCTCCAACTACATGTATAAGTAAGACTGGGATCTGCATTCTGGGGTAAAGTAGCTTACTTAGTCTTGATATGGTGATAAAAGACTAGGTAGTCACAAAAGTTCCCTGAGAAAGTTGTATGAAAACCAGGATGTGGAAGACAGGTTAGGTTAACTTGATGGGGATGGAGGAGAGCGCTAGTCGCAGAATTATATACAAAGGAAGCAAGAAAGAGCAAGGTGCTTTGACCACAGAGAGCACAGGGAGGGTGCAAAGGGAATGGCAAGAGGTAAAGATGGGCATTAAACAATAGCTATTTATGACAATAAAAGGTCATTTATGGGGACTCAGAAGATGGCCCCATTGGTGAAATTTCTATCATATAAGCATGAGGACCTGAACTCAGATCTTCACATCTATTTAAAGCAACAATTTTTTGTAACTCCAGCTCCAGGGGTCCAATCCCCTCTTCTTGTCTCTCTAAGCTCCATGTGCACAAGCGTAACATGAACACACGCACACACACACACACACACACACACACACACATATACACACAAATAATAAGAATAAAATAAACCTTTTAAAACGTCTTGCTTTTGAGATGTGTTTTGATTTTCCTCACCTCATCAGTTCGAGTCACAGCTGGCGATGACCTTAGATAGCACAGGGCAGGCAGAGGCTGGCAGATTCCCGGCTTCACTGGCCAGGCAGTCTATGCAATCAGTGAGCGTCTGGTTCAGTGACAGACCCTGTCTCAAAAAGATAAGATTGGGGGAAATATCCAATGTCACCTTCTTGCCTCCATATACATATAAGTGCACATGTACCCCCCCACACACACAAGGCCACACACAGGCACACTATATACACATGTACATTCACACACAGTCCTGATGAGATGAGGAAAATTAAAACACGGTGCTTAGAGAGACAAGAAGAAGGAATTGGACCCCTGGAGCTGGATTTACAAAAAATTGTGAGCAGCACGACATGGGTGCTGGGAATCACACTCACATCCTCTGCCAGCACTCTTAGCCCTGAGCCATCTCTCCATCCCTAGGGGACATTTTTTTTAATGTTTATTTATTACTTCAGGTTACATCTCCATCACAGGACCCTCTTTCCACCCCTGCCAGTCCCGCCCTCCCACCCTCTACCCCCTATCCCTTCCATCCCACTCCTCTGGAGTGGAGTGTCCCTGTGGGACATTTTTATTAGTAAAATAATTCTAGATTTTCAAAGGTATTTGTCCATAATAGAAGTGGTTATTTTTTAAAAATTAGATAAATAGTGAGACATATGACTGTAACAAATCTACCTAAAAGCATGCTGTGACATTCTTAATATAAAGAAAAATCAAGTTGCTTAGAAGAATTATTAATCATAATTTTGAAATACTATACTTAAACTAATAAGAAAATGTAACAGTTTCTAGATTAAAAGGTTAATGTGCCAAAGTTTAGTACATTTTTATATTACCAGTAAGTGCTTTAAAATGAAATTTCAAATTCATCAATAAAAAGAAAGAAATTAAATATCAGAAAAACTTATGAAAGACCAACTTACAGAAAAATTAGAACATATATCTAAGAGAAAATTAATGGACACATAAGGAAATGGAGAGATATAGTATAACCATGAATTAAAAGATTTCAGTTCCAAGGCTGGAGAGATGGCTCAGTGGTTAAGAACAGTGGCTATTCTTCCAAAGGACCTGGGTTCAAATCCCAGCACCATGTGGCAGTTCACAATTGTCTGTAATGGTCAGGCATAGTGGCACACGCCTTTAATCCTAGTACTAGGGAGACAGAGGCAAGTGTATCATTGTGAGTTCAAGGCCAATCTGGTCTACAGAGTGAGTCCAGGACAGCCAAGGATACACAGAGAAACCCTGTCTTGAAAAACCAAAAAAAAAAAAAAAAGATTTCAGCTCCAAATCAAATTTTGAAAGGGATTCATTGTTTTGTTATGTTTGTGTGTGTGTGTGTGTGTGTGTGTGTGTGTGTGTGTGTGTGTGTGTTGTATTTTTGTTTCTTAGTTTTGGAAGCTGCTGGTTCTTCACTTCCTGTCTATTCAGATATATTTCTTCTCGTGTCTCTGATGTGGTTGAAGACTAGATAGTTATAGTCTCACAGTTAAATTTTAAGTTGTTCAGGAATTAAAAGGACATTTTAGGTCTAAGAAGATGTTTTTAAGTTGGTAATGCAAGTTAGGATGGAAACTGAGTTAAGTATAGAACTTTAAACTCATTGAGATAGATAGATAATGGAGTATTAATATCAATTGCCAAATATGTATGGACTAGACTTTAGGAATGTATGTTATACCTTATAATTTTCATAATTGTGACCTAATTATTCTTATTATTGTATTGTATTTATTGTTATAAGAAAGAGAGCCTTTTATTGGACTAAAAGGGGGAGCTGTTATGTGGAAAAAGATACACCTTAAATTTAAAAAAAAAAAAAAAAAAGACAAGAGGGTGAGGGGGAAGAGGGTAGGAGGGTAGGACCAGGAGAGGGAAAACTGATAGGACTATGATTGAGATGTAACTTGAAGAAGTAAATAAATGTTTAAAATTAAAAAGATAAATTTAAAAAGTTAATATGCTGAAAAGTAAAAAAATAAATAAATAAATCTCTTACTATAATTTAAAAAAAAAAGAATTGATGATTCGGGGAGTGGACAAATGGCTCAGTGGTTAAGAGCACTGCTTTTCAGAGGACCCAGGTTCAATGGCCAGCATTCATATGCTGGCTAAGAAGTATATGTAACTTCAGTTCCAAGAGTTCCAATCCCCCTCTGACCTCTATGTACCAGTTGTGCACACAGTATAAAAAACACACATGCAGGCAAAATGTTCATATATATTTTTCTTAAATGACAATTCAGCCAGCCCTGGTAGTAACACATAATTTCAGTATTCAGGAGGCTGAATCAGAGACTTTCAAGTTGAAGGACAACATGGGCTTTATAGTAAAACAAACAAACAACAGCAACAACAAAAACAAGAAAGAAGAGAATGAACAACAAAATTTAAAGAATACTTTATAAATTTATAAATTTTGTATAATGCAAAGGACTTAACACAGCCAAATTATCATCACAAAAGGACAAGTTAGGTGACTTGGAATAACTAACTCAAAGATTCTTCCATAAAGTGGCAATAATTGCAATGGTGGCATGAAGACGTGAAGGTAACTTGATGGGATAAATACAGAGTCCACAAGTCAGCCAACCACAGTGGTGTGTTAGCATAATGGAGGAAAGAAAAATCTTTTTTTGTCTTTTTCTAATATTTATTTATTACTTCAGGTAACATCTCCATCACAGTGCCCTCTTTCTGCCCCTCCCAGTCCTGCCCTCCCACCCTCTACCCCCTAACCCTTCTATCCCACTCTTCTGGAGTGGCGTGTCCCTACATAACAGCCCCCCGCCCCAGTTCAGCAGTCATATGAGGTCCAAGAGCCTCCTCATACACTGGGGGCATACAAGGCAGCACCACTAGGGAAAAGTGTCTTGTTGACAGGTAACAAAGTTTATGTTCCCATTCCCTTTGGTGCATTGGTTATAGTATAGTTATCCTGTACTGTATGGCTAAAATCCAATTATAAGTGAATAGATGCCATGTGCATCCTTCTGAGTCTGGGTTAGCTCACTCAAGATGAGCTTCTCTAGTTCCATCCATTTGGCTGCAAATTGCATGATTTCATTGTTTCTGATGGCTGAGTAGTATTCCATTGTGTAGATGTACCACAGTTTTTTTAACCATTCCTCGGTTGAAGGACATCTGGGTTGTTTCCAGTTTTTAGCTATCACAAATAAGGCTGCTATGAACATAGATGAGGAAATGTCCTTGTGATTCGGTGAGAAATCATTAGAATGTATACCCAGAAGTGGTATGGCTGGGTCTTGAGGTAGAGCTATTCCAAGTTTTCTAAGATATCACCAGACTGATTTCCATAGTGGTTGTACAAGTTTGCACTCCCACCAGCAATGGAGGAGGGTTCCCCTTTCTCTACAACCTCACCAGCATGTGCTGTCATTTGAGGTTTTTTTTTCCTTTATTTTTTATTTCTTCAAGTTACATCTCAATCGCAGTCCCCTCCCTATTCCCCCTCCAGTCCCACCCTCCCACTCTCAACCCCCCATCCTCTTCCCTTTTTTTTTTCTTTTAAGTTTAAGGTATATCTTATTTCGCCCTACAGTTTCCCCTTTCAGTCCAACAAATGGCTCTTTCTCTTATAATAATAAATACAATACAGTACAACAGAGGTAATTAGGCCACAGATATGAGGGTTATTTGGCTTAACATACATTCCCAATGACCAGTCCATATGTATTTGGTACCTGACTTTAACATTCTACTATCTAACCATCTCCATGAGTTTAAAGTTCTATATCTGACTCAACATTCATACTAATTGCAACACAATTTTAAAAGTATCTTCTTAGATGTATAACACTCTCTTGACTCCTAAACAACTCAAAATTTAATTATGAGACTCTATCTGTTCTTCAATCACCTCAGAGACCTGAGAGGGATAAATATATCGATTTTATAGGAAGTACAGGGTCTGCAGCTTCCCAAACTAAGAAATGACATACCAGTGGCTGCCTGGACAGTTCCCATTTTCTCTGCATACATTACAGCATCGATCTTCAGTCATTTGGCCCTGCTTCTCTGACAGACATTGATTGTAGAGCAGGGGTTATGAAGGACTTATCTACCCTGTCTTGGCAGAGCTAGGCTGTTGACTTACCTGCTTCCAGGTTTTGTCCTTTTTGGACAGCATTCTGTCCACAGTTGGAGAAAGGGGCTTTTCCTACCAAGAGATAGGCTTGCGACTAATTCAGTCATCTCCCACTGGAGATTCTTCGATGCTCATCTTCTACTTGGAGGAGAATAGGGGGTGCTGTCAGGAGTTGATATGTCTTGATATAAAAAAAATCTAAAGTTACAAAAACATCTTTGAATGCCATATTCTGCAGATCTCTTGAGGTTTTTGAAGAGGCCCTATCTATCTCTTATATTAGGGTAAGCAGATGTTGCTTGTCTCTTAGCAGCTTTATTTCTGATTAGCTTAGCAAGTAACTATAATAGGCTGTCATAGTACCTAACTGAATGACCAGCTTGTATAACCATTAGTTTGCATTTCTTAATTATCCTAAACAGTTTATGACAGTTAGTAGTAAAATGCCGAAACATCACATTTCATTTTTTTTCTTTACCTCCTAACCCTTCCATCCCATTTCTCTGGGGTGGGGTGTCCTTATATAACAGTCTCTCATCTCAGTTGAGAGGTCGTATGAGGGCCAAGAGCCTCTTCATTCATTGGGGATCTACGAAGCAGTACCATCAGTGAAAAGTGTCTCGTTGCCCGGGAGAGAGAACTACTAAACAAACAAACCAATAAGCATACAATAGATAGAAAAGACTAAAAAATAGAAAAAAATATAACTAATATATAAAAAATAAATAAAAATTAAAAATAAGAAGTCTATGTCCAAGTTCCCTTTGGTGTGTTAGTTGTAGTATTGATACCTTCTACTATATAGCTAAAATCCTACTGTAAGTGAATAGATGCCATATGTGTCCTTCTGGGTCTGGGTTAGTTCACTCAGGATGAGCTTTTCTAGTTCCATCCATTTGGCTGCAAATTGCACAATTTCATTGTTCCTGATAGCTGAATAATATTCCATTGTGTAGATGTACCACAGTTTTTTAACCCATTCTTTGGTTGAGGGACATCGGGTTGTTTCCAGTTTCTAGCTATTACAAATAAGGCTGCTATAAACATAGATGAGGAAACTTCCTTATGATTCCGTGAAGAGGCATTTGGGTGTATACCCAGAAGTGGTATGGCTGGGTCCTGAGGCAGAGCTATTCCAAGTTTTTTAAGATATCGCCAGACTGACCTCCATAGTGGTTGCACAAGCCTGCATTCCCACCAGCAATGGAGTAGGGTACCCTTTTCTCCACAACCTCTCCAGCATGTGCTGTCATTTGAGTTTTTGATCTTAGCCATTCTGACAGGTGTGAGATGGAATCTCAGAGTCATCTTGAGTTGCATTTCTCTGATGATTAAGGATGCTGAGCATTTGTTCAAGTGTCTTTCAGCCATTAGGGATTCCTCCTTTATGAATTCTCTGTTTAGCTCTGTTCCTCATTTTTTGATTGGATTATTTGGTTTCTTGGCATTTAATTTCTTGAGTTCTTTGTAAATTTTGGATATTAGCCCTCTGTCAGATGTGGGGTTGGTGAAGATTTTTTCCCAATCTGTAGGCTGCTGTTTTGTTCGAATGACAGTGTCTTTTGCCTTACAGAAGCTTTTCAGTTTCATGAGGTCCCATTTATTGATTGTTGGTCACTTTATTTTTGATAATGAAGCCAAAACCGTATAATGGAAAAAGGACAGCATCTTCAACAAATGGTGCTGGTCCAACTGGATGTCCACTTGTAAAAGAATGAAATTAGATCCATACTTATCACCTTGTACAAAACTTAAGTCCAAGTGGATCAAAGACCTTAACATAAGGCCGGTCACACTAAATCTAGTAGAAGAGAAAGTGGGGAAAACCCTCGAACTCATTGGCACAGGTGACAACTTCCTGAACAGAACACCAACAGCTCAGGCTCTAAGACCAACAATCAATAAATGGGAAAGAAAAATCTTAATCGTAGTCTCAGATATGTGAACAGAAAGCGGATACAAAAATATATAGAGTAAGTGTCCAAGTACAGTGCCCATCACTGTCTACTTGGGGAATAGCTATTGGATCCTTGTCCTGAGATAGGGAGCTCCCACAATACTCAAGGCCTTCATACAGAATGCTTAAATGTTTATATATAACTTGTAAGCAATCCCCCAGATACCTTAAGTCATCCCTGGATTGCTTATAATACATATATTGGCTACTTCCCATCACTGTAACGAATTATATGATATAAATAGCATTTAAAAAAAACCTTATTTGAGCTGATAGTTTCAAATGGTTCAGTCCAAGGCCACTGGCCCCAAAGACCAGGGCAGAGCATCATGGAATACATGGTAGAGAACTAAACTACGGGGTGGCAGACACAAAGTAGAAAGAGAGGGAAATACTAGGTATCCAGTGCAACCTTCAAAGGAAAAAAAAAAAAAGTAGTGACCTACTTCCTCCAGTTAGAGTCCTAATGTTTCCAGAGTCTTCTAATATAGTACTCCGTGCTGGGATCAGCTGTTCAAAATATGAGCCTGTGGGGAACATCTCACATTCAAATTATAACAATACTTAATTCAATATAAATACTAGGTAAAGCATTATCATGCCCGTGTTGGGTAGCAAATAATGCTGATAAAAAAATGTCTGTGCATGTTCTATATGTGCAGTTTTTTCTTTAAATATTTTATGTCCACAGTTATTTGAATACACAAATCATGGCGTGTGGAAACAGAGGGATGACTGTATATGAAATGCAAGACCAACTCAATGTCACATGACTTGATTGGCTTCTGGGCGCTGGGGAATGGATGGCAGCAGAGCACAGGGGACAATTCTGGAGTCCTCTGACTTGTTAGAAGAGGACACATAGGTGTTCACAATTTTCAAAGCTCACAAGAACATTTAAGATCTGCCCTTGTTGTAAGGTGCTTCAGCTGAGAAGGAAAGTCTCACGAGGATGGGCAAGTCAGAGATTGTAACTTCTGGGAGCAGACCAGGTGTGAGACAGCAAGAAGCCAGGAATATAGTGATAGAGTGCTGACCCTCATCCCAGGTGACCAAGCTGGCACAGTGTGATATTTAACTCAAAGTTGCCTCACCCTGGAGACACTTTCCACATATGTTAAAATCCTTTATTTTTTTCTCAATGAATTTTTTCTTTTATACCTAACACATTATAATCATTGCTTTATTTTTTTTAATTTTCATATATTTATGGTATAACACTTTGCATTTTGCTATGCAGTCATTCCTGGGTATCAACAAGGTTCTACATTTGCAGACTCAAACAACCTTAGGTCAAAAATATTAAAGAAAAAGGAATTGAATCAAATCTGTATTGAATAAATGCAGACATTCCTCTTGTCATCACATCGTATTTACAATATAATAATTGTTTGCATAGTATTTGCAATTGCACTGGGCAATATAATTAATCTAGATATTTAAATTATCTAGGGGAATGTGCATACATTTAGGGGAATTATGCAATTTCCTGTAAGGACTTTCAGCATCTGCAGATTTTGGTATCTTGGTGGGAGGAGTGCTTTTAAAATAACAATACCCACAGGGGATTGTAGGTGTATTTTGTGATGATTTGCATCAGCCTAATTAGCACATCAATCCTGTCTGTCACATGGTTTTCTTTGGTGAGACTATTAAGACCTGTCCTCTCTTCAGTTTTCAGGTACAGCATGTATTAACTACAGTTACTGTGCTGTGCAGGTGTTCTTCAGAATAGCCATTCTGTCCAGCCAGACACCTTTATTTTCATGTCAGACTTTCCTTGTTTTAGAAATATTAAGACAGTGATTTAAAATGAAAGAACAAGTCGAAAGAACAACAGCTAGGGTTGGGGAGATTGTTCAGTGGGTGGAGCATTTGCTGTGCTAACAGGAGGACCAGAGTTAGGAATCCTAGAACCTACAAGATAGTCAGACAGGCATGGCAACCCACCTACAATTCCAGGGGCAACTGGCTAGACACACTAGCTCTGGGTTTCACAAGACATCTACCTCAGTATATAGAATAGAGAGCAATCAAGGAAGACACCTGATGTCAGCATCTGGCCTTCACATAAATACACACACACAGGCACACACTTACCCATTATACATACATACACCCACATACATGTAAACATGCATATATGCACACATGTCCACACACTCACACATGCAATAGAAAGGTAAATATTGGATTTGAGAAGACATGTAGTAAGAAATAGGCTCTAGAGGAAATACATTTCAGTAAGGAAATCTAGGTAGTAGTGTTCAAGCATTGTATCACTTAATCTAGTTAGAGTGGATTTGGACAGCGGTTGGCTTCCTCTCCTGTGGAAGCTTGTTTATATTTTAGGTGCTAGGTTGTAACAGGCAGCCTGTTCTCTCCCTTAGTCTTTTCTTTTTTTTTTAATTCATTTTATATCCTGATCACAGCCCCCTGCCTCCTCTCCTCCCGACTCTCTTCCTCCTTTCCCCCTTCTCCTTCTCCTCAGAAAAGGAGAACCCTACCCCCTCCTGTAAGAACCCACACTGGCTCATCAAGTCACATGAGGCCTGAGAGCATCTTCTTCCATTGAGGCCAGACATTGCAGCCCTGGTAGGGGAAAGTAGTCCACAGGTAGAACATAGTCCTTGTCAAAAGACATCTTTTGATCTACACTTGCTAGGGTATCTATGTGAAGACCAAGCTGCCCATCAGCTGCATGGGTTGCGGGGGGGTGCTAGGTCCAGTCTTTATGTGCCTTTTTTTTTTCCTAAGTTGGTGCTCCAGTCTCTCTAAGCCTCCATGAACCTAGGCTACTTGTTACTGTTGGTCTTCATGTGGAGTTCTTATCCCTCTGAGTCCTTCTATTCTTCCTCCAACTCTTCTATCAGGACAACCTCCCCCCCACACACACTACTGGGGAGAGCCTCTCAGAGGATAGTTATGTACATAACAATGAGCTAAGACCTCTGAACAAGGGGAGTACACAAATCAGCATTTGAATTACACAATAATCTTATGCCTATACCTGTATATCTTGTAGGCTGGTTAAATTATGGGTCAAAACTTTTGTGGGTGACTTGGTATCCCCTTCCTTCCACTGGAAGTCCTGTCAAGCTCTGAGGTGGCTACTTCTGTCTCTCTGTGCCTCACTGCTAGGAGTCCCAGCTAGAGTCAGCCTCTATTCCTCCCAGGAGAGTGCCCTAGGGCAGGTCTCCCACTTGTTTCAAAGGTGCTCCCCCATCAGATTTCCTTTAACCTTGATACATGGTGACAAATATCCTGAGGAAAACAGTAGGAAACATTAGCAGACACAACCGAAGTCCAGGCTTTTACTGTGAGATATGTCCTCTGGACTCCTGGTACTGTGTGAACATTGGCAAGGGGCAGCCTTCGTCGTGGGATCAGTTTGGGTGTACTCTGCTTGCCTTAAAGTTTTGGAGACTAGAAACACTTCTGAATGTGTATGGTTCAGATCAGTGACCCCGTGTTTCAGTAGTATGAAAATAAGAAATTAAGCATACATATACTTACAAGGCTAGAATATTAGACATGCTTTAATTTTAACCTTCTACTTAAATTTAGTAAAGTTATCTCACCAAAATGCCTTGAATTTATTTTTCTCTCAGCATCTAAAATGTCTTATGTGATGGAAATGGTGCAAGACATTAGAAATAAAAAACTAAGTAAGACATGAGCCTTTTAAGAGAATTTGAACTGTATCTAGATTCAAATAATGTAATTTAGAATACTGGTTTAAAAACATGATGTGGAAGTAATATTGAGTTTGCCATGTAATGTTTTGGACTTGTTTTCATAATTTCTCTAGAGGAATACAATTTTGTCCCTTCTTTTTTTTAACATTGATTTATTAATTCAAGTTACATCTCCATCACAGCCCCCTCCCTCCACCTCTCCCAGTCTCACCCTTCCACCCTCTACCCCCTCTCCCACCTGTCCTACTCCTCCAGTGTGGGGAGTCTCCACATATCAGCCCCCCTCAGTTCATCAGTCACATGAGTGTAGGGGCTGATAGGTTAATATAAGTTAGATTTAGTGAATA
>CAJQZJ010009649.1:22548157-22582394 GCA_907164525.1 Lophiomys imhausi | reverse complement strand
TGTGTGTGTGTGTGTGTGTGTGTGTGTGTGTGTGTGTGTGTGTGTGTAGACAAGGGAGGAAGATGAGACAATATGCACACAAGTGTGTCCTGGTTGACCTGGACTCAATATATAGACCATGCTGGCCTCAAACTCACAGAGATCCACCTGCTTCTATGAGTGCCAGGATTAAAGGTGTGTGCCACCAAACCTGGTGTTCTAAGTTCTTTGACATGATAATCTACTTATTTTTCTTGGCCCCACTTAGCATTGGGTCTGCCATACTAAAAAGGCAAATTTTTATTGCTCTTCAGAAACACATTTATCTTGGGGATTTAAATTACTTTATATTTCTAGATTTGCTTTTCATAATATGTTCAGCAGAAAACCACTTTAAGATTTTTGTTTTTAAAGTTTTAAAGAGGATATTTTTGGTTTGTTTGTTTTTTGTTTTTGTTTTTTTAATATACAAACTTGGCTTCTTGGTAAATGACAATTCCAGTGGGGTGTTCAGGTGTGGTAGAATCAGATCATCATGAGGGAACTCAACCCATACCTCTAAGAAGGTAGGTGTCCTCAGTGTGTGCCACATCCAGCTGAGGGAAGAACTGCTTAACACTCTCCCTCTCAAGAAGGGAGGAAGGAAGGGAGGAAGAAAAAGAGGAAGGACAGACAAGACTGTTCTCCTTGAATGCAGACAATGCCGTGTTTCATCTCCTTCTTTAGACTCAGGAGATAGAGACTGTACAGTAGCAAATATTGACTTTACTTTTAGAAAGAAGTGGTGCAATGCCTACTTTAAAACGTTCATAAAAGTTCCGTTATTCTTACTAAATGCCTGTGCTCACATCAATGAGGAAAGTCAGTAAGGAAGATATCCTTAAGTTACAGTTTGACAGTATTGTGTAAAGGAAGAGAATTACTTGCAAAATAGTGAGATTCCTTATCTGTAAGACCTGGGAGAATGCCCCACCTTCAAGTACTTACTTCAGATACTCTATTTATTTGGAAATGTTCCAACAGGGCTTACCAGCAACATCGGATATCAAGGACATTGACAGTTTGATGAGAATTTCTGGCAGGATTGAGTGTGAAAGCCCCAACCGACATCTCTACGATTTTGTTGGGAATATAAGGCTTGACGGACACAGGTATGTAACTCACATTCGCTGTGTCATCCTGTACCACTGAGTGTCCCCTACATCTGCTTACATACTATTTTCTTCCACTCTAAGTCTGAATACTCACAAAATTTGTTTTAAGCATGTCTGTATTTCACTCATATCCTTTGTAAGGATCCTGAAACCTGACTATTCACTTAATGTAATCAAAGATGTTCCCATGTTCCTGCCAGTCTGCCAATTAGATGTTTTCAGTGATATTCCAGGACTCTGAAATATTCTTTGGTGGGTAAATAGCCTGTGGTTGATTCTTTGGCTGAGATTCTTGCCAGGAACCTTCCTGTTCAAAGCCCATGTCCACGGTCCATTCCTATGATCTGTAGATGCCTCCAGGAGTTCAGACTACCACAACAGTTGAATAGTATTTTATCTCCTCTGTATAACTCTATATACTTTTTTCTAGGCCATGCTATCATCTGTAGTCACTGCTTTTTGCTACCTGATTCTCATCTTTCCTATCACTCCCTTAAGTTCTCTTATTCATTTAACTAGAATTTAGTATGCACCTGATAGCTTAGACCAATGGTTCTCAACCTACCTAATGCTGTGACCCTCTAATCCAATTCCTCATGTTGTGGTGACCCCAACCATAAAATTATTTGTGTTGCTACTTCATAACTATAATTATGCTACTGTTATGAATCGTAATGTACATATCTGTTTTCCAATGGTCTTGGGCAACCCCTGTAAAAGGGTCATTAGACCCCAAGGGATCACAACCCACAGGTTGAGAACCACTGGCCTAGACCATTTACAAAAATTATATATTCCTCAGTGAACAAATAAGATAAAAATTCCTGCCTTTGTGTCTCCATTCACCCACTCTAACAAAATACTTTAAATTCAAAATTCCATGAGGAACAGAAATCCACTGCTCACAGGTCTGGTAGTTTGAGGCACCAAATGTGGTGTCTGGTTAGGAAGTGTTGCACACTGTGTCTTGGCATGGCAGAGGCCCTCGGGCATCCTTTGTAATGATTCAGCCCCCACCACAAGAGTGGAACTCCTGTATGCATGTGTGTGTGTGTGTGTGTGTGTGTTTGTGTTCACATGTGTGTAAAAGCATGCATGTAGAGGCAACAGACCAACCTCAGGTGTTGTTCTTCAGGATCCAGCCATATGATCTTCTGATACAGGGTCTTGTACTGATGTGAGCTGACTCATTGGTTGGCTGGCTGTGTAGAAGCCCTAGGGATATTCCTGTTACCTTTCCTTCCCTGTGCTGTAATTATAAGATACACCAATACCTGGCTTTTTGTTTTTAATAGAAATTCTGAGGATCAAACTAGATCTTCATGATTGTATAGCAAACAGTTTACTGACTAAGCCATCTCCCCAGCCCATGAGTACAGAAATTTCAAGACTTAATCACCCCTTTCCCAAGAAACCAGTATCCAAATGCCACAATATTAAAGATTGGATTTCAATAGGTAAATATTAGAAGGACACTAACACATACTATAGAATTGTGAACTTACTTCTATGATAAAGTAAGTGGAGAGCAAACTGAAATAAAGGAATAAATAAGAAAATTTGTTAAAAGCAATAAAGCCTTTACGAAAGATGACATAGGACAAGAGAGAAGAGGTGTCCTTAGAAGGAAATCTCTTCAGGTGATTGACGTCAGCCTCCTTTAGAAGGTGGCCTTTGAACAATGATGATCAGGAGATTAGGAGCTTGGTCACTTGAATATCACTTGATATTGTCACTTGAATATGGAAGTAGAGGATTCTGGAGAGAAGAAATAGTGAAAATCACTGCAATTGGAGGAAGAGAAATTTAAGTGAAAGACAAAAGACAGTAATAGGCCAGACCACATAAGACTTTGTGGGGCCATTATAGGGTGTTCTAAGTAAATTTGGGATCCATGAGTGAGTTATGAAGGGAAAATATCCCTTTTGCTTTGAACTTACTAAGTTTATGATGTCCAAGCAGCACTTGAATATATGTCTGAACTTCGAAAATAGTTCATATAGATACTTAAACTCATGGGCTAGAAAGATCATTGAAACTGATAGAGAGAAAAATTAAAAGATCCAAGAACTGTCTAGTGTTGGGAAGCTGAGAGAAGAGCAGGGACTAGCAATCAAGTTTATGGCTAGAAACCAAGAAAGAGAAAAGAAACTGCCAAGAGGAGAGGGAGGGACAAAATTAGGTCAGCTGTCACTCATGGCCAAGCGCAATGTGGCTGGACATTAACATTTGGGTTGAGATCATGGCCCTTGAATTGGAACAGGTGAAGTCTGATGAGGGTGATCCTGACATCATGGAAAAGAATTAACTATAGCAAGTGTGGACGTATTTATCAAGGAGTTTTATTGCAATGCAGAGCAAAGAAATGGGACAGAACAAGGCAAGAAGGGTGAGGGTGTTTTCCGCCCCACTTCTGTTTCCTGTCTTCATTCCTTCCCTTCCTCCCTTACCTCCTCTACACTGTAGAACTTGTCTACCAGGAAGGTGTGGTGGCCAGGTAACCTTCAGTGTGGTTCAACCAGCCTAGGAAATGCTCTCAGTGTTCTAACTATTAGAATATTAATGAATAAATAATGATAAAATGAATAAATGAAAAGTGAACAAATGAATGATAAAAATTTAAATGAGGAACTTGTAAGTAAATGACATGTGATATATACCGTGAACTGACACCCTTATCTAATCCACCAAAACTTTCTTGTGACCTTTGAGGTAATTGTTAATTCTAAAATGTTCAAAGTATTCTTTCCTTGAACATGTGGTTATAGACTAATGATAGATTTGGCCATTTGTACAAGTATCGTTTCTTCAGGTTGACATTTTTAACTGGCCAGCTTCCATTTCTTACCAACTTTTCATTAAATTGGAGCTAAGCACATCTATGCCACAGAGAAAACTTTATATGATGGTGTCAAGATTTAAAAAACTAAAGCTTTATAATATGCTTAATTTTTATCAGAAAGGTCCAAATGAATGAGTAAGGCAGGCAGGGTGGGAGACAGCAGGAAGCCATGAATGTGTGTCGGGTGTGATGCTGAGGTCAGTCATGTGAGGAGCAATGGGTACATGTGTGCCCTAGAGCATAATCCAGGAACTTCTCAAGAACTCGGTGGAGCCTGCTTTAGCCTCCAGGCCCCTCCCAGTCCTGAAGTGTACTCCAGATGTTGGCACATATACAAGAGAGTTCTGTGGTTTCAATATGGTTCTGTCCCCTAAAGAGTTTCCGTACTGGAAACTCAGCCTCCAGTGAAATGACTACAGGCTGACCTGAAAACTAGACCTCTCTTTCATATAAAATAACCAGTCTTTATATATTTTATAAGCCTTCACAAGATAGACTAAACTACATTTCCATCCCGAAATACACTGTTTCCTGGGACCCCTGTAAGGACTATTCTAACCCACACATCTGTATTGATTTCACTGAGCCAGGAGAATATATTTCCTGAAAGGAAGTCCAATGCCCAAACTATCACTAGTCCTGGAAGCAGATTGAACTGCCTAAGTCCACTGGAAAAGGAAGTTCCCCATCTCCCATGGCCTTTACTGATTGACAAGTCCTATATTCTTTATAGACTCCACTGGAAATTATTTCCTTCTTTTCCTAAAAGTTTTAAGTATTTTTTATTTGACTTTTTTATATCACTTTCTTATTAAAGAAAAACTACCTTGGTTATTAGGAATCTTCAAAACATTCAATCTTGGATCTTACATTTCCATCAACTGACTCAATACATATCAGTGATAATACATTGTGCTCTTGGGTCCCTGTTTAAGTTTATAGCCCCTAATAACTCACCACAAAGAGTAGGCTTAGAGGAAACACACAAGGGGCCCAACCTGGTTCTTATTCATGAAAATATGGTTTGACATCTAGGAAGCAAATAGCTTCTAAATGATTACCATTTATTGGGAATGTGTTTGCATTTCTTGGAAAATAGACATTTTAATCCTGTAAGATGAATATTGTGAGGCTTTAAGTCTGGGCACTTATTTCAGAAAGGGGATGGTAGTATCAAAGATGGAGTGAGCTGTAAGTTTATTTTATCTGGGTAGTTTTTGAGCCCTGGTTGTGTGCAAAGTTGTTTGTAATTTAAATGAAGTGTGTGTGTGTGTGTGTGTGTGTGTGTGTGTGTGTGTGTGTGTGTGTTCATTGAGAAGGTGAAGACAGATATCTTAGCCCCACTACTTCCAAACTTCATATAAACTTAAGTCAACTTATTAACCCAGGAAAAATTATATGTGAGTATTAGCTACTGCATTCCCAAACATTGCCGACTATTTGAGGTAGTATATTAGTTTGCTCAAGCTGCCTTGATGATAGAACTTAGATAGTTGGGGCTGGAGAGATGGCTCAGCGGTTAAGAGCACTGCCTAGTGCTCTTCCAAAGCTCCTGAGTTCAATTCCCAGCAACCACATGGTGGCTTACAACCATCCACAATGTGATCTGGTGCCCTCTTCTGGAATGCAAGAACTTAGATAGTTAATTTTATCATAGAAATTTGTTTTCCTGATCTGGGTAATGGAAATAAAGAAACTGATTGGATTCTGATGAAGGCCATCTTAGTTAGGGTTTTATTTCTGTGAAGAGACACCACGACCATGGCAGTCCTTATAGAGGAAAACATTTAATTGGGGCTGGCCTATAGTTCAGAAGTTTAGTCCATTATTGTCATGGTGGCATGCAGGCAGACATGGGGCTGCAAATGGTGAAGGATCTAAGAGTTCTACATCTTAATCCACCACAGCAGAAGCGAATGCCACACTGGTCCTAGCTTGAGCATCTGAGACCTCAAAACCCACCTCCACAGTGATGCACTCCCTCTAACAAGACTGGACTTCCTCCAACAAGGCCACCCCTTCTAATAGTACCACTCTTCATGGGCCAACCATTCAAGCACATGGGTCTACAGGGAGCATTCCTATTCAAATCACCATAAAAGGACATTTTTGAGAGATGCGAAGATTTCCTTTCTGTTTCTGTTTGACAAAGCAAGCTCTCAGGTGTCTTATCAGGGCATTAAGAACATCAGAGGGCTTCACTCTCGTGAACTCACCTAAAACAGCCTGGTAAAGGTGCACCTACAAATGTTATCACATTGGGAGTTGGAGGTTCATTGTTGGAATATATGGGTGATACGTATAGTCCACAGGGAGAGTAAAGATATAAGACATTTATAGTATGGTGTTAAGGTAAAAAACCAACTTCTTCCCAAGAGTTATACTTGAAAATTATCAGTGTTGGTGGAGAAAAAATACTTCCTTTCCAAAAATAAAGTTTTAATAGTGGAGACTTTGATAACTGTATAGTGACTGTGCATTTCTAGGGTGTTTTGGACTATGTCATTTCTAATGCCAACATACTCTGTCCTAGCATTGTTCCCCTGGGAGCAGACCAGATTCTTCTCCGAGGTGCTCAGTTAAGAAATACGCAGTGGGTTCATGGAATAGTTGTCTACACCGGACATGACACCAAGCTGATGCAGGTGGGGCTTTTACCTATGAAACCTTTTGAGACTAAGTCATTTGGAAATGCGTGAGTCGTGGCTCTTGGTGTACTTGTTCCATCAAGCAGACCAGCCCTTTGACATTCCTTAGCCTCATACCACATACCCAATTGAGATTCAGATTCCTTCCCTGTTAGAGGAGCTTGCTGCATTATGGAGACACCAAGAAACTTGCCCTAAGATCACCTGATACATGAGCACTCAATGAATGCTGGTGTGTGTTGATCTATGACATTCTGCAACTACTAGTGCTCACTTCAAGCTGACTATGTGACCGTGTCTGCATTAAAATAATTTTTCATGTGATTTAACATTAACACAATGGCCAAATTTTAAATTTGGGGTTAGTTTTTCATAAAACTTAAATATATATATATATCCACTAAACAGCCATTCTTTCGTGGCATTTCTATACAAGGCCTACTCTCCTCTTAATGTTTATATACGCCCATGTGTGCTTCATCTCTACACTGTAATGCAGTCTGCAATTACTGCAAATGCAAGTGGTTTTCTATAGGAAACTCACTTGGGAACCCTGACTGGGGTTCTACTCTAAGAGCCATTGTCCCTGTTCTTCATACAGGCGTGAAGACACTGCCATTGACAAGTGGGATGGTTAGTAGTGCTATAACTTCTATCTTTTTCATTTTTATTGGTTATGAGGGACTTCCTTTTCTGTCCTGTGGATGTGTGGTTAGCACAGATTTGACATAAATACTGAATCACCACGTAGAGCAGTAGTCCCTTCCTTGTCCTCTGCTGCATAGGTTAGACTTGCCTCACCGTCCCTCTGCCTCTGCCTCCTAAGCCAGCCTGCTGCCGCACCAAGTTCCTTATTATTGATTAGAGATGGTACGACTTATGTTACTGCTGTGTGCAGTAAAGCAGTTGCTAAGTGCCACCAGAGATCCTTCAGACATTGAGAACTTCCCAGAACCATAGGCCTTTTTCCCTGCCTCTTTCCTAAGCAAGGGCAGTAAGTAGATGCTGGGAAAAGACCTTGTCTGCTTAAGTAACCACATACTTAACCTGCCTGACGCAATCCACAAAACGAATGTTAACCACCCCCTCCCTTTTTTTTTACATTGTTTTACGACCTAGAGAAAGGTGTAGGTGGTGTAGTGGTCTTAAGAAAAGAGGTAGCAGCCATGGGCACCTCATTATACTTGTCACGTGTTTGGAACACTTTTCATCTGCAGGCACTGATTTGTGACTCTATATGTCCCTTACCAAATACTAAGTACGTGATGTTAAATTGTGCAGCGTTTTTACCATTTGCCTTGTTTTGTCTGTTTTACAGAATTCCACAAGTCCACCACTTAAACTCTCCAATGTGGAACGGATTACAAATGTACAAATTCTGATTTTATTTTGCATCTTAATTGCCATGTCTCTCGTCTGCTCCGTGGGCTCAGCCATTTGGAATCGAAGGCATTCCGGAAAAGACTGGTACCTCCACCTCCACTGTGAGCAGTGAAGTGCTGACTTGCTGATTCTTCCCCTGTGTTCCAAACATGCATTTGCTTCTCCATCCAATCTTAATTTAGTTTGCCAAATGTTCCACTGTTTCTGAAAAGAAAACTTGTGGCTAAGATAACTGGAAGTCTTACCTTCATTTCTAAATAGTTTTCCAGGAAAAGCAAGTAACATTTAGGTTTTCAGAACTTCAAAATACTTAAAAACATACCTCCATCCCATAGTAGTATAAAATGCTTTGTAAATACAACCATTTACATGATACACAAACTAAAAACTCCTCTCTAAAATATATTAAATGTGGCAGCTAAACTTATGAAAGGATATTATGTGTGGAGGAATTTATGAGTATTGACTATATTATGAAAACATAGTTTACATGCTTGAGCAGTGTTAGGTCCGAGTGTACTGTCTTCCTTCCTTCCTTTCTTAGTTTGCTTTCCTTTGAACTCAGTAACAGAAGTTCCATGTAAATACTCATCTTGTCCTGAGAAGAGTAGTTTTAAATTGCTTCCTTCTTGAACATGTATTCTCTTGCTGTTCTCATATTAATGTATTCCCTCTGGGTATTTCTAGGAAGTGAGTTTGCATTTTCTTGTGATGAATACCTAGCCAGTAAATACTTAATTTCCCCAAAGTGTGAAAATAAATTCCAGTACAAACTTACAGAAAAAAAATGCAGATTTTAAAACTTTTTATTTCATTTATTTAACTACTTTTTATTACATTTACTTAGCTTTGCATCTATTCCAAGTTTTTATAGTCATTGTTTTATTATTTCAGCATGAAAAAAATGTTATTACTATGATCAATTTGTTTGTGTATATTCCTTACAATGTATGAGGCTTCCCTGATTTATTTTCCTTGTCGAAGAGGAAGAAGTTGATTTTCTTAAGAGAATAATTTACCTAAAGACTAAAAATGCTCTTGTAGCTAAAGCTAGAGCTCAGTGTAGTGCTTCCCAGGTGTGTGTGTGTATGTATATATGTATGTATGTATGTATGTATGTATGTATGTATGTATGTATGTATGTATGTATATAAACATGGCCTCCCAGCATCTAGTACTAGAAATAAGTATTCTTACAACTTGGATAATTGTAGCTGCTTTGAAACCATGGATTAGTTTGAAAATCCTTTCAAAAATTCACATACAAGTGACTCCTCCCAATTGAAGGTTTGCATTTACAAACTTTCAACCCTTCTAATATCCCTGAACTTCCTGATGGAAGTACGATTTGCAATACCAATCACAATAGCACTTTCTTTCACTCTCTACCCCACCCCACAAGACAGCCTTTCTCTGTGTAGCCCTGGCTGCCCTGGAACTCACTCTGTAGACCAGGCTGGCCTTGAACTCAGAGATCTGCCTGCCTCTGCCTTCCTAGTGCTAGGATTAAAGGCGTGTGCCTCCATGCCCAGCTTCTTTCACTTTTTAGTAGTACCATGGAGATCTTGATAGGATCAGGCCCCGTATCCACTGGAGCCTGGCTCTAGGAGAATCAGGAGATGACCATCACCCAACACACACCCAAACCTTTTATTTTAAATGACGCAGTATTTATACTATGCTGTGTAAGTAGTTACTACACTGCACTATTTAAAGAATACTAATCTACACATACTCAGTACAGAGTATTTTCAGCGTAGAGTTGATTGAATCCCTGATGTGGGACCCTAGAGGGAGGGATGACTGAACTAATTCTACACTGAAGGAGGTGTTTGAGAATCAAGCTATGTTATTAGCAAAGTCTTCCTCAGCTTGTGTAGCCTTGTTGTATAGTATAGGAAATTCTCGCCATGCTTAGGTTTCCTCACTGCAGATCTAAAACTGTAAATGGTGTTCTCCTTCCTCCCCAACAGATGGTGGCGCTAGCAATTTTGGACTGAATTTCTTGACCTTCATCATCCTTTTCAACAACCTCATTCCCATCAGCTTGTTGGTTACGTTAGAAGTGGTGAAATTTACCCAGGCATACTTCATAAATTGGGTAAATATTAATTTGTATTATAGGTCATCTTTCTAAGTATGTATTTTCTCTTTTTAAAAATTTACTCTGATAGGGTCTTTTGATCTGTAGATGTTAAAAAATTTTTAACTTTTTTTAAGACTAATATAATTTTAACATGGTCTTCTTAGAATCAGGCAAATTGATACGCCAGACATCCTGAGGAAAACTGGTCTCTAGTTCAGGAAACCTGTTTGGTGCCATACAATGACTGGAGAGGAAGGAGACCATGTGTTTGGAATTGAAATATCTGTCTTGTAGATCTAATATCATAATTTACCACATAAACAACTTTGCCTAGTCTCTTGGCTTCTTGGAACTTAATTTCTGGTCACTAACAATGGGGTTACAAGATGTTTTATCTGAATCTTGCCGTGTTTGTCCAGCTCAAGAACCTGTAAACACAACAAAGAGTTTTATAAGCAATAAAGCACATAGCTGTGCTTTCTGATGATGTGATCCAAGAATTTGTTCACCTACTTCAGTTTTGACATTGTAAATGACATCAGTGTATATGTTTTTTTTCCTTTTAAATTATTGTATTAATGATTTTAATATTGGAGAAATGTATTCAACATCTTTTCCTATATTTTTCAACAAATATTATTTTTTCTTTCAGTTTTATATTAGTTAAAATTAATAAAGTTTTGAAAATTATGTCTTCTAGTCTAATGTGCTAAAAAGTCAAATTTTTTGAGAAATTTTGATTTTACTTTTTATGTCCCAAACTTATCTTAAAGCTTTTTAATATGAACAATATTGGGATTTTTAAACATATAACCAAAGATAATTTTACAGTTGTTCATTATCTTCTTGTGGTACCTGATCTTGCTAAAATGTCAGCCTCTTTCTTTCTTATCTTTGTAAAACATCACTGTAATTTATGGATCTGAAATGAGCAGCAGGCATTGTTCACTTCACACAGGGAATGTGTGCCGAAGAACTGAGCCCTATGTACCGACAAATTGAAATTAATGAAGGACTCTCAGTCACAGATGTAATAAGGCAAATGCACTGTGAAGATCAAAGGGTTTCTCAAGTCCTTATTTTTTATGTGAACATTCAAAACATAGAATTTCTTTCAAATAGTTACATAACGGCAGTGTTGAATAAGCCTGGCAAGCTCTTGCTTTTCAACCACCCTCCTAAGTAGCAGAGACTTCCTGATGGCCCTACAAGCCAGCTTCCTCCTTGTGCAAAAGAGATCAATAACTATCCCCTAGATTCCTGTTCTGGCCAGTTGTCCTGTTATACAGTATGGATTGACGAATGATAGCTTTGAAAATATTTAACCTCGGCTGCTCTATCATGCCTGTTCTAAGTCAGATCTGTCCTCCTGACTTAGACACCCTCCTCTCCTCTAGCTGGTCTTCATTTCATATGGTCTCCGGATTTATCTCCATGTGAACCCTCTCTTCATCTCTCAACACAACTCGCTTGGCAAATGACTATCTTCTAACATGGCGTGTAAACTCAAAGCCTGGTCCAGAGATGATGCTGATCAGCTCAGAGCACAGATGGGAGAGATGTGAAACCCAATAAACTATAGCCCTGACTTGCTAATAAATAACAATAAAATATTCTACTATAAAAATATTAGATTAATGGGGTTGGATAATGGGGTCTGATCATGGTTATTGGGTACAAGGCAAGTACAAAGAAATATAAAATCATACCTTTTGGGGTTGATTATCAAGTATCTGTGGTAAAAGAAACTTAGCCTGGGAAGTCCAACCAGATCAAAAGTGGTCTCTTAGGTAACTTTTCCAGTTGCTTGAAGAGCTAATTATGTGAAAACACTAGCTGCTTTTCTAACAGACATCACCTTGCACCCCTCTAGAGAGCACTTCATGTGTTTTGCATAGCTTAACCCCGACAGGAGGCTGGATACCTTATTGAGAATGAAGAGTGGAAATGTACAGACTATCAACCCCACAGACAAGCTCTCACTACCTTACTCTCCTGTTCTAACTCAAGTGAACCGTTCCTTGCTAAATACTTTAAATACTTTTCAGGACAGTCACATGGAATCATGTAGAGATACCAAGGAACTAGAGTGGTTACACAGAACTCAGCAGTCAAATGGTGACTTGTGAAAAGTAAAAAGCAAAACAAAAAAAAAAAAAAAACAAATGTGAATTCTTTTGCTGACCCAGACCCCCAGTACCTTGTATTCAGTGATGTCTCTTGCGTATTTGTAGGATCTTGACATGCACTATGAGCCCACTGACACTGCTGCAATGGCTCGGACATCTAATCTGAATGAAGAACTTGGGCAGGTAAGCTCTATCAGCAGCGATACTTGGTATAATTTCTGCCTTATGTGGTGACTCCAGATGAAGAAGCATCTCCTCATTTTCCATTGTTTCAATAATGCACATAAATGCATTTGTTAGTGCATGACATATGGTAGTCATATTTAATAGTGGAGTTTTCCAACACTAAAGCAGATTTTTCTTTCAAGGTGAGGTAATGTTTCCTAGTACATATATATTACATATGTACTAAGTAGTCTGATTAACTGTTAAATATTGACTGTTTTTGAGTTATAGGAATAATAATAGAATTGTTCATAGCTTTCATCCAGAAGTAAGGAAAAGTTCACTTTATATGAGTCTAGTCAAATAGGAATTTGGATGAGTCAAATAGAAATAGAATTTATTCATCAATATATACACAGGCTAGCTTCACTTATCCAAGATATATTCTGAGCAGTGCACTGTCCGCTGATGTCATCACTATGTAACCATCATAAGATGCACTTCCACGTGCTAACAGCTGTGACCTCACTAAGCAAGAGATACAGTCTTACAATATCCACATCATATGTGCGACCTTCATTAACTAAAGCATCCTTAGGAGACATGTGACTTGCATGTGTTTTAACTGTAGTCCATTTACAGGTGCTAGCTGACAACGGATTTTTGTTTTCTCCTCCACCACTGTCAAACTCATGCTACTCAAATTGCATTTTGGACCGATGATACTGTCCCTTACCAGTTTAGATGGTGTCTGAAGTGAACTGCACAGCTATTTCCAACCCTAGAACTGCTCATTATATTGAGAAATTCTGGTGAGGTGCTAGTACTGTGTATTTTTGAAAACAGCGGTGCAACTTTCTGTAGACATTCAGAATATCCTGAAGCAGATGCTTCTGTGACTCTAGTTTTTCAATACGCATTAATACCCATATATAAAATAATTTATCACTTAAATACTAAAGAGATGAATTAATTGTTCCTTAAAGAATGAACTGGAAACAATTCTACCAGTCACTATACCCCCACAGTAGAACAAAGCTGACTTTTAAAGAAAGTGTAAGTACATTTTCTCTTCTCTATAAAAATTTTTCTAAGCAGAATGGTTATAGTTAAAAGACTTGCCTGATAGGCATAGGCCCCAAGATAGACATTTAAAAGCCTTGAAAAAATGAATGAAGATTTTAAACTTGTTTGTAGGTTAAATACATATTTTCTGACAAAACTGGGACCCTTACGTGCAATGTGATGCAATTTAAGAAGTGCACCATCGCGGGCGTGGCTTACGGGTGAGCGTCTCCACTTTTCTTGGTTTATGAAATACACATCTAATTGATTCTCTCAGTTGGGAATATGTGGAAATTCTTGTGCAAGGAGGGTTTGAGTTTGGTTTTTCTTTAATCTAGAAAGTGGTTCTTTTTACTTCGGGGTGGATGAATTGCGTATTTTACAGTTGGTGTTGCTTTCCTTGGGGGATGATATCAGGTGGACACTGGCCGGTAGGTCTCTCAGTGTGTAAGGCTACAAAAGATCTCCATCTGGGCCTGGTGGTAGGGACAAACCACCTCCCTTCACTCTGCCCTGAAGTCGGGGTGCAATGCGGATGTGGGAAGGGACCACAGTGAGGCCTCCATCAATTAAGTTAAATGGTGCTGCTATTCCTTTGACAGTTACTCCTGTTTTATCTTTTATCACATCTCCTCTTTGCAGTCACTGAACAATTCTGGTGATGGGAAGGAGGGAGGGACAAGGACATCTTCAATCTGGAGAACAAGATAATGTCCTTCAGATTGGGTGTGACATCCATCTGGTTTCTTTCTTGTTGTATGTATGCATACCTAGAGCATTCACAGAGACACCCTCCTTCTGGTTGAGTGGCATTAGCCTTATCAGCAAATTTTGCTATTATCCTTCTCTCAATAAGGCGAGTAAATATTGACATTTTTATCATACTTACTTGCTTTGGGCCTTTCTGGCTTGCACTCACTGTTTTCATTCATACCTTACCTGTTAGCTCTCAGACAGAATTGCCCTCCCCCATTCTCCCCAGGATTGTTCCTGGAGCAGGAGAATAATAATAGTCCTGTTCTTTGACATCTACTGCTTACACATTCTACACGTGGTTAGTCCGGAGACAGGAAGGGTTTCTTTATGGGTCTTTCTTATGCTAAGAACAGGCTCATAATCACCTCTGCCCACATGTGCAGAAGCAGAGCTCTTCCCTTATCTGTTGGTAACTTTAGAATACACAAGTGCGGGAAGACAGGGTGGTTTTGAGCAAAGTGCTGGTCCTGTCAATCAGATGGTCAATGAAATGAATGTCCTTATAAGAATATTTCTTATGAATGGGGTGAAAAGATAAGGTGTAAATTCTAGCCATGTCTTAGATTCCCTCCTGTAACCTTAGACAGTTCCCTTTCAGATTTTATTAACCCTTATTAAAGAGGAAAACCAGATAAAGTCCCTTTCAAGATAGGAAGTTCTAACAGGTTTAGTAATAAGAACAGAATTTGTGTGCAGAGACCAACAATAATATAGTAGTGGATCCTGTTTAAGTACAGCTCCATGTTTTCAAGAATACTGAAAGCCATGCTTCACCTAGTTAAACTATTTCCAAGCATCACGTAGGGTTTGTACATTTGTGATAGCATTCATAGCCCTTGATGTGATTTTATGTATATATAAATTCATATAATAACATGCACACACATATATGGTTTCCTTGAGAATTTCATACAGTGTATTTTTATCATAGCCACCCCAACCCCAGCTCTTCCCAGATCAACCCCTCTCCCTTTTTAAATAAATCTCTGGCCTCCCATATCCTTATGGACAGCTGAAGTGTCAGCATTGTAGAGGATTGTTGATATACAAAGGATTTGGAGAAACTGACCACATGTTGATATCAGGGGTGCAGCCTTGTTACCTGATTTCATGACTGACACACAGAGGCGTCGGTCACAGTCAGCCACCTTACTGGGGGCTTACCTCTGGGTGTTCCTGGATTATAGGAACATAAACAGGTTCCCCTTTACACTATAACTGTTAACTATGAGGAATTATTGCAGAATATATTCTAGTGTTTTTCCCCACCCAGACCCTCCCTTAGGAAAAGACAGAAGAATGCAATGCACTTTAAATGCCAACAACAGGTTTGCAGCTAAGCCTTCTTCAGGCTCCAGGTAAAGTCCTGTGCCAGCACATTTTGTCTGTGAGGTGAGGATTGTCAAGTCTCCCAAAAGTATAGTTTCAGCTAGTTCTCTGTATCTAGCAATTTTGTAGGAATAGAATATTTAACACCAAAACTTCAGAACTTAATAAAGTTTCTCTCGTTTCATTTAAGCTTTGCCTCAAACTTTGTCTGTTTGAATTTCATGGGAGACCATGAAATCCAAAGATTCATACAGAGTTGCCAGAAATGACTGTTTCACAGAAATCAACTTTGTAATAAGGCTGCTTCTGTTTACACCTACTAGTTTTTTTTCCCCTTAGATCACCTCATGGGAAAGTTGTAATTATTTAATAACCTTTATCATTTGTAAATTTAACTTGCTATAAACTAGAAATTACACTGATACACATTTAGGAAAGAATCAGTGTAGCAGATTACCTTACGGAGGTCCCTGTGTTGTCACATATATTGAGTTGAGGATCCTCAAAAGATAAGAACTTCTAAGCTCAGTGGCTGGAATTCTCAGTGCTGTGAAGTGCTGAAGAGTTTCCCTTATATCCTGTGCTTGTCAGAGGCTTAGTCTATACTTTCCCTGAGGCTGAAAAACAGCTTGTTGAGCAAGCCGAACAACTCCTCTTGTTACTGCAGTTTCATTTTTATTTTGTAGGCCACACATTTGATGGACTAGTGTTAAATCATTTACCTTTTCCTTTCCAGTAAAACAGATGAAGATTCTTAAAAGCAATCTTTGTCTGTACTGACTACAGTATGGGAATAGTATACATGGCAGATTTTGCTTGGATGTGTTTGATGGGAGATCAGCTAATCCTCCAACCCTGAGGAGAGACTCACCAAGAAAATCTTACCACGTAGCCCCAAGGACTAGTTTACAGCCAGCACATGTGTCTGGTGGCTACCAATGACCTTTCATTTACTTATGACAAATGCTGATCTGCCTTCTTCTGCAGATGGCTCTTGGTTAGGCAGTAGAAACCTAATAATCAACCAGAGTTTACATGATGCTCATTCAGAGTTCACAGTTTAACTTGGGTTAATAGGTATTAATTAATTATAGTGCAACAGTAGTCCTAACATGGAGTACGAATCGGTGTGAGCCTCAGATGGCATGGGATAGTCTAATGAGGAAGGTTCTTGACGGAATGACCCTTGAACTAAATTTCCTGACTAAATTAAAAGAGTGGGTAGGCATTTATGGTATTAATGAATTAAGTTTCCAGCAGCTTATTTTACTTATAAACCATCTCTCCATTTTAAACTCTGTATACAATAGGTCTAATTTAAAGTGAAAATACTGAATTATATGTAACAAAAAAGCTAGGAAATAAGAAAATCTTCTCTAACCTGCACATTGGTTGTCATATAAAAGTTGAACAATATCAACAGATTCTAACCCATGTTTCAATGGGCTAGTGGATAAAATTAAAATATTGATGGAAACTTTTTTTAAGACTAAAAGTTATTTGATGAGTGGGCCATTTTGAATATCAGAGGCTCCATTTAATCAAACAAACACAATTAACTTTTGCCCTTATTGCCCTCTTAGGAAGCTATTGTGTCAAGACAGTCAAAACTTTTCAAAAATTATACGGCAGATTTTTTTCAGTGTGATCGTGCCCCACATGACTAGCATGTTGGTGTCACTAAAACACTTAGTTATGGTTATACATGTAAATGATGGACATCCTACTGGCTTTATAGCATATGTTTAAACAGCTACATTTAAACACATTTATTACTACAGTTTGACTTCTGTGCATCAATCCATTCTGGAATACGGAGTACCTTTGTAAACCCACCTAGTTACCATAAATCCTCATGTTCTACTTAATGTACTAACTGCCATTCTTCCAGATCCAACTAAAATTTCATTTTCTTAACTTTCTAGAAGCCTGCCTCTCCGCACTTCCCTCATTCATGGTTTTGTGTTTCCAGCCTTTCTGTGATTATTTTCCCCTCTCTTTCTGTCCCTCCTCTTGAAGCCATGTCCCTGAACCTGAGGATTATGGGTGCTCGTCTGATGAATGGTAAGCTGTGTGGTGCTCCCACTGTTCTCTTGGAGAGGTTCTGTTGTATTGCTTTGCGAACAGGCTGCCCTGGTCCCTCAGGAAGCCATCTTCACAGGTGTTGGGCGAGGATGCTCTAGAGGGGGTATTTCTTAATCAAAGTGTCCTTGATTTTCTATCAGAAAACCTTAACAAACACATTCTAAGGCTTTAAAGTTTGCTAGAGTCTTATATTGTTTATCTATTGGCTGTAAGGATCAGTTGCAAAGGGCCTCCTGAGCAGGAAAAACTCCTTGAACCCTCAGCTGCAGCAATTAATGCTTGCTGATGTTTTTAAGCTCAGCACTGCCCCCTTCTGTACTGTGCCTGAGCTGCAGACCAGATACTGCTGAACCCGGCCCAAGAAGTACAAGTTTCCTTGTCCACTGTTCGTTATTTTAATGTCCCTTCAGAGGCTATAAATTGAAGACCATTAAATGTAAGGCACAAGTGTTCTGGAACTATGCTACCCACAACTTAATGGCGAAGGCACTGTAATTCATTTTAGATTTTGTAACGATAGTATATTTTAAGTTTAATTTCACTACTATGGGAAGTTTCTAGTTGCTTTGTTTTACTTTAAAATCTTTTCAATCATGTATTTATGTTTATACCTAGGATAATTTAGTGTATTTTGTTATTTGTATGATTGGTCATGATTTGGTGGCAAGTAAAATTTGAGAAATCATGATTTCTTTAAAGCTGGTGATTTTTGGCACTATTAAGGCTTTTTCTATTTATTTGGATTTCATGTACTTGTGATTAACTCATATTTTCAGTGTTCATGGAAGTCTAGTCACAAAATAAGTTTTCAGCCTATCTGGAATTCACTTCAGTATAGGAGAGATTTGATAAAAAGTTTTCAATAAACCTCATAATACCCAGGGCTACTGATGGTGGCAGCTGTTTGATTCCTGTGACAAGTGACACTGTCTATACCCATTTCACAGAGTTGCATACAGTCTGACACCTATCACAGCTAAATGGCTCTTCATATCTCTCAATATGACAGAGCACTTTGTTATTGGTTGACCATTCAAGTTTAGCATTGCATACCTTTTTACATATTAGTCCTGTGACTCTGTAGTTATGGTTTTTACTGTAGATGCCCTTTGACCTTTGGTCAGGTGTCCTCTGATTGATTAGCAGAGGTTGTTTCATGGGATCAATCACTGTTGAAAAGAGGGGATGTCATTTATCTTGCCCATAAGTGATTTTTTTCTTCTCATAACGTATCATTTTGGGAAAATCTGAGTTCAAATGAAATATACCAGCTTTTTCATAAATTATATATTTTCACTTGCCTTTGAGTCTAAAAGTATACCAGAAAAGACACTTGTCGCCTTTATGGCAAAGGTGCTTTGTTTATATACGTGGTTTCTATGTCTATAAGGTAGTTACCTGTAGGTTTACAAAGGTGAGAATACAGTTTTTTGAGGTTCTGTGTAGACTCAAGTGGAGTGGCCATGCATGTGAACTTTGAGTTCTAACCACCAAAGTTCAGATCTTGACCTGTTCTTCCAACAAGTCACTAGCTGCCTTATTGGAAGACTGTGGTCACCAATAAATAGCACTTACATCAGTAGGAAACTTTGAAGATTAACTGATCTCTAACCAGAAGGCTAGTGCTGCTGGCTCTCATTCTTCATCATTTATCCGACATGATCATTTTCAAGTTGATAGAATTTAGGTAGAGATGCCTGTACATAATCTCCCCACGAACACTACCAGCAGACATGGGAGTTAGAGGTTCACCTGGCTCAGCCTGATTACACACGGTGAATTAGTCACATCCCACACCTATAGACGTTAAGGACTTGTGTTTCTTTTGGAACTTGAGATAGCTTTTATTTTCAAGCCTCCCACTCCTTGTTCTACTTAATATTTTTCTAACTGAAATTTATTTTCAGTAGAATTGCTGAGGTTACTAAAGAGGGACAAATAAAATGTCTGCCATTTGGCTGAGGTGAGGAAAGGTAGTTTAGAAGCTTACACTTGACTCCATACTTTCAAGGACCTGCCATTTTCCCTGCCTTCTCTATCTGGTTTTTGTGTTACTGAGAAAACCAAGACTACATGTGGTCTTGGGGCTGGACATGGTGGTGCACACCTTTAATTCCAGCACTCAGGAGGCAGAGGCAGATGGATCTTTGTGAGTTCAAGGCCAGCCTGGTCTACAAAGTGAGTCCAGGACACTCATATATACACAAAGAAACCCTGTCTCGAAAAAAAACAAATGTGGTCTTGGTAGAACCCTGTGCTCCGGGTGTCTGACAGTGCCTCTATGCTGCTGCTCTTCAGGAGAAGAGAGAATGGACGACTATAACTGAAGCTCTGGAAGTCATCTCCTCAGTGCCTGCTTGACACCTCGTCTTGCAATGCTAAGTTGACTGAATGCCATGTAGCAAGCTTGTAGCTATCTCTGTTTAATTATCCTGCTCTGGGACAATTTCAAATGGCACTCACCACAAAAATGTTATGAAAACCCACATGTGTAGATAATGTATTTATATTTGGTCCATTCTAAATACAAGCTTATAATATGTTGACCCTTTCAAATACACTCTTTTACCACTAGAGATTGGATGACAGCTGAAATTCTCTAAAATGTATTAATATAAGTGGTTTGCAGAGATAATCGTTTGCCAAAACGATTTACTCCAAAATTGGCATTGTTTACCTATTGTTGCCAAGAGCCATCAAATACCGTGGAGCCTTGCAGACTGATTCCTTTCTATTAAAAGCCATTATCTAAATTTATGGTATCAATATTGGGAGAATTAGAGAGAAAACCATCGACATCCATGTAATCGTCAGGTGTGATTATTTCCAAAAACTATGTATATTCAAAACCATTTTTCTCCTTTTTAAAATTTTATTTTGGAAAGTTTAAGTAGGCAGAAGTAATAAACATCCTTGTCAGTTATTTTAACAGTGTGTGCTGTGCTCTGGGACAATTTCATCCCACCTGTGCCTTTCCACCCTTATTATTCTGAAGCAAATCTCACTAAGTAGGTCATTTTCTTCTTTCTTAACTACTTGATACAATCACACATTGTATTCTCATTGTTTTTCAAGTAAGTGACAATGGGGTGATTCTCCTGAGGGATTGCCTTAGAATGGGCCCTGCAGTCATTCAGTGGTTTTGGTATTATTACCGTATCTGCAGGTTATACTAGTTTCTCTTTTCCACTTGGTTATTTTCTCATTCATTATAGCCTATAATTATGTGTGGGGTGAGTGGCATTTATTTATTCTGCTGTAAAAGGTGGGCTTGCTGCAACATTCTCTCAGCCATGCCCTTATTACAATGAGATCTAAGGCATCAACATTAGAGTCAGTCTTCAAAGTAGTCCTCTTGGCAAGCTGTTTATTTAGTGGTGCAGACTTTCACACAGTGTTTTAGAACTCTTCTTTTGTAATTGCCTTCAGAAATACTTGTAGTCACCCAGGAAACTGAGCCTTATTCCTTTGATCAAAACCAACCATTATATAGCAAAAAAAAAAAAAGTGCATTTAATCACCCATTCAAATTCTTGGACTTGACTCCAAGTAACAAACTCATGGCTAAAAATTACATCTACCAGCAAGCAATTCTGATTCTAACCAACAGGATCTTTAAAAACCTGGAGGTTCAGACTCTTTTAAAAAGAAGTGCTCTGGCTGCTGGGGTCAGAAAGTCCTTCAGCTGATCAGAATGGTCTACTAGGTTAGGTCAAGGGCCGGCCCCTGGGACAGAGAAGATGCCAGCCAACAGGCTTTACACCAACCGCCCTGCTCATTGCCTCAGAAAACTGCCTCATGCTGCCAAAGGAACTCTACCTTATGTTACTCTGGAGATGTGGCACAGATCAGGAACCCAAGCTCAACATGGTGACTGCATGGTGGGCTGTGAGCGTCTCCGGGCTGACACACACTGTGCACATATTACCCCAATAGCTTTTTGCATCCCATCTGTCACATAGTGTCTCACAGAGCGTGTGTCAGTGGGTCGGGTTCACCCGGCCTCCAAACCAGAAGCGATTCCAAGACAGAAAGGGGTGTTGTTTTAATCAACACATGTCATGGAAGTGTTGAAGAGAGAAAAATACACCCTTCTCCTGGGGCTGAGATTATTTTGCTTTTAAAACTAAATCGTTTGGGGGAGAAAGATGAGATCTCCCAGAGCTAGGCCTCTGTTCTTCTGCGATAATTGCTACAAGGTAATTATTATGTAGCTGTAGGTGTTGGAAAGTGAGCCTAGCCAAGAGTCAGTCCCGGTCTCATAGCGTAATGATTAGAAGTGTTCATAAAGTGTTTCTGTACAGTTCAGCCTGACAGCATCACCTACACCAGCAGTAATCTTGCTGTGCCTGGAGAGCTCTTGCCCAGTGGTCCCTAATGGTTTCTTTTCTTGGAACAACTTAAGGAAAAATTGTCAGAAGTCTTTCAAAGCCTGTTCCACTTGGAAAGGTTTGTGGACAGGAGAAAGCTAGCCTGGAGCAAAGGCATGAAGGGAGGATCTGCCACCTAGTGGTGCAAAATCTAAAACACATGCATGACTTTAAGAAACGCAAAAGAAACAAGCCACTCTGTAAAGAGTGCCAGTAGGAAGTTGAGGGGTGTAAAGAAAGCAAGCTAAGGCACAGAGCCTCGTGAATGACTCACCAGAGAGAGAATGAAGATAAGCAGGGACTACCCAAGATCAGAGTGCATGAAGTTCCCATGAAGGCCTGCTGCTTAGGAAGGAGATGTGGAACTTGAGGTCTAGCATTCCCTAGGAAGGTCCCCTGCATGTGAGAACCCAAAGTAACTATCCGAGGCCATGTAAGTCTTGAATCCATACCTTACCCTATCCCTGAAGCTGTTCACTAAACAAAGAGTAATTCTAGAATAAAAGAAGAAAACTCGTCTCTCCAGGGACCTGTGACAGGAACAGATGTTGTCATGGGAGAATGTCTTGTATACAGTCACAAAAGCTAGAAACAGCAGAAATTGGAGGCTAAGCAAGGTCCAAGAGTGACTGGATGACCACAGATCTGGTCCCCCAGAGGGGTATGCATCTAGGGGACAGCCTGTCCTCAATATTTGGTTAGAGGAACCCTGTCATACAACTCTTTCTGGGAAAAGCTGATGACTCTAGACCAGTGGTTCTGACCCTTCCTAATGCTGCTGCCCTTTAATACAATCGCTCATGTTGTGGTGACCCCCAACCATGAAATTATTTTTGTTGCTACTTCACAACTGAAATTTTGCTACTGTGATGTAAATATCTGATAGGCAGGATTTCTGATATGTGACCCCTATGAAAGGGTCACCTGACCTCCAAGAGGTTGTGATTCACAGGTTGAGAACCACTGCACTAGATCATGGGATGAGTTTGAAGAAGGAATTGAAAGGACCATAGGTCCCTTCCAGTCTTGCCTGAATTAAGAACATGCTTGTCCTGATACACACCTGGCCAGCTTAGGGTCAGTTTAACAGCAGCTGGTGACTGGACACAAAAGTAGATGCATGTGTCATGTGATGCTAGCAACAAACTGTCTCTTCATTCACACTCGGTTGCAGTAAATCAAGAAAAATGTTCTTTAGAACCGTTGCCTCCACTACGTTGCACTTATGTTCAGATTCTTCATTGTTTCGCAGTCAGAAAAGTTGTCTTCATGACCCCTTATTTTCTACCCATGTTATGAATAAGAACAGGTATAAAACAAGTTAAAGGTATACCTGAAACATAGAACCTGAATTCTGTCTGCTTAAAGCTTAGCTGGAGAATTCTAATTTTTTTTTAATGTGAAAATATTTAGACTTGTGTTGAAAGAAAGTTGTATATTTAAAGAACTCTCTTTAATAACACTGAGTTCTAAGCCAGAGATAGTGACACATGCTTACACCCCTAGCTCATAAGGTTGAGGCAGGAGGACTGCCAGAAGTTCAAGGCCAAGATACAGTAGCAGGAAAGCCAAAGCTGTCAAGACACTGTCTCGAAGAAAAAACAAAGTAGAACAAGTGCTAGACACAGATGATCAGCCCCAAAGAAACTCCTCGGAGTGTGTATGTGTGTGTGTGACGTGCGCACATCTGTAGCATTGCTGGTGGTTAAACACAATCCTGTGTACCGTGGCCATCTCATCTGTAATGTTCATTTGAAGTTTGTCTTGCTTGATTGGAGAGTAAAGGACATGCTCAGCCAGACATTTCTTTCTGATGGTCAGAACAAGCATCCTGCTCTTTTTAACCTGTTCCTTGTTCTCAATGAAATGGTGACTTTCATAAGAAAAAAAAAATCTTTATAGTCTTACCACTGCTTGTGTTTTTGTTCATTTGCATGAAGTGTATTTGTACATAGTGTGTACAATTTGGTTTTGTATGGTATATACATATATTTCAAGCAGCTGCATGGATTGTGTTCCTGTTTTCAGTTTAAGTTCATGAACATGTAACAACTTCAAAGGGAATAAAACAAAGGGTTTTTTTCTCTCTCTCCCCTGTTTTACATACCTTATTTCCATTTCTAAAAATAACCAAAGTGACAAATCTGGGTATATATTTCTATTGTAGATCTATTGTAGGTTTATTCTACAATACACATATTTTTCTCATATTTTAAAAGAAAGCACATATTGTTTTGTATTGGCTTTTTATCTGAGACCTTCTCATACTCCACAGAGAACTATCCCTTCTCTTTGGTATTCTGTCCTGTGGACACAATCCACAAGTTCATTTTTGTTTTGGTTTGGTTTGGTTTTGGTTTTGGTTTGGGTTTGGGTTTGTTTGTTTGTTTGTTTTTCTATTTATTAATTCAAGGTACATCATGATCACAGCCCCGTCCCTCCTTCCCTCCTAGTCTCACCCTCCCACCCTTTACTCCCTCTCCCATCTGTCCTTTTCCTCCAGTGTTGGGAGGCTCCCATATATCAGTCCCCTCAGTTCATCAGTCACATGAGGGCTAAGAGCTACCTCTTGTTCTGGGGCCGGACATGGCAGCTCAGTTAAGGTAAAGTGTCCCAGTAAAATGTAACAGAGTCCATCACTGAGACTGCCCCCCTCCTCCCACTTGCTAAGGGATTTGTATGATGACAAAGTTGCCTATCTATATTTGTATGCCAAGTACTCTGGTCTTTTTTAATCTTTTCTTTTTGTTCCATTCTTTCTTTTTGTTTGGGGAGGGAAGTGTTGTTGTTTGGTTTGGTTTTTGTTTGTTTGCTTGTTTTTTGAGACAGGATCTCACTATCTAGCTCTGGTTGTTCCAGAACTCACATGTAAACCAAGCTAGCGTCCAACTCACAGAGATCCAGCTGCCTCTTCCTCCCCCTAGCCTCTTACTCTTTTCTAAGCTACAACTCACCACCCCCAGCCTGCACCCTTGCTGCAGCTGCTTAGAAGCTATGGGTTGCTTTCTGCCCCCTTTTCCATCTTATTCTTCCAGAGAACTACAGAGATTTACAGCTTGCTGCCCTGGGGTTCTTCTTTTAGACACTAATACAATTTCCTCAAGGTTTCTTCTGAGTCTGTTCTTAAATTCTTTTATTAACAAGGCTAAGAACCCAGAGGAGAGACCCAACTTTCACATATTGAAAATGTACTACAGAAAGAATCCTTGTACATGCAACATTTTGTACCAAGTAAATAATTATTTCTACAATAAGAGTTACTGAATCAGGAAGCTGGAGAGATGACTCAGTGGTTAAGAGCACTAGTTGCTCTTCCAGAGGACTTGGGTTCAATTCCCAGCACCCACATGGCAGCTCACAACTGTCTGTAGCTGCAATTCCAGGGGACCTGGCACTTTCAGACATATATGCAGGCAAAACACCAGCACACATAAAATAATTTTTTTTTTAAAGAGAATTACTGAATCAAAGGATTTTAGTTTAAGTTTCGCTCATTACTCTTTTTAGACTGCCTCAAACTTGCAACCCTCCTGCCTCCCCAGGGCAAGGTTGCCACCACACTGTGTCTCCAGTTGCTTTATGAACACGGTGTGGATCAATTTCCATCGTTATCGATGATGTGTACTTCATTCTTTTTCTACAATTCTAACAGTATAGAGCTGACAAACTTTGTTTTTGTCAAACTGATATTTTATCTCTCCTTTTTCTTCTTTTGAGACTAAGTATGAGTATCTAATCAAAGATATCTGGTGTTTCCTTCTCTGTAAGTTGTGGATTTTGTCTTCTTGCCTAGTATTGTTTTATTATCCACCAGATCTATTTATTTTGTAGGAATTTACCTCGATCATATAAATTTTATTTTTCCCCAATCTGCCCTACACCTTTTGATTTCCCTTCAGTAGTTTGTGCTCTGCAGAAATAATTATCATTATACAGTCAGCTCTATTAGTATCTGCGTGTTTTGTTTTCTGACTTAGACAGAAGGAGGCCCAGGCCTTTCCCAGGAATGTTTTTTTAACAAACTGTTTGTGTGAGATTAAGATGGAAACTATGGCTTGAGTTTATTCTGTGTTCCTTTTTATTTTCTGATTGTCTTAGTTGAATTGAAATTTGAAATTTTAATTTTAAAATTTAAAAGAAAAATCTATAGTCAACTGAGGTTACAGCTCATTGTTCCCACACTTGCCTAGTGGGCATAAATAAATAAACAAATAAATTATAGTCTTTGCTGGGATTTAAAGATAGGTATTATTGATTAGGCTGGGTATTTTCTGAGTTTCCTCTTAATTGCTATATTGACTTTTTTTTTTTTTTTTTTTTTGCCTAATTGGGAAACAATTGCAATGTTATCTGGCTTTAAGCTCCATATAATGCAGGGGAGGAGGCATGCTTATTCCTCTTTCTCTCTACTGCTGCATGCCCTAATTGCTGCTTATTACAAAATGCTACCATGTCTTTGTCTCTTTATGGGCAAAGTACCACTTGAGATTTTCTAAGGAAAAAAAAGATGTGACATGTTGATCCTGGCTTCCATTTTTATATGCAGGCAATATGTAGATGCATATAGAATGAAATATTTATACTTTTAGCATAGTTCTTATTTTTAAATATTGTGAGCTTCCTAACTTTTTTAAACTTATTTTTCTTTTTTCCAAAAGTAGATTATTTTATAAGATTAGGGAGTGTGCTGATATTGCTGTGCCTGAATCATCTTCATCAAGCTACCTTGTTAGAGATGACTTGTTGTGGTTCTCCCGGTCTTAGTAAGGAAGTCACTTGGTGGAAGGAAGTTCTTATTTAATATTTTGCATAGCAGAAGCCTTCCTTAGGGAATGCAGAATGGGATCTATCTTTGAAAAGAGTTCAGTTGCACATCTAAAGTTATTTAAATACTTTTGAAAGTTGAGTCATGAAGAACAACTGGGATTTATGAAGTAAATGAATTCTTGGTAAGAGTACTAAGACATACTCTAAGATTTATAAAGGCTTTTATTTTGGAACTCTTGGAAATAAAAAAAAAAGTATTTGTATTTTAAGATGTGACCGAATATTCCCTCATTTTTCAGCCACTATGAAACAGGAGGGAATACATTTTGATAATAGCGATATTTCTTAAAATCACAAGTAATAGACTTTTAAGTTTATTTTTATTGCATTTGTTTAATCTTTGGAAAGGAGTGTGTGTGCCATGCCATGCATATGGAGGTCAGAGGACAGGCTGTAGGTAGAATCAGTTCTCGCCTTCTACCTGAGAATCTCAGGGACCAGACTTGGGTCATCAAGTTTGGCATCAATTGCCTTTCCCCACTAAGCCATCTCATCTGTCCAAATAACAAAACTATTCTTTATAAATGATAATATTTGTAGGAGAAATGTGTTATTTTCTCTATCTATCCACTAGTAAGTCATTTAAAAGCTGTTGGATCCGCATACTTAATACTAAACCAATAGTGCCAATGATAATTTTGAGAATCCTTAACAAAAATGCCTAATATAATTTTGATAATTAACAGGCCAAACACTGATATTTTTAAAAAGGAAGCTGTGTAGTAGTGCAAGCATTCATGAATTTTACTTTATTGGTTTTGGGGAGGATACTGGCTACTTTCTAGTCTGCTTTCTCCAGTGATCTCTACTCTTCATGCTTGTGGCCTTAAAATCTGAAATTCTTGAAACTTGACACAATTGCATCATCAAAACTTGTAACTGAAAATTAAATTATGATTAAAACCTTCTAAATTATAGTTACTTATTTCTTGGAGATGTTATTTTTTTTCCCTCAGTAAATTCTGTAACTTTTATACAGAAAAAAAAAAAAGCTCATGTATATATTTTCAAGGTACACTTCAAAGATACTTCCAAGTATTTTTACATGCTTACTTAAATGCTCCTTGGTTTTTGATTTGATTCTCTTAAGTTCATGGTCATGTTATTGATGATAGATTAGAAACTTAATACAGATTCTATTTGTTTCAAGTAAAGTGCATAATTTGTAGGTTGATACAAAGAGCCAGACACAATTTAAATCCCTTACACATTCATGATTATCTTCCTTTCTGTATAGGACAATGTGTGTTCAGCAATGTTTTTACACACATTTATAAATGTTGACAATGTAAATAGTTTATTGTTCACATTTTTATATTTCATATGATCATTTTTAATCACCACGCAAAAGAGTTCTTATGCCACCAAAGTTAATACATATTTTAATTACTTGATTAGTACTTAGAATCTTTAAAAAAAAAAAACATGTTTTATGATAGTCATTAAATCAGTTATTTGAATGAATTGAGAGTATATTCATCATTAGTTAGAAGTAGATAAGTAGACCTATATAAATGATCTGACTTTGCTTTATTTTTCCCCTTTAGGCAAAGCTCACAGTTTGGAGATGAAAAAACGTTTAATGATCCGTCATTGCTGGAAAACCTCCAGAATAACCATGTAAGTGGCATCAGAGCATTGTCTGTCCCCTAAGGGACAAGCACTGCTGAGCATCGCTCAGCTTTCCTCCACATTTATTTCTGTTTTACTTTTACTTATATACTCTTTTTAGATTTATTTTATTTTATATGTTGCTAATGTTCTAAATGCCTCCTGCATCCAGATCCTTGTATCTTTCCCTAGATCTGAAGAAATTTCTGCTGTGATTTTTTTTTTGAGTCTATTTTCTGTGCCCTCCTCAATAGAAAGGGGAGTTAGGACATTGTTAGACTAAAGAAAATTTAAATATTATGAAATCTAGAACAAAATTGAAAAGCATATAGGGACAGAGCGGGGGGAAACTGAAGTGGGAATAGAAGAGTGGTAGATATGAGAAATACAGAGAACACAATAGAATGGTGCAGAATAATCTAACCTAGCTGACCAATATAAAATATGTAAAGAAGTGATGATTCTTTTTTATGTTTATTTATTAATTCAGTTTACATCTCCAACTTCAGGTTACATCCATCACAGTGCCCTCTTTCCACCCCTCCCAGTCCTACCCTCCTACCCTCTACCCCCATCCCTTCCATCCCACTCCTCCGGAAGGAAGTATACCTACATAACAGTCCCCCACCCCAGTTCAGCAGTCATGTGAGGGCCAAGAGCCTCCTCATACACTGGGGGCATATAAGGCAGCAGCACCACTAGGGCAAAGTGTCTCATGGACAGTTAAAAAAAGTCTATGTTCCTGTTCCCTTTGGTGCATTGGCTGTAGCATAGTTATGCTGTACTATATGGCTAAAATCCAATTATAAGTGAATAGATGCCATGTGCATCCTTCTGAGTCCGGGTTAGCTCGCTCAGGATCAGCTTCTCTAGTTCCATCCATTTGGTTGCAAATTGTATGATTTCCTTGTTTCTGATGGCTGACTAGTATTCCATTGTGTAGATATACCACAACTTCTCTATCCATTCTCTAGTTAAGGGACATCTGGGTTGTTTCCAGTTTTTAGCTATTACAAATAAGGCTGCTATGAACATAGATGAGGAAACATCCTTGTGGTTTGGTGAGAAATCTTTTGGATGTATACCCAGAAGTGGTATGGCTGGGTCCTGAGGCAAAGCTATTCCAAATTTTCTAAGATATCGCCAGACTGACCTCCATAGTAGTTGCACAAGCCTGCATTCCCACCAGCAATGGAGGAGTGTTCCCCTTTCTCCACACCCTCGCCAGCATGTGCTATCATTTGAGTTTTTGATCTTAGCCATTCTGATAGGTGTGAGATAGAATCTCAAAATCATCTTGAGTTACATTTCTCTGATGATTAAGGATGCTGAGCATTTCTTCACGTGTCTCTCAGCCATTAGGGATTCCTCCTTTGTGAATTCTCTGTCTAGCTCTGTTCCCCATTTTTTTATTAGATTATTTGGTTTCTTGGCATTTAATTTCTTGAGCTCTTTGTAAATTTTGGATATTAGCCCACTGTTTGATGTGGGGTTGTTGAAGATCTTTTCCCAATCTGTAGGTTGCTGTTTTGTTCGAATGACAGCGTCTTTTGCATTACAGAAGCTTTTCAGTTTCATGAGGTCCCATTTATTGATTGTTAGTCTTAGATCCTGAGCTGTTGGTGTTCTGTTCAGGAAACTGTCACCCCTGCCAATGAGTTATGGGGTTATCCCCACTTTCTCTTCTAAGAGATTTAGTGTGTCAGGCCTTATTAAGGTCTTTGATCCACTTGGACTTACGTTTTGTGCAAGGTGATAAGTATGGATCTAATTTCATTCTTTTATATGTCAACATCCAGTTAGACCAGCACCATTTGTTGAAGATGCTGTCCTTGTTCCATGGTATGGTTTAGCAGAAAAAAAATGAAATTAAACTAAAATACAAGGTATTATATCATCAGACAAAATTTTTCCCTTGCTTATAGTGTAAGAGGATGCCTCTCTCCTCCCTGAGGTGTCTTATAGATGTGATTTAACTCTATTGGTAAGTGACCACCTGCCCATCTCAGTACTGACTTACGACATAGCCCGAGTATCTACTATTGAAATTAACTTTTACCTACATCTCTCCTGTCCAGATCGTCATAGCCCCTGTGTACAGTGCTGCCTCAGCTTCCAGGCCAGCTCCTGTTTGTGTATGGGCATACTTCCCCAGAATGCAAGCCATGCTGACTCCTGGCTTCCAGCATCCCTCGCAGAGTCTCCCGATCTGACCCCCACCTACATCACCACTCTGCTTGAGCAGTTTTTTCTTTCTTCCTCCAGAGGCCACAGAAGCCTTCTTTCATTTTGTCAAATACTTCCATCTTTCCTCCTTTGGAACTTAAGTTACATGCCATTCTTCCCACTGGAATTTTCTGTAATCAGTTCTTCATAAGGTTGAGATTTCTCCCATATATCTATCTCCATATCTCATGAACATCTACCAACTCCTGTCACCTCACATGACATTTGCATGTTCTCTTTTCAGTCCTTAGCATGCTGTAAATAAACAATGCTTCACTTACATCTGTTCTGTCTCCCACACGTCTAAGTATCATGTGGCTGGGACCATGTGTGCTTTGTCCACTCTTTTAGACTAAGCAGTTTTTGTTTCCATAACCTGATTTAACCTTTTCAATTGGCTCACTTTATACTTGGAGGTTATATGAACATAGACACATTATTTTTCTTTATTAACTTGAATGTCATTTCTCTCCAGAAGCTAGACATGGAGATGCTTAATATTTGTTATCTAGGTTCCTTTCTCATCAGATTTGAAATAGTTAAAGAAATGATTTACTCTTCATTCTCCCTCAAGCCCCAAGAGTTAATAGTGCTCAGTAATACATACATACACACACACATATATATATAATATAATATATATGATATATATAACATATATATATATCACATGCACTGGGTTAAGGTGGCCACTCCTACTCAAAAGTTAGATGCCTGAAATTTAAATCTGTCTAGAAATTACAAACAAATAATTGAACATTTTAAAATATCTCTTCTGTCCACTAAGGACCAAATTCATCATATTATTCTACCATTTCTATTTAAGAGCACAAAATTATGTTAAATAAATGTTTACAGAATGAATGAGGAAGTAGAAGAATGAATAAATTGAGTTCTAAATAGATTTTCTTCATAATAGATATTGGCTGTAATCCCACACCCCCAGTGCTTCCCAGCTGTACTCTAATAAATGGCCATGAAGTAACATTACTTCCATTAGTGTCAGATGTTAAAATAAGAAGGGATGAATTATGTGTTTATTCCTCGCAGCCAACCGCACCTATCATTTGTGAATTTCTCACGATGATGGCAGTCTGCCACACAGCTGTACCAGAGAGAGAAGGCGAGAAGATCATTTATCAAGCAGCATCACCAGGTACAGAGGAAGCAACTGTGGAGTATTAGTCTGTAGAAAATTGTTTTGAAATTTGATATTATGGATCTTAAGTTTTCAAATTAATTTTAAAAATGGAATATAACCAAATTATAATTTTAGATTTAAAAAAAAATTGGGGTCCTAATTAGAAACTTGGCTTTCAGGATTAAATATATATGTGTGTGTATTAAAATACATTACTTTGTATATGTGATTTTCCTAAAATGAATTATATGGAAAATTGAGTAATTAGAGTGTATACAAAGAAATAAAAGTATTTGTATACATGAATTTCTCCCCTTATAAATAAGAATAAACTCTTACATAATGGATTTTACACATAGACAAACAGGAAGTGGGAGATTTTCTTGCCTAAAGAATACTGTTGCGCATGGTTTTAGAACATAATTTTGTTCCTCTCTTTAGGAAATGATAGGGCACCTTTTCCATATTCACTTAGGTGAGAAAAGCTTCTCACTTCAAGGGATTCCATAAAATATTGATTAGTTATCCATGTTTGCTATTTAGGCTTGATTTTAGACTTATTTATCTTCAAGATAAAATGAGGTAAATAATCTAAACTTTTAGAAAAAAATATATATACTTTGTATTTTGAAATCATTTTCTTAATTAGTAGGTTATGACTTGTAAGATGCATCAAATTCCTTACCAGAATAAGAAATATTGCTGCTTCAGATAGAGTACCTGTGTGGGTGTGCGCGTGTGTGTCTGTCTGTCTGTCTGTCTGTCTGTCTTATCCCTCTTAGCAGTGGCAGGACTTTGTAACACAGTAAAGAAAGCAGCTAGCATAAACTAAGGCCTCTGTCCTTAGTTTATCCTTAGTGATCCCCATCGCTGGAATTAGCATTCAACCTTTTAGCAGGGAAAGGATAAAACTTGAAAAGACTTCCTGCGATTTATTTGGAGAGAGGTGGTCTCAAGTGTATCCTTGACGAAGGGGTCTTTTCAAGCTGCCACTTCCAGGTGTAGGTTACTATCAGTGAGACTCAGTGTTCAGAACATGATGCTTAAGTTTCTCTCACTCATCTGGCATCATCATATACATAAAACAGGATGGATTTCAGAGCATAATGAGCCGAATTCTAACGGAGCAGAGAACCGCGTTATGTCGGTGCCTTTCCCTTTTATTTCCATATGTTATAGCTTTCTGTCCTCTGTTTCTTTGACCTGGTCCCAACACAGACGAGGGAGCGCTGGTCAGAGCAGCCAAGCAGCTGAATTTTGTCTTCACAGGACGAACTCCTGACTCTGTCATCATAGATTCAGTAAGTCACTTATGCTTCAAGCAATTTTTTCAAAAAGTCACGTGTGATTCAAAGACAAAGGCAGTAAGATGGCTTTAATTGTGCTGATAATATGCTTGGTAGACAATATTGGTTCTTCAAAACTAGGCATATCTACTGATTTTTTCTCTTCTACTAAGTGGAGATTTATCTACCTTTAATCATCTTCCCATTGGTTTCTTCTCTGGAAACCAAACATTATTAAATAGTTGTTTGTATAACTATCCAGAAGGTAGGCATGGTGCATTAGCCTGTTTTCCCAGTGCATGGGAGGTAAGAGGCAGGAGGATCAGGAGTTCAGAGCCAACTTCAACCACATAGTGAGTTTGAAGCCAGCCTGGGCTACATGAGACCCTGTCTCAAAATAACTAACCACAAAAAAAAGTAATTTTAAGTGGGCAGTTTTAAACAGATATATCACAGCAAGTGATATCTGAATGGCTACATGACAGACTATGGCTAGTCATCAAGGAAATGCAAAACCATAACGAAATACTATTATGCACTCACAATGGAGGCTAAAAATTTTTAAATGTTAGTGAATTTTAAGAGAGTTTTCTAACCTGCCTCGATCCAGCATCTATCCTCAGCTCAGTTACTCAGGAGAAAAGGAAGTTTGTGTCCACAAAAAGTCTTATAATGGATTGTTCATGATGGCTGTGTTCATGGTTTCCCTCAACTGGAAGGAAACACAGTCACATCAGCAGGGGGGGATGAACAGATTGTGATCCATCTGACAATCTAAGCAATGAAAAAGAATGAATTCTTGAGTCTTTAGCAGTGTGGGTGAATCGCAGAAACTCTATGTTGAGGAGCGGGAAATGCCAGGTACAAAGGAAAGCATCCTTTGTAAGTCCATCTGTGTGCAGCTGGGAATGTTGCAGAAGTGATTTATAGTGATCGAATTTTGAGCAGTCGTTGCCTTGGGGCAGGGAGAAGACTGATTGGAAATGGAACACAGGAACCTTTGAGTCACATGTTCTGCATCTTTGACAGGGTGGTGTTTATCACACAGGCGGTCCCTTTATCCAACTATACAGTTTGCATTGAAGAGCCCTGTGTTTTATTTAATGATATCTAATAAATGATATCTAATTTTAAAATTATTATTAGTGTTCCTAT
>CAJQZJ010009649.1:22493255-22548147 GCA_907164525.1 Lophiomys imhausi | reverse complement strand
AGATATTTTTTTTACTTTTTTTTATTGTTTTGCTTTCTTTATCTGACTGCTTAGACCCATAGCTACTTAGTTAGTAACCTCAGGACAGTCACAACAGATAATCTTGTATGTTGGCATTTCTGTCCCATGGTCTCCACCTGGGCCTCAGTAGTTCTCAGACCTGCTTCTATGACACTTGGGATTCTCCTGAACCCTCTCCTATCTTTTACTATTCATTAACCAGAAAGTTTAGTAAATTCTCTCCCATAATTCAGAAGAGGAACCTGTGTTCGTATTGACATTTTACAATAAATTTTATGACCAGGGAATACTTCCAAGAAGGCTAAAATATTTCCAATTCTCTTATTCTGCAGCTGGGGCAGGAAGAAAGATATGAATTGCTCAACGTCCTAGAGTTCACCAGGTAAAGACACCTGCTCTGTAATTTGTGTGAGGGAAAAATACATTTTCAACATTTTTGGGTTTTCCTATATTTATAGCTGGAATATATGCTTTACTTTTATGTGTGTAAGGAAAGTACTGAAATCTCCCATGTGGTTTAGATGTCCTGTCTGTAGAAAGGCATACACAGGTCCCTTCAGAGTGTGGCACTACATGACTTCTAATGGCAACTCAAAAGTCCTTTTGAAATGGAACTGCCAGAATCACAGATACAGGATAGGACCAAGAGTCCTAGCATTCCAATATGATAACAAATGGCTGAAATAGCCACCTTCTAAAGATTTATTTATTTTGACATATTTTGGAGGTCACATTCCATGATCAATGAGCTTTGCTATTTTACACCTGTGGTAAAGCCACACATGAGGCGGGAACATGGAAAAAAGTAAATCTACTTACCTCATGGCCTGATGGTCTTACCACAGGGTCTTCAAAGACTGCTTTAGCACTGGTGAGACACTTCAAAACCTCAAAAGAGAACAAGAAAGTGGACTCTGGTTTCCCAGTCCCCCTCAAGGTATACCCCCAATGACTAAAGACTTCCTACCTTTTCAAGGTTCCCACCTCCTAATAGCACCTCCAACACATAGGCTTTGGAAGGAAGATTTCAGCTCCAAATTATAGCATCTAGAGACCCCAAAACATAGATATACCAAGAGGCAACAAGATTTCTGTGGAATGAAATGGGTAAGACTTAAGAAGCCTCCATTACAATTGAATTTCCCTTATGCCCACTTGTGTCTGTGAAGTTAGAGTGGTAACCTTGTAAGGAACAGGAAGCAAAGTGAGTGGCCCACGCCTTTCTCAAAGAGAAATGTCAGCTACATTAATTCAATTTCTCCTCACTATGACAAGATGCCACCAGTTTCCAGAAGCAACACAAAGAAAGAGAGGTTTACTTCAGCTCGTTTTTAAAGGAAAATAGTCCATACAAGGTGCCTGGAGATCCATCTGTGCTGACAAGAGCTTGTGGCATATCTTGCTAACTCTCCATGAACCCAAGAGGAGGGAGCTCAGGGCCAGAAGACAGCCAGGCTATAACCCTGGAGACCTCTCCACCCAGGAACCCTTTTCAGCCTAGTAGGCTTCCTCTCCTAAAGTTCTCAGGACTTCTTAAATAGCTCCACTGAGGGACCAAATATCAAATATAGGTGTTTATGGGGGGTGTTTTGTTCTGGCTAGAGCAGAGGCGTTCAGCTATATTACTTCTACTCAGATTTACATTATGAATTGTTGTCCAGCCAACCTATGTTCTTCAGATAAATGGGTCTTTAAAGATTGTGTGTTACCTCTCAAAGGACACTTCAAAAACTAAAAGCCGATGAGAAAGCAATGCTTTGTGTGAGGAAAAAGAAATGCTCGCCTGTTTTCTTGAGCTTTTCTCCGGCAGAAGCAAATTTGCACACTGCCTGGGCGAGGTAGTTCTTCTTGCATGCTAACTTTGGTAGCTGCCGTGATCTGGAGTGTCCATGCGACCAAATAACGGGATCTGTCCAGATCTTAAACAGTGTATTGACCTATAGGTTCCAAACAGCTAAAGGGAAGGAAAGGGGAGCTGAGTTACCCAGGACAGAGAACTCCCATATGCATCTCTCATCTCTGTCTTCATGATAAAGTGTTTTCCCAGCGTTGTCGGTGTTACAGGTGATGTAAGCAGCATGTGCATTAGTATATATTGGTAGATAAGTATTTGGAAACACTGTGTCTAAATGTCTGTAAGACATACAGTAGGTAGTTAGATATAAGAAGCTGAAACATGAAGCCAAAGCTATGACTGAAATACCCATTTGGTAGTCATTGGTCTACCAATGAAACCAAAAGGTTAAAGTCAATAGAATCTTCGGAAGAGAAACTATAGATCAAGGGGGAAGTAGAAGGCTGATGACCGAGCCTAAATAATCCTACTATGGATGATTACAAATAAAGAATTAGTCAAATCTGGTGGCACAGTCCTGTAATCCTAGCTGCTTTGGAGACAGAAGCAAAAGGATCACAAGTTGAAGGCTTCCCTGGGCTACAGACTAAGTTTAAGGCCAGCACTAGCCACTTACTAAGAACCTGCCTTGAAATAAACAGGCTGTGGAGTATTCTTCAGTGGTAGAGTGCTAAGCTATCATGAGCAACTAATAGAGTCAGGAGGGAGGATGTCAATGGAATGAAGTCTTTATTGTTAAAGACACAGAAGACAAAAGAGGACTGATAAAAAACACTGAGCTGAGAGAAATCTCAAGAAGAATGGTTATCTGTTCAGAGGCATCTGCCAGCTCAGGTGAGAGGAAGTTTGCAAAAGATCTGTCTGGTGTTCATGGAATGGTGGGAAGATGGGAGTGGAGAGATGAGTGGAGCCCGCATGTGGACATAGTTCACCTAGAGTTGAGTTATAGAGTCAAATGGGCACATGGCTCACAGAGAGGTCGGTTGCCTGGCTCCTCCGTGAGGTATTATAAGTGAGACACTAGAACATGTTTGTGAATAAACATGTTCTATATAGAAAGGGGAAAGGACGGATTCACAGGAGAGCCATGTGACTTTAGAATGAAGCGGCTGAGCGCGTGAGGCAAGTGAAAAAGGGCTCTGATGAAAGCAGAAATATTTCTCCTTTGCGTCAAGAAAGCAAGATGGAAGAGGGAGTGCAGATAGCCTGGTATGCAGGCTGAAAAAATGTGAGGGAGGGATTCACAGTGAGTCCCTGAAATTTAGAGTCTAGAGCAAGAAGGAAGCGTGGAGGACTTTGGAGAGTGAAGAATGCACATGAAGCCCTTGCAGGGGTGAGGGAGGAAGCCTCACAGAGGGATGAAATGTGCAGGTGGTCAATGTGGAGCACCTCAGCGACTTTTCTCTGCAATGGCCATTTGATTCTGACGGATCTCAGAAGAGGGTTCCCAGCCCCAGATATCTTGTCAGGAGAAATAAATTGATGAGACTGGGACCATTAAATCAGAACTGCACTAAGAACAGCATGAATCAAGAACTGAGTTAACATGTATAAGGAGAGACAAATTTACTCTATTCGTAAAGTGCAGTATTTCCACTCTGGCTGAAGTTTCACTTCCCCATAGTCAACCATACTCTAAAAATATTCCATGGAAAATTCTAGAAGCAAACAATTCCTAAGATTCAAATGCCTTTTACTAAGGTATATTGTTGTAATTGTTCTTGTAGTTGCTGTTGTTAATTGCTTACTGTGTCTAACCAATATTATCATAGGTATATATATATATATATATATATATATATATACACACATATATATAGGAAAAATATTATATGAGTTGATACTATCTCCAGTCTTTGACGTCTGCTGGGGGTCTTAGACTGCACCCCTCTCAGTAAAGGGGCTGCTGCAATTATTAAAAACAATAACGAATGCTTATATTGTTTCTTAAAATACTAACATTTGCTTTTATCTGTGGTTATATATTTTCAAAATATCATTTTTGTTTTTAATTTCTAAAATGTAACTTATAACTCATCTATTTTCAAATATTAACATACTAAGCACAGTGCTACTCTAGTGGGTGTTAACTCTTATAGGTGTCTGGGGAGCTGTTTTGTTTATTCCTTTCGGACAGTAGATGATACTCTGGTGCCTTAAAAGGTAAAATATAACTCTCCGAGGCACCCAGATGTACACTCAGGAGATAATTTGTGTATATGGAAGAACATGGCTCGTAATTTGGTGGGATTATTATTTTTTTCACTGTAAACATTAAAATAAGTGAAGAACAACAAAAACATACCTGTGAAGATCTGCAGAATGATGACCCATTACGGAAAACTTCTTCATTTCAGCGCTAGGAAAAGAATGTCGGTGGTGCTTCGCACTCCATCCGGGAAGTTACGACTTTACTGCAAAGGAGCTGTGAGTTTTTATTTTTGCCTTTTACAGTTTTGATTTATGATGGTTCGTAATGTTCATGTTAGGCATCCTGCTATGGAAATGTAACACAGATGTTTAACTTGAAGCCGATGACATCCACTTTTTGTTGGTGTTTTATAGTAACAGCCTTCAGCCTCTTCTGGTGAAAAGTGGAACTCCTGCTGGGTAAATTTGGCACACTGAAAAAAATCTGGCATAGGTTACTTTTATAATTCAATTTTTAATACATGATATTTGAGGTTTGTGTTATATTAACTATGTTAGAAGATGACTAAATACAGAAAATATTTTTAAATTGTATTAGAATATAATGATACACTCCACTTTTAATCTCCTTGCCTAAAAACCATAGAAATGGGGAGAGGGTTGGCTCACAATTATTGCTGTAATTTCTCATTTGGTATTGCTTGTTTGTCTTGCTTTAAATATAATCGGTTCGCTGATTGTTGGTTAGCTTCAGTATGTGAGTAGATTATATTGGCAGAAATGGTATTATGTATTCCAACTGAATTTTTCTAGTTTAAGCATGTTTACACTCATGGAAAAAAATGAGAACCTCACCAACCAGGGCCATTCTTTGCTAAGATCAGTCAGGATTTTCCTTCTGAGGTGCCCTGTGCTTGGTAATCCCTTTGCACATTTTGACTTTAAATTTCAAATTTTTAAATGGACTCAATAACTGCTCTGTTCTGTGGAAACTGGGAAACTAAACTTAAGAAAGCCAACCCTTTTGTTTAAATCTCTATTGAGAAATTCCTTGGTTTTAAAGCATCGAAACACAATTTTTTGAATGCTGGTGATTTTAAAGCACTTTGGTAGAATTATTTCATGATGTCCCCTGAATTAGGTTATATGGTTTCTTTAAATTTTGTGTTCCCATTGATTAGGACACCTAACATGTATTCATTGTGAGTGTTTTATCACCAGGCTTTCAGCTGGATTTTAGAGATGTGATGATAAGACCTAAGTCTTGTCAAGAGCTTAAGTCTAGCCAGAGAAGTGCATAAAAAGATGATTAGGTTGTGGTTCTATGTCATGTTCCTATGACAACATGCACAATAAGAGAATAAAAGGAAGCTAAGATCTCCCGCTTCAATGATTGGCATCTATGTGGTTTCTGACACCCAAATGATACCCTTCCATTTTAAAATTTTGAACATTTTATCTCTAAACTTTTATTTAAGGAATTAAAGCATCAAATACAAAATAACAATATCGGATTTTTTTTTAATCACAGAGATTGTACATATTAACTTCCATGTTGTATTGTTTCCCCCTCTGAAATAGGGTTAAGTAGAAAAAGGGCACAAACATGTAAAACAGCAAGGAACATTTGAAAACTGTAGTTTGTAGTTTGACGTGAAGTAGCTGAACATGAACTGGGCAGAAGTGTTCGTATGACATATGTTTGGGTGATAAGTTGAGTTTAGGTGATGGGTTGGGTTTCAGTGATGGGTTGAGTTTGGGTGATGGGTTGGGTTGGGTTGGTTTTGCCTCCCTATCCTCAAGAGCTGTATTTCTTTCCATGATAAGGGGAAGATGATTTGAGGGCTGCAAACAGATGCAGGCAGAGGTACTGACCAAACCTTATCAACTCTTTCAGCAAGAGCTGCTGGGGCTGGATGGGGACAGGCACAGGGAAGACCAGGGAGGAAGATTTAGGACTTGGTAATCGATGTTTGCAGGTGCTGAGAGAAAGGATTATCAGGGATCATTTGGGGATTTCTACTTGGCTTGCTGAGTGGACCGCTTAACAAGATAGAGAGCTGGGGGCTACACAGGGACTATCAGGTGTGGAAGCCTGAATTTCCCAGGAAGAGAAATTGGAGTAAAATTATCTGGAAGAATGACTCAACTGTTTAAGAGTCCTTGCTCCTCTTCCAGAAAACATGAGTTTGGTTCTTAGCACCCACACGGCTCTGGAGGAGCTACATCCTCTTCCGGCCTCCAGGGGCTTCTTCACCACGTATACATTCACACAGACACACCACAAAAAGGCCAGTTCTTGGTTGCATGTAGTTATTTGTCTATGAGTGGGGCCCCCGTGAGATGTCACCCTTCAATGTTTAGCTTCCCCTGTCATTTCTAGGAAGCATATTCTCACAACAGACTTTCAGGTCCTCTGGCTCTTACAATCTTTGTACTCACCTCTTCTATGATATTCCCTGAGCCTTAGGTACAGGTGTTGTGTTGTAAATGTAACTACTGGTGCTGGGCTCCCCATGGTCAGTTGATTTTTGTATGAAGTTTTCTGTAATGGCCTCTGTTTGCTACAAAGAGAAGCTTCTTTCATGTGAGGTAAGAGCAGCACTTAACTTGCTATAAGGCTGAATTTTAGAATGTAGTCAGGAATTGTGGCAGTCATAGATTCTCCTACGATCCATAACATCACTAGTGCCAGATAGTTGGCTAGGTTTCTAGTACCAGGCACAATTTCCCTCCTATTGAGCTCGCCTTAAGTCCAATTAGGGAACTCAGGTGCAAGCCAGCTCCCCTACCCTCAGGCCAAGACCAAAGTGCTGAGCTTTCTAATCATGCAAAGGGGCTGGGGAAGCTCATGCCAACCCCTGCTAAGACTGTAAAACTATGAGGTTGGCATGCACACAGGAAAGTACAGAGCCAGAGGTATATGTGGAAATCTCACACCAGAGGAGCCAGTGAACATCATAACTAGAGAGATGTGGATTCACTCCAGATTAGACCATCTGTATAGACCAGATCTGTGCCTTGGGATGTTTGGAAGCTCCACATGATAAATGGAGAAATTACAGCTATTTTCATTCAGAAAGAAATTGGGAAGGTGATCTGGTATACATGTTATTTTAAAAATCAATAAATGGAGATCGTTATAGATTCAACACAGTTGAGGGGAGAATAAAGTTATTAAATTAGAAAATAGTATTGAAAATCCATGTAACATAGAGCATAAATAAATAATGACTGGGTTGGCATGTGATTCATATTTCCTACCTCTTAAAAGTTTCTGTAAGGAAGATACCTTGTTTTGTTAATTTTTAAGTTTAAAAATGGAAGCATTTAACTTTATAATTTATATCTGCAAAAGTAGCCAATTAGAGGAACATACTGTTTACTCAAATAAAACTTTTTGCTTATTCAAGAAGCTTACTCTAAACCACAGGACAACTTGAGAAAGTTGACTAACACACTTTGATCCTACAGGAACCTTAAAGTGACTGAAAATTTCAAAGTAGGTGTCTCTTAAAATTCCGTGCTATGTCGAAAATGGACGATAGCTGAAATTAGCTGTTCTTACAGTTTTCTACCATATCAGAGGCAAAGTTTAGTTAATTCTGAATGGAGCCTATCACAGAAAGTGTTTGTGTATATTTAAATAGGGGCATGTCATGGGCTGGTGAGATAGCTCAGTGAATAAAAGACCTTACCTAAAGCACCCCAGCCTGAGTTTTAATCTCTGGGACCTGTGTAGTAGAAGGACAGAACCATCCCTGTAAGTTGTTCTCTGCTCATGACACACTTAACTGGCACAAAAATTAACATCATTTCTCCCTTTCCTTTCCTTCTTCTAAACCCTCCCATATAATATGGGGCCTTCTTACCCCATTAATTGTTGTTACATGCATATGGATATATATTCCTAAATATAACTGCTCGGTCTGTGTCATGTTACTTGAATTACTTAGTCACTGTTCTATTGCTGTGAAGAGACACCATGACCAAGACAACTCTTAGAAAGCTATTGGGGGCTTGCTTACAGTTACAGAGGTTTCATCCATTATCGTCCTGATGGGGAGCATGGTGGCACACAGGCAGGCACTGGAGCAGGAGCTGAGAACAGCATCCTGATCTGCAGGCAGAAAGAGAAAGTGAGCCTGAGCCAGCTGTGGACTTTTAAAATCTCAAAGCCTACTCCCAGTGACACACTTTCTCCAACAAGGCCACACCTCCTAATCCTTCTAATCCCTTCACAAACAGCTCCACCCCCTGGTGACTAACCATTCAAATATATGAGCCTATGGAGGCCATTCTTTTTTATGTTTATTTATTACTTCAGATTACATCTCCATCACAGTGCCCTCTTTCCACCCCTCCCAGTCCCACCCTCCCACTCTCTACCCCCTATTCCTTCCATCCCACTCCTCTGGAGTGGAATGTCCCTACATATCAGTCCCCCACCCTAGTTCAGTAATCATATGAGGGCTAAGGGCCTCCTCATACACTGGGAGCCTACAAGGCAGCACCACTAGGGCAAAGTGTCTCATTGACAGGTAACAAAGTCTATGTTCATGTTCCCTTTGGTGCATTGGTTATAGCATAGTTATCCTGTACTATATGGCTAAAATCTGATTATAAGTGAGTAGATGCCACGTGCATCCTTCTGAATCTGGGTTAGCTCACTCATGATGAGCTTCTCTAGTTCCATCCATTTGGCTGCAAATTGCATGATTTCAATGTTTCTGATGGCTGAGTAGTATTCCATTGTGTAGATGTACCACAGTTTTGTTGTTTTTTTTTTTTTAATCGATTCTTCGGTTGAAGGACATCTGGGTTGTTTCCAGTTTCTAGCTATTACAAATAAGGCTGCTATGAACATGGTTGAGGAGATGTCCTTGTGGTTTGGTGAGGAATCATTTGGATGTATACCCAGAAGTGGTATGGCTGGATCTTAAGGTAGAGCTATGCCAAGTTTTCTAAGATATCGCCAGACTGATTTCCATAGTGGTTATACAAGTTTGCACTCCCACCAGCAATGGAGGAGTGTTCCTCTTTCTCCACACCCTCGCCAGCATGTGCTGTCATTTGAGTTTTTGATCTTAGCAATTCTGACAGATGTGAGATGGAATCTCAGAGTTGTCTTGAGTTGCATTTCTCTGATGATTAGGGATCCTGAGCATTTCAAGTGTCTCTCAGCCATTAGGGATTCCATGGAGGCCATTCTTATTCACACCACTACAGTATGTTTTTAGGGTTGGCCATTTGGTACTGGATAACCAATTGGTGTTCTCTTCCCTGGGGAAGACTATTTTTCCCATCATCAGCATTCCTTAGACCTCAACCCTACACAAAGAGCTACACACAAATAATTCTTTTTTAGAATATATTTTTGAATGGGCCTGGGGAAATGTCTCAATAGGTAAAATGCTTGGCATGCAAGACCTAAGTTTGATCCTCAGAACCCACATGAAAGTAAAAAAATAAATAGCATGAGCTTGTAATCCTAGGCGAGGTAGAGATAGGGTGATCTCTGGGGCTTGCTAAACAGCCAGTGTAGCCAACAGGCAAGACTTACAACCAGTGAGAGACCCTCTCCCCCAAAAATAAGATGGAAACTCCTGAAAAAAATGACACTCAAGGTTGACCAGTAGCCTCCACATGCATATGCATGCGTACCTACGCATTCACATATACAAAAATATGTTTTTAAACACAGAGCTAAATTGAACTTTAGTCCAAAACACAGTAAGAGCCAGAGGTAGTGCCTCATCCCTATAATCCCAGTATGTGGGAGGTAGAAACAAGAGAATCTGGGTTCAAAGTTATCGTCAGCTACATAGTAAATTCAAAGCCTGCCTGAACTACATGACACCCTGCCTCCAAAAACCAAAAGCATAAAAAGCAAGAGGAAAACATTTGAGTGAAAGTTCACCATAGGGCTGGAGAGGTGGCTCAGAGGTTAAGAGCACTGGCTGTTCTTCCAAAGGTCCTGAGTTCAATTCCCAGCAACCACATGGTGGCTCACAACCATCTACATTGAGATCTGGTGCCCGGGCATATATGTAGAGCAAATACTGTATACATAATAAATAAATAAATGTTTAAAAAAAAAAAAAAAGTTCACCATAAAGGAAAGATCAACCATGGGTTTAACTTTGCTCAAAGCCCTGGGCCCATTCCCAGTAACAATAATTAGGCTGCACCATGATATCCCCAAGAACCTCCAGTTGCTGTGCTTTTCCATCTTTTCCTTCCTGAAGACCAGGTACAAGATAACCAAATCCCCTATGTATTTTTCCATAAGTTCCAAATCTGATCTGATGGAATATATTTCTTCTAGTGTCTATGGAGGAATTTTTTTCACACCTGAAAATATGGCAGACTCCTGATGCAGCCCTTTAAGTAAAAGAGGACTTTGTTTCCCCCAAAAGTATTCTTCGGTGTTTTATTCTTCACATAAAAGTATGGTCAGCCACTTGTGATTGTCATTTGAAAACATATATTTACTTCAGAAGGCTACATTTCCTCCTTGGTCTTCTCAATACCACAAAGAATGTAGAAAACTAATTGACCCTCTTCTAAGCACCGCTATGTTCAGACATATAGCAAAATCTAACCTCTCTCCTCTTTTACTTACCACTTCTGTTTTTCAAGTTTTTAAAGACTTTCTTCTTCTGTAAATGTTCTGTTAACCTCATGGAAATTTTCATGAACTACTATAAAAAAAAAATTAAAAAGAACTCCAAAGTTACTCTTTTTCCTCCCAGGAAGGAGCCATGATGGCAAACTATTATTTCCTTCTCTGTTTTCCTTCCCATCCCACCACTGAAAAATGAAAAGAAATTCATAATTGGGGCTTGGGATATTCCATCTGCTCCGAGGTCACTTGGTTGTGTTTCTCTCAAGGGCTCTAAATCATACTCCATTAGTCAGCGTCCAAATCTCAGCCCTGAGACTAGAAACCCCACAGTGGGTACTACCACTGAGAGAGTAATTGCAGGTAAATGATTTATTTTTTCCTGGTCTAATAAAAAGTCATGAAGACTGAGTACTAAAGTTCTTCAAGACATTAAACCAAAGCCAGTGAATAACGAAGGGAACAATAGGCAATTTATAAAGAAGAAAAGAGCAGAAAGATGCAAATAAATGGTGCATATAGCTAAAGCCAGCTGGACTTTAAAATAGGTCAGGGGAGGGGTGAATAGGATCAAAATACACCATGTGAAAACATCAAAGAAATAATATTGTTTTTAATCCAGGGATTTTATTTTACAAAGTAAGTCGACCAAGTCTTAAAGCTAGACACGGTCAGAGGTGTTAGCTGTTTGAGGCAGCTCTGGAATTGTAGGTCCTCGTTCTGTCTCCATCAGACATCTCAGGACATTTAATAGTCCAATGTTTCCTCAAGTTTGTCCCTGTGTGAGCACAGACCTCTAAAGGTGCTCTTGTCCCTGGAAGGTTCCAAAGTTGGATAAATTTAATGTACATATTGTACATTAAAGGCTCCTGCAAAAGGGGGAGCTACACAGGACAAACTCTTTGTCAGGCCAGCATTTCCCAATATTCCCTGAGTTCTAGATCATTCTCCCCTAAGTACAATCCTCAAAATTCTACAAAACCTTGAGGGATAGTGCTCTGCCAGTAAGTTACACAGCCGTCCTCCTGCGTCTACTTTGCAGATGCTGATGACAAACGCAGCTACCAGGCTTAGTTCCTTTTCTGTGCTTCCGACCAATTCTAGGTGACGGGCCATTCTTACTGAAATGGAAACATTATGTGAAAAGTACTATCATATTGTTTATGGACTTATCACAAGCAAAAGTGTGTGCGTGTTCTCTGCAGACCCAACCTTGCAGGCCAGGCTATATTTTCTGTCTGTGTTGGATTGAATCCATGGATGCAAACCCCACAGGTCCAGCTGTACTTCTTCCTGTCCTTGGGGGATCATTGTGACTCGTAGACAAAAATATTCTGTGCTTAAAGGAAAACACTGGGAGTTTTTGTACAGACTCACAACTAGCGATGTTGCTGATCTCAGTCTTACTAAACTCGGGGTACTTAATTCACCATACCCTCTGCTTATTTTCCAGGACACAGTAATTTATGAACGACTCGCAGAGACTTCAAAGTACAAAGAAATCACTCTAAAACACTTGGAACAGTTTGCTACAGAAGGTGAGTATTAAATGGAAATAGAACAGGATTGAAATGTGAAGAAGTCATGGACTTTTGATATCTTCCAGGGTTATTGGCACTTTTTCTCTCATATTCCTCGGGTGAATCATTGGTTACTGATGATAGCTTAGATATCCCTATGCACTATTCCCACATTTTTTTCCTTTAAAAAAAAACTATTAAAATACTGAAAGACAAATGCTGAGAGACTTTGACCCCAATTTGAAGTAGTAAGGCCTTTAAATCTGTGTCATTTTTTAGAATGGAAATCATCTAAATGCTTTACCATGCATCTCATGGAATTGGCTAAGAAAAAATGAAAGACCTGGGATTTTATGCTCTGGATAATGAAGAGGAAATAAATACGTATATGATTGTGTAACAAGTTATGCTGTTACAACTTAATATTTTGTTATTGAGCCCCGCCGTATGCCAGTGTCTGTGTGAAACCTTGGAGTATGTGGTAATTAAAATCAGCCACGTAGCCATCCTCCTGAAATACATGATGAAGTATGAGGCAGGCAATACGGGATCTAGGGTGATGTTCTGGGTTAGACGAGTGCAAGTGAGGGTTGTTGAACCTTCTGGTCGGTTACTCAGAGAATGCCTAGACTCTCATCGCTGCACTTGATTGCAGTATTCGTAGAGTTTCTACATCTCCCATCTCCGTTTTTACTCCTGTTTCAGCTAGCCTGAACCATGCTCAAGTCCTTGTTTTCTCATAATCATGGCTTTGAAAAGAATTAGACCATAAATAAATAAATAAATAAATAGATAGATAGATAGATAGATAGATAGATAGATAAATAAATAAACAATAAGTGAGTGAATAAATAAATGAATGAATGAATGAATGAATGAATAGTAGACTTCTGTATACAGCGGCATGGTGTTCTCCAAGTTCCCAGGAATTCAAGAGCTCAGAAACCTACACACCCCCAGCTCTGTGTGCCAGGTTTGAGCTGCCCAACATACAGCCCATGCTGGTTTGGGGAGGGGGTCTGAGAGTCTGGACAACTCCGCCCCGTAACAGTATTACACGGGCTCTGGTTCCTCCGTGTCAGTTGGCTTGCACCCCACCCCCACCTACCTCTACCCCACTCCTTCTTACCCCGGGCTGAAGGATACTTCTACTCCATTGCTGCCCCCAAGTAAGTTCCCAGCCAGTTACCAAAAGAGGAAAAGAGAACTGTGCTCTGATGCTGTGCCACAGGTGTAAGTTCAGCGGGTCGGTCCAGTAGTCAGTAGCTCGGCTCCTTTCTTGGGAGACAGAGCTGTCTTGCAGCCAGTGAAGGGGATCTGGGGAGAGGGAAGTAAATGGAAACCCTGGGCAGCAAGTGCAGAGCCTTAGGAGCCACTATCCAGGTTTGGGACTTCATCCTGGGAAACAACTTGGAAATTTCAAACAAGAAGAGCTTGCTAAGATAAGGCTTTTAGGCTGGGTGTGGTGGCACCTGCCTTTAATCCCAGCACTCGGGAGGCAGAGGCAGGTGGATCTCTGTGAGTTCAAGGCCAGCCTGGTCTACAGAGTGAGTTCCAGGACAGCCAGGACAGCTGTTACACAGAGAACCCCTGTCTCGAAAAACCAAAAAATGAGGCTTTTAGAAAAGTCACCCTACATGTAGGTAAAGGGTTAAGGGCGCTGGGAATTGTAAGCAAGGTACAAAATTTAAAAGCTACGATAGCATCCTAGACATTTGATGAGGGTTTTTTTTTTTTTTTGGTCGTAGCTAAACTGACTCATCAGAAAAATCCTTTGAATTCAGTGAGACTACTCAAATTTGGGTTTTGTTAAATAATGGAAGCGTCAGCCTCGTGACTAAATCTTCTGGCATGTGCTGAGGTGTGCTGCCTTTTACAGGGCTGAGGACTTTGTGTTTTGCTGTGGCTGAGATCTCTGAGAGCGACTTCGAGGAGTGGCGGGCTGTCTACCAACGGGCATCCACGTCGGTGCAAAACAGGCTGCTGAAACTGGAGGAGAGCTACGAGCTGATCGAAAAGGTGCGTGGCAGAGCCTTGTCATCTTCGGAAAGCGTGTTTCCAATGATGTCCAATCTTTGCTCAGGGGACCAGCAAAATCAAAAACAGTATATGTAACAGGGTGCTGCTGGTAGTTGTCCAGGGGCTTGCTGAGTTCGTTTCCTGACATGGGCTAGGAAAGACAGAAGGTGAACATACATGGAAAGGAAAAGAAATGGTTTAATCCCTTCAGGGTGGGAGGGACCTACAGCTGAAGTTCTCTAAATGGATGCTGGTTTGGGTATGTTATAGAGCCCCTGGGTCCTTCCTTTCTCCTCACAGTTCTTTCTGGAAACAGGAAGCCGTCATCCCAGGAGCCAGCTTTCACTTTTTTTAGCTACCTGTGTCCCTCTAACTCTCACTCAGCTATTTTATCACAAGACTTACTACTGATTCTCAAAGCCAATAAATTAATAAATCCTACTATGGTCTAAAATCTTGCTGAAAGGGTCTAAGGATTAGGTGTTATTAAATATAGATCTTCACTCTTTCCAGGTTTGCATCATGATTGGGCCACTCTGACAATCTCCCTGCCAGCGTATCCCATTGCCTCTGCATCACTGAGGATTTGGGGTATGTGTACACACAGGAAGACACTTACTTAAACACTTGGGGACTTACACGCAGAGGCAGATATGCACACACATGCACATACATGCAGAGGGAAATACACACAGAGAGAGAGAGACATACATACACACAGGCACATGTATATCCAGATACAGACATAATATGTGTGTTTATAATGACTATGTTTGTGTAACATGAAGTGATACAGCTTTGTGGATTTGTTATGAACAGTGAGTAATACAGCAGTGAATAACCCCGTCCTGTCTCCTGCACTCACTGAGCTGCAACTACTTACTGTGTTCCTTCACCGTTTCTGTCACATGCCTTCATTTTACAATTAAAGAAATCAAGTCCAAACAGGCCCACAGTGATAGACATCCTGTGGCTAATGCTGTATAGGTAGCAAGAGCTCCTGTGTCCTTAATTAATGACAGGAAGCATTTTGTGTAGTCCTTACTGTCTGCCTTGCCGTGTAGTGGCACTTTTTTCTGTCATCATATTTAGTCTTTTTGAGGAACTAACTGTCCCTACTGCCAGATGAGGAAGTCCAGGTGAGAGAGAGGCTAACACTTTGGACCAAGATCACAGAGCTGGAGAGGATTAGCCAGCCCCACATGCTCTGGTATACCCGAGGCCTTCCCTGTAGTGACTTTCCTAGTCACCTGATTCTCTCTGTCTTCCCTGGAGTGCAGCGCAGGATCAAGAGAGCCTCTTAGGTGCAGTTCAACCTGCTCTTGCCTGCAGGAGGGTCAGGCTATTTTTTCCTCTCTACTAGGAAACTGGAGACTTCCTGAGTTGGAAGACCTCCCAGGACCAGCTCCCCTTCACTCACACCTACCCCACTCCACTCCCCACACCCTCTCCTCTGTGTAACACTAGGGAGTATCTAGCTGCAGGTGGTTTTTCTCTGACACCTGTAGATGCCACATGAAACTCAGGATATTCTCCTGTCACCATAAAACACTATAATCACCTTAGGGACAGTAGCTTGGTTCTTACATAACCTAACTATATATCCCTTGTACTTGTATTATTTAAGAGCAAGGTACCTAGATGATAACACATCTATATTAAAAACTTCCAACTTTTAACGGGAGACACATTCAACTTTTATCCAGCAGATGGCGATCATGAGTTAAATTAAAATTTAAATTTCCTGGGGGACTTGCTTCCCCCCCAACCACTTAAGTAGTATACAAATACCGAAACCTCCTTAAAACTGTTTCTTAAAGGAATGAAAAAGGAATTTAGAGCTAACTGATTTTTTAACATTAGTGATAAGGCCCATGTTGAGAATTCCATGGCGTAGAAGGGTAGGGTGACAGAGTCCCTTCTTCAGCCTGCCTGTTTTAAGTAAGAACTGTGTTTTGTATGTTTTTCTACCCCAACATAGGGTTCTCCTTTGAGCATTCTCTTAATTGGCAATCTCTAGTGCTAAGCAAATGAGATCGACTCCCCGAGGCCTCTAGACACCATTGTGATCTGCATATTCCCTGGGTGAGGAACTTCAAGGAAGGACCCACACTCTTGGGCTGAGAGAAACTTTTGAAACGACCCTGCAAAGATAATTTTCCCAGTTAGAGGAGAATAGAAAAACAGTTATCTTTGCCGGGACTAGGTGGAGTTGAACAAAAACAACACAGAGCTGTGTGCCTGAATTATTTTTCTGAATAGTGTCTCTGCTAGCCCTGGTTTGTTTTTGTTTTTTTCTTTTTTTTTGGGGGGGGTGGTTTTTTGTTTGTTTGAGGACCTCCAAGTTTTAAAATGTGTGGCCTTGAGCAGGATGCTCTGCTGTTGGCCTGAACTTCCTTTCTGTGTTAAAGTCAGCTGGCCTGACATTCAGGAGCTGTGGTCAATGCCCTCGCAAACAGTCTAGTGAGACCATTTCAGCAAAAAGACACCTCCGATTCCTTAGGTGTTTCACCTGGCTTTAAATTTGTCACAGCCTCAGAGTTCATCCGCCTTGCCTTCTTTGAGACACACTGATCGTGCAATCTATTCTTTATGTGTGGAATCCAATAGCATGAAGACTATATTATCGGACTGAATGTGGGGAATAGCTAATTTTTAAACTCTGAGAGTGGTTTTTGTTTTCCTTTTTTTATTTTTAAAGCAGGGTCCATTTTCCAAACAAAACATTGGCTAAATCATAAGATATCTACTTGATGAAAGCCAAGCTGTTCCAGTTAGCATGAAGGACAGAGAGAAGCCCCTACAGCTCTCCCCTCTACCTTCACCTTGCCTCATGGTGGTCCATGAGGAGCTTCTCAGGACTCAGGACTCCACTCAGGGTGGTATGAAAGCTGTATCATGTTACATATGTGTGTGGATGATTTAGAAATGGGCTTTTTTAAAAGATCAGAACATCATTGTCATCCAAGATGGTTCTGAGCGTGTTCAAATTAGTGATACAATATCCTGTGGACACAGCAATCATGTTACATTGAAAACATTTTAAATTGGAAAGATTTGGAGAGCGGTTCCTAAAAAACAATATTTTTAATATATGACAGAGTATGTGAAATTTTTACAGCATAATTGAAGTTATGGTTATAAACTCTAAAAACTCTCATATCCTTCCACTATTTGTCCAAACTACTGGCTTGGTTTTTAAATTTGAGTTAAAGCCCTCTTCCTTTGGGAGTTATAACTCCTACATGAGCTTGAAAATACGTGGCCAGGCGTGGTGGTGCATGCCTTTAACCTCAGCACTCAGGAGGCAGAGGTGGGGGGAATCACTGTGAGTTTGAGGCCAGCCTGGCCTACACAGATAGTTCCATGCTAGCTGGTGCTACATTGTGAGACCCTGTCTCAAAAAGGATGGATGGATAGATAGGTAGATCCATCCAAACAAGCCACATCCAAGAGAATACTGACATTCAACCTTTGCTGTGACCCTGTTCCTTTTCTTTTTGGACATCTATGTCATAGAATGTACTGGCTTTACCCTCCAGGGCCACGCTTCAGAGAACAGAACATGGGAGGTTTAAAAGTATCCCAGATACTGTCCTTTCCATGGACAGCTGTTGTTAGAGGAGATTTGGGATTTTAGCATCTGTCTGTGAAATATATCCATGACTGTTCAAAGACAGAATGGCTTGGGGTGCCCAGCATTTGCATTCCAATCACAGACTCTTCAGAATCATAAAAATTTCTAATACCGTGAGTTGTTTCAAGAATTCATTGCTAGCACTTTGTTACTGAATAGAAGATGCAGGCTGACATTTATTGCTAGGAAAGGCCAAGTTCCTCAACAATTAGAAAGTTAAGAGGATTTAGACGTGGAGGGGCTGGAGTCTTGACAGGTCCTCCTGCCATCTTGACCCACTTTATGGGCTCTGCAGCCTCTCCTCTTCTCTCTTTGTCACCACCTGAGAGAACTTACAGTTGTCTCATTTTGCAGATGACATACTTGACCTGTTTTGTTTTCCTTCATCTCCTTTGGGAGGACTGACACTATATTCAGACTCAACATTTCATCTTATGAAACCACTTCAGGTGTGCTCTTTATTTTGACAAATCAGATTATATTTTAAAGAAAAATTTTGGTCCATTTATTTATATGTGCTCAGAAAACATTCTAAGTAGCAATAATTAGAAGGTTTTGAAGTTCCAATGGTGATTGTCTCTATGAAGTTTCTCACCTGCTTACTGTAATCTGTCTCTTTAATTTTATTCTAACATTTCTAAGACATGTAAATTACTTTTGTCTTATCTTCATATGATGCTGTTGTATTTCTTTGAAATTAACAAGACATAGGCCTCTGGTTTAACCTTTACATAATTAAATCATTGGTTGAAATAAGATTATGTGTTTTCATAGTAGATACAGAGTTGGGGTTCTTTTTTAATAATTGTATTCATTTGTTTCAATGGGATAAAAAGGACCTCTTTAGTACTGCTGCTAGGCACCTACTCATGGTGTGTGTGTTTGCAAATAAAGGTCATGTAAGAGTTAAAGAAAGCCATGAGAGGTGCAGTACATATGCAGACTGAGAACAAATGGGCACGGTATTTCCCTGGTGATAAAAGTTATATCTTCTGTTTCAAGTTGTGGGTTGAGAAATATATTTTTCAAAGTGAGCATTTGTTTAATACATCAACATTTTTCAACATAGATTATGAGCCAGAAGATCCGTTATGAGCTGGGGAATGAAGTCAGAACACTGTAATTTTGGTATCATCCCACCCCTCTTTGCACTTTGTAATTTGCATAAATCATCCACTAGACTAAAGCTTCATGCGACTGGTGACCATGATTATCATATTCATCACTCTGACCTCATTGCTTGACTGTCTGGCCTGTGTTGATCACTCAGTAAATATTTGATGAATAAATGAATTATTCAATTAAGTAGATTATTCAAAAACTAGAGGTGAGTAAGTGCTTTCCTAATGAGAGCCTGCCCCCTAGTTCTAATGCTGTGCATGCACTAATTTTGTCCAAGCACTGAAGACCTGGGTGTCAAAGGTGTCTACTAATTATCCATTTAGGAATGTGTTAGAAAAGGAGCAGGTAATTCTAATGCCATTCATTCTTTAGAAATATAGGCCCATTCATTTTTAAATGTTCTTCCATGTTACTTACATATAAATATGAAGAGAAGAGTTGATGGAGTGGATCAAAAAACTCTGCTTTTAGTGATTGGAGAGGAACAGCACACTGAGAGACAAGTGTAATTCTAAAGAGAGTCTAGAGCCCTGGGCACTGAGATAAGGTATGAAGGTAGGGCATTGAAGCCATGGTCTTTTTTTTTTATGTTTATTTTGTCCCCAAAATCTAGTTGAGATTTCGAGGATGTTTATAGATTGCCTTGATGTGCTGTAATGTAGACCAATCATGATATCCATGTGACTGAGTCCAGTAGCCTAGCCCCCTTTGCAGCATGTGACAAGAAGCAACCCAGAGGTTTCCTAGAGAAATACTGAACTTAATAGAACACAGCGCTTTTCTTGAACACTGACGGCTGGCTGCCAAGTTCATGGAGACTTCTGAATCATAGTGGGATGCCTTTTCAGATAAGACTACCACATCTATTCTTAGTAGCTGTAAATGTCACTTCCACTTGTACTAAAAGCTAGATTAAAATTTATATGACGAACTAGTGACTATGTGGTTTAGAATTCTAGTCGTTTCCTGTTTTACTGTTTGCTTGAGAACATCTACAGCTTGTCAACTCATCTGAAAGTCAAACTTTCCCCCTTTCTGAGCACTGACTAAGCTTCAAGTCTTCTACAATTCATTAAATTCCAGGCTTCACACATGCCAATCAGGCAACTGCACCTCAACTTTGAGCATTTAGTTAAGGGGTCTCTAAAGTGACTGTACAAGATGGTCCACTAAGATGATCAGGAGAATGTTGGAACTTCTGATTATTCATCTTGTCTTTTCTTTACTTCACAATGCATATAATTTTTTTTTTTTTTTTTTTTTTGGTTTTTCGAGACAGGGTTTCTTTGTGTAACAGCTCTGGCTGTCCTGGACTCACTTTGTGGACCAGGCTGGCCTCGAACTCACAGAGATCCGCCTGCCTCTGCCTCCCAAGTGCTGGGATTAAAGGCATGCGCCACCACCGCCCGGCGCATATAATTTTTAATATTATGAACAAGTACGTTATTTGGAGATGTGTCATACAGATTAAAAAATACTCAAGACTTTTCCTACTATGAGACACAAAAGAGTTTGGAGTGATCTATCTTAATTTCTTCCCCAGAAGATTCCTAGTAAGTCAGTCATTTTATCCTCACCTTGCCGTTGTGAAAATAAACTCCCAGGTAGCTTAAGTTACTTTCTCCGGGATATATCCATGTCAGTTGGCAGAGGCGGGATTTAAAACAAAGTTCTGTCTTAATTCTAGTCTAATGTTGAGAGTCTGTAGGTTAGGCTGCCAGCTTGGTTTAGAAGGAAGCAAGAATATGTGAAAATATTGGAGACTGCAAAATCAAATATAATCAAGTGTACAGTTGTGTAATCATTAGACCAGCATTTGGGATAGGAGTGGGCTCACTTGGGACTTTTCCACTTAGTAGGTGAGGCAACCCATACTCTTTTTAATAAAGGAGTATGAACATATGATTTTTGTGATTTCCCTTCAACTTGTGATCTTAGGGTACTACTCATGATTTCCTGCCATTTCTGATCACATGCCCCCCTTTTCTGATGGAATACCTCCCTTCTTACCAGTTCTCTGTGGTAGACTTCCCACACTGGGCATTACCGCCTTCTGACTCAGATAAGATAGATGTGTTGTTTTTGCTGCAAGCTACACCCCAATTGCTTCTCAAACCCTGATTCTTTTCAGCTGAATGTGTGTGAAATTCTGGCTTTATTTGCCAAGTCCCTTGACTTTATGAGTTCAAATGTGATTTCTGTGGGGAAAAAAAAAGTCAAAGCCTTTTTTTTTCTTGGCCTTGAAAGAATTAATCAGTCACATGATGTCTCCAGAAGCCACCAAGAAGCATCCCCGTGAATTAATGTCCTTAGTTTTCACAACATAGCCCAGTTTGGACTAAAATGGAAAAAGGTAGGAGTTCTTTTGTAAATAAAGCTGCAACATGGTGTGCTAAAGGATGCCACCGAGAAGAAAAGGCCCAGAGACCAGTGTTTCTACACAATGCAGAACACAGAAGGGCCTGGCTGGCTTTGACAATTAGTTTGTGGTATGGCTCTGAGAGTTCCAGACACATCCTGATCCCAAAGTCACTATAGTTTAAAACTGAAGAACAGCTAATTGGCCCCTGAATCACCAAGCTTCCTCATCTAGGTTGGCCACTAGTGAACTTTCTAGAATCTGATCCTGTGTCTCCCTTTCTGAAGACTCTTCCCCACATATCCCTTTGGCTTTGTAACTACCATAACTCGTGGGCCCTTCAACCTTCCTTCCCTGTGGCTTCTGGTCTCATGTCCTTCCCACACAATGCTACCTTGTATCTGTTGTTCTTGTACTGAGTAAATGTCAGCTTCTCAAACAAGGTTGACTTCCTTGTGGCCCTGTCTTTGCATTTGTAACCTGTCTTTAGGTGTCATCCTTTATCGCTCTTCACCTCTCCCGGCTGTTTTCTTAAATCTTAGTTCAGTGTTAGGGATTATAGTCCATTCCAGCTGTGTCATAGAGAGTTTGTTTTATTATTTTGCTTTGGAGGTAGTGGCACTAAGAGGATACTTCTTTACATGATTGTTCATTTATAATCATTTACAAGTACAGAGTGCTAAAACACATCACTGTGTGTGTGTGTGTGTGTGTGTGTGTGTGTGTGTGTGTTCAAGGATGTGTGCATATAGTGTGTGTATTGTCTTATATGGTCTCACTGACCTGGAACTCACTGATCCAGCTAGACAGGCTGGCCAGTTGGCCAACAAGCCACAAGAATCTTCCCGTCTCTGTCTCCCAGGCACTGGGACTAGAAACACATACATTCCACTCAACTCTTTCTCTTTGTGTGTGTGTGTGTGTGTGTGTGTGTGTGTGTGTGTTTAACATGGTTATTGGGAATCCGGCTCATGTCCTTGTGCTTACTCAGGAAGCACATTGTCAATGAAGCCATCTCCTCAGCCCCCAAAACACAGTATTCTTGTAATGTGAAGCCATGTTTCCCTGATGGTAACTCTATACTCTGGTTAAGAAGCTTTTCCTGAAGTTTAGGATGGCAGGGAGCGGGGAAGAATGGAAGACTAGAAGCCAGGCCAAGGAGAAAGATAGAGGGTAAACAAGGGAATAGCCAGAGTATTCCATCAAGGAGTCAGGTGCAGGGATGGGGCGACTACAGCGTTCTACACGCACAAGTCTGCTAAGGCCTGCCCAATGGCTGCATCCACCCTCTGCCTATTTTTATTGGCACACAGCTACCTCCATTTTCTTGTACATTGTTTTTAGCTGTTTTCATGTTATAATCATAGAATTCAATTTCTGCAGGGAACTGTGGTCCTCCATCCCTGAACTACTGATCATTTTTCAAAAGAAAAGCAAGCTGGTAATCTGGCTCCAGATCAGCATTTCTTATAGTGAGGTCCTCAGACCAGCAACACTATAGGGAACTACACATTCTCGGGCCTCCCGTGAGTACTGGCCAATGAGAGTGGAGCCCTATGGTGTGTCACTGAGCCCCTAGGGACTCTAATGCCTGCTAAGGTGGGTACCCTGACTGAGGACAAGGCAGACAGAGTTTAATAGAAATAAGAGTTTTTTTCCCTCTGCCTTTTAGTTAATTTGGCTAAGGGTTTGTCTATTTTGTTGATTTTCTCAAAGAACCAACTCTTGTTTTCATTGATTCTTTGTATTGTTCTTTTTGTTTCTAAGTTGTTGATTTCAGCCCTAAATTTGTTGATTTCCTGCCTTCTGCTCCTCTTGGGAGTGTTTGCTTCTTTTTTCCAGTCCTTCCAGTTCTGCTGTTAATTCGCTAATATGAGCTGTCATAATTTTCTTTTTGAAAGCACTTAGTGCTATGAACTTTCCTCATAGCATTCCTTTCATTGTGTCCCATAGGTTTGGTTATGTTGTGCCTTCATTGTCTTTGGATTTTAAGAAGTTTTTGATTTCCTTCTTTATTTCTTCCCTGACCCAGTGGTCATTCAGTAGAGAGTTGTTCGGTTTCCATGAATGTGCAGGCTTTCTATTATAGTGACACTTTTTTTTCTTTTTCTTTTAGAAAAAGGATCTCACTCTCAAACTCACTACATTAGCCCTACCTCGTCTCAAATTCACATAGTCCTCCTACCTCAGTGTCCTGAGTGCTGAGTTTACAGGCATGAGCCACCGTGCCTGGCTTGCTTGATAAATTATAAATTTCATGATAAAAGGAGTTCACAATTGTGTCTCCAATATCTTGCTCTGATCTCCTTGCTTGATATTTATGAACAAACAAATGAACGAATGAATGAATGGATGGATGGATGAATGAATGCACGAATGAGTGTGACTGGGCAAGGGAGCTAATCCCTAAATGTGAATCCAGGACCTGCGTGTGCAAAGAGGGAATCAGGTAATGCTTTCAGGGTGGCTCAGAACTCAGGCTAAACAGCAGTGTTTTGAGCAGAGTATTGCTAAAGCCTTAGTGTTGGAGCAAATGTTTAAAGGCTGGTGTTTGGACCAGATTCCTTCCTGCTTGGTTCCTCTGGGTATGCATTGCTCCTTGTAGCTTTGCTCCTACAGTCATGGCTCCACTGTTCCTCTCTTTAACTCCAGATAGTGTATTTAACTTCCCTGAAGCTATTAACTCAGATCACAAACATAAAACATTTCCCAAAGTCTAGAACCTTCTGTCTGCTTAGGAAATGTTGGATGCTTCTTTATCCTCACCTTCCTAGACATAATCTTATGTCACACTGGCATTGGGGTAACTGTGTCTTGCTAGGTCATGTTTGTATTTACTCCAAGGATAAAATTCTGCATAACAGTGTTGTATTCTTTATCTTTAGAGATAAAGACTGCTGCCAAACAGACCGTGTTGCATTTAGAAGTGTGAATTGGCATGAGTGTGATTATTTTATTTTCCTCATTTAAAAGCATAACAATCTAAGCCCTGACCACCTGATACTTGCTAATATGAAAATATAGATCACTTTGAAGGCCTTTTACTTAGTAAAATATACATGCATTGATAGGGAAAACACAGTTTCTGTGTCCATCTTAATATGTGGTACTGGGAAAATACTTTAAGTTTTTAAATATTATGTATGAAAGTTTTTATGTTCACTGGGGTAGAAATTTTACATTAATCTCCCCTTTAAAAAAAAGACTGCATACTTTAGAAACATCTAAAGAAAAAATAATATTACTGAGGACTTTTGCAGGTAAGTAAATATTATTTCACAATTTTTCTTTGATAACTAAATGTATTTTATGTCAAAGACTCATCAACCTGAAATCTTTATAACTTCTGACATGGTGACATTTTGAAAGTAAAATTAGTGTTTAGGATTTTTTTTTTCATTCCATAAATATCATGGGAATTTCCTGGTGTTTCAACACATTCTGAATATGTAATTCCCACAATGGCCATTAATGGCCATCTGTGTAAGGTAATACATATTTAGGATGAAATTGATTACTGCCTGAACACTTTGGTGCTGTGATCAGGAAAAGCACGCAAAGTTCACTTTTTTTTTCCTAATGACAGCTGTCTAGCTCAAGGTACTAATTTCCATACGTAAAAGAGCCTATCACTCACAATCTTTATCACACAATAAATGACACCAGAGGAAAAGAAAAGAGGGGTGCAGAGCCCTCCACTAATGGTGGTGACTGCTACTCTCAGGGAGCTCTTAAGATAAAGGGCAGTAAACAGCCTATGGGGTGCAGTGTTTCTTTATCCCCAGGTTAGGACCACTGCAGTTGTGCTGAATGCTCAGAACTGCTCAGGACACTTGAAGAAACTCCTGTGAGAACAGCCACTGATGATGCACACTGTACTACCCTGCTCATCACCTTTCTCAGCATACTTGACTGCTCTGCTTCCTTGGTTCTTTGTATTATTTTTGCTTGGGTTGAAAATGTTTCCCTTTGCCTGTCCAAAACCAGACTCTTTCCTTCTTTCTAATATGATTTCAACATGATCTCTCCAGTGAGGTCATTTCATTTTTATAGCTTTGTGTGTGGTAATGTGTACCTATATACTTTCTGAGCTCATTTCCCCCGTTGAGTAGAGCTGGGAGCTACACAAATATATGTGTTTATATAATTCATATGGCTGTGTTGTGTCTTAACTCACACTGAATACCTAGTTACCCCACTGTTTTTGTGACACACATTACAAAAGATAATCTTTTTTCAAGTTCAGACACTCTCATGAATCTGTTTCTGAACAATCACCACTGATGTTAAAAGAGCCTCCCTTAGAATCAAGTCTCCCATGGGATATTTAAAAGTTGAGCACAACTCCATCTTTATCCTTGAGGGGACATGAGCCAGAATGAGGTAACTGCAAATACCCTGAAGTAGATGCAGGAACTGATGGAGCCACTGTGTCCGCGTTGGAATACAACAACAGCAATGCTGCATGGCTGATGTTGAACCTTTCTACCTCTTCTTCTTGAACTTGGCGATAACTATTCATCAGGTTATGATAGATTTGAAATCAGCTACCTATTAGAAATAATAAAAAAAATACTGCCTTCCTTTAAAAGGACATGTGCCGTTCTGTCTTCTGTGTCATATGCTAGTTACCATGCTTCACGTGTGTCTGATCATCATCCAGGGGACTCAGAACATAATGAAAGAAAGTGGTCTCGACGGTAGCAGGATTTTGGAACATTTGGGTTTGAGTTTTGTCTTGTTTGTTACTTAAGTGCTCACTGTCATTGCCAATGTGATGCAAAGATAAATAACATGACCCTACATTTCAGCAAACCTACCAGAGCTCCACATTGAAACCCCTGATCTTAACACAGATTGAGTCTCCCTTGCCTGACATGCTCAGGACCAAAAATGTTTCAGAGTTTTGTTTTCTGTTTTGTTTTATTTTGTTTTGTTTCATTTCCCAGCTTTGGGACTTTGTTTATGTAATGAGATTCTATGAGAACGAGACTGAAATGTAAACATGGAATTCATTTTTTTTTCATATACCCCTCACTTCACATATCTGAAGGTAGTTTTTAAATTGTAATTATCCACATCTTGTCGAACCTACATTTTGACTGCTACCTTTCACCTGAGACCATGTATAAATTTTCCCATTTGTGGCATCATGTTAGTACTCAAACACATATAGATTTTTTTACCATTTTATATTTCAGATTTTTCCTTTATAAGTGCTCAATCTGTACAGTAAATGAAAACGTTTAAAAAAAAGTTAGCAGAAATTCTGAGCAAAAAGCTAAAAGAAGCAGTAACTTTTGAATTTGGCTCCATTGCATGAGTCAGGTGTCTAGACAAGGGACTGAAGAAGAATATGGGGCTGTGTGTATAGACATACTACACAAACACTTTTCATATACTTGACCCTCTGTGTGCCCCTTATAGAAGAGGCCATTGGCAGGCTGATTCAGCACTCATTCCCACCCATCCTTTTGTCTTGACAGATCCACCATGGAGGTTAGGAAAACTAAATACATAATTAGGGACAGCCTTATAGCATAGCCTGGCCAATTGGCCTCGTTTGGAAATATGTTGAGGGCTTGCAGAAATAGCTCTGCTTTCTAAATAAGAAACAGATACACTTGGTATTGACTCCTGGCTCTTGTCTTCGGAATAGCCATTTTAGTTGTGCCCAGGACAACCACTCTGAGATATTGGGAGAATGAATGTGGAGTTGAATGTGGAGATGTGGTTGTTGTAGGTAGTTCCCAGTCACTACCTACCTCAAGCCTACTTACATGAGAAAAACCAAACCTCCCACATCATTGTTGAGTATTTTCTGTTGCAGCTAGAAGCAACCTCAGCTGATACAGGCATAAACTACATACACATGTAGCATGTGCTCACTTCATGTTAAGTCTTGGTAATTCTTGAGATATTTATCTTGACTGTGCCATAATAATCAGACTTGTTTTGATTATTACATTTATTATGGTAATCTATATTCAGTAACTTTTCCTATCGTAATTGTTTTGAAACATCATAAGCCTAATAAATGTGTGTATTCTCATGGTTCCATCAGCCAGCCATTCCTCCATCTCCCTCCCTCTCCATGGGACTTGTTCTCTGAGCTACAATATTAAAATTAGATTTACCGTACTGTCCCTTCCAAGTATTTAAGCAAAAGGAAGAGTTGAGTGTCTCTCATTTTAAATCAAAAGCTGGAGATTATTGAGCTAAGCATGGAAGGCATGTCTAAAGTTCAGAAAGGCTAAACGTTTGTCTTTTTTCACCAAATAGCCAAGTTGTGACTATCAGTCTTAAAGAAAGTTAAAGTCCTGTTCCAATGAACACAGGAATGATACGAAAGCAAAACAGTATCCCGGTGCTGATGTGGAGAGCGTCTCTCTTAGTGGTTTACTAGATCAAAACTGCTAAAGCATTGCTAGAAGCCAAAACCTAATTCAAAGCAAGTCCTTGGCACACTGGTGGTTCAGTGGTAGAATTCTTGCCCCCACCACCCCAAGCAAGTCCTTAACCTCTTCAATTCTATGAAAGCAAATAGAAATGCGGAAGCTGCAGAGAAGAGTTCAAAGTCAGCAGGTTGGCTCACACGCTTTAATGGAAGAGCCCATCTCCATACACGGAAGTCCAAGGTCAACCGGCAAGCGCTGATGCTGAAGCCTGAGGCACCAAATCCAGAAGATCTAGCTGAAATAGTTGATGAAGATGTCTATGTTAGCAAACGGATTTTCAGTGAGGATCAAGCAAGCTTCTAGTTAGGAAAAGAAGCCACCCAAAACATTCATAGCTAGAGAGAAGAAATCAATGCCCCAGTTCAAAGGGACAAATTAGGACAAATACAGCTGATGGCTAAGGTAAGCCAGCGCTCCTTTGCCATTCTAAAAGCCTTAGAGCCTTTAAAGTTTACACTAGAGTGAACCTACTCTGCCTGTGTTCTGTATATGGAAGAACAAAGCCTGGGTAACATATCTGTTTATAACATGGCATGCTGAACACTAGATACCTATTACTGACACACAACTCGGGGAAAAATTATTACAAGATATTATTGCTCATTGACAATGTACCAGGTCACCCAGTGATTTTAACGGACTTATTAACACAAGAAGATTAACGTTTCGTGCCTGCCAGCACAGCATTCACTTTGCAGCCCACAAGTCAAGGAGCAAGCTCAATTTTTAAGTCTTATTACTTAAGAAAAACTTCCTGGAAAGGCTGCAGACACTGTAGATAGAAATTCTCTGATGGGTCTGGGTGAACTGAGAAGCTTTTGGAAACCCTTCACCATCCTAGATGCCATTGTGTTTCATAAAATGAGGCAAAAATAACAATACATTAAAGGACCATGGAAAAGGGCAATTCCAGCCCTCACAGATCACTCGCAGGAAGGGAGTAACTGCATATGTAGCAGGCATAGCAAAAGAACATAACACTTTAGTAGTCAAGAAAAAAAAAAAAGATGCTTTATGCTTTCTCGCCGTGGGATCTATTACTGAGGAGGATGCTATGAAAATTGTTGGAATGTTAATAGAGGATTTAGAATGTTCCAAAAACTTGGTTAGGAAAGCAGTGGCAAGGTTTGGGGATGATTAAATCCTACTTTGGAAAAGTTCTACTGTGAACAAGACTGTCAAACAGCCTTGAACCCTGCAGAGAAAAGAGTTCATGCAAAGAATAATCAACCACGGGGCAGATTCCATTGTCTTATTTTAATTGGCAAGCCTCCTCTGCTAACATGTCAGGAGCCATCAGCATCAAGACAAGATGCTTCACTGGCAAAAACATTTTCATTCCCGAAGGCTCAGGTGACCATTAATATTTTTTAGCAATAAAGTATTTTTAATTAAAATGCTTGCATTGTTTTTTCATACATGATGACATCACACACTGAGTGGGCTATAATGTGGTATAAGCACAGATTCTCTGGGAAAACAAAACGTTCATGTGACTTTTTACTGTTTTGTTGTGTTCAGGAGCTAAACTTGCATCATCGCTAAGGTTTGCCTCTATTGATTCTATTCAGTTTTATGTAAGAGGTACCTCCCTATGGTGCTCTCACCTTCCAGCACACAAATTTAGAACCATGTGGAAAACAATTCTTAGAGACTCATGCTACCGCTCCGTTTATTGTTCCCTCCTCGCCACATTTAGTTCTGTTGTGTGTGCCTCTCCTGACACTGCATCAAAGTGAAATTTAATCAGGTCATTTTTAAACAAGTCAAGATTGTTTCTCTCCAATTTGTTCCTAGGAGCTACCTACTCCTTTTTAGCTAACTTTTTAATGCCTGTGTGTGTGTGAGAGAGAGAGAGAGATTAAAAGAGATTTTGGATTTGTTTTTATTTTATGAATTAGATCCTTACTTTAGAAAGAGTTAAGGTAAAACAGCTACAGGGAGTTTCATTCTCAGCCATAATCACTGGATTAAAGTCAAGGATCCTTAAGAAAGAAAACAGCAGGATGCTTGGGATTATGCCCAAATCCACGAATTACCTTTGTCTCTGATTTAAAAAAAAAAAAATTCAGCTTTTGTTCTTACCCAATAAAGTAGTTTTCCCCTTCAAATTTTCAACACCTTTTTTTTTTTTTTTCAGAATCTTCAGCTACTTGGAGCTACAGCTATTGAGGATAAATTACAAGACCAAGTGCCTGAAACCATAGAAACTCTAATGAAAGCTGACATCAAAATATGGATCCTTACTGGGGATAAGCAAGAAACTGCCATTAATATTGGTAATTCACCCTACTCAAATTTTAAGTCTTCATACTTTCTAACAGGACAATGTATTTTAATAAGATGAATTTAAAATGTCTTTTAAAAAGATCTTAAGGGTGGGGACGCTGAGGACAAGGGCTTTCTTTTGAGCATGAGATAGTTAATCTAAACAGAGTCAAGAGGAGGGACAGGGCTATAGGAAAAACAACAAAACCAGCCTCAGAGTACTCTGGCCCCCTTGCAAGAAACCGCATCCTTCAGCCTGGAAGAGGTACACGGTGTCATTGCCCTTCCCCCTAGTGAATGTCTCAACTTTATGTGTATTCTTATACCCAATGTACTTAATTCTAACAGAGTGAATTGTGGGAAAGGAGAACTTCTAAGAAAGCACCTTTCTATTCCAGGAAAGAGATTATCTCTGACTGTCCCAAGTGTGATGTCTTGGCTAGTCTCTTTTTTTTTTTTTCAATTTATTACTTCAGGTTATGTCTCCATCACAATGCCCTCTTTCTGCCCCTCCCAGTCCCACCCTCCCACCCTCTACTCTCCATCCCTTCCATCCCACCTCCTCTGGAGTGGAGTGTCCTTTTGAGCTTGACACAAGCTAGACTTAATGGGAAGAGGATCTTAGGTTGAGACAATGTGCATTGCCTCAGGTTGCCTGTAGACAAGTCTCTGGGGGCATTCTCTTGATGAATGATCAGTGTGGGATGGCCTACCCTACTGGAGGTGCTGCCACCCTGGAGCCCATGGTCCTAAATAATGTAAGAAACCAGACTAAGCAAGCCGTGGAAAACAAGCCTGTAAGTAGTGCTCCTCCATGGCTTCTGCTTCCTCAGTTCCTGCCTCCAGGTTTCCACGCCCTGGCTGTCTTAGATGATGGTCTGTGATGTAGAACTGAAAGGTAAAAAAACCTTTTCTCCCCAAGTTGCTTTTGGTCATGGTGTTTTTCACAGCACTGGGAACTTAACTCAGACAGATGGCAAAAGGTGTAGAAACCATAAACCAAGATATCTGTGTGTCTAGGGGCTAGAGGCATCCCTACACCTTTGCCACTCAGCTGAGCCACCCGTCTGGGGAAGGAACTTACTTTCCACTTCTGCTTTCTCACCTGCTGAAATAAACCTTGACACCTTGCTTGCCACACCTGTCCCCCACTGTGAATTCTTCTGGAACACTGAGATCACTGCTCTAGTGGGATCAGAGAGAAGGCGAGAAGAGGCAACCTCTCCTCATCCATAGCAAGATATTTTAAGATTTGATATTTATGATACACATAAGACTCTAAACATGTAATATTATGAGGCTCACCTCATTGTTTACTTGTAGCCCCAATGCCCCCTTTAAAGTTGCTGTGGTTTTATGTACAGCCAATGTACAGCAACCACACATGCACTCTCAGACCTTGCATCTTGCCATCTGAACATTCCATCCATAAGCAGCAGATGTATGTAATGTTTCTGCAGTGATCACTGAAAGTCTAGAAATTGGGGCAATGATACATTTGTGTGCTAGCTGTACTTGCTGTGGCCAGAAGTTGTTTCTAAACATATGGCTCTCAGGTTGCTTTCATCCTACAGCCAGTTCCAATTTTTTTGTAAGTGGTTTGTATTAGTCCTTTCAAGCTGCTATAACAGAGTATCAAAGACTCTGTTTGATAGATGGCTTAATCAACAGAAATTTATTTCTCATATTTTTGGAAAGAAGAAATCTGAAATTTGGGGGAATATATGAGTATTAAGACCATAGCAGGCCACTACTTCATTTAATTTTAATTACCTCCTTTAAAGACCCCGTGTATCCATATGCAGCCACACTGGGGAGAGTCAAGGCTTCAGCATATAAGTATGAGGAGGGAGGAATTACAATGTGATTTGTAATACAAGTCTGTCAAAGAAGAAGGCATTTTGTGGTCAAAACACCTGTAATACTAATAATATGGAAAAGGAAAATTCATTTTTTCCCAGTTTGTAACCATGGATGGATTCCCTTCTATGTACTGATCATGCAGATTACATACATGTAATGTGTGTGAAGCTGAACATTCATCTTATATATAGCATGGAACCACACTTTTAGAAGGTCATTGTTAAGTACTCATCATCGCAAGTACATTTAGTTAATGATTCATTTAGAAGTTTTAGCATTCAGTTGAAATTATCTTCAGAATATAAAAACTATACCATAAATGTAGAGTAAATCTGTATTAGGGTTCTCTAAAAGAACAGAACTTGCAGAATATATATTCTGCAAGTTCTGTTCCTCTAGACATACAGATATAGATATATAAATAGAGGGGATTCATTAGAATGGCTTACAGGCTATGATCTAGCTAGTCCAACAATGCCTAACTACCAATGGGAAGTCCAAGAATCCACAGTTGTTCAGTCCACAAGGCTGGATGTCTCAGCAGATCTTCAATATATGTCAGAATCCCAGAGAATTGGGTTTCAATGCTAGTGAAGGAGTGAACTTGCTAGTGAAGGTGAGAATAAGCAGGCAGAGAGAGAGAACAAACTTCCTATTTTCGTGTCCTTTATATATAAGCTGCCAGCAGACAGTGTGGCCCAGATTAAAGGTTGATCTTTCCACCTCAGAAGATCCATATTAAAAGTGGGTCTTCACACTTCAAATGATGTAATTAAGAAAAAATTACTTGCAGGTGTACCGAGCCACTTAAATTTTAGTTAATTCCAGATGTAGTGAAGTTGACCAGGAATAGCCATCACAAAGTCCATGTAATTAATATAGATTTTATTTATTGATTTTTTTTTAGGTTAACATACAAGTAATGGGTTTCATTATGGCTTCTCATACTTGCACATCTTCCTTTGTTCTCAGCTGTTCCACTGCTCTCTTGTGCGCCCTGTCCCCTCTGCCTGGTTCCCTTCCTTCTCCGAGCCAGTGTGTCCTTTCTACTTCTTATCACAAGGGTCCATTACTCTAGTCTCCCACTTTCCCAATATTACTTCCTTCCTTCTCATGACCTACTCTCTCTCTCTCTCTCTCTCTCTCTCTCTCTCTCTCTCTCTCTCTCTGTTATCGAGGGTTCTACATAGAGGAGAAAAACAGTGCAGTATTTCTTTTTTCTGAATCTGGCTTATTTTGCTTAATATAATGATTTCTATTTCCATATATTTTTCTTACAAAAGTGACATCTAAACTGTAAAGCTAATGGGGGCTGGAGAGATGGCTCAGCACTTAAGAGCATTGCTGCTCTTCCAGAGGTTCAAATCCAAGTACCTAAATGGCATCTCACAGCTGTCTGTGATACTCCAGATACAGGGGGCATGGCATCTTCACACAGACATACATGCACATAAAAATAAGTTCTTTAAAAAAAAAACTAAAAACTGTAAAGCTATTTGGCCATGATTGTTCCCAGAAAATGGCAGAAAGTGTTCATTCATCCAGCCAATGCCATCACGTCTGTTGTAATAAGTTCCAATTAAATACAAGAAACAGTAGGGGACAGAAAACAAAACAAATATCTGTCATTTGAGCTGAGCTTAGGGAAACGATAAATGAAGTTAGAAAATTGCAGAGCATTTTATAGAGCAATGGTTCCAATTTTTAAAAATGTCAAGGGGGCTACAGAGATGATTGAGCCTGGCAATGCCTGCCCCATAAGAACTCATGTAAAACAACACACTGTGATGGTGTATGCTTGTGGTCCCATTGATGGGCAGGCCGACATAGACTCACAGGCCAGCCAGATGGCCTAATGTGTGCTCTCCAAGCCAGTGAGAGACTCCATCTCAACAAAAGAAGGTTATTGGCACTTAAGGAATGACACTCATATTGGCCTCAGACCTACACATGCATGTACACACATGTACACACAAACACACAAGTCAAATGCGGGGAGATCGGGCATTGCACAGAGTGAAACCAGGAAGAACTTATACAGGAATTGACATGTAAGGAAAGACCAGGAACAGAAGGAGTTTGCATGGGTGACAAGGCAGCAGTTGTCATCTGCTGCAGAAAGAGAGACAATATTAAGGGGAGCACGGAGGAGCCAGGCAGGATGGGAGTGGCAGAGTGAAAAGCCTCTGTATTTGCTGCTCTTAGTGTACAGGAAAGATACAGGATGATACTCCACAAGGAGAGAGATGAGTGTCCTATGGACACAATCTCTGAGTGCTAGATTGACATCTGTCTTGGAATGCCAGCATAGAAGCAGAGTAGCCAGTGGGGACGCTGCCACATTGATCCAGTGGGGTGTGATGATGGCTTTGAGTGAATGGTCATGGTGAGAGGTGGCTGGCTTCACAGATTTTTTTTTCTTTCATTGGAAACGGAATTTTTCTCCCATAATGTATCCTGGTGACTTTTTCCTCTCCCTCTGCTCCTCCTAGTTTCTCCCCACCTACCCCCAATCTGGATCTACCCCTTGTCTGTCTCTCTTTAGAACACAAACAGGCTTCTAAGGAATAATAGCCAAATATAATATAATAAGATAAAACAAAAACTAATGAGCACATCAGACTAAGACTAAGCAAAAGGAAAAGAGCCCAAGAAAAGGCATAAGAAACATTTATAGACATGTAGACCCAGAAACCCACTCATTCACACTCTCGGGAATTCCATAAAAACACTAAACTGGAAGCCATAATATATACACAAAGGATCTGTAGAATAAAAGAGAGGAAAAATATAAATAAAATTCTTTAAAATAATGTAAAAAAAAAATTTAAAGCCCTGGAACGACATTGTGAGACAAGGAACCTCCAAAGATGCCATTGAGTTCATTTTCTGTTGGCCAGCTACTATAGGCATGCAGACTGCTATTAAGAGTACATTTTTAAAATTATGAGGCAAGTTAGTATGAAAGCTGAGTTAGATATAGAACTTTAAACTCATGGAGATGGTTAGAGAGTAGAATGTTAAAGTCAGGTGCCAAATACATATGGACTGGACATTGGGAATGTATGCTAAGCCATATAACTCTTATAATCGTGGCCTATTTATTTCTGTTGTTTTGTATTGTATTTATAGTTATAAGAAAAAGAACCATTTTTTAGACTGAAAGGGAGAGCTGTTGGGGGAAAAAAGAAATACCTTAAACTAAAAAAAAAAAAAAAGAAGGGAAGAGGATGGGGGGATTGAGGGGGAGGAGGGTGGAAGGATGGGACTGGAGGTGGGAGTAGGGAGGGGATTGTGATTGAGATGTAACTTGAAGAAATAAAAAATAAATTATTAAAAAAAAGAGTAATTCGTTTCCCCAGTGAGACTCCCTTGGAGAAAACTAAAGTTTCCTTTACAAGCCGTTACCAATTGGAGCTAACTTCTAGGTTAGGAATGAAGACATGTGTGTGTCCACCTCTCCTTTCATCTCTAGGACCTGCTGCGTGTGGCGCAGTCCTGTGCAGGCCCTGTGCATGCTGCCTTGGTCCCTCTTAAGTTCAAATGCAAGTGCACCCTGTTGATTTAGAGGGCCTGGTTTCCTGGGTGTCCTCCAACTTCTCTGGCTCTTGCACTCTTTCTGCCTGCTCTTGCCCAGGTTTTCCTGAGCCCTGAGGGGAGGGATTTGATGAAGACATCCCATTTAGGGCTGAGTGTTCCAAGATCTCTCAGTTTTTGTATGTCTGGCTGAGGGTCTCTGATTTGTCCCATCTGCTACAGGAGAAAGCTTCTCGGATGATGGCTGAACAAGACACTGAGATTACAGAGGCAATGAGTGTAAATGACGCCAGTATAAATTTCATTATGTAAGCCGGGCGTGGTGGCTCACGCCTTTAATCCCAGCACTTGGGAGGCAGAGGCAGGCGGATCTCTGTGAGTTCGAGGCCAGCCTGGTCTACAAAGCGAGTCCAGGACAGCCAGGGCTGTTACACAGAGAAACCCTGTCTCGAAAAACCAAAAACCAAAAAACAAAAAAAAACAAAAAAATTAAAAAAAAATTTTCGTTATGTGACACAAGTCAGGCAGGATTGCCTGTGTTTCTTCAGCTATATCAACTGTCTCAAGCCAACAGAGACTAGGCACACATGGGTTTAAATCAGGAGTGACTTTGTATGGAGGGAATACAACAAAGCAAGAGAAAGAGAAGGCAAGAAAATGGTACCATGACCATCTAGGATAGGGAGGTGGTGGGGGGGAGTGGGTTCAAGAGAGTCACCAGCCCGCCTGAATCCTTCTCTTCAAACATCCACTGACCCAGCCATTACTCACAAAGGATTGTGCATACCCTTGGCAGCTTTCAGAACACAGAGGTGCTAATAAACACAATTGTTTCATATTGTTTATCAAGACAGCTACAAATGGTGTCCTAACCTCACACCCCTCCTAATGGCCAGCAAGAATATTTCATTTTTAACTTCCTTTTAGTCTGGAAACCAGCTGATACCCTTCCCTCTCCATTTAAAAAAAAAAAATCCTCTTTAGGTGCTTCATCTATGTTGTTCCTTTATCAGCTTCACTTCTTTCCAGAAAAACTAATTGTACCTGTTTATTGTGTGTTCCCTAGGACACTCCTGTAGACTTCTGAAGAAGAACATGGGGATGATTGTGATAAATGAAGACTCCCTTGATGTAAGTGACTTTGTTCTTCAAAACCTTCTGTTTTCATATCAAGTATCTGGGGAAACACTTCACTGGCATGAGGTTAAATGTGTCACCATTGTTCTGCTTTAACTGTATTTGGAGCTTTGAACAACATTAATGTAAACTGGCACACGCTTTGCACATGTGGTAGCTAAAAGAAACTGCCATACAATTTCCTTAATGGTGTAAGACAGAAAAGCTGTGTTGCAAATACTGTGGGTCAGTGGGTTGCCGATGGACCTCAGCTCAGTCATCCAGAATATGTATTAAGCCTTTTATGTCTGCCTTAGCGTCCAATGTTAACTCATATTTCTCTGTCTTGAAGAGTTTTCAAAGTTATACTAAAGCAACACAAAATAACCATGCCAGCTAGAAAAGGGCTCTTATTGTTTTGTTTTTGTGAGGGGTCCCCCCTCCCCCCGGTCTTTGATGCCCTGACTACTAGGATGAAATATATTTAACAGAATAATACGTAGAGCAAATTACCTGTAAATCCTTTAAAGTCAAGGTGGCTGCTTGTAATTTAAGGTGAAAGACAAAACAGGGGAGATGGTGATCTTACAGTTGCTTAAAACAGCTATTATGACGCAAAAAGCAGAGCCAGAATGAAGCAAACCTGATAATTAGGGATTTAGGTGGAACTGCGAGGCCACCCACCTGTGTAGAGAGATGTTGAAGCTTGGGGACAACATTTAGAAGTTGGCTGTGGGACAGAAACTATTCCTAAGAATTACTTGGTTGTGTTTTAATTACTCGTCCTCAAAACCTGATACTTTCTCCTTTTCTTGCAAATTCTTTGAACAACCTGTACTGGTGTGTGGTTTTGCAGCAGCAGCATCTTGATTGTGCATCTCTCCGCTTCCCGCAGTCTTCCCACCTTCCCCTGGACTACTTTAGAATTGCCAAAGCCAAGCTATTCTCTTATGAACAATGACCAAGTCAGCCCTGCCCTCTAAAAGCTGACACATAAAAAGTCAAGTAAACATGCACAAATAACAGCACAAAACAGGTATGTAGGTGAGGAAGATGTCTGCTTTGGGGCTCCTGTGACATCTAAGGGTGTATTCTCAAAGAAGAGAACAGACAGTCTGGTAGAGGTGAGTCCTCAAATGAGGAACGATATTTGAAGCAGAAAGTTCTTGCAGGGAGGATCGAGCCATGCTTGGAGAATGAGAAGGAGAGCATTGAACTTGAGCATAAGGTTATAACTCATTAAGGACTTTTGTTGGAGTAAGTATAAGCATGTGGTATGGAGTTTTAGTTCCAGGGAACAGTACAGAAGGTAGAAGGTAGACTGTCCACGTCTGCATCTAAATTTACTTTACCCCTTGTGCCTTTACTCAGAGAACTAATCTATATCTGACAGTTGTTTCTCCATGTACATACTCTAACTGGGTTTTTGTTGCTGTTTTCAGTTTCCTCGATTTATTTGATGCGTGTATACAAACACACCATGACGTGTGTGGAGGTCAGAGGGCAACTTGCAGGAGTCAGTTCTGTCCTTCCACCACATGGGTTCTACGGGTCGAACTCGGGTCAGCAGGCTTGGCAGCAAGCACTCTTAGTGAGCCTTCTCACTCGTCCATACTCTGCACTGTTTAAAAAGAATACACGATTAGGAATACTCTTGCTCTTGTAGAACACCCAGATTCAGTTCCAGTATGCACGTGGTAGTTTACAAGCACCTGAACTTGTAAGGATCTGATGTCTTACATACTTAGAGGTAGAACAATTATATGCATAAGGTAAATAAACCTGAAAACAAATTTTTAAAAATCATCCCGCACTCTGCATACTGCTTTTTGCTTTTCATGTTTCACTCTTTTGCACTTGCTGTATCTTAGCCAATGTTTATGTGTCTGTGTGGTGTATATTATGAATCTCGTTAATCTTTGCTAACTGTGGCATTGTACTTGCATAGCACCTAGGAAAACAATGACAGAGTTAGAACTGGAAAGGTGACCTCAGACCAACCATGGCAAACTGGGCCAGGTTAGAGAACATGCCAGCACAGAAGTTGTTCCTCAACTTCATGCATATGAGGCACATATCAGAGTGATGATGTGTAGGCATGTTTGGAAGGCCAAGGAGGCATGGATCTCATGTAAAAGACCAAGGTAAAGAAGGAAGGAAGTGGGCCCCCCGAGTGGCAAGGATGTGGTGTAGGAATAGCTCAGAAACCTGACTCTATGGTCCTTGGAAAAGGAGTCACCCAGAGTGGCCCCAAACAGGGCTGCATGTGCTCATGGAAACTACAGTGGGAATGTTCCCTCTGCCTGCTGGAGTCTGCGCTTTTAGTTACATGGGTCACACTAGTGAACAGTATCTCCAACACCTGGAGGATCAGAATTTTATAACTTGGGGGTGGAACACCCAAAACAATTCTGCTTTATTACTTGCATCTGGAGTTGGGCTTTTTCCCTTCTGTAGCTTGTGCCAGCACGCCTGCTTTTATTTTATTCTGCTCAATCATTTCCAACCATTTCCTAGATAAGCATTGCTTTAAGTGTTTTAGATATCAAGTACCAAAAATAATAGCCCAAAGGGGAAAAATAAAATATCAAAAATAGTCAATATGCAATGTCCCAGTTTGCTTTCTCTGGCAGTGATAAACAACACGACCAAGAGTACCTTGGGAGGAGGGGTTTATCTGGCCAATAGGTTGCAGTCCATCACCAAGGGAAGCCAGGGCAGGAACTCAAGGCAGGAACTGAACCAAAGCCCATGGAAGCACACTGCTTATCAGCTTACTCCTCATGGCTTTCTTATATAATTGAGGCCCATATGTTAAGGGATGGCACCTGCCCACAATGAACGGGGCTGTCCTACGTAGTTATCAATTAAGAAATTTGCCCCCCCCCAAAAAAAGAAAAAGAAAATTGCCCCCACAGACATACCCATAGGCTAATCTGATGGCGGCCATTCCTCATCCAATAGTCCCTCTTCCCACATGTGTCCAGGTTTGTGTCAAAACCAACCAGCTTACACACTATTATATGTTGTTATGACGGTGGTGTTTGATTTTATCTGTCATTTCTAAGGAGGTATCTCGAATCGAGAGACACTTCAAAGGTACTTTCACTACTACCTGTTTTTCCAACAAAATAAGAATGAGGAGATGCCAGGAACACCCAATTTCACTGAATGCAGGGACTCTTCTCTGGCTTATCCTTCCTAGTGCCCAGCAAATTACCTAACACATAGTAAATACTGGACAAATACCTGAGCAGTGAATCACCACATAATTTTAAGTTAAGGGCTTCCCTTTAAAAAAAAAAAATGTGCAGCAGTTTTCAATTTGTGGTAATTCATCCTATCTGAAGCCTCCTTCTGAATTCAAGTAGTTCCTGGCAGGAGGCACACACTATGGCTCTGTGGATTAGCACTCATTTGCCTCCGATCCTGACTGCCAGTCTTCCAAACAATGTCTGGGGAAGGTTTTTCTCCCTGGGAGCTGAGTAGTGAATTTACAAACCTGGCTGTCTGGGGTCAGACCTCCTGGGATGAACTCATTTGTTTCTCAGCAGGAGACAAAGCATCACTTTGCACAGTGCCTTCTGTTCTGTCATAAAAATATAAAAATCGGTGGCTCCAAGTTCAGGCAAATCCGAAGAGCTGCTAGAATACCTATAGGTAAATCATTATTTGTATTTCCCATTGCAGAGGGGAAGAAAAACAGCCTGTCTGTTTTCAGACTATACTGATAGATAACAAGAAGGCACAGGGTGATCATTCCATTAGCACAAAGAACAAGTAACAAGTAATAAATGTGGGGACACACTGTCTCAGGAATGAAGTTATGAATGGGTGACTTGTGAGATGCATAGTGAGACTTTAGACATTGAAATCAGCTTCTCAGAGCCATAGTCTAGCTGCATAAACGTATAAATGAGACTGGGCGGAGCATTGGCGTGGTGAACACAGAGCGTGATACTTGCAGAGGCTTATGAAAAGTGGTGGAAAGAATACTATTCCAATAGCTTTCTGCTTTGTATAATGACCATTTTTATAAAAAGTGTATTTTTCATGAGGCAGAGAGTTCTACCTCTCAATAATCTTTCGTGTGAGTGACACATAATTGCTACATACGCTGTCCAAGTTTTCCACCATATTAACGTTAAAGTGGAAAAGATAGGTCTCATGGCATATTGTCATAAAAAATGGGTTTTGAAGTTCTAAAAATTCACATAGAAAATGTCTCCTTTCTGCAGTTGGCACAGTAGAACATGCCTGTAATGTCAGCACTCAGGACCCAGAGACAGGAGGACAACAGGTTTGAGGCCTACCCGAGCTACACAGGAAGGCGTTAATTCTAAAAAGAAGAGAAAGTTTCTTCTGGTGATGCTGATAAAGGAAACATTTGTCTCTCAGGAAATAGATTGTCCAAAAGCATCACTGGGCTTTCCTGTCATTTCCTGATTTTTTTCAGTGCTATTAACCCCACGAAAGAAAGAAAGAAAAAAGGAAGGAAGGAAGGAAGGAAAGAAAGGGAGAGAGAAAGAAAGCATCTCCACTTTTAAACCTTTGAATCAATGCACACAAATAGCTGAAGGCATATACACAGTAAATGTCTCATTCTCCAGACTTGAGTGGAAATCTAGAAGGTTTACCTGTCTCCAATTACTCCCATCTTTTTTGGGGTGCTACAACAGGGCAAAACAAGAGGTATCTTAGGCAAAAAGACTTGTTGAACTTTTTAAATTTAGAAGTAAGAATTGTGGAAATGTCTCAGTGGGTAATATGCTCGATGCACACACATACGGACCTGTGTTTGAGTCTCCAACATCCACCTAAAAGCCCTCATGTTGGCACAAGTCTGTTAAAGTCTTGAATGTCTTCTCCCCTCTAGGGAAAAGAAATATACATTCAAGGAGCTTTCTGGGCAGCTAGCCTAGCTGAAATGGCAAGACCAAGGTTCAATGAGTGACCCTGTCTCAGCAAATAAGATGGAAAGAAATAGAGAAAAGTCATCCAAACATTGACCTTCAGCTCTCTCTCTCTCTCTCTCTCTCTCTCTCTCTCTCTCACACACACACACACACACACACACACACACACACACACATACACACACACACACACACACATGCATATGGTCACACATACAAAGGAAAAATGAATTCATGGATAAGTATCATTAAAAGGATGTAAAGTAGATCAAAACCGATTAGGTAATAAACAGATCCTTTTCATAATTTATATGGATTTTATTGTTTATTGTGTTTCATTGACTGCTCTCTTAGGGATCCTAATTGTGCTCTTGCTGAGCAGAATTTTTGTCCACAGAGTCATGAATTTCAGTGTGCTGGCTTCATGGAAATATGTTTTTTTCCTGAACCCCACTCACTGCCCAGGAACGATCCTGCAAACCTCTCAGGAGCCCCCTGACTTACCTGGATGACCAGGGCATCCTTTTTCATTTCCTATAAACCTTTCAGCCTATTATAAAATATGTTAAAACTGGAAGCATTTAAACTGTGAGGTGAGAACAGGAAATCTTATACTGTGACCTATTTTTACTTCCCAAATTTGAATTAAAGTCTTTCAAAATTACCAAAAATTGTTGTGGAAAGACTAGGTTTATGTTACATTAAGAAAGGTCATTGTTAGCCGGGCGGTGGTGGCACACGCCTTTAATCCCAGCACTTGGGAGGCAGAGGCAGGCGGATCTTTGTGAGTTCGAGGCCAGCCTGGTCTACAAAGCGAGTCCAGGACAGCCAGAGATATTCAGAGAAACCCTGTCTCGAAAAACCAAAAAAAAAAAAAGAAAGGTCATTGTGAGATGACTTGAGTCCTTCATGGCACGACAGCACTGTGGATCTCCAGAAATATTTCCAGGTGACTCAGCATGTGTTTGTTTTTGTTGTTGTTCTTTTTGTAGTTGTTATAACTTTTAGGATTTAAATTGATTTAGTTTTAAGGATTCATTTTTATTATTTTTGCTTATGTGTATAAGTCTGCATGTACACATGAGCCTGTGGCGACCAGAGGTCCCAGCTGTCCTGAAACTAGAGTGATAGTTGTGTTCTAGATATATGTGAATGAGCTGCCAGGAGTGAACCCCAGATCCTCTGGAAGAGCAGCATGTGCTCTTAACTGCTAATCCTTCTCTCCAGCCCCTTGTTTGATAGCTTTGATCTTAGTTGTGCATGAATAGAAAAATCTTGAAGACTTGTCTCATTGCAATAGCTCAAAACTGCACCTCGATGTCACCTGTCAAATCTAGGACAGTCTTCTAAGAGACTGTCATTTCTTAAGCCACTTGTAACTTCCACACCCATCATTCTTGGGTCTCTTGTATGCATCCTTAGCCTTACATACACTTAGCATTTCTTGGGTGTGAAGAACTGTGGAGTCTCCTGGGAGGAAGATGTAGATCTTAGATACATTGGTCCTCTAATGCAGCCTCCTTTCTTTGCCTGGCTTTCCCATGGGGAACAGATGGAGAGATAGTCACTATTCGTTGATTCAGTTAACGAGAATGATAGGGAAATAAGTTCCCTCATTCCCAAGCTCCTAACCAGCCCCACTCACCTCTGCTCACCTGGGTGATATTTTCCTAGACCATCTCCACTGTTAGGCATTCACATCCAGCCTAGTCAAGATTCCCAACCAGATGTTTTGGGAAGCTACGTATCATCTGTCTCCTAGAAAAATGCAATTTTCTGACTTTCTGTGCATGCTAGTTGCTTTTTCTCAATGACAAAATATCAGACAGAAAAACTCAAGGGAGGAAGAATTCAATTTGACTTGTGGTGTCGGTCCATCATAGTGTATAATGTGAAGACATGGTAGAACAGATGTATGCAAGAACGGGAAGTAAAGAATGGGACTAGAAACTGGGCCCAGGCTTTACCCCTCAGGCCTGCCCCTAGCGGCATACAACAGCCAGCTAGTTACCATGTTCCAGAAGTTCTACAATCTGCCAAAACAGGACCTTCTCCTGGGGACCAAGTACTCCAAGTATGAGCCCATGAGGAATGTTTTACATTGTGTGCAGGAGACCCTTGTCACTTCTGAAGGATTCCATGCATTGCTGTTCTACTCAGAAAAAGATCCACAGCTTACAGTTATTAAATACCCTCTATTTTGTACCAGGTGCTAGACTAAGGACTAAACAACAAAATCCAGTTTTCTCCTGAAAACGCTAGTAGGCAGATACTCTTAGGCCTCTCTTACAGCTGAGGAATCTAGAAAGGGACTGTAGGCCAATCACAGACAGGTAGGTGGAACTGGGGGCTTAATTACTTGACTCCAGGATATTATATGATTTATTTTTGTTCTTATCTTCAGCTGCCACATTTGTGAAATAGAAGTCATGAATATATCTAAGTCCTAAGCATGCTATTATAAGTATTAAACAAAACAGTACCCATTAAATACTGAACAGGGTGGCTAGCATGCAGTCAGTGCTGAGAGCAGTGATGTGGGAGCCAGAGGTGGCTGTATACTGCCTCCACCTGCAGTAGCCTGGACTCCCACTCATCTGCAACTGAGAGTCTGGGCATGCTACAGAGAACAACTTCAGGAGGAGACAGTAAAGACAGAGTTGGGAGTTAGGGTGAGATTTTAGTAGAGATGTAAGTATAAGTTAATAGGAAAAGAGAGAGACAGACAGAGACAGACAGAGAGAGAGAGAGAGAGGAAAGAAGGCATACTCAAAGCATCAGAGTGGCTGTCACAAAAGAAGTCACCCTTCAGCATCTTAGCAGTAACCATGAGCCATTTTGTTGGCTCTTGTTGCTAAGACTTCCCCCGTCTTGCCCCAAGACAGGGTTTCTCTGTGTAGCCCTGGCTTTCTTGGAACTCACTCTGTAGGTCAAGCTGTCCTTGAACTCACAGAGATCTACTTGGCTCTGACTCCTGAGTGTTGGAGGGACTGAATACCACCACCACCCACCACCCTCTTTTTTTTTTTTTTTTTTTTTTTGGTTTTTCGAGACAGGGTTTCTCTGTGTATCCTTGGCAATCCTGGACTCACTTTGTAGACCAGGCTGGCCTCGAACTCACAAAGATCCGCCTGCCTCTGCCTCCCAAGTGCTGGGATTAAAGGCGTGCGCCACCACCGCCCGGCCTCTTTTTTTAATAAATGAGGTTATATGGTTGTTCTGGTGTGCCTTAGATAGGGATTGCAATCTGCAAAGATTAACCATGAATCACAGGAGCTCCACAAGGGGTTAAGACTCTTTTTTTTTTTTAACTATAAATGGTGTTTGTATGAGATTCCTAGTAAATATATTGTTGGTTTACAGTTGGGAAGGGACAAGGTAGTGGATTCCTAGGTGTTAAGCATAGTTCATGCTATTTTAACATTCCCAGTTGAAAATAACTCTCCATAAAGAATATTCTCTCTAGGTAGGCAACTTTCACAGCAAATGTTCATTGAATTTGATGGTTTTATTCTTAGCTGGTGAGAGGTTTCAGTCAGACTCAGAGGTGAGGAGCATCTTCTCCTCCCACGGTCCCCTAATCTCCCCCGGTTTTACACCCTGCCTTGGTAAACATTCCAGAAATGCTGTGATCTCAGCCTTCACTGTTACTGTTTCTTCCAGCATCATTATTCCTGGGAGGGAAGAACTCTTCATTGCCAGCTTCCATGTTAGTCGACTTCACACAGCTACCTTGCTCTGAAATTGCTTCTACTTCTTTATTTAATTGGAGAATGTGGCCCCAAACCAGCCATAAGTTTAATTATGGATTCCAGTATTTCTTCTCTGATATATTTTATGGATAATTAATTGTTGGCCACATTAGAGATTAAGTGAACAAGCATTTTTTAAAAAAATTCTGACACCGTGGTAAAAGAAATCCTTCACAGAATTGCTAATTTTTTTCTTTCCTAGCTACATTTGACTTTCTAACACTGTGTAAATTTCTACTATAACATATAGGACAGTCAGGATATAAATGCTGAAGTTTGTCATCTACACCCTTTTAAGCTCAACTTACATGTTTTATGCAGACAACCCTCACTGTTTTGGGAACCAGCCATCAGTAAATGGTTTCTGAAAGAAATCCAGAATAAGCAAGTCATTGACTTGACTCCAGAAAAGAAAGGGAAAAAAAAGAAAATTCAAGCTACTTCAGGTTTGGGTTTGATACGTCCCCTGAGACTAATACAATACATTTTGTATTGCTCTGAAAACTAGTTTAGACAGGTTTGAAACCACACTGAGTTCCCTTCTGTTGCCAGGGTTGGTGCTTCTGTCCTGACTTTTCTGTTAGCAAAGTTCTTTCAGTGTGGGGTCTCGAAGTCCTCATGTGGTTAAAGGTGTTTCTATTCCCTACCTGAAGCCAAGATGCTTTCCTGAATGGTAGAGAGGTTGTTTAGATCCTGTAAGGCACACTGCTTACCACAGTAGGAAGTGTAAGCATTACTAAAAAGCAAAAATGATGTTTGAACAAATCATCTGTTTTCCATGCCCCTAATTTGAGACCATATCTGCTGGCAGCTAGAGCATGTGGTTGAAAAAGTTGCATTGAACACATTGTTTGGTCTCAAGGAACTAAATGTCTGTCCCCTTTTGTAAACACGACACAGCGAGACTGGCTGGCATACAGAACCCTGAGTGAAATTGTTCAGATTCATAGTGTCCATGTTTCAAGAAATTCCCCTGCCCTCAAATCTGAATATTCTTTACCCCATTCCGCCAAACATCTGCACTCTTCCCTGAGACCTAGAATTACAGATAAATGCTTTCTAACCAGGCTGCTCTTTTGCTGTCCCCCCCCCCCCGCCCGACAAACTGTTGACATTTCTGAGGGCTCACTCCTCGCCTTTTGTCTTCTCTCCATCTCTCCTACCCATACCTTTGGCAGGTCAGAACATCGTTAAAAACTACTGTCCATGAGAAACTGACTGATGAGGTTCCAGGTATACCTGGCAGCCCTCTGTTCCTCTAGATAGGGCCTAAGCTATTGGTTCACATTAAGATGGAGCCCGTGCGTTCGTTCACATGCTAGTGGTCACAGCATCCTGATTTTGGACTTCCACTACTCCAAGTCCACAGTGTGCTTTTATCTGAATTGGGATATATCTTTAAATAACTGTACCTTCTCTAGTGACAGAATGACTCAGTCACAGGATTCTGTGTCCTGAGAATCATTGTCACATCTTCCAAGTTGTTTCATTTATTCTTTCACTCAACCCCAGGGCCACAGAGTGCCCTTCTGGAAAATCCATGGAATTCAGTTTTGCCCATGTGAGAAGTGTACATAGAAGTTATTGAATGCACAGAGAGAATAATAGAAATAGTGTATATTTAGAATCCTCCCTAAGAAAGAACTGCAGATAATGATTTCTCCATATTCCTCCATTCATTAATTGAAATTATTAAGCATATAGATTGAGCATTCATTTTCTCTGGGTCTGGTAAACAGTTTCTCATAGGCTTTAGGACTTACCTTCTCCAGACCATTGATTTGGTAATTTGCTATTGCCTATTTTCAGAAAACCAGTGATATATTCTGAGCAACCTCATCCTGGCTGAACCCAAGGCAACAGGAGAGACTGGATGTCTGCCGACCCAGTCCCTCCAAGAACGTTTCCTTTTGCATTTGAATCACAGCCACTACTAGAGAATATTTAATAGCACCCTCAAAATAAGTGTCTAGGAGGCTCTCAGAGGTGGTTTAAAATAATTACCATGAAGGCTTTGGTAAAAAGCCTTTATCCGCAAAACTATTTAAATTATATAATTATGTCCCCATCTCATTCTTCCTTCTTTTCCCTGGATTAATCTTTCCTTACTGCATACCTGCCCCCAACACCAAAACACTGGCTAGCTACCTATTCAGCACTCATCTAGCTTCCTCTCTTCTCTACCAAAAGTGAGACTAGATGCTCACAAGGAATTATTTTCCTTATGGAACCTATCATAACCCCGAATCTCAAACCTCTGCTAGGAGTCCAAGAGCAATTTATCCAGCATTCCGACTTCCTCCTCTTACCTGCTTCCATTTTGAGCCCCTTGACCTTTCTCAGATGGCATGACCCCTCTGGGAGGCTGGACCGTTTTCTCAACTGCAATGTTTTACATCTGCCCTCATTCAGTAAAACCCACACTTGTATATCAGCAAAGCATGGAATAATTTTTTTGTCTTTTCCCCTGTCTCCATTATCTTTAGCAATATGTATTGATGAAATACATTCGTTTGGCTGCCTTCCACAAAGCTACTTTGGAGGACCTCTCTGACCATATGGTTTTAATGACTTTACCTTCTGTCTGCCCTTACCCATTTTGGAAAAATTACTTTATATTGGTTTGATTCTATACACATATGTTTTGAAATATTATATTCTAACTTGGGATAGGAATTTAGAAACACCAAAGTTTTTCGATTAAAAACTATGTCAAAGAGCTCTAGCTCTCCTGACCGGGATGCATACTAAATTGACCAGTTGTATATAAATGTAATTTCTCTCTATTCTCGGGTGTATATCCTTTTACTATTGCCTGCAGTAGCTGCAAGAGCAGTTGATATATGTATTGCGTAGGCATATTTGGAATGTCCAGTGTTCCACTGAATCAGTAACACATTGTAGAAAAACAAGTAATACCCAATGGTTTATTCAAGTTGTTATTACAGAGGTCAGAGCTCACTCTTTAAGGACGTGCTAACGTTGTCCATACTTGATATAGTGAAAATATGTTATTAGAAATGTTCCTGGAATGTTCTGTTAATTTGTAATTTTAGGGTGTGAATATTTGGAGAACATAAAAGCAGAGAAAAAATGAAACATTTGGTCATAAACCTCATGTCTTAAATGATGATGAGGTAGGACCACAAACCACCAAAATAGTTAATAAAATATGTTTGCATATCAAGTTCATATGTATATATCCTTCTTAATATTTGTCTTTAGATTATGATAAATTAAAATAAAGCCAAAGTAAAGTAAGCCCCTACTGTCCAGGTGAAATTTATCTCCATGCTTAAAAACATTCAGAGTCTTAATGGTGCTATAGCTGAAAAATAGCCTTGAAAAACAAGTCTTACATTTATCATAACCAAACACATATATTAATACAGTCACTCATACAAGTAAATCCAAATTGTGACAGAGAAACTCCATCTTACTTTGAAATTTTTGAGATGAGCTGTACCAGATTGTTCTGCATCAGACAGAAATTGTTAAGGAAAAACAGAAATTAATTATATAAATATTTCTCCTCCCACCATGCACTGGGAGCTGCATGCCATCTGAGAAGAGGAGATCTTCCCATTGCTAGAGCTGGAGGGAAGTCAGGCTTTGTCCAGATAATGTTTATATAATAGAAGACATGCTGGGAGAGTTGAGTTTTAGGAACCACAGGTAAATGGGAAGAGTATCATCGGGAGCCTTTGTGAGAAATCTGAAAGTGATCCCACTACTGTACCTTCTGGGTTTCCCTATCGCTGTACAGGGCCTGACGGTCTGCATGTGCTGCTTCGTGCAGGTACCTCTGTTGGACCTGACACAGGAGGGTAAAGAACTTGGGTGTCACCTTTGTACTGCACACTGCACAGGGTGATTTATCCACAAGTCAGCATACTGTGTCATCACAATCACTCTGAAGCAGTCGTTCTTAACCTTCCTACCCTTGTGACCCTTTAACACAGTTCCTCATGTTGTGCTGACCCCCAACCATAGCATTTATATTTGTTGCTACTTTATAACTGTAATTTTGCTACTGTTATGAGTCCTAATGTAAATATATGTATGGAGATAATAATAGATATCTGATATACAGAATATCTGATATGTGACCCCCCCCCAAAAGGGGTCGCGACCCACAAGTTGAGAACCACTGCTCCGGAGCATGAGTACCATCCTAACGTCATAAATAAGAAAAAAAAAAAAAAAAAACTTGACTGAGAAGAATCTGATAAAACATGAGCTTCCTGAGCAAAGAATCAGTAAGTGGCCAAGCCAGGCTCCATCTCAGGCCTTTCTATTCTGACATCATGGCAAGGTTGTCAAATTAAGGTGAGTCAAGCCAGCAAGCGTTAGATGGGCACACATCTCTATTACTGTCAAGGAATCCCTTCCAGAACTCTAGTTTATATTAGATGCCTCATCATATGGAAAAGGGGTTTGCAGCCAGGCATGGTAGTGCCCACCTATAGTCCCAGCATTGGAGAAACTGAGGTAGAGGTTTCATAAGTTTGAGGACAACCTGGACTACGTATTTTGTTTCACACTAGCAAGAATCTCAATATCTCTGTATCTATTTATCTATCTATCTATCTATCTATCTATCTCTCTATCTCGAACTCTCTCACACCCACGCATGCACAGACACACATGCACACACATACATGCATATACACGCACATGCATACACACAAACACACATGTATACACATACACATATTCATACACAAATGCACACACAAACAGAAACATATATGCATACACACATGCACACACATGACACATGTGCATGCACACATGCATACACATAACACATGTACATGCACACACATGCATATATACATGAATACATACTTGCACACACACACGACACATGCATATACACTCATGCATTTGGAGGTCCTAGGGTATTGAATTAGTATTTGAAGTTATTCAGTGTTTCTCCTCTTTTTTTTACATTTTTTCATTATGAATTTTCTCAAAATAAAATATCTGCTTTTTCCTTTTTACAGAAGGTAGAAGGTTTGACGGCCTTACCTTGTACTCTTTATCCATCTGAGATTAACGAAAACCTTGAATATTTGAACCATGGGGTATATTTAGTTTCTAGAATGTAGTTATTCACAATATGACATCATCATTCAGTTTAATTCTGTCAGTACCTTGGAGTGGCATGTGAGCCCCAACAGGCGGCCTAGACTTCTCACATCTCCCTTTAGCGTGGCTGCACATGTGTATCCTGGGCAGGTGACTGTTTTCTCTGTGTTGATGAGTAAGTAATCTGTGCTCATCTGTGGACATGCTCTAAACAGCTGTTTCATAGCAGCCAGTCATCTCATTTGGATAATCTCCATCTTTATTCAGCCTGTGGTTAGATTTTGTTCTTTCTAAGGACAGAAATTGAGCATGAAGCCCTGTGTTGCTCATACTCTGGGGTAGGATGTACTGTCTTCCTAAACTGACGTCCGTCCTCACCAACATGACAGCTGTGTCTTCCCACCGAAACACTCAGTCCCTTGATTCATAAGAGAAAAGAACAAATCCCAGAACAGCAAAGCTGTCTTAGTTCACTCTGACTGCTCCAAGAAAAAAGCACAGACATTGTGGCTTCAGCAGCAAAGGTCCCTTTCTCTGTATTCTGGAGATGGAAAGGCCACCAGCAAAATGCCAGCAGCTAGGGATCTCCTAGGGCCTGTTTCCTGGTTCACAGTATCCTTCTGCTGTGTCCTCATGTGGCAGGAGGGAGGAGGGCTTCCCAGAATCTCTGTTAGAAAGCCATTCACAAATCCTACACAGAAGGTCTTGATGCGTATCCTAGTGACCTTCCGAAGGCCCTGCCTGCTCAAACAGCATCACATGAGAAGTTAGCATTTCAGTGTAGGAGTTTGGAAGAGACACAAGCATTCATCCCAGAATAAAAATGCCTTGTCAAATATTGTCTAAAAGCCAATGTTATTCAAAATTTTTATGTATTAGTTTTTCTTTCTAGGGATAAAATTTATAATATAGTTTACCACTATATCTTCTCACATTAATAGGTTCCCAGGATTAAGTATAAAGCTGAGTACACACTTGTGTTTCGGCCCAAACATCAAGATATGCTTTGGATAAATAAATATAGGTAGGGTTGTTTCTTATTAACGTTGGGAGAGACTAGACTTGCTGATGATGCCTCTGGAGTACAGATGGGTGATCAATTGTAGGGTCACAACAGGTGAGAAATCACAGTCCCAGGGCAAGACGTGGCAGCCAGTAGCCTCAGGCATTGTCTGATGGCCTGTCTTAGATCTTCCCCTCATCCGTGTTCCAAGATCACTCTTTCCCTTTCCTTAGTGATATCTCCACATTCTCAGGAAGGGTGTTCCTTGGATTTGTTCCCAAGTAAAACTCTCCTATATATAAACTCTGAGAGGATCTGGGAAAGCACAGAAAAGCCAGAAGCTGAACAAGGTCATTTTTATTCAAGTGCTTTCTGGGGCACTTCATTTGGGGGCCACCACAGACCCAATTCTGAGGTGGCCTCAAATTTTCTCTGCACATCTGGCCCCAGGGTTCTATAGCCGGCACCAAGCAGTTCTGCCAAAGCAAAAAACAAAAACAAAAAGACGACAACTCGTGTACTGCAATAGTTACCATACAAATCACAGCTTCCAATTTATTTTCCTCTAAAATTGTTTCAGATTTCATTGTCGGGGGCACCTTCTGTGATCTTTTTTATCAAGCGTTTCCTTGCTACAGGTCATGTAAAAGTAATGAAAGAGATTTCTATAAAACGACCAGTCTCTGGGTTCTTAAAACATTGCTGTTGCATTGTTTCATTTTACTGGAGCGTGTTCTGTGAACATACTGTCTGTTTTCACCAGCTTATGCTCTAAACTTACGTGAGATTTTTAGGAAAGCCTCTGGTCCCATTGCTGTTTTGAAGAATTCTACCTAACATAATTGCCTTCTTCCTCAGCATGCTTCCCTCCCTCTCTCTCCTCATCTTCCTTCCCTCCCTCCCTCTCTTCACCCCCAGGTTTCTTATAAGCCAAAGAAATACTATTTCCTTCTCTTTGGCCTCAGCTGCACACTTGCTTTGATCACTAGGTGATCAAAGATGGCCTGGGTGCTCATCTTAATTCATCCACTGGGCAGTCTCTGTTACTTGATACAGAAGCAGTTATTGGACTGTAATTCATTGTTGGTCCCCTATTTCTTTTCTACTGATAGAAATACAGTAACTCTGTCTTCATTCTAAGGGAAAGTATCCAAAGTTCTAGAAGGGTTTACAGTCTGCAGAAAACCATCCACAGGGGTCACATGAGGAAGCCATCTTAACTTCCCACAAGGAGTTCTGTTATTGCTAACAGTTACCTTCTCTGTGGCCGCCTCATCACAGACTTTGGTCACAAGTGAAAGACTGAGAAATAAATATAGTTAAGCATGCTACGTTGCATAAGCAGACAAAATGTTGGGGAACCCAAAAAGTGGAAGAATTCATGTTACCTGGAAGATTCAGGGAAAGTGGGGTAATGAGAATGTCTTTGAGTTTATTTATTCATTGTTTTTAGGATAGGAGAACCTTGACTTTGTATGTAAGCTTAAATAGCCGTGGGGACTGGGAATGGCTGTGAAGGGGAAACATGAAGCGTAGATGAGTCAGGTTTTAGCCAAGAGGAGAAAAGAAAGGGTGTGGAGTAGTCTCTGAGGAAAAGAGATTGACTTTTCTGTGTTTCTGGCTATACTGGTTTGCCATCTATTGCTGTGATAAAAACACTGACCAAAACCAGCTTAGGGTGGAAAGTGTTTATTACATCTCACAGGTTGGAGTTTATCATCGAGGGAAATCAGAGCTGCAGCTGGGATAGGAGCCTGGAAACAGGAACTGACTCAGAAACCACAAAGGAATGCTGCTTATTCGCTTGCTCTCTATGGCTTGCTCAGCTTGCTTTTTTATACAACTCAGGACCATTCAGGAGTGGCACCAACCCACAGACATGCTCAAAGGCCAACCTGATGGAAGGAATTCTAAATTGAGACTCCCTCTCCCCAGATGACTTTAGATTGTATGCAGTTGAGAAAAAAAAAATCCTAACCCCCACTGAGAAGGGGTATTTGTTGTAGCAGAGTTGTGAAGATGCAAGTAGAAAACAGGGTAGGAGAGTCAGGCAGGATTTCTGTAAGCACCGGTCTCGAATACCTTCCTTGAGTACACGGGTGTGTGAGATGCTGGAATCTTGAATGTAGAGAATCACCATAGGAAATATCACCAGCCTTATCATTCCTACTTTCCCCTTATTGACTGTCAACCAGAGCTATGATTCCTCTGTCCCGTGTCAGTCAATCCCCACAAAGTACCTTTACTTCAGAACATCTCTGATGCCCCCCCCTTTTTTATAATGTTTATCACTTCAGGTTACATCTCCATTACAGTGTCCTCTTTCTGTCCCTCCCAGTCCTGCCCTCCCACCCTCTACCCCTTATCCCTTCTATCCTACTCCTCCGGGAGTGGAGTGTCCCTACATAACAGTCTCCGCCCCAGTTCAGCAGTCATGTGAGGGCCAACAGCCTCATACACTGGGGGCCTACAAGGCAGCACCACTAGGGCAAAGTGTCTCATTGACAGGAAACAAAGTCTATGTTCCTGTTCCCTTTGGTGCATTGGCTGTAGTATAGTTATCCTGTACTCTGATGCCCCTTTTTATCCCACTTACAAATAACAACATGCCAAATGCAGCATAGACCTTTTATTGTTCGCCATATACAGTCTTTGATCTTTTTTCCTCATTTAGCTGTGCCTTTATATATTTTCACTTTCACAAGTCACTAAGTTTAAATGCCTAAACATTTACCTCTCCAGTAGCCAAAGAGAAAACAGTGGCAGCTAACAGTAATAAATTTATCTATAGCCACAGGAGATAAGCTTCAATGCAATATGGCCATAAAGTATGGTTCCCAGGCTTGGAGAAAATGCAATGACATTTCATAAATAAGAGAATTTTAAAATACTCCTAGCAATAAATATAAATAAGTATAAAATATAACTCATAGCTAGTGGCATAATGTGTTCATAGCCAGCAACAGAGCTCCTTACACAAGAACGCTGTGAGCTAAAATAACAGGAGTTAGCAAATTGGTGAATTGGTGTTAGTGTCACCTCGCACCCTAGGTGGGCTGCTGAGAATTCACTGTGGTGACTTTTTCACCCCTCCTGAAATGTTGCCTCCTACATCTCCTGACACCTCTTGATTTGCTGAAGATCTTTGATAGTCACCAAGGAAACACAAAGGTACTAATGCCGCAAATAAGAGAGTTTTCAGACAATTTGAAGGTGTCAGAGAGGACCTTAGAAAATGAAAGTAGGGCGCAGAGGTCTGCTCCCAAGGGAGCATGGGAATTCTGCAGTGCTAGGGGTGATTTCTTCTTGATTTGCAGATGATCCCCAAAGAAATATTAAGTCTTCTTGGGGACCTTTGTAGGTTTCATTTCAGGTTTTCAGATCAGGTGTCACTTGAGCAACAACTTATATAAATATAAATAAATGTGCATGTATACACACACAGTGGCTCTTTATCTGTGTTTAAAATTCTATTGAAAAGAACAAGGATTCTTTCTGTCTGTCTCTGTGCGTGTGTGCATGCGTGCCCGTGTGTGTGTGTGTGTGTGTGTGTGTGTGTGTGTGTGTGTGTGTGTG
>CAJQZJ010009649.1:22469895-22492691 GCA_907164525.1 Lophiomys imhausi | reverse complement strand
CCTGAACGGCGCCTGGGAACAACAGAAGACATGGTGTGGCCCTGAACTTGTTTCTTGTGCTACTTAGCACATGGTACTTCTGGCATTGGCTTTCTTTTTGATGGAGTGTGCAGAGAATGGCAGAACAGAAACATGATTCTGAGCCTACTTTACTCCGCAGTATTCAATGTATTCTTGAGCAAAGAGCTTAAGCACTCTGTCTTAACACTGGGACAACAGTAGGATCCAGACTCAGGGTTAGAGTAAGTGTTAAAAAATGTCTCATCCACACACATAGCCCTTAAAGCTGTCCAGTGTGCAACACACACTAGATATTTTATTTTATTTTTTTCCCATTCATTGCTTTATTTGTCCACCTAATCTCTATGAATTTGCTTTTAAAACAATCTGGAGTAATTAATATGCTGGAGACTGTCATTACGAAAGTAGCAAAACTTTAAAGACTTTTATACTTCCTTAAGTCCTCTTGAGCACCATATATAAAGGGTAAACATCAAATTGTAAGGTTTTAATGCTGGGAATGTTGGGCAGTCTTACTCTACAGAATGACTTGGCTGATCATCTAGACAGATTCTAAAATGACAGGATATAGTGTGAACCTCATTTGACTACAAATACAAAATACCTTCAAAAATCCCCCATATGAATTCATTTGGAGAAGTACATCAGGCCACTCGTACATTCTTTCTGTTGCTTGTGTTGGCCTTCTGTTGAACTTTTACTTTGCAATAGGTATTTTTCTGCGGCAATGTATAGAATGGGATGCCCATCATTTACCAGGGGTCCATTGTTTATTTAAATATCAGTCACTATGTTCATACTTTTCAAATAAAGGTGTCTGTGAAAGGGTGGTGGGTGATTGTTCCTGTTTTTTTTTTGGGGGGGGGTTGTTTCTTTGTTAGTTTCTTAACAAATTTCCATGAGATGTTGTTGTTTGTTATCAAGCCTGCATTTGAACTCTTAATTTTCATGTGTCAGCCTTGGAGTACAAGTCCAAGGGTGGAAAATGTACCCCCTCAACACATTTTACCAATGTTGATGTTAAATTTTTTTAATAGATGAGAATATAAGAAACATTAGGTACCTCATATGTGTATCCAAATCATCATTTTTTTCATAAACAAATTTATTTATTTGTTGCTTCAGGTTACATCTCCATCATATTGTCCTCTTTCCCCCCTTCCCAGCCCCGCCCTCCCACCCTCTACCCCCTAACCCTTCCATCCCACTCCTCTGGAGTGGAGTGTCCCTACATAACAGTCCCCCACCTCAGTTCGGCAGTCATATGAGGACCAAGAGCCTCCTCATACACTGGGGGCCTACAAGGCAGTACCACCAGTGAAAAGTGTCTCATTGCTAGGGAGAGAAAACTAAAAAAACAAACAAACAAAAAAAATAAATAAATAAATAAAAAGTCTATGTCCATGTTCCCTTTGGTGCGTTGGTTGTAGTGTAGTTATCCTGTACTATATGGCTAAAATCCGACTATAAGTGAATAGATGCCATGTGCATCCTTCTGAGTCTGGGTTAGCCCACTCGGGATGAGCCCGAATCAGCATTCTTGTCTATCTGGTAGAGATGTAAAGAAGCAGCATAATCAGCAATCAACTGTTTGTGTCAGACACAGCTTGAGTGGTATGGACATGTATATATTGTCTAATGTTCCATGCTCCTTCATGTTCCTGTGAAGTTACCTTTTGGCACTTCATCTTGAAGTGTGCCTTCTAATGAAATAATCTAGAGTTGCTAGATAATGTAACAACAACGAGATTTATTAAAACAAAAACACATTTGAAAAGATACCCTACATGAAATTTTAATCTCCTTGTCACTTCCATCAAAATGAAATAACTATGAAATGACTGGGCCAGGCCCTTAAACTGTAGCAGTAACATTATCAATTACTTTTCTTACTCATTTTTGTGACCAAATGCCCAATAAGAACAACTTGAGATGAGAAATGTTTTTTGCTCACAGTTTCTTGGGTTCAGTTTTTCATATGTCATGATGGACCAAGCTAACAACGCAGTAGGTGGGAAGCAGAGAAAAGCAGATACTGGAACAGACCCCGATAAGATAGCCCCACACCCAGTGATGGTTCCTCCAACAGGCGCCACCTCTCTGATGTCGCCACTTCCCAGCAGCACCAGAATACTATGAACCTGTCAAGACATGAAATCATTTATTAGTTCAGAGCCCTCGGGATATGATCATCACTGGAAGCAGGCATAGCCACATTCAGATGTTGTTTAGTCTAACGGTGTTGACAATCGAGAAAAACCATCACAAATAACTCTGTCTTGAATATAATGGACACAAACTCTTCTATAAGCATATTATATGTAACTGTGTTTTATTATATAAATAACTGTAGATTTAGCACTCAGGATGAAAATTTAATTTCTGTTACCTTCTGTAGAGTGGGTGTTGTATTTCTTCAGGGTCAGGGCTCTTTGGAACAGGAACTAGATAGACCCATTATATTATAAGAAGAGTCTCTAGAATTTTGGAGGAAAACTAGGTATACCAAATGATAATTTTATGTGGGAGTTTTTTTTGGTTTTGGTTTTGGGTTTTTTGTTTGTTTGTTTGTTTTACCTTTTTCCCTGTGATGAGCTGGGCAAGCAGTCCTTGATGGATTTAGATTCTTGTACAATCTAAATGAGTAAAGATTCCTGATACTAAAGGTTTTTATTCTGCTTAAAAGTAAACTATTAGTTGATGGAAGTGCTCCTTGTATTGGATCCATCATGATTTTCAAACTGCATGTCTCCATCCCCTACTAACATATAGCATCATGGAACCATGAAAGCCAATTCATGAAGTTACAGGAGATTTCAAATGCTATATTTCCTCCTCTGGGTCCCTGGGAATTAAATATCAATAGCATTGAGTACCCTGAAGAGAATGCTCAGAAATTATTTAAATTATATTCCCCCAACCTTTCCCCCTTGGTTTGGGGTAAACCAATTTTGACTAGTTCATAAATTTGATCACTGTTGTTCTTTTTCTGAAAAGGACAATTTAGTGAAAAAGCTTTTGCAATATTTTGATTTCAGGTTAGGGTAATGAACTGCCCAGTCAGGGAGGACTAACCGGCCTGTGGTCCAGTCCCTGCCCTGCTGGGGACAGGTAACTTCCACAGGATCTAATGGATAACCTTTTCAGTCCCCCTCTAGAGGGGCTGTTGTAAGAATTGAATAAATGAAGGTTTGTGAAATCAACTTGAAAAATAAAATGCACTAAAAATAACTAAATTTAGTTACAGACCATCTTGAAGACATTCTTGTAGAACAAATGGAATGAATGTTGATGACCTGCGTTGATATTCCAGGGGACAAGGGAGACTCTCAGTCGGCACTGTACCACCCTTGGAGATGCTCTTCGGAAGGAAAACGATTTTGCTCTTATAATTGATGGGAAGACCCTCAAATATGCCTTAACCTTTGAAGTCCGGCAGTATTTCCTGGACTTAGCCTTGTCCTGCAAAGCTGTTATTTGCTGCAGGTAAGTTCTTCCCACCATTGTCAGATTCCAATGAAGGTGACTTTATTTTAATGTCATTTTGTAAGGACTTTATTTTAATTATGTGTACAATCGATAAATTACAAATGTTAGGTTATTTCATTCATTCACTAGAGTCCCAGGGTTCAAGTGAGATGGATTTGTTAGCAGAGTTTTGAAAGTGAGTTCTAACAATGATATTCCTAATTTGAAAGCACCAGCTCTTTGTCATTAATCTGTATTTAAAATCAGTGGCAACCAGGTAGGTGGCCCATGTCAATAATCCCAGCTCCTTAGGAGGCTAACACCAAAAGATACCAAGCTTAATTGAAGGTCTGCTTGGGCAATTTAGGGAGACTCTATACCAAAAAATTAAATAAATAGATTTTCAATAGTACTATGAATGTAGCTCAGTGAGTTTTGTCTAACACCTGCAACACTCGGGGTTCAAACCCTAATACTGAAGAAGAAAAAAAAGTTATTGGACCCAGGACTGTAGCTTAGTAATAGAGTGAGCCCTAAGCCTTGGATCTCATCTTCAGCACCAAAATGGGGAATAAAAGATTATTTATCTGCATTTTTATCTTGGCTCATGTATGGAAGGACCTATGTAGAAGGCTCTGTTTTGATCGCTGATCCTATTGCTAGAATTCATTCTGTAAGGAAAGTATGATGAGAGGTGCCAACTGAATCATTTTCCAAATAGCTGAATGTCTTTCTGATGGCTGTTTATTTATTCTAAGACTCTTGCCTACTGATTTATAATATCGCTCATATCCTAAATTAAAATTTGTTTTTGAGTTACCGCGGCCTAATCTATAAAAGTGACTTCATGTTTATCACTTAGCTCTAGCCTGTCTGGCTTTTTTGTTAGAGGATCTTCCCCGTCTCTTTGTCTAAATTGTTAAAACTCTGTCTTCCTAAAATTTAAAGCACTTCATAACATTGCCCAGGCTCCTCTCTCAAGGCCTCCCCAGTGAAGGCTTTTCCCTGACATCCACTTACTGAATTTTACCAGCTGGTCACAATGGACCCGATACTTCCTTAGTTCACTTTCCCTTCTCGGGAGACAAAACCTGAGTGGAGTTTCTTGGTAATCTAATATATCAATCTGTGCTCTTGCCATTAACTTTAGCATTCTTCTGTTTGCTCTGTTTTTTTAAAGCTCTATTTACTAATAGAAGATAGTTATACTTTTTAAACCATTTTTGGCTTATCCACTTAATTTTTATTTCTTGAATTTCACTTGAAATTTTCTTTCTGGAATGGATTTGAACAGCACACCCTGTAAGAATCCTATATCATATCGTAGCATCATTTTGACCCACAAAATTGAATTGTCCTCAGAGAATTAAGACTCTCCTGTTATTTTCAGGTATCTAATTATTTTAGCTGTAGAATCTTCTCTTCTGTGTGGTACATATTAATAATGTGACCAAAATTCTTGAATGATACATTATGCAGATGCTTAGTGTTCATAAATGTCATGTTCTTGTTTATCACAATGATGAAAATTATTTTCTGCTTTTGGTTTTACTTGGGGTATCTTTGTGCTTTTTAAAGTCTGGGGCTACGGTCACTTTTCTTGGTTTCTTGCTAATGTCCTGACAAGGGCTTACTAATGCTCAGCTCTCACACTTTTCCATCAGGATAATTTTGTGCTGCATAGAGCCATTTAGTCATTTTCCCTAATGGGTTCATGAGGATCAACAGGAGATTGCTCAAAAACCCGTGAGTGTTATGACTGCTGGCTCCTACTCAGAAACAGAATGCAGACCAGAAAACGGTGATGCTTAGATAAAGTGGCCAGTTGGCGCTAGCTAGCATCTGTGTGCTGGGCGTTAAAAGGATTGCACTTACCAGGACAAGTATGACCTGCTCTCCTTGCCTTCTCTGTCTGCTCTCCTCTAAGAAGAATCACAGAGTGTTTGAAAGACAGACGCAGGGAGGCCTGTTTTCCCTAAATGCACTAAATGCTGCAGAGCAGAGCTTAGCCCAGTGACTCCCACTGTTCTTCCAAGAGCTCAACCACAGGATTAAACATAGCAGAGGCCACTAGAAAGCGGAGTCAAGGGGGAAGAAGCATGTTTCATGCTTATGAAATTCTCTCTGGAGATCCTTGTCCTGGAGGATTTTACAAGTCCCATGGACCTTGGAGTTTTGCCAGGCCAGGGACCCTGGGAGGGATTCACCCTGCCATGAACATGTGGCTCAGTGCTGACAGTGAGCTTACAAAGCTGTGTGTGGCTGCTTCCTCCCTCCTCAGCCACCTCTGTCCTATGGAAGGCCTTGGCGGTCCCTGGGCAGATCTATTCAGGATTTTAATAAAAAGCCTTTCTTCGGCTCTTTTTTTTTTTTTCTTTTTTTGTTTGTTTTTTCAAGACAAGGTTTCTCTGTGTAGCCCTGGCTGTCCTGGACTCACTTTGTAGACCAGGCTGGCCTCGAACTCACAAAGATCCGCCTGCCTCTGCCTCCCAAGTGCTGGGATTAAAGGCGTGCGCCACCACCGCCCGGCTTCTTCGGCTCTTTTTATTCGAAGTTACCTTCATACTCTTTTCCCTAAGGAAAAGCTTCTCACCTGGCCCTGAGGCTGGTCTAAACCCATAATCACGTCAGTGCCACAGCCGGATTACTGTCTGTGCACCTTCTTAGCCTAGTGCCTCTTCATATTTAAACCGCTGGCACAGATCATGTTTTTCTCATTGCTTGTACTGCCCTCCGAATGTAATGATGGTGTTGGCGAAGGGGAGTTAGCCTGTGTGTGATCCTTGGAGAACAGCCCCTCCTTTCTCACATGATGATGATCTCCCAGCCTCTGGAAACCCTATATTTTATGCTATTAGAAAACTGAAGCTCAGACAAATATTGAATGTTATCTCAAAATACTGCACAATGCTATCTCCCAAGTTACCTCATGTTGATGCTAACTCTTTGAGATTTCCCCTCAAACTGAAGCGCCTTTCCAATCTTCCACTTGTCAGTCCACACACATGAAGATAATTCAGAGTTAGAAATGTCCTCTGCAGTCCACTCACTGAAGCAGCAGATAATGGGCTAGATAATGAGTCTCTCTTTCACTCTATCCTCGGGATGCCATCAGCTTCCTTCCCTGACATCGGCACCCAGGGCAGAAAGAGTTTGTAGTGTTTACACAATTGCTCCGGTAACTAAGATGAGCTTTTGCACCCCCAGAGCCTCTGCTGAACTGAAAGAAGCTGCTGTTCTCTGCCAGTAGTCATTAAGTCTCCCACTCACTCACCACTGTTTTCTGAGGGGATCATACAGAGACAGAGCTAATCCCCCAACCCAAAATTATTCGGGGCATTTGAGTCCTGGTTTTGGTTTGCGGACTACAGGCTACATGGTATACCTTAAGAAATTATATATATATATGCATATGTATATGTATATGTATATATGCATATGTATATGTGTATGTATATATATGCATATGTGTGTATATAAATGAATCTAAAGTCCAAACAGTAGAACATACTCTTGTTTTTTTTAATTGGCTTAGTAAACAGTGTGTTCACATAAACTGTGCAGCTTTTGTGTTTACTGTTGGATGGTTTACTTCTATAACTCAGGTCATCTGATAAAGAAACATGCACCCGAGTCATAAGATTTTTTTTGCTATCAACATATTGACATAAGCATTTCCTTCTGGTACATCTTCCCTTTTATTCACTTGCCCAAGTCCACTCCTTTTTACTTGGGATGATCACAGATATATTGGTTGTTTGGTTGGTTAGTTAACTGACTGGCGTATGAGACAGGGTCTCATGTAGTGCAGGCTAGCTCACTATGTACCAGAAGCTAGCCTTGAATTCCTAATCCTCTTTCCTCCTCCTCCTCCTCCTCCTCCCAAGTCCTAGCATTACAGACATGTGCTGGCATCCCTTCTCAGATGCTTTAGAAGAACAAAAGAAAGTTCTGGCTAGCCTCCTCCACAGGAAACATACATGCTCAGTGCACAACCGTGTGGACCATTATCAGGGTTCCCACAGATGGCCTGCAAGTCCCTAAGGAAAACAGCCTTTGCTCTAGGATTCATGGAGATTTGTGGAAACAGCTAAATTCAAGAGCTTTCCTGAGGTTCTAGATAAACAATTCCTGACTTCAGTTCCCAACACTTTTGCCCCAAGCCTTCCTCTTTTTATACTAGCATAATGCTGTTTTGACTGGGGGTTCAGGAAACATCTGTTCTAATTCTACCTCTCTGGCACCTTAGACACTCGGGAACCATTCTCTCTCTGCAAAATGATGAGATTAGAAGGTAGCAGTGTAGAATCCTCCAGGGTATGTAGAAGCTTGAAGAGTTAGAGAACAGCTACTGGGATGTGGAAAAGAAGGAAGCAGAAGAGTTCCCTCCTAGGGTACCTCATCCCAGCTTGGGAGCACTTGGTCAGAGACCCCCCTGTCACCTTTGCAGTGTCTGGATGAATTCTTCTGGTGGCTGCTCTGTACTGGGCAGCGTCTCTCTGCTGCTTGGATCCTGGTCTGGGGACAGACATAGATGTTCTTCCTCTGACCCATCCCTCTATAAGAGCAGGAAGGTCACGGTGACGCGTCGCTGTGCTAAATAGTGTGCTGTTTCTGAGGTCCTCATTGGTTCACATGACCCATCTTTTCAAAGAATTTTTTTTCCTCTGTAGTTGTCAGTTTAGTTTAAACATATTTTGAAACTTAACTTTCTGTGACAGTTGGTTGAAAATTGGCTTACAGCCTCCAGCTTTTAGACTGTCTAGTAATCACCGTCCTGCTACATAATTTATGTACTCATGTCTCCTGAAAAAGCAGAGGTTAAACTGTAGTAAGCATTTTTCTCTACTTGCAACATCTCTAATCAAAGCTTAACTCCCTTTTAGGCCATTTTCCCCATAGTAGATTTTTTTTTTTAAATCCACTTGACTTCAGGGGGTGTTGTTGCTTAGACTGACATTCCCAAGCAAAACCTTTTGCCTTACTCTGCCCAATGATGTCTTCTAGGAAGAGGCCTAAAGGGACACTTTGTGTATTTTCTGTTGCAGCATGAGTATGTTAAGTAAAAGGGGGTCGAGGCAAATCTACTTCCTGAGTCTTTTGGGGGATTGTCTTTACCGCAAGGACTTCTCTAAATAAGTGTTCTACTTAAGAGGTAGCAACAAGGCACAAATGAAGCCAGTAAATACTCAACAGACATTCCTTCAAAGGAAAAGAAGCTGTGCACACCACTGGGTGCCAAGCAAATGTTTGGCTTCAGAAGACTTACAAACTGTTAATGAATGTCGACCCTATATTTACTTCCAAGAAAATCTGAGTAAATACTGGAAATGTGGAGAGACTGTTTCTTTCATAGAAGTCTAACCAAAGGACATACTGAGTGGGTTTTTATGGCTTTATAAAATGCTCATATTTTGCCTTAACATAATCCTCAGCTCAGCCCTTGCGCCTCTCATTTGCTGTTCTGTTTCTACTAAGGGATCTTGAAGGAACTATGGGTCTCATTGTACCTGGTAGCCACTTCTGATGAGCTACAGCAGGAAAGTCCCCGTTTGCGTGAAATGCCTAAGAACATACAAGAAACCTAAGAGCTACCAAGTGCTGCTTGCTGTAACTCAATATGGTAGTGTTTCAGGTGTCTAAAAATACCACTTCACCATTACAGACACACATTACACACTAGAGTCACAGCTACTTATACTAGAAAGTATGTAAAGCCTACGTGAATGCTCAGCACATTTTTACAAAATATACACACGCCTCACCCCAACATGGCCAGTGTCCAGGGAGCCTCTCACACCTACCTTCAGTTACTAGTAGCTGCTACCTTGATTTCCATCACCATCCTTCTTAAATTACATCTTCTCTTACTCAATCTATCCTTTCTGGTTTATATTTTACTGGCGTGCACTGCAGATATGTATCTCAGACAAGTACATTCAGATTCTTAAAAGTGTTTTGCTTTTGATCAATTTTAAACGCTGAACTTTGCAGCTTCCCACTAAGGGTTTCCCCCAAGCTTGGCACCAATCGATAAACCAAACTCTATTGTAGCTTTCAGCTGAATATCAATCTCCTAATAGATTACCTACAATTTTCTCAGTTCTGATTCACTAAGCACATGGTATAACCACTGTAGGGTATATCTGTGATCTCTCAAACTGTGGACCCTACTGTGTTTTTTAAAAAAAAAAAAAAAGAAGCAGAGTTCATTATGAACCCATGATGGTGTTTGGTCATTATCTTCATTTTAAAAAATGTGTTACTTAAGGAAAGATAAAGAAAGGCTGAGTTCTGAGGTCAGTGCTGAGCTCCAAATGTGCAAAACAGATCAAAAAGTAGGCAAGATTTTCTGGCAGCTACAAGGCATGGAGCAGAGAGAAAGGAAAAAGCATCCTAAAGGAAGGGTAGTTTTGAAAGACAGATGTGTTTAAAGGAGGCAGAGAAGGAAGGAAGGGTACAAGACAACTTTTAGATTTAGGTACAAGAGAGGAGTTGGTGGCAGCTCTAGCATTCTGTAAGAGGAAGAATATGTTTTAGAGAGAGCAATCATGGGTAGACTTTCTCTGTACTTGAGGTTGAAACCAAGGGAGTCATGCATGTAAGACAAACACTCTACCACTGAGCTACAATGATGACCTTAAACTATGCTAAATTATGTTCCTGGTCTAAACATTATAATAAAATTTCCTACTAGAAGCAGTTTTCTTTGTAGTGCCTTTTGTAAGATATATTTGCCAATTTAAGTTTGCTGTGTTATTGTATGCACACCTCAGCACTCAGATATGTACTGCCAATATGAACAGTCCCTATTGAAAATACCATCTGAACCACTGAAATTAAAAGCATGGCGGTTTGTCTATATAAATGTGTACACTCTGCCAGTGAAACTGTGTATCTAAAATGTGCCTCAGAAAGGAAATCTTTCTGGAAGTGACTTCTCCATTTTTCTTTTCCCCAGAGAAGATCTATCAATGTTATTTCTGGAGCCTTGGCCCCTACATTGTAAAGTCTCTTTGGTGCCTTTGACTGCACAGAATATCAACAGATGTTGGTTTTGGAGGCTAGGAGGGTGCTCACTCATCGGTCGTTTGAATAACACAGTTTTCCTACCCAGAGGTGGCTGAATGTTTCATTATGTTCCATATGCTAAATATCCTCAGGATTCGCTGCATAAGCTGCTGTTTTCATTCCAGTAATAAATCCGCCATGAGTTTCTAGCACAGTTCCAATACTCATGTAATTTTGATATGTGTAGCATACATTTTACCACATATCAATGTCTTCTTGGCTTGAATCATTATAAATGAACCTAACAAATTTTAGTTAAAAAGGAAACCGGTAAGATTAAGTTAGGTTTTCCTCTCTTATTGTAACACTGTTATCAGTCAACCAAATATGGCTCAGTAGAGAATAGACTGATATTCACAGGAGAGACCTTAGGAAGTTAGTAAGAAAGGAAAGTCCAGCACATCCTGACTGACTTCTAAGTAGCACCCATGGGTAAACCTAAAGATTAATAAGTAACAAAGCTTGGTTACTACATGTATAATTGTCATAGCCTAGAATCACGTAGGAAGGGAGTTTCAATTGCAGGATTGCCTGGATCAGGCTGTTCTATGGGCATTATCTGTGGCATTATCTGTGGGGGACTGCCTTGATTATTAATTGATTCAGGATAGCCCAACCACTGTGGGTATCACCATTCCTAGGCAGGTATCCTGGGCTGAATAGGAAAGCTAAGTATGAGTGTCACGTGAGTCAGAGAGCAAGCCAACAAGCAGCGTTTTCCACTGGGGTTTCTGCCTCAAGCTCTTTCTTGAGTTGCTGCCCCGACTTCCTTCAATAACAGAAGCAAGAAATAAAACATTTCCTCCCCCAAGTTGCTCTTGGTCAGAGTATTTTATCACAGCCTCAGAAAGGAAACTACAACAACTATATCCTTCCATGTTCCTCTTGTTTTTTACGTTTTATGGGTGACCAAAAGGAATATGATAATTCATAATGCTAAATTATGTTTCAGGATGAGAGTCCCCCAAAAAATATTCCCACCTACACATTTCAAATTATACCAATAATACAGTATTCTCACTTTCAGCATTATAAGTCTTTTGGCTATCCATGAAAAGTCTTCACATAATTATTTATGTCTGTTTAGATACATGTACATATAATCATTATGCATGTTCTATTCAGAGAAACAATCATTTCCATTAAACAAGTGCAAAACAAAGCCCGTATAAGGTAGACCACCTAGGGCTGGAAAGATGGCTCAGTAGTTAACAGCACTAGATTCTTTTCCAGAGGACCCAAGTTTGGTTCCCAGTATCCACATGGTAGCTCACAGCAATCTGTAGCACCAACTCTAAGGGACCCAATAACCTTTTCTGGCTTCTGCTGGCACCAGGTACATATGCAGGCCAAACACTCAAACACATAAAAATAAATATTTTTAAAAAAAAATAGACCACCTCTATGTTTCTTAGTTTAAATGACAAAACAGAGTACTCTCTGGTCTAATGTTCACAGGACACTGAAAGTTACTATAGAACAAATGAGAAAAATAATGAATAGCATGTGCAGAAACTGCAGCCAGATGCATATCTGACAAGCAAGCACACTGTGCTTGGCTCACTCCTTGGTTACATCACAGGGACCACCCTCTGTTTGTGGTGCATAGGAAGAAAAGCAGACCTCTGCAGCACATGCTGCATCTGCAGTCACTGTCAGCGGAGTCTCCTACTGCTTCCAGAAAAGGAAAGGCAACCATGGAAGTCAGTAGCCAATCATCCCAGTCTTGCTGAAAATCCACAAGTGGAATAAACAATATACAAATATAGACATATAGACATGTAGAAGAAGAGAACAGTGCTGTTATGATGATGCTTCCAGATAATACAGCTGATCCCTGTTGGTAACGTAGAAAGCTGAAGACTTTTATACTCTCAGCTGTGGGCATATAGTTTGTGATAAGCACTAGGAAGAATTAACTAGTTGAATAGTGTGGTTGCTCTAAGCCAAAGGGGCATCATGACCCCTTTGGGGGTCAAACAGCCTTTTCACAAAGGTCACATATTATATGTCCAGCATATCAGATCTTTACATTACAATTCATAACAGTAGCAAAATTACAATTGTAAAGTAGCAATGAAAATATTTTTTTTATGTTTGGGGGTCATCACAACATAAGAACTGTATTAAAGTGTTGCAGCATTAGGAAGGTTGAGAGCCACGGCTCTAGGCTATTATAGAAATTGTATAACTCCAAAAGGGTGTGTAGAAGTCAAGAAAGCAAACTCTGGTTGGAGATTTGAAGAGCTGGAAGCACATCAGGAGAAGAACCATGCTCTGGCATATTTGAGTGGGGAAAGACATCCACCTTTTGTTCTTTCCCTCATCTGAAATGAACTCTCGCCTCCTTGTCAAGGAGGCCTTTTACCACCCTCTGGAATGGCTAAGTACAGGCAAAACTATCAAGAGGCCGTGTGTCACACCCATCAATCTTAGTTGCTTTTCCTGCTGCTTTGGTAAAATATTCTAACAAACGCAACCAAAGGGAGGAAGGGTTCATTTCGCTCACTGTTCCAGGCTGCCATGCATCCTGTCAAGATTTCACAACATCAGAAGCCTGAGGGTCACTTTACATTTGCTCTGTTACACATCCCAATGCCCTGACCCTGGGAAGCAAGAAACAACTTTTCAAGTAGACACCATGAATATAGCACCCATTTGAGGGTCCCTCACTCAAAATGATTGGGTTCAGTATGATTCAGGTTTTAAAGTTTGGAATACATGCTTATAGATAATGACCTTACTTTGGAGACAAACCCCATGTCTAAACATGAATTTCATTCATATTTCATAAAAATTATTTCATGTTTCACGTGTACGGTCTCCCATAAACCTGATAAACATAGTCTTGACTGTGACTTGTCACATGAGATCAGGTGTTGAATTTTCAACATCATGCTGGCACTCAGAAAGTTGCAGGTTCAGGGGCTTATAGATTTTGGATTTGAGGGATAAGAATGCTTAACCTGGGCTCAGTGGGTAAAGCATTTGCTATTTGTGCATGAGATCTGAGTTCAAGTATCCAGAACCCACATAAAGCTGGGAGAAGTAGCAAGTGTCTGTGATCTTAACAATCTTAAAATGAGATCGGAGGCACAGACAGGGACATGCCTGGCAAGCCTATCAGCAAGCAACAAAACAAAAGGAGATCCTGTCTCAAACAAGATGGGTTATTCTGTGACCTCTGGTGCATGCTGTAACATACATGTGTACACTCACACATCACACACACACACACACACCTTTGCAGGAAATCTTTTTAGCTGACTTCAGTTTCACCAATCAGAATCCCCTCTGAAGCATACCTGTCTCTCAAGGCATACCCGTCAGCTCCCCCAGCACCCTATTCCGAAGCCTGGCCATGATGTGGTCTTCACATGTTCTTCTGCTCCTATGAATGGGTCCGGTACCCTCCAAGTTGTGCTTATTCCATAACGTATTTATTGTGGTTGTTTATCTCAAAGTTATTGTCATTAATTAAATACTTCCCAGGTCACTGAGGTCATCTGATGAAAGTGATTGCTAAGGAAACCTAATGTAATACTCTCAAAAGAATGTGAATTGCTTGACAATCTTGCTGTTGAATATAGAGAAGGGCGTGTCAGATAATCATCAATTTAGGATGGAAAAAATTGAACTCTCAGCTTCCTGTTGGAAAACAAAAAGTGTGTGCCTCATGAGTGAGATTTTTACAACAGAAAGTCCAGGATTTCACCAGCAGGTTTCCTAGCAAAAGAAGTTTCTAGACCCTAGCTCCCAAAACTGTACATTCACATTCTGGGTGAAGTATATGAATGCGCATTTCACATTTTGTAAATCCAACATCATTGTCTAGCCGCCAGGTGCCCTTCCACAGTCTGCAGAAATGGTGGCTTTTGCTGTTCCTTGAATCTTCTACAAAGCCTGGACTATCCTTGCTGGCCATAGTTATCATGTACTTTGGAGGGGGCCTCTGGCTGTAACGCCATTCCTTTATTTTTTGCTTAAACACATATTTCCTTGCTTAGGGTATTCCCACTCTTTTCTCTTAACTCCTGATCTAGTCATGTCCATCGAGGTGAGTGAAGATCTTCACCTAATTTTAATTTGGAGGTTCCATCACTTTACATTCCTCTTTGCTATGACAAAACACCTGGCATGATCAGTTTAAGGAAGAAGAGTTTTGGTTCAAGTTTAAGGGGATACAGTACACAGTGGCTAGAAAGACGTGGTGACAGACGCTCGACGTGGCTGCTAACATCACCATCTACATCTGTGTTCAGGAAGCAGCGAAAGGTGCTGGTGCTCGTTGGACAGGTTTGAACTTCCCCTCTTCATATTCAGCCTGGGACCTCAGCCCATCTGCGTTTGGGGCAACTCTTTCCTCCTCATTTAAACCTCTGTGGGAACACCTTCAAGGGCATTCCCAGAGGTGTGTGTCCTCGGTGACTCTAAGGTCCATCAAGTTGACAATGAAGATGACCCATCACGCAGTATTAAAAATTACAGTGTGAACCACAGAAAGTAGCCAAGGATTAAAGTCACGATGAGGAGGGGGGAAACGCTTGGTGTAGCTCTTATCTGAAGCCCCTTTAAGTCACTGAATTTAGCTCACTGTGTGGTTTCTGTTCATAAAAAGTCTCCACAATGCCCCAGTTCTGCACAGTGTGATTTTATAATGTGTGTAGACTGGGAACCCTTAAAGAGAGCTTGATAAATGTTTTCAAATGCTTCGCTCCATTCATGCCCATTTTCCCGTTTTCATTTGCTTTCTATAGCATTTCTGGTATGCGTTCTTTTCTGACATTTACTAAATGTCAGCCATAGTCCGTGTTTAAAACCTTGGCCTACGGCCAGTGGGCTTACCAATTTATATTAGCCTTTTAAGAAAAATTAAATAAGATGTGAAAAGGGAATGAAAATTGCTTTGAAGAGAAATGGAGGCAGATGGTGAAATGGGCCTTTAGTAGCCTGATATTCATTCTCTTGTTGAGTTCAGAGTTGTGTCATTTTGAACTGTTGCCAAACTCAAAAAGGAAATCCAAAGAAAAAAACTAAAAATAATTCTTTGATATAGTAGCTGTTTACCGATTCCTTTTTTCTGGATCAGCCGCTGAGAGCACAGAGGGCCACTCTGTCAGTGTCTCGGGCTTGAGCTGAGGTTCTCCAACTTCAGGCAAAAGTCAGAGCTAGGTCAGTCCCTTCCTCTGGGCAGCAGAGCCTCCTGGAGGCACATATTTGGGCAGAGTGCCCACTACTGGGAATTTTTCCCATCAACATAATCAAGAGTATATGTAAAGACATGCCAGTTCCTTAAATGGCCTTTATTTAAAAAAAAAAGAAAGAAAGAAAGAAAGAAAGAAAGAAAGAAAGAAAGAAAGAAAGAAAGAAAGAAAGAAAGAAAAAAGAATGGCAAACACTTTGCCAGATGTTTCGGCAAGTCTTTGGTACTTACCTTAATTAAAAAAAAAAATCTCTCTGAGTGATGTGTACTGCACATGATATAATCTAGCATTGGGAGAATGGAAGTCAAAATATTAGGAGTTCTATGCCAGAGCCTCAGAGCCTCACTACACAGCTAACTCAAGGCCAGCTTGGACTGACACTGCCTCAAATATCTCAAGATGATGATGATGATGATGATATATACCTCTGAGACATTTCTATGTGCTGGCATTTTATAAGTTGGTTGCTTCTTTTTATCTGTGTGTATGTAGGACTTTGCTATGTAGCCCATGCTGGCCTAGAACTTATGACCCTGTGTCCTGTGTCAGCCTCTAAGTGCTGGGATTACCAGTGTGCACCACCACACCCGGCTCTAATTATTGTCTTAACAGTTGTCTGGACTGACTCACTGTTTAGTCTTCCTGTCTTTCCATTTCCAGTGCAGTATGGACAATAGATTAAGTTAATTGTGTCCCTGAAGCACTCTATCTTAGAACATTTCTGCCATTATCTTAGCATTTAGTTCTAAAATGACTTTTTAAGATGCATGGAAAATGCTTCAAATTTAATACCAAATGTGAACAGTAGTGTAAATGCTGATGCCTTCTGTTCCTGGTCCATGTTTTCAGAAAAGGCTGTTTGATTTCTAAAGTAAAGCATGTGAACTGTGTTCTAGCATCTGATTTACTTTTTTTTGAGATTCACACTGATGTTGGAGAACGGGTGGAATGGCTAGCCCACTGCCCACTATCACTTTCAGTAGTTTCAAGTTGTTTTCGTCATGTAGTACATTATATATGACCAGCTCTCAGAAGCTCAAAACACTGGATAGAACCTCGTTACTATTTGGACTGTTCGGGGTTCTTTGGTTGTTCGTGTTTGTTGGTTTCAGATGTATTTTGCTTTTTAATTATGTGTTTATGGGGCAGTATGTACATGTGAGAGGCAGTTACCCACAGAGGCCAGAAGAGGGTGTCAGATCTCCTGGAGCTGGAGTTACATGTAGTTGTGAGACACTTGATATGGGTGCTGGGAACCAAATCCCGGTCCTCTGCAAGAGCAGCACCTGCTCTTAGCCACTGACCACTGTGCGATCCCTGAGCCCCCTCAGCAACTTTTTATACCTTCTCTTTGAAATGAATTTCTGGCACCACTTGTTGATACTTAACAAAACATTATGTCCCCTGGATTATGTCACCTGCAAGTTTCCTTCTAGGACTTTTGTTATCCTTTCGTTTGGAATTTCCCTTGACATGACAGACAAGTCCGGCAGGTTATCAGAAAGGCATTCATCTAGTTGTTTTTGCTTCGTTTATTAATCAAAAAATGATGGCATTTCAAGTTCTTTTTTCAGGAAGCATGGATAATTGGTTTTTTTTTTATTGTTGTTGTTGTTTTGTTTTTAAGGGTTTCTCCTCTTCAGAAGTCTGAAGTTGTTGAGATGGTTAAGAAACAAGTCAAAGTCATCACACTCGCCATTGGAGATGGTGCAAATGACGTCAGCATGATACAGACGGCCCATGTGGGTGTTGGGATAAGTGGCAATGAAGGTTTGCAGGCAGCCAACTCTTCAGACTACTCCATAGCTCAGGTAGAGCCTCATGGCTGCAAACAGAGCACCATGGCTTTCCATCAGCTGCCAGTGAAGAGGAAAATACTAATGTCTTTCCATTCCTCCTAGTTCAAATATTTGAAGAATTTGCTGATGGTTCATGGTGCCTGGAATTACAACAGAGTCTCCAAGTGCATCCTGTACTGCTTCTATAAGAACATCGTGCTCTACATCATTGAGGTAGCAGCGTGTTAAACTTAGCCCCACCCCTGACAGTTCTAGCTGTTCTCTCTCTCTCTTTCTCTCTCTCCCTCTCTCTCTCTCTCTCTCTCTCTCTCTCTCTCTCTCTCTCTCTGTCATACTTGAGTACTCTATCTGCATGTGCACCTACATGCCAGAAGAGGGCATCAGATCACTTTATAGATGGTTGTGAGCCACCATGTGGTTGCTGGGAATTAAACTCCAGACCTCTGGAAGAGCAGCCAGTGCTCTCAACCACTGAGCCATCTCAGCAGCCCCTCTAACTGTTCTCTTTATGGAGATCTTTCTCATTTTCATGACTACTTTATCTTCTCCCTTTCTTTTTAAGAAGACAAGGTTTGGTTTGATTTGTTTTGTTTTGTTTTTCTAGACAGGGTTTCTCTGTGTGTATTCCTTGGCTGTCCTGGACTCACTTTGTAGACCAGGCTGGCCTTGAACTCACAGAGATCCACCTGCCTCTGCCTCCCAAGTGTTGGGATTAAAGGCATGCGTCACCACGGCTGGCAAAAAAAAAAAAGGTTTAATATTTATTTTATTTTTATTTTATGTGAATGGGTGTGTTGCCTCCTTGTATTCCTGTCTGTGCCCCATGTGTTTCAGTGCCCATGGAGGCCAGGATGGATCTCCTAAAACTGGAGTTAGAGATGGTCATTAGTCATCATGTGGGTGCAGGGAATCAAACCCTGGTCCCCTGGAAGAACAGTCCGTGTTCTCAACTGCTGAGCCTTTTTTTTTTTTTTCATTTTTTATAATTTCTAAATGTGTTCAGGCAAAGATGATGTCAGCCCCAAGAGTAATCCATGTTTAGACACTAGCTAAAAGTGTCACGTCACTATGGCAGAGAGCTGAAGTAGAATTGCTAATGAGTTGTGTTTTCAATGTTTAAAACACACTATAAGGTGTTTAAAATCAACACTATAAATCTTGGGCATGTACAGAGTTCCTTCAACCCATTGATAAGGGGTAGTACACACATGGAAAACTGTATTTAAAAAATAATGATCTGGTGATGCAAAAGAAAAAAGAAGCCAAAGAATAGTAAGGAATGACAGAAGCAAAGTGGAGGATGAGGGTTGGTTCTGGCTCAGGGGAGGCACGGGAGTGCGCTGAGGAAGTATACTGACAGCATCACTGGGTTTAGCTGTCTGACATTCTTGCTGTCCTAGGTCTTCCATATTAAACAAACACAGCTCTCCCTAGGTCTTCCATATTAAACACAGCTCTCCCTAGCTATCCATCTCTTTTGGTGTCTGGATTTGGCAGACAACAAGATCTTGGATAAGGAATTTCTCTAAAATACTCTATTCCTAGGCTCTTTCCACATATCAAGTATGACATCGTCCTACACATGAAACCTTGGACTAGGGAGCTCACTTGGTAAAGCAGCAGACTTGCAAGCACAAGGACCTGAGTTTGAATCCCAGAGCCCATATCAGGTGTGATGTGGCATGCGTTTGTAATCTCGACATTGAAGAGAGAGACCCTGAAACTACCCAGCCTGCCTAGCCCACTCAGTGAGCTTCAAGACACTGTATCCAGTAAGCAGTGGGTAGCTCCCGAGGAAGGTCACCTGAGGCTGACCTTTTGCCTCCATACACATGCACACCCATGAGCATCTGCAACCATATGAGCACACATGTACACATGGACAATTGAAACTTGGCTTTGTCCTGCAGATATCTGGGCATCAGACTGGGCATCAGATACCACCCTCAACCAAGCAACTACAAAGTTAGACGCAGTCTGTAACCCCAGAAGCTAGTCAGAGGGATACAATGGAAGCCATATCCGTAATTTAAAATTTTCTAGGTACTACATTAACAAAATGCCATGACAAAAACTCAGGTTGATTTCAATGTCACATTGTAACTCAACATATTAATAATATTACCATGATCACCACGTAAAAAATATTATTTTTTCTGCATTTGTGTGTATACTCTACCTTCTTTCCTCCGTGCCTAGTGTTTGAAATCCGGTGTGTATTTTGCCTTCAACACATCTCAATTTGGGCTAAGTGCCTAAGTGCTCTAAGGCAGGTGTGGCCTGCAGAGTACATCATGTCAGTGGATAGGTGAACCAGGCGGGGTTATTCTCTTGTTTATTTTTTTTTATTTTTTTGACATTTATTATTTTATGGGTTTGTAATTAGACATGTGCAAACTTCAGAAGGAAGAGCAGAGGACAACTTGTAGGAAGTCTGTTCTCTCTAGGACCACCAGGTGAGTTCCTGGGATGGAACTCATCTTCAAGCTTAGCAGCAAACACCTTGACCTCCTGAACCATCTCAAAGACTCTTTTTGCCAAGTCCTTGCTAGCTCCAGGGACTCGGACCTGACTGGAGGTGACAAAGTAATGAAGAGAAGACGAATACATAGAAAGCTGGGGTTGGGTAGTCTGGGCTTTCTGCTTCAGAAACCATAGCACCCAGAAGCTCTGTGAGCTTATTATAGAGCGCCAAAGATAGAGGCAGGGTTATTGCATACAGCTAAAAGAGGAGGGAGGGATATTACATAAACAAGGAGGCAGAGTTTATGGTATACACCTGGATAAAGGGACAGGTTTATCTAGTCTCTGTAGGGCAGTCTCTGTAAGAGAACAATACAGGCTGGAAATACCTGGGGAGAGAAAGCTATGGTGTAAATTTTAGGCCTACATTATCAACACTACACTCACACATGGGGCCCTGAGTAAGGCTTTACCAATTTCCTCTGAGCCTTACCCCAACAGGAAGGCTTTCCCATTTTCTACATGAGTCCAGAGATATGGAGTCCTTGGCGTGAGCACGCCCATACCACCAACACATGTTCACTCAGTACTTCACTCAAGGCTTCTTCTGATCTATATACTTTCTGTTTTTTTTTTTAAATATCTGGCCCCTAGGTCATCAGAAATTGTATCATAATAATGAGCCTCTAGGTATTATGAGGTTTTCATTCCTCTGGACAGCTCTGAGGAATGTGGATAATTTGTTAAGAAAACTATCTTCTGCTCTTTCTAGGACCTGCTCACATTCTCACAGATTTGCTGAGGGCTCCATGTGCATCTCTGTGCCACTTTTCCCTTATTCCATGGACTTTTCTGTGCATCTCTCAGAAGGATGTGTCCTACCCGCTTCTTTATGGAAATAAGATTCATATTTTACACCAGAAATAATTTTACTCCACAGCTGCCGTGTTAGTTGGAAACTGTTAGATACTTGGCTTAGTTACCGCTGTCAGAATTCTAATTAGGAGTTAGGTAAGGATATTAAAACTTAGATTTGAGGTATATATGGCATTTACTAGTCACTTAACTTCTGTAGTTAAGTTGTCATGCTGCTGGCTAAGGTGGCCGCCCAGTACTTGGAAACATAGCATCATTGATTACTGCTAGATTTGGCCTGGAAAACCTGTGTTTTAAGACATAATTTCAAAGTTTTAGGTTTTGTTTTGGTGAAGTCTGGCAGTTTGGCTCACACCTGTAATCCTAGCACTTGGGAGACTAAGATGTGAGGATTGCCTGGGTACCTAGTGAGACAGTCTCAAAAAACCCTTTTTAAAAAGTTATTTGTTTTTTGCCGGGCGGTGGTGGCGCACGCCTTTAATCCCAGCACTTGGGAGGCAGAGGCAGGCGGATATCTGTGAGTTCGAGGCCAGCCTGGTCTACAAAGTGAGTCTAGGACAGCCAGAGCTGTTATACAGAGAAACCCTGTCTCGAAAAACCAAAAAAAAAAAAAAAAAAAGTTATTTGTTTTTTATATAAATTTGTGATTCTTCCCTCAAGGAACTATCTTTATTCCCATCCCTTCTATATATCTAAATTGCCTAATTGTATGTTCCCATTGAAAGTATTGAGAATGTGATATGCTTTATTACATAGATTTTAAAAAGACTTTTAAACCAAGATGTGTGTGAAGTATACTTTTTAATGAATTAAGTTCATATTTTAAGTATAGACTAGTTAGCAATCATTTTTTAAATCCAGATTGACAACAACAGTGAAGTGTGAAAACTTATGTACGAATGAAGAAAATTAAAATTTTTTAACTCATCTGAAAATGAAATCTAAACACACTGTTTCTAACCCAGAATTATGTGATCCGTAGTTACCTCGCTCTAAATTTTGCTTGGCTTTGAATTTAAAGCCTCTTCATGAGTTATTTAACACCGATCACATTCTTAATGGGTTAAAAAGGAAGTGAGATAGAAACTTTACTGGAAACTTCATATTTATTTTTCTGTTAGCACTTTTTGGACATGTATTTTGAATATAATTCAACTGTCTTGGAAACAGATTGAACTTTTAAATCAATTCCCCCCATTCCCAACTTCTGCCAGCTAAAACAACTTCTGTAGATGTTAATGGCTCATGTCAATACTGAGAAAGAATAGGCAGAAAACACATCATTGAATGTCTCCAGCAAGGACAACTGCCAGTCTCAGATCTCTCCTTTCTGGTTTTTTTTTTTTTTTTTTTTTTGTACTGATCAGGCGTGGGAGCAGAGAACGCACTGACTCTTTGCAAGCTGCTGCTTAATATGCAGAAGTGCTCCATCAGGAAAATGTCTGTGGGGCTTTAGCCGACAATGCCTCTGCAGGGACAGGGCTGGGGGCTGGGGGAGGCTTGGAAAAGAATTCATAAAGAATGCTTTTTTTTTTTTTTTTTTTGGTTTTTCGAGACAGGGTTTCTCTGTGTAACAGCTCTGGCTGTCCTGGACTCGCTTTGTAGACCAGGCTGGCCTCAAACTCACAATGATCCACCTGCCTCTGCCTCCCAAGTGCTGGGATTAAAGGCGTGCGCCACCATGCCCGGCAAGAATGCTCTTAAACCCAAAGGGTGCAATAGATTATCAGCAATAAATAAATAAATAAATAGATAGATAGATAGATAGATAGATAGATAGATAGATAGATAGATAAGTGAATGGATAAATGAGTAAATAAATAAATAAATAAATGGGCAGGCGGACGGATAGATAGATAGATAGATAGATAGATAGATAGATAGATAGATAGAT
>CAJQZJ010009649.1:22418389-22464895 GCA_907164525.1 Lophiomys imhausi | reverse complement strand
AATTAGAGAGCAAACTTGAATACCAAAATATTTATGTAAAGATGTTCTGTAATGAAAGACTTTACCCTTATCTAGGCATTCCAGGTCATTCTCTTTTAAAACAAGAAGATGAACCTTTTGAAATACAAAGGATAAACTTTAAGCACGTGTCACATACCTTTCACTCAGAAAGTAAGGTGGTGAAAATCTGTTCACTCCCATTTAAATGTTTTCTATTATAACACAGTCTGCATATGTATTTTAGAGCTTTGAACACAAACCTGCTGGTTTATTGGTGAGTTATTTTGTGTTTGAAACTTTCCATGTGCGTTCATTGACTCGAAGGAGGGTTTAATGTCTAATCATGTGCTTAAATTAACAATAGAATGTTACATGCAAATCAGCCAAAGGGCCTCTCATCTCTATAATTATTGACCATAACCCAATTTATATAAACTTACATGGTAGCGATGCTTTGACAATGCACTCAGAATTAATTATTTCTTGAGAGCCAGATCATGTCCATTCCCTTCCACTATAAAATCGAAGCAGGCTAGTGCAGAAACTGTTCAGGGGAGGCTGGCCTGGGTTCACACTGATGAATGGCGAATTTGTAGCTGCTCATGCTTCCATAATGAGGTTAAACGAAACACGGAAGTGTAGCAACGTTCCTGTGTCTCCCAGTGCTCTCTGGAGCCACAAGTCAAGCAGTTCTTCCTGCGTCTGCTATTACTGTGTGGTGTGTACATGTAATCTTCTTGCTGGGCCAGACTTTGTACTTTTCCAAGTTTGCTTGATTTTTAATTACATTTAGGTTGGCTTTTTTTTTTTAATGCATTCATTTTACAAGGTGTTGCCAGTAATCACTTTAATTTTATATGTGTTTCAAATATGGTAAATGAAACTCCATATTATTCCTAAATTTTGTTTCCTAAGTTAAGGTTTCTCTTTCAAAGAGAATTACAAACATATGAAAACATTATGTTCTGGTAATCAAAGATTTGATTTTATACAAGCATTAAAATTTAAGTTCAGCTCACAAGCATCTGTAACTGTACCTCCAGGGGATCCTGTGCCTCTGGTCCCCTCGGCACCTGTACCCATATACACACACCCACATGCGGACTCACACACCTATGCATAACTAAAATTAAATCTTTAAATCTTAAGTTTAAAATATTTCAATATATAAATTGAATTTTAACGTTTTGATTGTAGTAATTATCAAGAATTGTAGAAAAAGAAAGAAAACATATTTAATGCATTAATTTTACTTTAAGTATTTATCTTAAGGGAAAAAGGAAGATATGTAAGGTTTCAGCTAGTAATCATTTCTGATAGCAAGAGTCATTAACCCAGCTAAATCTCCACACTGCAGAAGTTCTGAGTCCATTAGCAGTTTCTTAAGGAGTTGTGAGAGCTCAAATGCTCATTCTGTAATATTAAGGGGAAGAAGAAGGGCGTGACACTATATATGGTTGGTCTTAAGAAAAGTAAATCTGTGACATTTTTCATATAAACTACACAAGTGACACAGAAGAAAACGATGGAAATTACTGCCTAAATAAATAAGTGTAACATCTATAATAAAACATTATCTTTAACTGAATTCTTGTAGGGATTTTGAAAGGGGAATTAAAGCTATCAAATTTTAATGATGTGAATATATATTCAGCTGTAGAAACAAGATGATATCTAATTTTTCTAAATCCTGTAATTGCTTGCCCATATAGATATTTAGATTTGGCAAATAGAACAAATTCTGGTTCAAATGACAGCTACAGAATGGAAGTGCCCCTTTAAATCAAAAAGTAAAGACAAGAAATGCCATTGTCCAGAGACCCACAAATGATCCTCTGGCTCTGCTTTGCGGGGTTCGATATGCAGCAGCTTCTAAGTGGCGTGTTGAAGTTCTCCGTCCTAATTCTAGGGCCTCATTTTCTTCCTAGATCTGGTTTGCCTTTGTCAATGGCTTTTCTGGACAGATCCTCTTTGAAAGATGGTGTATAGGGCTCTATAATGTGGTAAGTGGAGTGCATTTGATAATTCCCATTTTGCTTAATACTAAAAGTAAGTGTAATACCTATGCATCTGTCTGTGTGCTGGAATGAGAATTGTGTCGCTTTAGATGTTTACAGCGATGCCTCCCTTAACGCTTGGAATATTTGAAAGATCGTGCAGAAAGGAGAACATGTTAAAGTACCCCGAGCTGTACAAAACCTCTCAGAGTGCTCTGGACTTCAACACCAAGGTAGGAGCTGTTGTCCTCTCGTGTTTAGAGGGGTTTTCTCTGTTGCTGCAGGCTTGGGGCATCTGGTCTGCCTCAGCTAAGAACTCCAGGGTACAGAGTGTGGCAAGTCATATGAAGGTTCAGATACTGAGGGCAAAGGAGTTTTGTTGATTGGATTGGATTATTTGGGGGGGGGGAGGGGTTGTTGTTTGCTTGCTTATTTTTTGTTTTGTTTTGTGGTATTTTTTTTTTCTTTTGAATGTTACAAAATTAAAATGAAACTACTCTTCACTGGGGTTCTTGGAAAACAGTGAGTAGATGTGACCTTCCAAGGCCATGCCACTGTCCTTTCCGACCATGTAGGAAAACACTCACTTCTCACGGGCTAGTCACCTGGAACTAACATGGACTGGTTGTATTTGTGCTCAGGGTGAGGAATACTATCTCATTATTTCCTAATCTCCTTTTGAGAAAATAATGTCTGCCTTAGAATTTTATAGTGATTGAGTAGGGCATTACAACTAGAGTCTCCAGGAAGTAACTTCCTTATTTGCTCAGTAACTCTGAGGCCTCAAGTTAAAAGCACAAGATGAAGTATCCAGAATGTTACCTAAAACCGTAGTCTGCCTGGGTTGTTGTTCTGTTTTTTGTTTTTTGTTTTCTTTTTGCCTGGAAAGTTATTCCTTTTTGTTCCTCATTAGCATAACATAAAATGTGACATTAGCATAAAAAATAACAGGATTCTTTATGGCATTCTCCTATGTGGTTATTTTGGTTTGACCCCTTTTTTCATCCCTTTTCCTCACCTTCCTTTCTCCTGTCCCCATCTCTGTCTTTCCACTCCCAGTAGGTCCCCTTGTACTTTCGTATTTCATGTTTTCTATCACCCTTCCCCTACGGACCTTCCTTAAGCTTCTTTCCCCTCTCCTGAGCTTCTTTTCCCCTCCTTCTTGTCTCTCCATCTCAGTCTGCACTCATTCTCACCTAAACATACATGGATAAAAATGAGAAGCTAAGTGCCACACAGGAGGGAGAACATGCGGTATTTCTACACCTGGGCCACCTCAGTTAACATAATATTTTCCAGTTGCATCCATTTCCTCGGGTTCATTTTCCTTGATGGCTGAATGGAATACTACCATGTAAATTGCCACATTTTTTTTTTTTTTTTTTTTTTTGGTTTTTCGAGACAGGGTTTCTCTGTGTATCCTTGGCTGTCCTGGACTCACTTTGTAGACCAGGCTGGCCTCGAACTCACAAAGATCCGCCTGCCTCTGCCTCCCAAGTGCTAGGATTAAAGGCGTGCGCCACCACCGCCCGGCTAATTGCCACATTTTTAATGTTCATTCATCCTGCTGATGGCGATCTAAGCTGAGTCTATTGCTTGGCTTCATTCTCTACCTAACATATCGTTGGCTACTGTCATCTCTGGTCTGTGACGTTTAGTCATTTCAGCAACAAAAGAGTTCATTTCTGCATAGTTTATCTTCCCGCAAGTATATCTTTTAATGTTTCTACACTAGTATTATGTAATGATTCAGGTTTCTGTATAGTGTAATTGTGAGGGGGAATTTAAAATGCCAACAACCAAGGTAGATGCCACTTTGAAACTGTAATATTATAGATTTGGAAATGAACAAATATAGCATATTTTTACTGAGTCATTTCCACTTAATTTAGTGCCTGTTGGTCATAACTTAGTGGCAATTAGATATAATCACAATTCAGTGTTTTGAATTTCCAGACATTTAGCATAAGAACTTTTAATATTTATTAATCCATAAAGCTCTCTAGTGTTATTTATTCTTGGTATATCAAGAACAAAGTGAAGCAGGTATTTTGGTGCCCCTGTACCACACACTGTAAATGATAGTGTTGAGTTTGTAAGCAAGAAGCTATTTTTTCTTCTGAGACACAGTCTTCATCAGCACATGTACATACATGTCCTGTGGCACACATGCACATAGCTTGATAGCTTCAGGTTAAATAATTGAAACTAGTTCATTAAAATATCGAACATCCTGAAGCTTGCTTGACTTATACTACTGGTTCTGAAATGCATGTTTAGTGTTATATTCTCAGACTATTTCTCTTCATAGTATGCAATGTCTAAGCTAATATTTTAATGTTTTTAGGCTATTTACTTATTTTAAACATTTTGAATCAAATTCTCCCCATATTGCTGCCATGGTTTTTGTTATCTGTGGCACACATCTTCAAATGATGAAAAGCTACAGGCAGATGCAGTGGCTGCGAGCTCCTGTTTTCCTTCAGAAGTGATCAGGGAGCCAAGTGCAGACTGACTCATAAGCGATGATTCTTCCCAGCCTGGTGGGTTTTAGCAAACTCTTCAACAGGTCCTTTCCTACCGTAGTTTGGACTCTGTGGTGCTATGTCATGTTAGTGTCCCAGCCACAAATGTGATCCCTCTTGAGTGAAAGCATACATTGATCCTCCCAGTATGACCCAAGCATTCCTGGACAACTACATCCTCTCATGGACACAGCCTGTGGTCAGGAAAAGGGCATACAGCAGTGTGCAGCGTTGATGGATGAATAACTTTTTCCTTCTGTCTTTTATTGTGGAAAAAAATACTTAATTATCTTAGAGCCCAATCATTTAGAAAGTCGACTGCATCACACAATTCCCATACCTCCTTGAATATGTATTTCGGCTTATGGATTCAGCTCACTGTCTCTTTATCTAAGGCTTATGGATTTTTGGCAAATGATTTCAGTGAAACTGTTTGGCTGAATCCCATCTAAATGTTTTAAAATTCAGGAACAAATGGTTACAAAATGCATACTTGTCTACCCAGTGGTTGCTGAGGGTGGAAGCATTGTTTGCCTTGAATGATGAGGCTTACGTTTGTTATGGTAAAAGGGGTCGGAGGTTCTCAGGTCGTGACAGGGGTTAAAGGATTAGCATGTGACAATAAGTATCAGTCAGGAAAATGGAAAAGTAGAACTAATTTTTCTTGCACCCACCTGTGCTTTCTGTCAAATAAAAACTTGTGGTAATGGCATAGTGAGGAGGCACGACAAAGGTTAATGAGGAACACAAGTTCAAATGTGTAAAGTATCGGAGCGTAAAGTGGATCATACAATTCAGCGTGGCTGACAAAACTAACAGAGGAGATTGAGATCACAGTGGAAAATTTTGGGAGGCAGGCAACTTAATTTCTGTTGTTTGAACAGCTTAAAACTATTAATACATGCCAATTGTATTTAACATTAAGCTTTGTCTGCAAGAAGCCATTTTAAATGATGAAACTACAGCTGTTCTGGGGCTCATAAAGATTCTAAATGGTTTTCTATAACTTAATCTTTCACACTCATTTTACAAAAAAAAAAAAAAAAAGACCCGATGATGCCTTTTCGTCTGTTTGTAATATACAAGCATAAAAGGTAATGACTGTTAAGTGGCTGTGGTGATTGTTTGAAACTTGGTATGGACAGATGTTAAGCAATATTAAAGCCTTTCATAAGTTCAGACATAGTCACAATACTTTATTTTAATGAATATATAATCTAAATGGTAGACTTTGTGATTTTTTTTTAGTGTATGAATGTGTGTGTCTATTGCAAAAGAGAGAGAAAAGTATTATATATTCATACCAGCAAAATATTTACTGAATAGAAGGTTAAAAAAATGCGAAGAAAGATTTCCCAGCCATAGTCCTTTAAAGATCTATTCTTCTAGAATTATGAAAAGAAACCCAGGGTAAGAAATTCCAGGATCTGCATTTGTTATAGATTTTCCCCACACACACCCCTTTGGCAGGCAGAAGTTTAAACTTTTGATAGTGGATTTTTTTTTTTAAGTAGAAAAAAAATTTAAGTGAAGCTGAAAAAACATCTTGAGAAACATAAAAATAAATAAATGACCCATGAACGTCTAAGGCAGAGAGTGTCTGTCAGTTCTATTAATTCACAGTGGTGGCCCGGCAGAAACACATTTTGTGCATCTAGCTCGTAGATAAAAAGAAAGGTCGGAGGTCACAGCATGAGTTTATCGCAAATGGTTCTCATGGATTCTTGTTTTCCCTCAGGTTTTCTGGGTTCATTGTTTGAATGGCCTCTTCCACTCAGTTATTCTGTTTTGGTTCCCACTAAAAGCCCTTCAGTATGGTAAGTAGAAAAGATATGACTGCAAAACAGCATTGTCTCACTGTTTTTCAGAAAGTAACTCGTTGTCGGTCGGTACATGTTCAGAGTTATGGCACTGTTCCTTCTATGGCATTTTCCTTAATCTAAAATGTATGCATCCAAACGTCATGCACACAGTAGAGATTTTTATTACTCCTTTAGGAGTCAAGTGATTTAATCTATGCAAAGCCCTCCTTTACTTCTTGTGCCTCTCAAACTTGCAGGCTTAAGGACATTTTTTCCCCTTTGCAAAGGTATCTTGTGAAGATAACAAGTTCTAATGTCTTTTGTCATCTGTTTATTGTACCTCTGAGGCTTATATAGAGCATTTTCAATTGAGCCTGGTCAGTTGTGCTAGCATTTTCAGGTTAACTTGAGCTGACATTTTTAATGTGTCATCGTCGTCCCCTGCCCCCCCCCCAACACACACACACACACACACACACACACACACACACACACACACACCTTGGAGTGTGCACTTTTTCTCTGCTGGTTTCAAGGGAGTGATTTTCTTCCATCAGTTTTGGAAGAGAGGATCATGGTATGCTTCTTATATACATAAAAATGATGAAGTAGCCATTCTAGGAAGGAAGGATGTCTGCCATGCCTAGCCTGGTGGTTCTGAGTCCCAGAGCAGACCTTTTCCCTGGGGTGGTAAGGAAGATGCTCTCTCCGCAGTGCTGGACTCCGAGGCTGAAAGAATAAAAACACTGGCTCATTACCCACTCAAGGAGTTGGTCCTTCCTAAGTTGAGGCATTCCCACCATCATGACCATGAATTCGTGATTGTTAGCATAATACCACACTGCCTGTTCTTGTCCCCCTACAGTTCCTTTAACATGGGTTCCAGAATGACCTTGATAAAACAAAAGCCAAACCAAGTACCTCAAGGCTTACCATACTTGCAATAGAATCCCCCACCTCCAGGCTACTGTGTGTTCTTCCAACAGGCTTTGTACAGAGAAACCCCCCCCCCATCACCCCGTTCCACTGCTGTAGCACCCAGTCTCCTTGTTTGTCATCCTTACATCTGCATACTACTTGCCTAGCCTGGTTGGCTGTTTTAGTCTCTCTGCAACATCTTCCTCCTCTAAGCCCTAGCAGGCTGAGGAGTGAGTCGAGTTTAGTGGTGCTTGTGGCACTCAGAACAGCCCCTCAACTCTCATAAGTAGCCAGTAGGGTGCAGGATGGATTACTGCGGTTTACAGCATGAATGCGAATACGTGTCACAGAGGAAGTGGTGGACTCCTACCCTAGCCAGGATTTTAATCTCCTTTGTTAACTATTCAGGAAACTATCACAGTAAATACTGCTCAATTTCAAGGCCATGGGAATTAGTTTGTTTTCTTTTAAGGGACAATTAAGTTACTGCTACATTTACCATTACAATATGCACCATTCGGTGATTTTTAGTATCTTCATTGAACTATGAAAATGTCACCACTGTATAATACCATAATGTTTCTTCATCCCAGCAAGAAATCCTGTGCCCATTAAGCAGTCCCTCTGTGAGTCTTCCTGGCCTTTCCGTAGCCCTTGGAAAGCGCCACTTTTTCAATCTTTATGAACTTGCCTATTGTGAACATGTCATATAAGTGGAATTATATGCATAAGCGTGGCCTTTCCACTGTGCAGTATCAATAAGTTCTTATCCCCTTTACTGGTTAGATAATATTCCACTGTATATTAATCAGTTGATGGACATTATGTTGTTTCTGCTTTTTGGAGCAATCAGATACTGAAGTCCAGGATACAATTCAGAATATCCTGACCTTAGACAGATTTACCAAGTTCACTTAATTTTCAAGACGTAAAATCAACATAAGAATGAAAAGCAAGATATCACCAATCCATGAAACTGCAATTTCAACATTCTAATGTAGAGAAGGGAAATTTGATATCAAGACTGTATAAAAGTATACAATATAAAACATGATAACCACTTTTAGTGGAACAGGTTCAAGGGTTGCCTGTCGATGTCTTATTAAATAAAAAATGGGAGCTTTTAGGAGTCTGTGGGGTCAAAATCTGAGTATTTATAAATTTTGTAATAGTTCAGTTTTGTCTTTTTCAGTTATGATACAAACTCAGTGGGGGAATAAGACACCTGCTGCTTTGGTATAAACAGTGGCTGTGAGGTGGTGCTGGTTTTTGCATTCCCTGCTGCCATATAGCCAGTTTCACTTAAGGCTGCCCTGGAAGAAGCTCTTGGCCAAAGTTCTGTTTAACTCTCCATCGCTGGTGTGTCTGGGTGATGCTCTGAGAGGCAGACAGCACAGGCATGAATGTATGTCTGCTGTGGCCCAGGGCTCAGTGTCTCGCTTTGTGGGAAAGGTTGTTCACTTCATGAGTTGGTCCACTCACTTCATGAGTTGGTCCACTGGTTTCCACAGGATTACAGCCTTGTATGGTGCAGTGTGACCAAGTACACAGAGTTCAATGGTGTGGTTTCAGGTTCCACGCTGGCAGCTAGAAAACAGAAAAGAGATGGTTCAGTGGTTAAGAGCACTGACTGCTCTTCCAAGAAGACCTGGGTTCAAATCCCAGCAACCAAATGGCAGCTCACAACTGTCTGTAACTCCAGGATCCAACACCTTCACCCAGAGACGTTCATGCAGGCAAAACATCAATGCACATAAGATAAAAATAAATAATTTTTAAACAAAAAAATAATCCTATCTCTGGAAAAAAAACTACTTGTTGAGTTTTGACAGATATAAAAGAATAATTGGAAAAGATTACCAAAATCAACATAGGCACACCCATTATAACTCCATGAATATCTCTACAAAGCTGTATTTCTCTGAACTATTGTGACCAAAGCAACATTTGAGAGCCCAGCTGTATTCTGTTAAATTCTGGACATTGAAGAGATTAATGTAAAACAATGCCAATTTCCTCACTCATTTTTGTTTAGGAAAATAGTTATTTTTCATAAAATCTGTTTACAGAGCTTTGCACTGGGTTTATTACTGTTGTTCTTAGATGGAATACAGATTATTTTTAATGTTCTGTTTTAATTTCTAATTTGGTAAATACTGATAGCCATAAAGCATGTACGCAAAAGTCTGGGAGCCCTCAACATTTCTGAGTGAATCCAAGGATCAGAAGTGAAAGTCCATGATTTAAGACTCATCTAAGTACAGTTCCCTCAACGGAGACACCACATGTAACTTGTGAGGAGCTTCGTGGTGCCTTTCAGAAAGGAGCTGAGTTCTGTGGGAATTGAGTACCAATATTTCCAATCAGTAATAATGTCTTTTGATTAGTTGCTATTGTTTCATCTACAGTTATTTTTGTTAATCATTCCTAGAATAACAACAGACTTTAAATATGCCCAGAAACACGGCCAGGCCCTCAAAGAATCATGTACTCCATTGTGATTGGTGCTTCATTGTGTCTGAGCATGGGTTTTCATGGATCCCTCTTGGTTCCATGATAACAGCTTTATGGAAAAGGTTCCCATGACTCTCACTGATTCTGCTGTCAGCACTCAGAACACTGCATCTTGTCAATGCCCAGAGCTTGGAGTTTTCCAAATGATTGAGAGTTCAACCTTTTTATGTATTCATTTATTTTCACCTTGTGGATTCTAAGAATTGCTTAGCAAGTCAGGTTTTCCCACTTCATGTGGACTCCTGGAATTTGGTGTTTAATTTCTGGCCCATCTATAGCAACATAGGAACAGCAGCGTAGTCTGGAAGATCCACTTCATTCCTGGCCCCACTGCCTGCCGCTAGATTCTTCCTGTTTTCAAACTGACTAAGAGTGGCTTTCTCTTTTCCAACTTTCCTTTGTTTTCTTCTCTAACAGGCCTCTCTTCTTTTCTTGCAGGCACGGTATTTGGAAATGGGAAAACCTCAGATTACCTGCTTCTGGGAAACTTTGTTTATACTGTGAGTTCCGCCCTGTGCCTGTTTTTATCTAAAGCCACCCCCTTTCATCTCTGCCCCTTTTCCTTTCAGATTTAAATGTGCGTGGGGGCCGGTTTAAGGGTTATTTACGGGTTTCCTTTAAAAATGAAATAAGGCATTTGGAGTATTAAGAGCTTTCTGCATAAGGTTTTGTTGGGTTTGTTTTATGTATTTGGTGGTTTTTGTTTTGAGCTATGACCTCACTGTATAGCCCATGCTGGCCTTTAACTCAGAGTCCTCCTACCTTAGCCTCCCAAGTGCCAAGAATGATCATCAGGCGCATGTGTACCACCACACCTGCCCTTTTAAGCTATGATTTGGATTCACTGGCTTTAAAACATTTCTGGCCAGGCATGGTGGTGTACACATTTAATCCCAGCACTCAGGAGGCAGAGGCAGGTGGATCTCTGTGAGTTCAAGTCAGCCTGGTCTACAGAGTGAGTTCCAGGACAGCCAGGGATACACAGAGAAACCCTGTCTCAAGGGGAAAAAAAAAAAAACTTTCCTGTTTCTTTGATTTACACTTACTGCCCGTTCCCCCAGCCCCTTTTTAAAATTTTTAACTTTCTCCTCAAATTTGTCTTACTGCCATCGCTAATGGTTTTTTGTTGTTGTTGTTGTTTGTTGGGTTTTTTTTGTTTGTTTGTTTGGGGTTTTGTTGGGTTTTTTTTTTTTGCCTTCATGAATGTTACCAAATTTCATCAAAGTACCCTTGTGTATGTAGCCAGTGATTTCTCTTAGAGGCTCAAGCTAACATTAGAATGAGCTGGAGCTGGAGAAATGCCTCAGTGATTAAACACACTGGCTGCTTTTGAGGACCTGGGTTCAGTTCTCAGCACCTACGAGTTGGCTTACAACCATCTATAACTCCAGAAAGTTTTTACTCTCTCTTCTGACCTTGGCAGACACCAGGCACACAAACAGTGTACATGCATACAAGTGTACATGCATACACACATACTAAACTTTTATTTATTTTAGTGCGAGTGATCTGCAGGATTATGAAACATTTTCCCCACAACTGCCAGGGGTCACCAGCCCTTCTCACTGCCACTAAGAAGCCAGAAACACTCAGACCATTTTCCTCCTAGAGGTCAAGAGAACTGTGGGATGCTAATATCCATGCCCACACAGTTGACCTCCAATACGTCATTCCAACCTGAACCCTGCAGTCTGTGACCAACACTCTGTCTATTCCTTCTATGCCTGGCTTGCTCACTCACTGACTCCTCGGCCTCTGGATGGAGAAAGTGTGGCCAACCAGTCATTGATATGGCTGACTCTGTGATAATGGTGTGCCAATGTCATTTTGAGCCTGAGAGTATAACTCAGGGGACACTGTGTGCTTAATGTGCATGAAGCTCGGTCCCCAGCACTGAAAAATAAAATATACAAATCTCAAAGGTTTGGAGTAACTGAATGATAGGGAAATTAAGTTCATTTACTGTGCTGATTTGTTTGAACTCTCGACTTCCCACCATCTAGAAGAGAGTTTAATAGCAAATTACCTGGATCCAGTTGGCCCATGAACACATCTATCTATGAGAATTATCTTGATTGTTAATTGAGGTGGGAAACCCCAACATGAATATGGTTAGCACCGTTTCATGGGTTGGGCTCTGCAATGTATAAAAATAGAGAATTCTAGCAAACACATGGGAAGGCATGCACTTATTCTTTCTCTGCACTTGACTGTGGGTAAGATGCTTCAAGGTCCTGCCTTGATTTCCCCCATAATATTGACTGTAAACTGTAATTGTAGGCCAGGTCAAATCAAAATGCCTCTATGTTGATTTTTTTTTCTTTTTTTTTTTTTGGCGGGGGGTGGTTATCACAGCTATAGAATTTACACTCAGTTAGCCAGATGGTTCAGGTTTGGGGAAATTATGGGATTTCTTTCCACTGATGTTTTCCCATTGAAGGAATGAAAGAAAAGTACAACCATGTTTGAGAGGATTATTTTCTAATAGAATGCATGCCAAAAAAAAAGCCATGTAAATACTTAACCAGGCAGGTGGAAATAAACCATGGTTTATGTTATGGAAGCCTCTTGGGGACACATTAAATCTCAGGTCTCAGAAGAGTTCTTTTCTTTCCTTTTGTCAGTTGTTAAAAACTTCATGTAGCTTAACCTAACTAATAGTCACTAATATGAGTTTGATATTTGTAGATGTTAATCATAATTTACCACCAGATATCCTCATGAGAAAACCCAACTGTACCCCTGTACCTTAACTTTTCAACCCTACTGAAAAATGTCTAAATATGTACTGTCCCAAAACCTGAGAGTAGGATTGGCCTCTATGGGTATTGGTAGTCACCAGAGCCAGGCAAGACCTCTAATTCCAGTGCTATGAATTCATCCTAGTGCCCATAGTTTCCTTGACTCTCAATATTTCCATTTTTTACATGTAGTTATAAATAAACCTAATAATATGAGCACAAGTCTATGTGTCTTGTATTCAGCGTTTTAATCAAAAACAACATCGGGCTGGAGAGATGGCTCAGCGGTTAAGAGCACTGGCTGCTCTTCCAGAGGTCATGAGTTCAATTCCCAGCAACCACATGGTGGCTCACAACCATCCATAATGAAATCTGGTGCCCTCTTCTGACCTGCAGATATACCTGCAGACAGAACACTGTATACATAATAAATAAATCTAAAAAAAAAAAAAAAAAAAAGGAGAGAGGAACCCCTCAAAAAGTTTCTTAGAAAAAAAAAAAAAACAACATCATGGAGGAGATGTTTTGTTCCACAACAGCCGCTTATTAAGAAAATGCCCTGTAGACTTCCCTATAGCCTCACTTAATGGGGACATTTTGTCAGCTGAGATTCCTTCCTCTCAGGTAGCTTCACCTTGTGTCAAATTGACCCTTGTGTCAAGTTGACATACACTCGGCAGGGCACCCTATAATCACCACACATGGTATGTGTTTCTACAAGTGACTGACTCTCATCTCCTACGTTTACAGAATTCTGTGTATATTAAGTTCCAGAGTAAAGACTTAGATCCCTAAACATCTAGTTGTTTTACTTCTTTAATTTCTCTTTAAAATCCAGGAAGGGAGCTTTTAGTGAAAAAGACTCAGTTAAACCAAATTAACTTAAGTACACGCTAAGGCTATTCACGAGTTGTTCAGAATATCGACAGAAGAACGTTCTATGGCCTAAGGCTGTGAATATGAGCAGGGGTGGGAGAGGTCAGCAGAAGCCATGCAAATGGCAGCTATGCCACACCCTAATGAGAGCCACTCACCTGCTCCATGAGTTTGATGAGCACATAGCTGGTTTAATTCAGACCTGTTTCTTCTATGGAAATCTGTCACTTGATAGACTATGGTACCTGTGAAATAATATGTATGAGACAAAGTAACATTTTCCCCTTCTGTTTTCAGTTTGTAGTGATAACCGTGTGTTTGAAAGCTGGACTGGAAACCTCATATTGGACGTGGGTAAGAATATCTCTAATCACATGTCTCTTTATTACAGATTCTGCAGTTATTGATTGTGAAGCATTGGGCATGGAGGGAAAAGAACTAGGGATTATGGGTGGAAAACACTGAGTTACACGAGTTCATCACTGAGACCTCTCAAGCCCTCAAGTCAGTATTAAGTCATTGTTACCACCTCAAAGTGATGGAAACCTCAGACGGAAGAACAGTTAAATTAGTGGGAGATCTGTTCTCAGACACAAATGCACAGTCTGCGTAAAACAGTTTCACCTTCAACACCTTAGTTCTGCAGCCTGTCTGCTTCCAGGTAGAGAGACTCAATAAAGAAAACAAAATCATAGTGTGATACTCAAGGAGGGAGTTGGAATGAGGAATTTATATTTGACGCACTTGACCTACACATAATGCTCTCTCTGTGTCTAACATCTTTAAGAAAGAACACACAGAGCAAAGATAAAGGAGAAAGGAAGATAGCCATGGATACAAAGGACAAGAGTAGAGAACAGTGATGGAGATTACAGAATGAATACATACAATTATAGCACAATGCCAGGAGGTTGTATGTTTCTGCATTTAATACAGATCAGAAGAGAATCTGTGATGTCTATGTGCTTGGCTAATTGAGAGCGTCTTGACTCAAATTTCCTTCCCCACAGTTCAGCCACATTGCCATCTGGGGCAGCATCGCACTCTGGGTGGTGTTCTTTGGAATCTACTCATCTCTGTGGCCTGCCATTCCCATGGCCCCTGATATGTCTGGAGAGGTAATGCATGCTAATGACTCATGACTCATCAGAACCTTAGAAATGGGTGCCCATTAGTGAGCCTTCAACCTACGTAACATGACTTTCCATTTTGTGGGTCTCCATTCAACGAGCATTTGACCACCCTCCAATGCCACAGATGGGAAAGATAAATCCCCAACCAGTATTTTAAACTTCAACATTTAACTTAAATCTGACTTATCCTTTCATAAACATAACAGGAAGGATAAAATATGGTTGTTGGGAACTTGAATCTTGTCACAGATACCCATATAAAAGATGTCACTTTAAAAATTAGACCATAAGCCGGGCGATGGTGGCGCACGCCTTTAATCCCAGCACTTGGGAGGCAGAGGCAGGCGGATCTTTGTGAGTTCGAGGCCAGCCTGGTCTACAAAGTGAGTCCAGGACAGCCAAGGATACACAGAGAAACCCTGTCTCGAAAAACCAAAAAAAAAAAAAAAATTAGACCATAAATCCACAAGTGAATTTAGGATAAGAGACTTAGGGAAATAGTATGGCTCCCTCTCTGGAACAATCTGTCATTTCTTCTGTCGCCTCACATTCCAAAAAGAACTCGGCCGTCACTAGATTAAATGCACTTTTCAAACTGTCTTAATGACATCGGTTTGACTCTCATTTTGAAGGAATTGAAGCACGTGACATCTTGGCCTTATCATACTCCATTTTCAATTCTGTCTTTCAGTTTCTGGTTGCACTAGGAGGAATAGAGTTATTAGGTGTTCGTGGGGGAGTGTCAAAAGATCCGCTTTCCTTCAGAAGAGGGTCCCCGCGGTAGGAGGGTTTATGATTTCAATTGCAGGAAATTTGACATAAAATATATAAAAGAAAATGTGGAAAACATTTCAGGATTTCCTGTGACCGCACAGTAACTTGCAAATCAAGGTAATGTGAGCCCTGTTGCGGGCTGTTGTTTTGCGTTCACAGGAACCCTCTCTGGTGGTTTGCACGTATTCCCTGCCTGTAGGTCTGCCTGAGTGCCCTTCACTTTTGACAGTCTGGTTTATAGATCATTTTCATGAAATTTGATCTGACAGCACCCTGCTTTTTATAAATTAACAGAATGCAGACACTTTTTTTAAAAATTGTGGTTAGATTTATTAGAGAGAGAGGGGCATTATATACTATTGCAGGAAAACCAGATGCATCAAGAAGCCTGCTCTTCCCTCCAGTAAACATGAAGGCATCTCTTGAAACATACACTGAGAAGCCTAGAAAATTTATAGCATGTGTTTTAAGAACAGAGAAAAAGCTGAGAATGCACCTCCTCTTTACCTTGGTTTCTACGTCTTTTTTCTGAAAGAGAAAACATATATATATTATATATAACAAATATATATAATATATTATTATAATTATATTGTGCATCTCCAAAATCTGTGTGGGAAACACAATTCTGCTGTGTCCCTACGTCATGATGTCTGCCTGAACCCACTTTTCCCCAAGGTCATTTCTAACTGAACCTCTTTCACTGCACATTAAGTCTGCTTCATTTACCTTATTTCTTCGTGTTTATTTTATCTTCAAAATGAGTACCACAGAAGATTTTGAAACTCTGATCATTTAAGCTAGTGGGTCCGATGACAAGAGCTGAGCTTTTGACCACCTACTTCTAGGACAAGTGTAAAGTGTGGTTGGCTAAAAGCCAACCACATATAATTCTGCCCCTGCCTATAGAATTCCTGGCATTACCCAAACACGGAACTTAATATTGTCTCGTGAGAGGCATGGCAGTGCTGTGTTTAATTCAAAGTGAAAATGAATGTCACTACTCCATCACATTTTTGTTTCCTTCATGGATGGTGGGAACTGCTAATGGGAGTTCTGTTTCTTCCTGCTTTATGACTTCTGCAACTTTGGATAAAGTATTTACATAGCTGGAGCTTCATTGAAAAATAGAAGGACTGAATTAGTTCAGCTGTACGCTTTACTAGCTTGTCCAAAACATGTCAGTTTCACTTATCCAAGGAAAAGATTGATTCTTTAACATTATGTTGTACTTCACTGTTTGTCACATGTGTTGATGTGTGTGTGGGTATGTGTGTTCAAATGACCCTCATCTAAGGGTTTGACAGAAATGCCATTCATGTTGCCAGACTAGGTGGTGTTCATTCGTTTCTTGAGCAATGGGATGATAAGAACCTCTGCGCTCAGTTTGTAACATTTCATAATAAGCACAGCCACTGGTTTACATTAAAACTCAAATTGTTTCACAAAGAAGTGATTTTCCTTGTGTGTGGAATTTTACAAATCCTAAAAATTCCATATTTCAATTGAGACCACAGACTGTATACTATGCTTGCACATGAAGCTTTCTTTTTCTTTAATTTATTTATTATGTATACAGTGTTCTGTCTGCAGGTGTATCTGCAGGCCAGAATAGGGCACCAGATCTCATTATGGATGGTTGTGAGCCACCATGTGGTTGCTGGGAATTGAACTCATGACCTCTGGAAGAGCAGCCAGTGCTCTTAACCGCTGAGCCATCTCTCCAGCCCGAAGCTTTCATTTTTGTGTCAATGTTTTATATCTATTATAGAGTTGCAAAAATTGACTAATCATCTTGCAGTCTATCTATTCACCGAGCTTTCATAGCAAAGCCACCGCAGTGTATACATAGCAATGCTCTATTGTATGTAGCAGCAGTCTACTGGCTGGCTTGATGTGTGCTGTGTACTATACATAGTGAAACATCACCCAGGGCAACGCCCAGAATGTATGGATATTTCACAGAACTCCTGGCACTGTGTGTAATAACTTTCTGTCACCACCAATAGCAAGGTTACAAGTGTCTGGTTCAGAAAGTCTATGTGCCTACAATTCCATCCTTCTCTGTCTCGATGGCACTTCCTTCCAATTCTAAATTATATACATAGGTATGTTTTTTGTTGCCAAAAAGTTTAATATAGGAAGTCTCCAAGGTGATAAAAACAGAAACGGATAGGCAGGCTTTGAAGACTGAGGTACTCTGTGGCCTTAAAGGGACATTGGCTGAAGAGAGGAGCTATTCCAAAAGGCAGTCAAGATCTGGGAAGCACAACACCACTCACCCCAGTGCTGTTGAACACTAGCTTTTCCTCGGGTGCTTCTCCAAGGACTGTATGCTAAGTCAGTCAGTCTGAAAAACATCTATTAGGATTCTTCTGTGTCAGCCACTGTTCTAGGCACTGAAATCAGATATGACAGAAACCATGCCCTCCTGCAGGTGACTTCTCTGGTAGGAGGAGAAAGACAATAGATAAATAAGTAGAACACACAAGGATAGAGAAGTGTAGCAGGTAAGGGTACCAGGAGCCAGAATTCCCATGTAACCCTGAGACTCCGTCAGACAAAAGCCTCCGGAGGACCCTGAAAAAGGTATCATGATCCGACTTGAGTTTGGCACAGGGCTGTGACCAGTGTGTCGTGAACCTACCTACACATGCTTATTTCAGAGAGCCAGGTGAGAGATAGTGATGTCTTGGATCAGGAAGGCAGCAGTACCGAGAAGAGGTCAAATGCCAAGAGCTTGAAGGTTACAGTGAGATTTGCAGGTAGGTGGAATGTCTGGAGGGAAAGGAAGCTTCCCGGCTGAGTCTGGGGTGTTTGTTGTCAATAAGATAAGGGCATGTTAGACATTAACTCCCTGGTTCCTGTCACAGACTTGTTCTAGTAACCAATTTAAAGAATTAACTGAGGCACAGAGGAGTTAAGTCTGACCCGTGGGAAGTGGCAAAGAGGAGATTTTCAGTAACGCTTCTTCTCAGCTAGTAGCAGCTTAGTTAGGACACCATGAGTCTGCAGGGATGCTCCCTCCTGAGGGGTGTCTCATGGATTTGCACAGAAGAGGAAACCTGTTGTTTGCCCTCCTACACTGCTGCTTTTCCCAGGCATTGATGCTCCAAGGGTCAGTGCAGGGCCACAGCAATGAGTCCAAATGCTGCCGTCATTTTTGTTCCTTCCTCATCCTCAGGCAAGGTTGCCCTAGGGCCCCTGAGCAATAAATATGTATTAATTTAAACTTCTGCTGTGTCTTCTGCAAAGAGAAGAAAAGCAAGATAGAAGATGCAGAGGGGTAGATTTCAGCTCTGCTAACTCTCTTTTCATATGAAGTGGACAGAGCAGGATGCTCGCCTTGCCAAAGTCATGCTCCAGTGATGGGGACCAGTTCAGCCACTAGCAACACTGAGGTAACAAGTTATCCATCCCACACCTCCAAGGTACCTTCTGGTTCCTATGCATCCTCTCCCGCCACTCCCACCCCCGTGGCTTCTATGGCCTCTCAAGTGGAACAAGTCGAAAGGGATCAGACACTTGCTCTAAGCTCACAGGTTTCAGGGTATGAATTATGCTAATCACGCAACAATCATTATATTTGTATGAATTATACAAATATAGGTTCATGCTTCCAAATTCAGCTGAATAGACACTGACATATGGTTCTGGATTTTATAGTCATCTACACCTTGTGTTTTTGGTTCATCGTTGCAGCCCCGTCTGAAGACACGGATATTTGTCACAGCATCTAGAAGGGAAAACCCTTGCTCAGTGAGAGTGGGAGGAAAGAGAGCCAATACTTATGCACCACCCAGTGTGTTCACAGCAGGCATGGCTTGTGTTAGTTAGACTCATATTGTCATAAGCTGAGAAAAAGCCAGTGACTGACTAGTGACCCAGAAAATGAAATCCCAAATTTATTTTCAAATGCCACTGGTTTCCTCTGATGTGCTGAGGAAATCTATACCTTCCCTTTGGTGCCCATTGCTATTCTTACTCCCAGGTGGGAGCTCTTTCTTTTCACCTTGCAGCCATCTTCCTGCATTCCTCTGTCCTGTTACTTCATAGCTTACCCAGATCACTTTCCTAAGTTAGCCAAGGATGAAACTGCTCCCATCTCTTTAAAAGTGCCCAGAGTTCTAACCCAGAGTTTCAGCAGCCACTTCTCTTCAACTCACCTATAGAAATCCTACCTTCACCTTCACCATGGTGGGGGTGATGGCCCAGCCAGTAAAGTACTTGCCAAAAAAACATAAGGACCCGAGTTCAATCCCCAAACCTAAGGGTTTTTTGATTGGTTGGTTGGTTGGTTGGTTGGTTGGTTGGTTGGTTTTTTTAAAAGCTATGTGTGGTATGATGTAATCCCATGCTTATAAACCCAACACTAGAAAGACAAAAGCAGATCATTGGGGCTCATTGGCCAGCCAACCTAACCTACTTAATGAGCACCAGGCCAAAGAGAGATCCTGTCTCAAAAAAGCCAAGGTGGAAAATGCCCAAGGAATAACACCTGAGGTTTTTTCTCTCACACACATATTATCTTTCACATATACATACATAGGCCAATGTACATAACTACACACACACACACACACACACACACACACACACACACACGAGAAATCCTACCTTCATATCCCAGTCTTTGACCTATTTTAGTAGCAAAATTAGCTACTAATAATAGTTAATAATCTCATTTTTTAAAGAACTATGAAATCCCATATTATACAGTAACACAATGCATGTTTATCATTGACCTAGTGATATGCTCTTACAATCCCTTATTGGTATTCACTCGCTGAGGAACTGCAGCAACACTCTCAGATGGGACCTAGAAAAAACCTCATGGTCAGAATGGTCCAGTCATCTGGTGGAGTCCTGAGAATCTGAGCTGCACGTGGAACCCAGCCTCTTCCTGCCGCCATAACCACCATACCCTCAAACTTTCATTCCATTCCGCCTTTCTTCACTCACCTTTTATCCTCACTCCATGATGGCTTGTCTGTTCACCTTATCAGTTGTCGAGGCTTAACCCTCATTTAGTACCAGTGTTGTAGATCAAAGCATTTATATTTATTTCTGAGTGCTTGGTTAAAGTGGCCAATGGTGTCTGGCCAATGGTGTCTGCATGTAGCCTTTCGATCATCTGTCCTCGGCTGCCATTGTCAATGTTAGAGGACTATTTTATGCATGCAACCATAGCTCCTCTTCCTGTGGACTAGCTAGAAGTGTCATCCCCACATGTCAGAGCATAGTTCGTCCTTCACTGACTCCTAATTGGTGCTGCTTAGTTGGTGGGCAGGGTGTTCCCATGTGAAAACATTCCTTCATAGTTTTGCACTGGGTCTCCAACACAGATGTTCTGCATCCATTCCTATGTTGATCAAATGATAATCAAAATATATAAAATTCGTTATAATTAATGAATAACTCAATGCCCCAAATTACTAAAATACCATTTTTAAAAGGAATGATGACATTGGTGGGGGAAAAAAAGTGGATCCTACAAAGTTAAACAATCATAGGGGAAATTTAAAAAATAAAGAAAAAACAGAGCAACAAGTTTGACTACAATTTTAAATATGTTACTGTTTTCCTCACCTCTCACAAATATGGTTGTGATTTAAGAGGGTGACTTTTTTTTTTCAGACCTGGCTTGTATTTTTTTCACACCAGTATAACAGTTTATGGGGTAAGGCAGGCCCTGGGGAAGAAAGCTCTGTGTCAGATAAACATAGACCAGCCTGCTTTTCAAACTTGTCTAGGTGATGGCCTTGGGTATTTTTTGGAATTTCCAGAAGAAAATGTTTTCTCCAAAATGAATAGTAAACCAAATTAAAAAAAGAAAAGAAATAGAAAAGCAGCTATATCAAACTCTATCAGGGGTCATTTCACATTGGGATTAATACCAGAAGCTGGGTTGCAACAACAAAAAAACTTTTAAATTTATTATGGCTTTGCAGACACACACTGTAAAGTGCCCCCACCCCCAGCACCATCTGTTTCTGCTCTCCCTGGCCTCAGGGATCTATAAAACTACTGAAGGAAATTGAAGTTAAGGAAAGAGCATGTGTTTTACAGAATTTCAGATCTCTTGATTGAGGTTTGTAAAGTCTGTCAGAAAAACAGTAAAATTTTTTGTTGGATCCTTTGGTGTCAACCAGTAGGAAAGACGTTCATGAACTGCAGCACTGATAAGATTTTCCTAAACTTTTTCTGTTGCCTGTTTCCAACACCATAAATCACACTTCATATGAGGAATTTCCTGCTTAAAATAGTCCTTATCCACCTATCAGCTCTTAATTACTAGACAACAATATAATAACTTACTGGTTACAAGGCTAGGGCTCCTGAGGTGGGGCAGGGTTTTTAATCTGAGGTTACTGAGTTAAGCCAAGGAGCCTGGAGGGAACCACTAGCCTAAACTCCATCAGATGTTCATCAGTGAGCCAAAGACAATAGCTAACACATCCATTAAAACATGACATCGATCACAGTCCCCATGTCCCTGACAGAGAGACAACCGGGGGTTGCCACTCAAAGCTGGTCTTGTTAAGAGAGCAGAAGAAGACAGGTGAACCCAGCAAACATCGTCCTGATTCGGGACCTCAGCACACACTTTAAAGTCGACACTCTCCTTAGGGCCATGAAGAGATGTGGCATTGCTTTTTGTAACCACAGCCTCTTTTCCTCGAATGCAGAACAAGTGGCTAACTCGTTACCGGCTTTGTCTTAGGAAGCAGAGAACAGAACTGTTCCTTGCCCACAGGTGGTCTCCTTGCTGATGATGCGGAAGTGGTGTCATGGTTGTGAGCCAGATGTGGTCTGCTGGGTAGCTGAGTAAGGGCAGAAAGTGCACCATGTGGCAGAGCTTTGGATACTCTTTAGAACAGTTTTCTCTGCATTCTTTTCTTCCATAAAAGGGGGCGTGGTGCTCAATGTGTCTGTTACCTCTCTAAGCAATGAGTTAATGGCAGTCATTTCACAGAGTAGACCATAATGGAAAGAACAGGGTGATGGGGCAGGATAGAATGGATGCTCAAGAAGGTGTTTTTTGAAGCTGGGACAGTTAGGCTAAAATTTAGGTGCCTATTGTATAAAAAAGAACATCTCAGGATCAAGGAAGATCAGGTGTCTCTGGTCTAAGGCCTTCTGTTAGAGAGTAAGAATACTGAGCGTTGAGATAATGTACCCATTCTTAGTCAACTCACCCAGTAACAGTATAACACTTCCAATCATATTTCTCATAATAAAAATGTTTTGTTACTAACTTCATCCTCATTCTATGTTGTTTTTACATTTTTAAAATAGCGCAATAAGGAAAATCAAAATAAAACAACAACTCTGTTCCTAATTATTTTTACTATTCTGGGAACTGCAGTCCCAGAAAACAGCATTTCACAGCCACATGGTTCCTAGCATCCTCTGTGCGATTTAGGAAGACTGTTCTTTTGTGGCGATTTCAGTATGCATGGCTGTATAATTACTTATACACTTAAAATTAACTTCTGATTGATTCAGTCCCAGCTAGCACCTCCTTTTTCCTCCAAACATCTTCCTTACCGATTTATTTTCGTATTACCTACTCAATGAGACAGTAGATATTCAAGAGCATCTTGCATGGCCCGCTAGCTTCCACACTGGGAATCTTAACACGTTTCCACCCCCTCACCACCTCTAGAATTGTCCACAGAAAAGAAGTGGAAATGCTGTGTGCTGGTGTCTACTTTACGTATTTTCTAAGATATCTGTCTGTCTGGGATTACCCTAGCAGTGAAGGGTTTCTTCTTTTTCCTCCACTCTGAGTCATCAAGAGCTGCTGGAAATAATTACAAACATATTGGGGTTTATCCAAAACACCCTACTCCTTATTTTCTGGATGTTCTGCCCTGTCTATTTTTATGGAGAACGTAATAATTCATCTTACACAAGAGCCCAATTCAGTTTGCTCCACCAGGATTTATGGAGTGCCTTTGTGCTGGGTCCTACGCTGGCTATCAGTAGATTCAAGGTTCACAAACAGGTAAATGGACAGAGAATCCCATGCAAGCTGCTAATAATGTGAGCAGAGGAAGGAGCGCTTGACCCCTGTTATTGTTGGAGAAGGTTGCTGAGTGCTGACTTTCACTGTCTCCTTCAATGTCCAGAGGCTCCCTAGGACAGGGAGAGAGAAAAGAGGTCTCCAGGGAGAGAATGTCTCAGCAAACACAGGGAGACCTTGTGAAGCTCAAACTACAGTTAGGGATAAACCAGACCATGGAAGTTACTTGAATATCAGCAGCACCGCCTCTTTAAACCATGACAGGTGGCTCTGCCAGTGGGTTACCAGCATTCCAGAGAGTACCAGAAGCCACAGAAACAGATTTGGATCAGAGGAAGTGAGAAATAAATGTTAGTAGTTCCTAAGTCATGGAAAACCTGTTTTATATATCCTGTAATATAATCTCAGGTTTGAGAGCATTCATTTCAGCTGAAATAAAGAAGCATCAGAACATGTTTCTTGATGGTAGGTACCAGAGCATAGAGCAGGCATTTTTTTTTTTTTTCTGTCCTTAGATTTTCTCAAAAGGAAGGTCTCAGCCAGACTCTCTGGATCAGCAGAGGCTTGGTGAATTTCACTTCTCAGTGGAAGTTCTTGAGAGTGTGGCATTCATTTTTGGTTATAGTGCAAAGAGGCAGACTCTTTGCTGAGTGCCATCCTCTGAATTTCATGAACCACCATGGTGTTTCACAGGCCATCACCACAAAAGGTACCTTCAAGTATCTGCAGGCTCAAAGCACAGCTCTTCAGCTGTTGATTGTGGGGTCCTGATAGGAGGTTCCCAGCATCTGAGGCAGGCACACTAGAAAAGAACACCTTAGCATTCTGTCTACACAGAATTTATGTTATACTGTAAAAATAGAAAAAAAAAAGAAATACAATGTTAAGGGTGTATATCTCACCTCCCAAGGTAGCAAAAAATAGTTTTGTGTCTCTGGTTTGATGAACCAGATCCTTCCAGTCACTGTGGTTGAGTGCCTGAAAGAGGGATCTCTAGCAGGAAAGACCCTGTGGGTGACTGAGGTTGGGTGGGATGGGCTGAAATTGGAATATGGCCACACACAGTGTCCGTTTTCCAAAGAAACATGGAACTGCTACTGTGGGCAGAAAGAGAGAAGCCACATAAAGAGAAGAGCCAGGAAACTTCATATGAAAACAAATAAGCAATATCTGCAATTTGGAGCTAGCCATTGAAATAGTTTTGGGGGTTTTGTTGTTGTTTGATGATACTTCATGAGGATGATGCTATCTCAGGAGATTAGCAGACACTTGCGAAGGAGTAAAGAGGAAAAGTAAACTCACATTGTACAACTTAGAGAGAGAGATGAGAGCTGAGGGTTCAGCTTTGTGCCTCACAGTACAAACCCTCTGAGTATAGGAAACTAAGCTTGGTCAGAAATCACAGTTAGTTTCTTGGTTCTGGATCAGCTGTTTTATAACCAAATCCTAACAAACAGAATAGGCTTGCTGGTAGAGTTTTCTCTAACATCTTCCCCTTCTTGCAAAAAGTCCTAAATCTTCAAGGATATAAGAAAGACAGAAGACTTCATTTACCATAGTACAAAGAAAGAGGAGGAGGAGGAGGAGGAGGAGGAGGAGGAGGAGGAGGAGGAGGAGGAGGAGGAGAGATGAAATTCTGAATGAATACATTAAACCAATTTTTTAAGGTCACAAGTTGGGGACTGGAGAGAGCCACACTAGTTGCTCTTGTAGAGAACCTGAGCTTCATTCCCAGCACCCACATGGCTCACAAGCATCTGTAACTGCATCTTCAGGAGTTATTCAGTCTATATCTGACTCCCTCCTCTGGCCTCTGTAGGCACCTGCACACACACACTTACACAGGCACGCATACACATCGATAAAAATAAGTTTTTTTTAAATCTGTTTTTAACATAGAAAGAAAAATACATCTTTTCTGAGATTGCAGTCTAGCCTAAGAAAACTTCCCTCACTGTGGAAAAGAACCAAACCAAAAAGACCTAACCAAAGTATTAAAATGATTATTATTTTTATCTTCAACGTTTCTTATAACAGTGAAAAATGATACTTTTTGCTTTAAAAAAATAAAATTTTTAGTGAAAGCTTCTTAATAACCTACATAGCTTACAATCATTGAATAGGCATCAAAAAATATGCAGGGGGACCGAACAGCAGCCCACATGCACTATGAATATTAGTCGCACTGAATTGCTGTCTGTAGTCTGTGTCCTGAACTATGAATAGTTTATGTGTTTAACCAATTCTCAGAAAAGCACTTGCTTGCTGTGGGATACAGCTCTGAAAGTGTTCACCCTAAAGCTTATTATCATCCAGGGGTTGGAGGTCAGGTGGGGGGAGACAAAAACATACAAGCATAATGCAAGATTGAGCAAGCGCAGGGTGCTCGGTGCTATGAGCTGATGGCGCTTCGAGGATGGGGTCAATCTACATAACCCAGCCAACATCAGATACCGGATGGGGGTGTCTGTGGCCACCACCGCCAGCACAGTGATGGCCCTAGGGAGGCAAAAGGCAGTTCTGTTCAACATGACCCAGTAGCCTGTATTGGTTCAAACTTCGGGAGTCTGACCCTGAGTAGTTTATTTTAGGTATACTGACGCACGATACAATTCAGTGAAAATTTTCCTGGTGGTGATGAACTCAATCCTGTGTGCACAATAAAACACAGAGTGAGCTAAGAGAAAGATCAGACGTGACTACATCGAAACTCTTTGTAAAATGCGTGTGACCCCTTCCGTAAAGATAGGCTCTACATGTTGACCAGAAAAACAAACTTACTGCAAGGGTCTGGGGGAGGATCCGGTGTGGTCCCTGATCACATGGAGACAGCGCAAAGGTCACCAGGCTAGTAACCATGTCAGCTCCCAGCCTTCTGCTTGGATAACAAGTTATGCATCCCTCTCTTTGAAGAAACAACCCTGTGTGGTTAATAGTCCAGGTTCCCCACTGCTTATTTCTCTATGAACACAAGGGCCTTCATGCCTTCTATAGTAAGTGTAAGTGTGTGTGTGCGTGTGTGTGTGTGCGTGCGTGTGTGTGTGTGTGTGTGTGTGTGTGTAGTTTACATGAAGTTATGCCACTCGAGCTGACAGTGCTCACTCAGCCCAAGAGCTATAGATTGCATAACAAAAACTCCCTTTTTGAGTTGTGGGTCAGGATTGTCCGAGAGGCTACTAAAATATTAGAGGCTATTCACGTTGCCCTTGGTTTCCTCCCAGAAGTTGAAGGTAAGTCCTTATTGTTGACAATTCCATGCACTTCAGACACATGAGGATTCAAACTGGATCTAACAGAAAGCCTCCTCCCCGAAACTAGATTTTTTAATACCAGAAGGTACTGAACAAGCTACCAAGGGATGGAAGTAGCCAGTGTCCTACCTAGCTGTGACACCCATGAACCACAACAATGGCCAACATGGCAAGATGTCCCTAGGGGTTCAATAGTCACACTTACCTTTCTCTGTACTCAAGACTTGCAAACAATCAGTTTTCTTTTTTTTTTTTATTTCAATCCCCTCCCTACTCCCCCCCTCCAGTCCCACCCTTCCCCCCTCTTCCCCTTCAACCCCCCCCATCCTCTACTCCCTTTTTTTTAGTTTAAGGTATATCTTTTCCCCCCAACAGCTCCCCCTTTCAGTCCAACAAATGGTTGTTTCTCTTATAACAATAAATACAATACAAAACAACAGAAATAAATAGGCCACAATTATGAGAGTTATATGGCTTAGCATATATTCCCAATGTCCAGTCCATATGTATACAGCACCCCCTATTCTACTCCAAGTAGAAGATGAGCATCTAAGAATCTCCAGTGGGAGATGGTTGAATTAGTGGCAAGCCTATCTCTTTTGGCAAGAAAAGCCCCTTGCTTCAACTGTAGACAGAATGCTGTCCAAAAAGGACAAAACTTGGAAGCAGGTAAGTTGACAGCCTAGCTCTGCCAAGACAGGGTAGGCAAGTCCTTCATAACCCCTGCTCTACAATCAATATCTGTCAGAGAAACGGGGCCAAACGGCTGAAGATTGATGCTGTAATGTATGGAGAGATAATGGGAACTGTCCAGGCAGCCACTGATATGTCATTTCTTAGTTTTGGAAGCTACGGGCCCTGCACTTCCTATATAATCAGATATATTTATCCCTCTCAGGTCTCTGAGGTGGTTGAAGAATAGATAGCTAGAGTCTCATAATTAAATTTTGAGTTATTTAGGAATCAAGAGGGTGTTCTGGATCTAAGAAGATGTTTTTAAAATTGTGAGGCAAGTTAGTATGAAAGCTGAGTTAGATATAGAACTTTAAACTCATGGAGATGGTTAGATAGTAGAACGTTAAAGTCAGGTGCCAAACAGTCAGTTTTCTACTCATTACATTCTGTGGGCAGGTCTTAATAGTATTCCCCATATGGACATGCATTTACTCCTCAAGCAGCTGCAGGCTGTCCTGTTATCTTGCTGCTGGTCACAGAAAATATCCGTTCCATAGCCTTGGGAGCACACTCCAAGGCTGCTCAGTGCACTGGTTAAAAACAGACTCCTCAGTGGGTTCTTTACTTCTTTACTTCTCGGTGCCTTGCTTAAGCTGCCATGCACTTGTCTCTTAGAGGCTGTGTTCACCTCCCCACACCTGGGCCCCTGGGGCCTTGAGGGACTAGTGATCACAAGACCTATTCATGAGATGCTAATCCATACAAAGAAGATGGGAGGAAACAGAATTATGGAGTTAGCAGGAATGAGTGTTTCTGTCGCCATCCCCTCCCCGAATACATTTCAGGGGGAGCTAGGAATTATTACAAGTTTCTGTTGTACCACAGTTCTCCACACCCTATAACTGTGACAGTGCATTTTTTTTAATTGGATTTAATTTAGTGCATTTTTTGGTAACTGGGGAGAACGGCAGTCATTGACAGCTTGCAACAGCTTTTGAGAACACAAATCCTGGTCTTGTCTGTCTACTGATGTCTATTCATAGGAAGATGAGTGGGCTCTCTTTAAGATCAGATATTAGCACAGAGTTGTATGCATTTGAGACTGTTGTCTGTCTACTGATGTCTGTTCATAGGAAGATGAGTGGGCTGTCTTTAAGATCAGATATTAGCACAGAGTTGTATGCATTTGAGACTCATTCTCAGACATGTTTTTCCTCTTCACTCACTTCCCTTGAATATGTGGAAGTTCTGTGTTTCCATGAATCTATTCTTTTTGGAGATTTTTTTTTCCCCTTGCTATTTTTAAATATAGAAACCTCTGCATAAAAACCTTATCTAGACAATATCACTTCTTGGGCTTTGTTTTGTTGTTGTTGTTTTGGTTTGTTTGTTTGTTTTTATTTTGTTGGAGTGCTGTGGGTTGAACCCAGGCCTCCCACACAGACATGAGCAGTCTATACACTAAGGAATATTCCCCAGGCCTACTTCTTGAGAGTTTTTAAATTATCGCTGACAATAACTTGTAGCTCCTTTGCATTTATATTATTTTCTCTTATAAAAAAAAAGAAAGGAAAAAAACAAGGAATGAAACAAAAGAGAGTGAGGAAAGAAGCCACCATAGAATCTTAGTGGCTGCCATGGGTACTGACACCTGGAGACAAAGGCTGTGTAGCATCAGACCTGCTCTGGCTAGGGTACAAAGACTCTCTCTCATAAGTGCTTTTCTTTTGAGAACCATCTGTATGTTATGGAAGAGTCGGCACACCTTCTCAGCCTTTCTGGTAGTAAAGTTAGAGACGAGACGGGCAAACCGTGCAGCCAAAGGTTTACGGGCAGGCAGCAAATTTGAGTTTTCCGTTTTGTAAGGCTGAACTTGGGCAAGCTGAATGTGAAGAGCATCTGTCTAGTGTGGAAATGCTGGTGTCCCCCAGTGTGGGTAAGAGAACAAGCCTCTAACTGATCCTGGTCCTGCATCTCCACTGGGCTAAATGCACAATAAGCTAATGTTTTCTCTAATATTCTTCTGCAAGTTTATGTGAAATTTTGAGCATTTCCCCTGCCTGGATAGTATGTTCCATTAGAGTTATCCTTGGTTTATTTTGAAGCCCTAGGGTTCCCACCTGGAGCCTGTGGCCTCTGCAGAAACAAGCAGTTACTTGTTCCCAAGGCAGGGCACATGCAGGCCTGTGGTGTACCAACTACAGGACCCAATGTGCATAGATCCCCTTCTCAAGCCCCTCTGGGAGCCGCTTTTGTGGCAGATTCCATTTGGTGTCACAAGACCTGGAAGAAGACAAGGGACACTTGGCATGGCCCCCCAATCTCCCACGTTCAGGACCATTTGCAAATTGCTCTCAGAAGGAGCCCCAGACCAACTGCTAACAGTCACTCCCGTAAGCACCATTGTCTGCTCACGGCTTGCCTTTTCCCAGCTGACCTGCCTGAGAGTGGGGAAATGTGAAAAGTTAGAGACAAACAGGCTTCCACAGAGGGAGGGGAGCTTTCTTGTACAGAAAGGAAGGAAATACCTCTGTGGGATTTCACTTTTTTTTCCCCTCCTCTTCATCCAAAAAAATACAAAGAGACTCTCTGTCTTAAGTGGGAATGTCGGCTTTAAATCTTTTAGGTTTGGATTAACACTGAAAAAGAACAAAAAAATCTGACAGGCTTTCAGATATGACTCAGAAAGTTTTTCCCCTTCAATTCTTGTTGTTCATTTGTAAAGCCCAAGGCTGGTAGCTGAATAGTGGGGCTGTAGTTGCCCCCTTTCCTCATTAGCATGACAATGATCAGAATTAGCTGCCTGCGGGATCCAAGTTTTTCTTGTCAGCAGAGACATTTAACTGGAGGTTAATACACCACAGGGCCAAAGGCAAGAAGTCTTCTCTTGCCCTCACCATTAAAATACATTTAAAGTAAGCCAGGGAAACATGTTTTCAGTTACATGACTTAGCATGCCATCTAACCCTTTCCCCAGAAAGAAAAAGATACACGAGGTTTTTTGTCTTGTTTAGTTTTTTTGTTTTCTAATAGCTGTTACCTTACTAGAAATCATCCTTGAATGGAAACAAAAGCCGGTGAGCTGGCAGGGATTTCCTATTACATAGTTACTGTTGGTTTTCACTATTGAGGATGTCAGCAGACATGTCCTGGATCATGTTTTGCTTATTAAATGAAGTGACTTTTATGGGGATATTTTTCCACTTGTTGATATCTGGAATATGGGTGCTGTTCTTCAGAACCCATGTGGCAGATTTTATTTCCTGAGATTTTTTTATTTCCTGAGATTTTTTTTGATGGCACGCTTTTATTTTAAACATGCAAAGATATCCAGCCCCGCATTGCCAAAAACAAAATTTAGTATCCTTGAGTGGCAGTCTATATTAATAGCCTGTATTCGTGTAGGGAAAAAAATAGGAGTAGTCCTAGTATCCCCTTTGAGAGTCTATATGAATAGAAGTCCATGGAGTAATTTAAAGTAAATTGTCTTCCTATATGATGAGAATTGACTGACTAGGACTGTGTCTTTTGTGACTGTACCTAGAAATTAAAAACTAGATCCTTTTTTATTCCTGAATTAATTCCTAAATTCAAGTTAAAAGAAAAAAGGGAAAAAAAACCCTTCCTGTATGATTTGTAGCAGTATGTAAGTGTGCAGGTGTTAGCTGACAACTTTGTGTTGTAGTTATAATAGTATATTTATAGACTAAGTAGGTAATGCAAGCTTGCCCTTGAGAAGCAAATCAACTCAAAGAAATGAAACAAAAATATATCTTTTATTGTACAAAATGATTCTTTTTAAACTCTGTAATCTAACTCTATAACAATGATATTTTATTTTAATCACAAACAACTAATAGAATTTATTACTTTTTTTTTTTGGTTTTTCGAGACAGGGTTTCTCTGAATATCTCTGGCTGTCCTGGACTCGCTTTGTAGACCAGGCTGGCCTCGAACTCACAAAGATCCGCCTGCCTCTGCCTCCCAAGTGCTGGGATTAAAGGCGTGCGCCACCACCGCCCGGCTAATTTATTACTTTTTTAAAATCATAAACGGTTTTTTTGGTCTGACAGGCCCTGATATGCAATTTAAAATTAATACAATGGAATAATTAAAGTTAACTTTAGTATATCTTTATTTGAATTTCACATACTAGATATTTGGTTTGACTTTAGCAATAATAGATTTACACTGCTAAAAGTTTATGTGAATCATTGAACCAAAATTAAGATTATATCTATCCAATTGCCCTAAATCATCAAGTTGTTACTTTCATAGCTATCTTAATTTGATTCCACCATAGTCATAATGTGTCTGGATACTTTTTAATAGCCTGCAATGTGATAAGTATAAATTTAATTTTCATGTGACAGAATTGTTACATTTTGGTTCTAAATATGAATTATTTTATATGCCATTTGATTTCATTTAAATCCAGAGTATATGTTATTTCCTCAGAGAGATTGATAATGATACTCTGTTACAAAAGGTCAAAGTTGACACTTCCTGTCACTGAGCACAATAATTTGTTTTAATCCATATGTATAGATATGAAAAGATTTGATGCATGATTCAAAACTTTTCTAGCAGCTACTTGAGAGGAAAAAGGAATGTCATGATAAATATGGCTTTTGATTCCTAATGTCTTATGAGTTTGAGCTCAGAGTGTTGTCTCTCCCCTTATAAGCCGATACACGTAAGCTGTCTCCCTTAAGTTATGTTCAGAGACTAAGCGTGAGCGCTGCACCCCCTGGCTGTGCGGTGGTGTCAACTGTTTCTGATGCTGTCCGCAGGCCGTCATGCTCTTCAGCTCCGGAGTCTTTTGGGTGGGCTTGCTCTCGATTCCCGTGGCGTCCTTGCTTCTGGATGTGCTGTGCAAAGTGTGAGTATGTGCTACTCGGCCAAACACACAAAAAAATATACATGCACGTCACCCCTCGGGTGTCTGTCATTCTCAAACATGTAAAATCTGCAAAATGGGAGCCAGTGGCATCTATTAGTTTTAAAGAAGAAAGGCAAGGTTTAAGAATAAGAGCACTAAATTAGTTTGAAAAGCCAAATGAGAAATAAAGTGGGTACTTTCAGGTAACATCAAAGAGATCTGCGTTTGTTGGACTGGAGAAAATTACACTAGAAAAACATGGCTTTTTAGAAACCACATGCAAGACCTCAAAATAGAAAGGAAAAGAAGATTTTTTTACCTCCAAACATGGTTTTTTTTTTTTAGGAGTTTTGAAAAGAAATTCCTTGCTTCTCTGGTTCTAAACATATACAAAAAATAAATGCAACAAAAGCCTTACAATTTTTCTTCATAGTTCTATTTTTAAATGATGTGTTATTCCACATTATAGTTATTAAAGTTAATGATTTATTTGTTCAGTAACCATTTTAGCATTATAAATGTCAATTATTTGTTGAGACTGTTGCCCCTATATTACTAAATAAAAGTGCCCTAGCTTTTTAGATCTGTGGAAGCTTTGCTTGTCCCTGGTTACAGCTGCGCTTGCCAGCAGCATAACAGTAAGCCACAGGTCCATATCTGTAGTCTTCATAGGAGAATTTCCATGCAAATCCGTTTCTCCCCACAGCATCAAGAAGACCGCCTTTAAAACATTAGTGGATGAAGTTCAGGAGCTTGAGGCGAAGTCTCAAGACCCAGGCGCAGTCGTACTTGGGAAAAGGTAAGAGGCAAAATGAATAGGTTCTTTCAAAATAGAATTTTGCATTTTGCTCTTGCTAGTGGCAGTAAATAAGCCGTAAGACTTACATTTATCACCTAACGTAGGATAGGAGGTTTTACTGGCAGATCTGGGAATCAGAGTCATGGACTCAAACCTTAGCTATCATCACCAAATAGTGTGTTGTCTTAGATGAGATTCTTAATGCAACTGAGCCTCGATTTTTTTTTCTCATCAATAAAGTGGAACTCAGGACACATTAAAGTGGTTGTAAGGACTGAGTGAAAGAGTAGAAACAGGGTGACGTAGGCCTCTAATCACAGCCACTTAGGTGGCTGAGGCCAGTCTCAGCTGCATGAGAAATTTCAGGCCAACCTCAGTTACATATTAAAACCTGGTCTCTAAACACAAAATAAGGAATTGAAAGATATACTTCAAAATATGTAGCATAGTGTCAAACACTTATTGTTTTATAAAAAAAACTTTTTAAAAAACAATTTTTATTTTTAAACAATATTAATAATTTTAAAGGTATGTAATCAAAATCATGGCTTGACCAATGGCAGATTTGGTTTGCATTTTTAGCTCAGTATGTTCTTAGGAACCAGCCTAGATACACGTCATCTAAAGAGTGAATTCCACTTTCCAGGCTTTTCGCCTTACCACTACGTCCTCCAAAAACACGAGGCTAGAAGGCAAATAAACCCACTAAGTCCACAAAACATTTTTAAAAGAAAATCAGTTAAAAGCAATCTACAATAAAACAACATAACTAGAAAGATAGCCCTGCGGATTCACTCTATTTTTTCTTTCATCCTACTAACCAGACCAAAGATTTTGTCTAAAGTCCATAGGAAATATTTTTATCCTGTACTGTGTCACCACAGTCTTACTGCGATTTTCTGTAGTTCAACAGAGTAGAATAGATGTCAAACTGAGAGCTGAAGCTGAGGCCCTGGCTCTAATCCTTACCACCTCTCATTAGGCCAGAGCAGCCCTTGAAGCACCCTGTCATACAGGCACTTCATTTGTAATCTGCATACACGACTCACTGAACCCAGACAGCAGCCTGGTGCAGAACAGTCTTCTCCAGATAAGAACACCAGGGCTCAGAGAGACTGAGTCCGGTTGATTGAAGAGGTCGTGGGGTTCATCATACAAAAGCACCTTTTCTGTGACCTGGTACCTACACTCCGTCTTTTTGTTTTCTCTCTCTTTCAGTGATACAAAGGGTAAGGAAATATTCTAGCTCACAAAACCAAATAAAGCTGAATAGTAAGAATTATGAGGGAAAGGCCCCTGATGATACTGTTTCTGTCTATGTCTAAGTATATGGCCCATATTTGCAAGTATGCTGGTAGAGCCTGTGTTAGCCCCTTCCTTGTCATTTACCAGTTACATGGTCAGCTAGCACGGAAGTGATGGTCTCTGTATCCTTAATCATCCCAGAAGTCTGCAGTGTGTGTAGAACCTTCTGTTAAATAAAAGTATATCAATGGGGGCTGGAAAGAGAGCTCAGTTAGAGGTTAAGGGCACTTGTTACTCTTGCACAGGACCTGGTTTGGATTCCCAGCACCCACATGGCTGCTCAGAACCATGAATAGATCCAGTTCCAGGGACTCTGACACCCTCTTCTGACCCCTAAGGACGCCAGGCATGAATATTGTACACATACATGCATGCAGACGAAACACAATACACATTGTGTCTATCTGAAATGTATTCAGCTCTCCTCGGGAATGAGTGGGGGAAACTTACCAAATACTACAAACCAACCCCTGGCCCAGCACATCTTGCTGCTCACTGGTGGTCAGGGAGAGAACATGGTGGCTTCCTGCCAAAAAGCAGCTCAAGGAGGGGCAAAGCAGAAGGATCTGTAGGAGAAGATAGCAACCAGACAGGAAAGCTGTCTTCCTACACTAAACATTTGCAAGTAACCCCTTAACATTTATCAAACAGCCATTACAGCAGAATGCGAATTCAAAAAACAGAGCCAGAGCTAGGAGATGGCTTAGCGGAGAAGAGCATTTACTGTGCAAGTGTTAGGACTTGGGTTCAAGTCTCCAGCACCGTGTGAAAAACTGAGTGTGCATGTCCATGCCTGCAAGCCCTGCACTTTGGAGGGGTGGAGGCTGGAAGATTGTTGGGGCTTACTAGGGTCAGCCTATTTCCAAACTCAGTGAAGGACCTTGTCTGTAAAGAATAAGGTGGTGAGGGACGAAGCAAGACACCTGATTGTCTTACAGCCTTCACAGGTGATTGAGTAGGCACACACCCAGAAAAGGGGGTGTGATAAGGGATTATGGAGAAACTGTGGCCTCATTGAGGACAGAACAACTCTTAGATATTGCTGGATAGTGTGGTGTGTTTGTGTGTATGTGTGTGTATGTGATGTGTATATTATGTACACATGTATATGTATATATGTATATATTTTTATTATATGTATATAATGGGACTCACGGTTTGATATTCAACTGTGGACATTAGCCAGCAGAGCTGTTTCTTAACAGATCTGAGTTCAGGGTCTTCATGTCAGGCTTCACCAACTTGTCCATCACCATAGTTTGTCCTGCAGTCTCACTCAGAATATGGAAGAGACTAGGGAATATGGGTAACAGCTGAATTGGTCATGGAGGACCATGATGAAGCTCACCTCCCAGCCTCTCAGAATTGTTTCTCTCTCTCTTTTTTTTTTTTTCGGTTTTTCAGGACAGGTTTTCTCTGTGTATCTCTGGCTGTCCTGGACTCACTCTGTAGACCAGGCTGACCTCGAACTTACAGAGATCCGCCTGCCTCTGCCTCCTGCATGCTGGGATTAAAGCCACGCACCACCACACCTGGTTCAGTATTGTTTCTTAATGGAAAGCCAGTTTAGCATTGTCCTCAAACTAACAAAAGAAATTATGTCCCAATTTTCCTCTGCTCTTTATTGCAATATAACAGGATATATTCTCTGTGGGAAGTAAAGAAGCTTATGGGAAAGCTGTTCTGGGTTAGGAAGTGGCTTGCCAGTACCATACCTGCCATGGAATCTTGAGGGCCTGAGTTCAGATCTATATAACCCACATAAAAAGCCAGCCCAAGCCGGGCAGTGGTGGCGCACACCTTTAATCCCAGCACTTGGGAGGCAGAGGCAGGCGGATCTTTGAGAGTTCGAGGCCAGCCTGGTCTACAAATTGAGTCCAGGACAGCCAGGGCTACACAGAGAAACCCTGTCTCGAAAAACCAAAAAAAAAAAAAAAAAAAGCCAGCCCATAGCCCATAGAGCATGCCTGTAATCACAGCACTATGAGGACCAGACACTGGCAGATCCCCAAAGCTCGTCTGTTGGCCCAGACACTTGCCAGTTGGTGAGCTTCTAGCTCACTGATAGTTCCTATCTCAAAAAGTAAAGGTAGAGGATGATCAAAACCAGATTCGCCATTAATCCCTCCACCTGTTCATGCATACACACATACACAACTACACTAACGAATAACGTTCACCAAAAATGCAGCATGCCACACACGTACACATGCACACACTAATCTTTTTTTCAATGAAGACTATAAACATTTTTTTTTTTAATGAAAAGGCTTTTCTTCAGTGTACCTATCACTAGGATGAAAGGGGGTGGAGCATTACCTCCTCCTAGGCAGAGATTAGGCCCCTTAGGGTTCATTCTCCCAGCCACTGCCATCTCCCCATGCTGGACATTAACCCTTTCGTGACTGAATGCTTATTTACTTTCTGGACATTCATTTCAAAGAAATAGTTTGCCAGCTGTCCTGGTTTGCTTTTTGTTGCTGTGATAGAAAACACTGACCAAAAGTAACTTGTAGAGGAAAGGGTTTATTTTGGCTTACTGGTTACCATCATCTATCATCTAGGGAAGCCAGGGCAGGAACTAAAGGCAGAAACTGTAGAGGAGTGTTACTTACTGGTTTGCTTTCTCTGGCTTACTCAGCTAAGTTACTCTAATGTTTATTACAGTTAAGGCCTCCTACCAGCTCAGTGTGGCATTACACCAGTTCAGGCCAATAGCCCACAGTAGGCTGAACTCTCCCATGTTAGTTAGAAATCAAGAAAACACCCCCACGGACTTGCCCACAGGCCAGTGTGATGGAAGCAGCTCCTCAGTTGAGATTCCATCTTCTTGGGTATGTCTAGGTTTATGCCATGTTGATAAAAACTAACCAGATCACCAAACCAATAAATGCTGCTTGACCGCCCTTCAAAGGTGACCAAAATTCCTTTAAAATAATACATTCCTTGACTGTATATGAGTTTTTACCAACAGTAACATAGTTCTGTGTTTCTAAAAGAAATACTATATTTAAAATCAGTGTCTTTTCATCCACCTCCAGCAAATACCTAAGTTAGAATGTTGTGATGAGTTGGAAATAAAGCAACAATATGTAAATGATAGTTACTGTGTGATTGCATTAAACAGACTTGCAATTTGCATATCTTGGTATGTAAATGAAAGACTCTACAAGACTGAGAGAAACTACTCCCTAAGAATTGTAATAGATGTGGTTTTAGTAAGGCTGTATCCTGTTCCTTTTCTCTCTCTCTTTTCTGTCACACTGCGTAAAGTTATCCAACAACAACAACAACAAAAAAAAAACCCTGACCATTTAGTACGCTTATTTATGTTAACATGTTATCCACATATTTTGGAATGGTGCCCAGTCGTAATTCCCCATAAACATGAATGATATAAAACTACATCAATATTGAAAAAATAGACTGTTTCCAAAGGGTAGAATAGGGCCAGAGAACTGCAATTTGACATCATTTCTTTTTTTTATTTTAAATGTTTATTTATTACTTCATGTTACATCTCCAACACAGTCCTTCTGTGGTCCTTACAAAGTACCTTTCCTAACAAAATCCCCTGAGTGCGTCCTAAGTGTCAGTGACTTTGCTGACAAATGGCTAAACCCTCCCCATCTGCCAGAGAATTATGTATTGTCCTTCCATTATAAGTGAGACGACCAGGGAAGGTTTGTCGACAGTGAACCAGCTAGCAAGTAGCAGACTGAGAGTCAAGTCAAGAACAGCTACCTGCTTTCCCAAGGAAGTCTCCGTGCTAAAAGAATAAATAAGAAAATCAGAAAGAAAGAAAAAAAGCATCATGCTATTTATTTCAGTCGCCGAACTATAGAGGATAAAGTCCATCCCTAGACTTCTTCAGATTTGGGTGTTGTGATATTCAAGTATTGGAAGGCCAGCCTAAAATCTGGAAAGTGAATTCATGGAAGAAGCTGCCAGAAGACTCCTTTGCCTTCCTCTAGCCTTCTGTAATCATTTCAGCTTCAAACGCCCTGCCCATAGTACTCTGCTAACAAAATCAGAATGATCAATCATTTAAAGAGAATGATAGGGAAAGTGATTTGATGGAGATGACCCTCTCTTTTGAGTGTGGCAGAAACAAAGTTTACAGCGAGCTGTACTGCCACTGGAGTTTTCCATGAATTCATTTTCTTCTTTTAATGCAGCTAATTCCCAGTGGCAATAAAATATGTCTAGTAAGTTCTACTTAGCATTCCTAGGCTTCAAAAACTATGGGAGGGAGATTAGCACAAATGTCAACATTTCTAAATATTTTCCTTCAATTTTTGCCTAAATGTCTATGTAATTCATTTATACAGTGGAGATCTTTTTTATGTATGTGTGTATGATAAAAATAATTCCATTTCTGGCTTTCAAAAAAATGGCAAAACTCAGAACTAACATAATTTATGGCAGCTTAACCAAAGCTTGGATAGTGAGGAAAAGAACAAGATGGGATTTTTTTTTAACACTTCAAGTTGTTAAAACACAATTGCATGACCATTCTCTTCAGCACACACTGACACCTTCATTCCTCCTATGCCGACTGCTCTTTGTTATCAAAGAACATTTAATAAATCAGCCACTAGAGAAATATCACAATTAGTAGATGGGGGAGACATGGGGGTGTATATGCATGTCTCTGAATATCTCACGTTCCTCTATCCAACAAATGTTTTGATTCCTGTTGTGTTGAGGCACTCCACTGTGTGCAGTAGAGGGAAGAGTGTGTGATTTCTCACAGGGTGGTTTGAAGAACTGCCATGATTAATTCTGGAGACCTCTCTGTGGAAGCCAGGCTAAGTGTTTTATGAATTTTTGTTTTCTTGTTGCTTTATCTAGCATAATCGTTTTCTAAAAACAATTTGTATTTTAAAATGAAATTGACATACTTAAACCATATTGGAGTGGTAATGAAATTTTTCTGATTGAAAGCAATAAGATTTTGCCCTTTGTATTTTGTTTGTTTGTTTAGTATAACTAAAACTGTCCTTTTATATCAGAGTATGCTAAACTATGAGCAAGATATGATATGGCTAAGAGAGCTTTTTTTAAACTCTAAAAGTTCTGTTCTTAGAATACACACAGTGAGTCAATTGAGATTTTAGGTGACTTGGTAACTTTTTGCTGTTTGTGTTGAACAGAATTTGTATCCACTTGACAAACAGAATTTGACCACTGATGTAATGGTGCTGGGTAAAAAAAGTCTTATTTTTCTTAGATTATTATTAAAGATAAAACTCCTCCTTTGCTATGGATGTAATGGCTTCAAAAGTGTCAGCCTAAACACTTAAGATCTCATCTGCTCTCTGGGAAAATAGAATTAAAAAACAGTAAGTTAGGACTGCAGGTTCTCAGGCTTTTGTTCAGTCTAACCCCGCTGGTAGTTCTGCAGAGAGCCAGGCTCCCTGAGCTGACGATGTGTTTCACACTTTTACGCCTGCTCCACAGCCTCACAGAAAGGGCACAGCTGCTCAAGAATGTCTTCAAGAAGAACCATGTGAATCTGTACCGCTCCGAGTCCTTACAACAGAACCTGCTCCGTGAGTATTGGAGTTTTGATTAAATGAACTCTGTGGATCTAATGATCTTAAATGCTGTGCTCTGTGGATCCCGTTTAACCATGAAATTCATGATTTAAAATTTTGCAACATAGTATATAAAAGCAAATGGTTGGTTAACAAAGCGGTGGGCTACACCATCTTCCAGTTAATAGCGAATTTTAAAATGCTGCTGTCTCCACATTCCTTGCAGCCTTAAATCTTAAAAAGAAACAGTGAGATAAATCTTAACTCTTAAAAGCTGCCTGTGTTGTTATCTTTTCTACTTGAATAACTTCGCAACAGTCTTTTCAGCTTTCATGCAATGTAAAGAAACATATATTTTCCCCTTCAAAAATATTTATGCATATTTAGAGTTAGAAGAAGTTATTAAGTATCTCACCCTCTTAACATTTCAAGGACCTGAAAGAGAACATAATATATATAGCCCTGTAGTAAATTTATTGCTGTTGGTAATATATCTTTTATTTTGTGTTTCCACATGTAATTTATTTTCCTTTATATATGCCCATGTTTCGTACTTTTGGTCTATATATTTCAAGGGGCCTTTTCCAAAGTTGTGATCCCCTAGGGGTCATCTCCTATCTCTACACCCCCTCTGACCATGTAAGCATCAGTGAGCTATACATACATGCACACACACACACACACACACACACACACACACACACACACATTTAAGCTTGGAGCCAAAGAGAATGTCACCTACAGAAAACAGGCCTCTCCTCCACCACTGGCAATTTCTGTGTGTTGGTCTTCTTTTCCTCTTCTGTGCCATTAGTAAACAAGTAAATAGATAAATATATCTATTTATAGCAATAGGGCAGTATTTTCATCTGTGTGCTCATGGTAGAATAATTTAATCAAGCTACTTAGTACATCCCTCTGTTCACCAATATATTTCACCCTCTCCAACCTTCTCACTCACTTGCCACCTATCTAAAAATGTATTCAATGCCATGATCAGACTCTGAACCCTACCAGTCATGGGGAGGCAAAACAAAAATGAAGGGAGTAGACTTGACTGTTTGGATCAGAGGATGGAGGGAGAGTTGAGAGCTTCTGCCTAGCCCAAAGGGAAGCAGAAATTAGAGGACCCCCACGGCCAGTCACTGGTCCTCCCACTGTTCCTTATTGCTGTTGAATGTTGAGTCTTTTCCAGATGTGAAAAATGAGCACCCCTTGCTTCTGAAGGTGGGAAATATATATCGGTTCCCCCACCAGACGGTGAGCACCCAGAACTAATGGTAATTTCCAGTGAGTTCATTGAGTGATCTCTGTTCTTTCATTACTTACAGACGGCTATGCTTTCTCTCAAGATGAAAACGGCATCGTCTCCCAGTCTGAAGTGATTAGAGCCTATGATACCACGAAGCAGAGGCCGGATGAGTGGTGACTGGGAGGCCTGAGCAACAGGCCCTGCTGTGTCTCCGAGGAGAGAGCTGTCACAGGTAAAGTCATCGCTGCAGGCTGCTGACCAATTCCAGTCTGCTCCATGGGGAGGAAGAAGTGGGTCTGAGCTCATCTCACAGACGGACTTCATGGACGCAAGCGCTACGCGATTACTGCAGCACCATTGCCCTCAGATGTCCTCAAGCACTTGCTAAGGCTTTGTAAACTGGTACTGGAAATGACCTTGTCAAAATGTCTTGCCAGAGTGCTTTCTCAAAATGGGGACAGGTCAGTGTTCCCCAGCGGTCCCTCTGGGGCTGTTACTGTCAGTTCATTGGCTCAACCACCAGTCAATCAACCATTTAACGCAACAACTCTGAAAAGGTGTTAAGGGAAGGACTCTTGATATCCATCCAGACTTAGATTTCAGGATATGCTGAAACAAACCAGCATTCTTGACTCACTCTACTGAACATTTCTAAACAAGGCATTAATAAGTGTTTGTGTCAAAAAGTGTCTTGCTAAGTGTTTGCCAAAGACGTGCAGTGCGTGTATTTCTCATTCAGCAGTCATCTGCCCAGAAATTTAACAGAAAGTTTCCTCACAATACCGCTGTATGATCTGCATGCTTGACTTTTCAAATGTGAGCGTGACTTGCAAAAATTGAGCATTTCCAGGCATTTGCTACTAAAATCTGTGATGTTGGACCTTCGGCCTTACAACTGCTTTTCTGTCATTTGTCTTCTTAATTTGATCCAGTTGGAGAGATGTGTTCGTGTGACCAGTGTTATGGCACTGGCTTTTTTCTCTTTTTAATTGTATTGTCTGCATTTCCAGTGAACTTTAGACTCCTTTAGATGTTCCTAAACAGCTGGCGTTTGCTGTATATTGAGTGACGCCACTTTGTGTTCAATTTTTCCCTCGTAAGGAAATCATGCTTACATATTTGTGTGGGATTTCCAAAGACTTTTGGGATAATCCGTTAGATAATGCATGGGCTTTTTGTCTTGTACATAGGCTCAGCGTTTGTCCTGTGTCCTGTTTGTTCCTCGTTGTATGTTCCCACTGGAGATGATATATGTAGCACACTTGGTGTGATGGTGACTACCCATATGCTTAAGCCTAAAAATTATTTCACACTTCACTTGGCCAACAATTCCCAAAATAAATCGCGTACTACTTATTGACATGAGACAGATAAGTAGCACATTTCCTCCATTTTTAGGAAATATCTATTTTACTCAAACCTTACAGTCATTGAATACTCATCATGAGTAGGGTTCACTGATATGTTTTCAAATATATGTTCACTCTAATTAGTTTGGCATCTCCATGAAATCTCCTGGGGGAAAAATGACTATTTTGCTACCAACAATAAATGGTGAAGGGGCTGTTTAAAAACCACACCCAGTTTTCTACAGTTTCTACAATATTTTTTTCATCTTAAAAGATAAAAAGGGAGTTCTGGTTTTCAGATACACTTCAGAGATTGAAACAAACTCTTTTGCCTTCTATTCAAAAGCCTGTTTGCCTTTAAGTGGATTACCAGCAAAACAACGACCTTTAAAAATATTTGTAAGGACTAGATTTGAGAAGAGGGAATTCCCCAATCTACCCCATTTAATCATTTACATTATCCCTCCCCCATCCATTTTTTTCAGTCTGGATTTAAAATTAGATTGTGTATCTCTTCCCTCTCTAAATTTGAGGCTAGTTACCAGTGTATCTCTGCATCCTCTACAAATAAGAGATTCTAGAAAGTCACATAATTGTAAAGGGAGCACAGTGGACACACTTCACATCTCAAACTGTCTTGTTTGGAGCTCAGGTCAGTTGGCACATGCATCAAAACATCTAGCAGAACCACACACATAGAATAAAAGGTGGCCTTTTAAATTGTGAGGCTGTAGACTTTCACTGTCTACCCCCCGAATCTGGAGAGTGGGCTCTCCTTAGCCTCCAGGTGGTGACCTTTGAGGTCATGCCACAGAAATGAGCAGTTACCCAAGACTGGCTTGCTTCCCTTTGCCCTCACCTTCAGCAGCCGCTGTCTCTGGATTCCTCACCTCAGAACTTTGAGAATGAGAGTGGAATCTTCCGACCTCAGCACGAAAATCTAAAGTCATCTTTTTATCGTGAATCATGAATTGTTTTGATAGAACTCTTCCACAAGAGAATACTCATGGTTAATCGGGGTACACCATACCCTGAAATGAGACTCTTTATGTCTTCTTGTCCCTAGATCCTGTGTTTGAATAATAGACATTAAGTTTGTCTTTCTGCTTCTTGGGTTGGAGAGAGCATCGGGACTGGCCACTTGGGTAAAACTTGAAATGGAGGATTGCTATTGCAGTGAGTTTATGGAGTTTCTAACCTTTGTCGGCCGTGGGGAAAGGCACATGGTTTTACTGGGATTTGAATGGCTGTAGTCAAAATGACTTTAAATCTATGTTTTCTGAAAGAAGCAACATACAACTCCAATTTTAAAAGTCCCCGCTAGGGACTCTGGTAAGTGCTGACATGACTGCTTTGTAATGTTTACAATCCAGAAAATACTATTTATAGTAGAAAAGCCCCATTACTCTAGTATTGAAAAGCTGCCAGTTGAGTCTTTCGTGTTGGAATAAACACAGTAGTGTACAGAGCATGAACTGTCTCTGTGTGTTAAATATACATGTAAAAAAAAAAACATCAGTGTCTCACACCCTGAATGAAACATGCTGTATTATTGAAGATATTAGCAGGAAAGCAATGGTCTCAGGAATGCAGGAATTTAAAGGTAAATGTGCCTCTTGGCTGGTACTCCACTTGGCACTCTATGTGAGATGGTGGCAGCAGCAAAGAGAACTACTGGATAGCTCTCTCTCACCCAGATGAAGGGATACTGCCCAATGAGGAAGCCAGGGATTGTATTCTCATCATAGAGAATCAGTGAGTCCCTCTCCTTCCCAACAGGCGAAATGAATTCTAGTAATAATCAGTCTCAGCTTTTAATTATATACCTTAATTTTTCAGTTCAGCATCCCAGATAGCTGGCGTGATAGTCACAGGTGAATCTGTTCTGTACTTAGTGCTATATTCACGAGCTGACATTGGACAATACCCTTTCAGAAAATGAATACTAGTCAAAAAGCAATAGATGGCATCCTTTTAAAACAATGTATGGCTATATCAAGCTATCTGTACAGTTGGTTTTTGGTGGTTCCTGGCCTTAAAACTTGTATCATGACATGAATCGTTAGTTTAATAATTAAACTACAAAATTTATCAAGAAAATGGCCCATGCATTCACACCATGGTGTCCAAGTATATGTGGAATTCCTTCTGTCCATTGCTTACAGTAGTGCCATGTGGCTCCTTGCCTCATAATTGCTTTGTAATGATGAGAATTACTGGAGTACTTCTTAAACGTATCATAGTCTGATTTTTCTCACATTAAAATAAAACACTTGTGAAACTTGGTTATACTTTGCTGTGTTTTAATGAACCTTTGACAGCTATTAAAATGGAATGTAAGTTAAAGTTTAAGAAAAGGAAATAAATGCTTTTCGCATTTCATATTGATTTAGTTTCTGTAGGAGAGCAGCTGTTTGAGATTTTTGTTGTGTATGTTTGTTGGGTTGTTGGTTTGTTTTTTTTTTTTTGATAGGTTTATGGTTTGCATGAATTAATTTTAAAGTGATCCAGGCAAATGCATGGCTTTTGTGTAAATCCTGATATTTGTTTCTGTCTTATAAAACTTTATCATGGCCTAACTAGAATTAAACATTCAGTGGACAAATTAACTGGTCCTCCGCACAACTTTCTCTTTAAATAAAGGGGTTATTTTGAAAGTTTCAATAAATGCAATTGAATCTTTTCATTTAATTGAATCTTCTGTTTAGCTTGCCTCCAAGAACTTTTCTTTAGAAACTTTACAAATCTTCTCAGCAAATAAATCTTCCTTAAGTAGGAAGAAAGGTGGATTATATATCTGGTTACTTAGAATTAACAGCAACTTTCCATAGGTAAGTCTGCTATGGCAAATATGTGAACAGAACATTTTTTTTATTCCCTGTCATAGACTAGAAGCCATAAATGCAGCCAGAGTCATATGTTGCTAGCAATTTCAAGATTCATACATACTTTTTCAAGTGTATGAAGTTAAAGTAAGAAGGCAGCCTTGGAAGGCAGCTATGAAAAGTTGCAGTTTCAATTAAAGATAAAATATAGGTTGAGCTCCATCGAAAAGCCATTCCTGCCGAAACTGCTGTAAAGATTTTGAAGCTGCATGAGCGGAGACTGTCGAATCTGTGCTTGTAGTGGTTCTCTCAGGTTCATGTATCTTGACATTTGATGCACTGTGTTTTATAAATAGTTACAACCGTTGAGTAAAATCCATTTCTACGCACTGTTACGTGTCATTGGCCTTTTGTGAATGTGCATGTTTTAAACTGCAAATTTTAAACATTTTGTCCTCCAATTGTTATTTAAGAATAAAATAAACTTTACCATTACATAAAGGAACTGGCTAAAAAGTTTTGATTGCTACTTTTAGAAGTTATGTTGCTTTATAGAGTGTTCAAAGCCACAGTGACTACAGTCTGAGACAATGTATCCGTCTGATATCTTAACACTTTGTTTACAGCTGTGTGTGATTCATTTACTTCAGCTGAATGAAATAGAAATTACCCCTAATTTGATGAGGAGGGTAGTTTGCATAATTAGCACAGAAATATTTTTTGGAAAGTTACTGTCTTTCAACTTTTTTGTTTATAAATGTCTCCCAGGTATCTCTGCATTTTAAATCAGCTTGCTAGTAAACAGGTCACTTGAGTCTCTGTCCTCTTGTGTTGGATGAACTTCATAGGTTTTCTAAACCCACTTTAAAGAGAGAGATGGGGAGAGATGGCCAAGTGCAGCCAGTAACATTTGGAGGAAATAATCGTAAAGTAATAAAATGTGCCAAAAGTGCATGCAAACACCAGAAATAAGGTTTTTTTTCCCGAAATAAGCATTCTTTAGTAAATGCCCACCCAAGGAAGGTGCAGTTTGATGAAGTGCTAGAATAGATGTTCTTCATGCAGAGGCCCTGGGCATGGCAAAATTGAAAAGGATCTCATTTGAAAACACTGTGTCCCGTCTATTTAGCTGTTGGGAGGTCCCATCCTCTTCCACAGACTTCCTGAGGCATCTGATGGCGAGTCTTCACGCAAAGCCCCTGTGGAGCAGTTTATGGAAAAGTTACCTTATTATAATTTGCACACTTAACTGCCATTCCCCTTTTTTTAAAATGTGTGTGTGTGTGTGTGTGTGTGTGTGTGTGTGTGTGTGTGTGTGT
>CAJQZJ010009649.1:22385836-22408701 GCA_907164525.1 Lophiomys imhausi | reverse complement strand
AGAAAGAAAGAAAGAAAGAAAGAAAGAAAGAAAGAAAGAAAGAAAGAAAGAAAGAAAGGGAATAAAAGTAGCCTGCGTGCCGACTGTACTTGGGTTCTTGACCAGAGTCGCGTTCCCTGACACCGGCACTTCCGGAAGTTCCCAAAGTGACCAGAGTGCCGGTGAAACCCAACCTAGCTCCTGCTGTCTTCCCCAGAAGGACCAGGTGCGCGCCAGCCCAGCGATCCCTTGCAAATTTTCCCTAGGACGGAACCGCGGATTCCACGTGCAGCTGGGATCCAAACTCCAAAGCGATAGGACCCCCTGACCTGAAATGCGATCACCCACTCTTTCCTCGATCCCCAGACCCGGCGGTGTCTACTTTGCGCCCCGAGCTAGTAAGGCGTGTCTGAGTCGGGTGGGCGAGGCCCGGTACGGCCGGGAGCGCCGCACTTACGCGCGGTGATACCGGGATGCTCCAGCTCTCCACGGTCGTTGGTGCAGCCGCCTTGTTCCAACCTGGCGTCGGCTGCAGCACAGCAGTAGCGCAGCGCACACGAGCCGCAGCAGATGGTGGCGTCCTGGGTGTCGAAGTCCTCGGGGCACTGGAACCCCTCGTGATAGTTGCCCTGTGCGTCCACCCAGCCGTGGCAGTATTCCCCAGGCTGCTGCGCGCCCGCCGGGCCCCAGCGCAGAAAGCCCACGAGGAGGCAGAGCGCCAGCAGCGCCCCCATCGCCGCCCGGAGCAGCCCGGTGGCGGCAAGAGAGTCGGAGGGCGGAGCCGGGGCTCCGGGGACCACGGTTCCGCCTCCCCGGGGCACCGCGCAGCCAGATGATCCCGCGGTCGGGAGAGAACACGCTCTCGTGGGTTAGCAGCGGCTGGGCAGAAGGCGTGGGCTGCGCTGCGGGCTCCGCAGGCTGGAGGACAGCATGGTGCGCGAGGGCGAGGGGACCAGGACTCGCGGGAGGCCACCGCGGAGGCTGCGACCGAAGCAGCTGCCGCCCTCGGCCTTTCTCATCGCGCACCGAGCTCCCGGGCCCGGGCCGCCTCCCACTCCGCTTTCCTAGTGGGCCGTCGGGCCCCGGGACAGTGTCCCGATCGATCGTGGGCTGTAGCCAGGTACCCGGCAGATCCCGGAGCTCAGCTTGGCTCTCCACCTGCAGGTCCCGGGAACCAGAGACTAATTCAACTCCCGCCCCTGACCGTCACGCGGGCGGGAGACAGCCGAGCCCCGGCCAAGTGCAGAGGGCCTGGGGTGGCTGACAGCTCTGCCTGCAGGGCGTCCCTTAAAAAGGCAGAGGGAGGAGGAGACACGAGGGCGAGGAAAGTCCGCCCTCCGGGGTCGCCTGGAGAGCTAATCACAGCGGGGCACCGCGCTGCGGCCCCGGACGCCCGCAGGTTCACGCGCGCCGCCCCACCCACAGCGCTCCCCCAGGACTTGGCGGTGACCCCGCGGGGACCAGCTCGCTCCCCCCACCTAGCTGTCACATAGCTGGGGAAAAGTCGCAGAACGACGACGTTGAAGGCTACAGCCCCGCCTCCATCCACGCACGCCAGCTCGAGAGGCGACCCTCCGGCCGGCTTGAGTTTCACGAGTTTCCCTTAGAAACGAGCCCAGCGGCTGGAGTTCACCAAGTGTCCTGTCGGCCTCTGCGCAGACCCAGTTTGTTTCTCTGAGGATTCGTTCGGTTCTGGCAACCTGACTTTTAGGGTCCCCAGCATTTGCGCCTCGCTTCCACCCCCTCGCCCCTCCCTTCCAGCTTCCCCGACTTCACTCCCAGCCGCCTCCTTCCCGCACCGCTGAGCCGGCGCCTGGGAGGACCCGGGTCAGCTCCGCCAGCCGCACTTCAAAGGCCAGGATTTCGGTGTTCGTGCCCGCAAAGGAAATAAAAGAGCAGAATTAATGATAATCGAGCCTATCTGAACTTCTGCTCGGGCAAAGAAACACATTTATTTAAATGATGTGTCCCCTGTGGGCTGTTTGCACGGGCACGGCTCCTCCAGCGGAGGGAGAGCCTTGTGAAGCCAGAGTTATGTGAAACCTGGGCTAACCTCAAGGCTTTATTTTTACTGCAACCTGTGTTTCCTCTCCGGGTTTATTGGTTCAGTGCGTGTGGGGACGGGACGTTCGCCCTAGCCGCACGGTTTGTCAAACACTTTGAATGCCCTGTTGCCGATTTAGATGTTAACAAGTCTCGCGAAACAAATGGAAGAAAGTTTTCAGAGCGCTGCCAACCCAAGTGTGCGGTCCGAAGTATGTATCACACCCGCAGCTTGCCCACGGTCCCAGAGGCTTCCAGAAAAACTTCAGTGCTGCATAAAACGGTTTATTTTTAAGTAGCTAAATTAAATTCCATTCCGGGTAAAGAATTACTTCTAGCTTCTGATTTTAAATATTGAGATGATCATTTAATTATAAAAGAAAATATCCAACATGCCACGTGGTGAATAGGACTGCGTAAAATTTTAACTGGATTGCTCTATAATAGATATTTGGGGGGTGGACAATAATAAGTTAACAAGCTGATAAGCAAAGACAAATTACGTTTTCCTTGCCTAAAACTTAACTGAAGCATATGAGAAAATTATTTTGGTAGAAATTTCGTAGGTAATGGATTTTTTTTTAATTTAAATTTTAAAAAAATGTTGTCACCGGGCGTTAAGGTGGGTGGTTTTTGATTTTGTTTTTTTTTTTTTGTTTTTGTTTTTAACTTAAGTTTTTTGAGGGACAGAGTGGTTTTGTTTTGTTTTTCAGGAAAATAAAGGGAAAGACATTTAGAAACCACAGCAAATGTGAACTGCAATGATCACAATAAAATGATCAAACTCAGAGACACACTAACTCTTAATAACTTTCCCAGAACCACACAATATAATATCTTCTTTTTTTTTTTTTAGTTAAGATTTGAGGAATCTCATTACATCACAACTGTGTGAAACTGTACAGCAGCAACAGCCCTCCATCAGTCCCCCAAGGGTCAAGTTTCCTCCTTATCCAGCTGTTCTTTGATAGCGTTAATATTTTAAAGAGTGATTTGTTGGCACTTCCCTCCCATTAATTACATTCTCTATGCCACAGTGGGGCTCTTTTCTCTCGGACACTAGCTATAATTAATTTCCTCATTTAGAGTCCTTGTCTGTTTGAGATATTCAGAGGGTGTTCTACTCAAATTTAGTTGGATGATATTTGCTAATGGAAAATAACCAAATTTCTAAATTAGTTGATACTCCATAAATCTGATAAGTGTTAACATTAAAACAACTGTGCACCATGGTTTTCTCTCTTGAATCCTGGATTCAAACTGCTTTCAGGTTACAACAAGCAGCCCAGGGGGCCAAGACAGGCATGCTTGCTATAAAAGATTTCCTCAAGCTTCACACACTGATAGGTTTTAACTTCAAAAATAATGCTCTAAGAATAATATTTGCCTCTTTTTAGGTTTACAAATATCGGAAATTTCAGGGATTGTGTTATTATTTTTATATTAAAGGAAGATTTAGAAGTCCCCACAGACTCCCTCTCCAAAGGCTTTGGGGGAGTATCATGGAGAAAGATGATCAAAACTCTCTACCCATGGTATTATGCAGAGGTTTTAGAAATGTTAGCCCCCCCCCCACCGCCCAGTAACAAAAAGCCCCTATTTTGGTGAATAACACAATCTTAAGAAATCACTTTCCCATAGTTAAATTTTGAGTTGTTTAGGAATCAAGAGGGTGTTCTGGATCTAAGAAGATATTTTTAAAATTATGAGGCAAGTTAGTACGAAAGCTGAGTTAGATATAGAACTTTAAACTCATGGAGATGGTTAGATAGTAGAATGTTAAAGTCAGGTGCCAAATACATATGGACTGGACATTGGGAATGTATGCTAAGCCATATAACTCTTATAATCGTGGCCTATTTATTTCTGTTGTTTTGTATTGTATTTATAGTTATAAGAAAAAGAACCATTATTTGGACTGAAAGGGAGAGCTGTTGGGGGGAAAAATAAATACCTTAAACTAAAAAAAAAAAAAAAAAAAAAGGGAAGAGGATGGGGGGCTGAGGGGGAGGAGGGTGGAAGGGTGAGACTGGAGGGGGGAGTAGGGAGGGGATTGTGATTGAGATGTAACTTGAAGAAATAAAAAATAAATTATTAAAAAAAAGACAAAAAAAAAAAAAGAAATCACTTTCCCAGCCTATTCTCTCTTGTGATCTTCAGGAAATTTCAAAAGGAAATGAGTTACTTGATATGATGTCTGGGATTTTCTTTAATAAACACCAGAAAGGGAGTGAGGGGAAGAGAAGGGAGAAGAAAAGAGAAAACCAAAAGACGATGGATGGCAACATAGTGATAATTTTAGCTGAGTAAAGCGACCTTGTGTGACAGAATCACAATTCCATTTTACGCAGAAATAAAAATCGTACATTTTCTCTGATGTCACTATTGATAGAACACAGGCCCTTGAGTTCTACTACCAGTCCTATTTCTTTTTTTTTTTTTTTTTTTTTTTTTTTTTTGGTTTTTCGAGACAGGGTTTCTCTGAATATCTCTGGCTGTCCTGGACTCGCTTTGTAGACCAGGCTGGCCTCGAACTCACAAAGATCCGCCTGCCTCTGCCTCCCAAGTGCTGGGATTAAAGGCGTGCGCCACCACCGCCCGGCTCCAGTCCTATTTCTTTAAAAAAAAAAAAAATCATAAATCAGTGCTGTAGTCTCCTTTATCAAACCTTGTTCTGTCTGCTTCTCTCTTTTATATTCTTTTGGGCATAGTAGGTGGAGAGAGAGAAACATGGAAAAGGCTGAGAACCAAAATATGCTAAAGAATGAGATTTAAAGGGATTCCTTTAAAAGTTAGAGGGCAGGGGATTGGCTTTGACTTAGGAAGTTCCCATCAGCTATTTGCATCGGACTTGGAAGCAAAGCTTAAAAAAACATATTAGATGTGGACATGAGAGATCTGTGCAGCCTTGGAGCACCTTCAGCATTGTGACTAGTTTTCTACACCCTTCAAGTCCCAGAATGCATAATGTCCAGAGCCTCTTTGCTATCAACATTTCCTAAAATCATGACTGGAGAATAAAAAAGCTTTATCAGAACAACAACAAATGGCTCCTTAATTCGTCCTCAAGTCCTTTTCTGGCATGGTTTGTTATCACTGACTAACTTTCCTCTAACTCCTTTGCTGGTGACCTAAAGAAATTCTTGTCTTGGGTCTCTCACTATAAATCTTACTCCAGGCCATTGTAAACCTGAGCTCATTGAAAGATATTTTTGTTTTGTTTGTTTGAGAGTTGCAGTCTCATAATTGCCACTAAAGTATATAAAGGTCCCAAGAAATAGTGTTACTCTTAGACCCTGGAAACAGTTTCTTATGATTGATTGAACATACTCTTCCTCCTACCTAGAATATCTGGCAGCCTCAGACTTGTCATTTATAAACAGAAAGGATGAGACCAGCGCCCTTGAAGCAGAGTGTGAATGAGACACCTGGGAATCTGGTGAAAATACAGATGTGGGTTCTGAGCGGCTACAGAGGTCAGAGTCTGCTTGGCTAAAGAGTTTTTGGGTGGTGTGCTAATGCTGAGGCTGCTGGACCGAGGACCGTTTTCTAACCCCCTCCTGCTGTCCTCTGTCCTTGTCCCCAGGTTCAGGTGAAGCGAAGGAAGCAAAACTGCATGTCCACCTAAATCCTATCTCTTTTCTGGGCCATTCTCTGGGTCCTGGACCCAGCACTTCTCAGCCTAATATTTACTGCAACTGTCACTCACAGAAACCACTCCCTGGCTATAAGGGGCTCTGGGTAAAAGTGGTCAAAATGTGTACCACAGACCATGGTGTCCAAACAGCGCAGGAGTGGCCCTGTTGAGTAAGATGGAGTCAAGGATGGGAATTAAAGGATGGGAGGAGCAGATTCAGGCCAGGGGCACTGATGTCTATTCTTACTCTGTCTCCACAAATGTTAAGTTGGTCTGTTGTCTAATACATGGTAGAGGGTCCATATAGTCAGAAAGGAAATGGGTGGCTGAATAAATGGCAAAATGAATGTTTTCCCTCAGTCATTCCATAGCACTTAATCCACACTGTAATTCCATAGGGGCAACTATGTTCTCCATTAATGCAATGTCTTCATTAAGGTATGCTGGGACATAGGGTACTGGATGGCTCATAGGAGGTGTCTAGTAAGTGCTCAATGAATGATGGGTTTCCCCCAGTATATGACTGCTTAAAAACTTGTTGTAACTGAGTGGCAGGGTTCAGTGACTATGAAGAAACCAGGGAAGAACAGGGTGAGCTTCCATGGCAGAGGTGCTATAATCAATGCTTCATGATTTAATTGAACTGTCCATTGTGACAGTGCCTTCAGAAGTGGAAAACTGTCAGCTCATCCTCCATGGAGACAGTGGTGACCTTCGTCCAAGACCACAGGACTATGATATGAAGAAAACTGACCAGCAAATGAGGTGCCCTGAGGTACCCTGATTGTGAATGTGGCAAGGCTAAGCTTGTATGTGGGCCTTTCTTGACCTTGAGTAAGGTCATGTCAGCACACTTCCCTTTACCTTCTCAGGTAATTCTCTAAAATGGGGAGAGTAGAATAAAACAATCCCTACCTTAGAATATTACAGAAGATGGGGCAGAAAGATTTTTAAAGCCAGAGGCTCAGAACATCTGCTATTAGATAGTGTCCCCTAGACACGACAGGGAGAATGAATTCATGAACTGTCAACAATAGAGTTACCCGAACAAGTTCAACATAATGACAGCACTAATCAAAGGGTCAATATATAGACCAGGAAAATTCCACGTGGTCCCATCCCTAGATGAAGAGCTTCAGGTGCTCAATGGCCACTGAGAGAGGGAGAATTGGTTTCCTCCTTGGATGAGCCCCCACTAGGTTGCCGAATCCCATGTGGTCAGCCCAAGACACAGGCACCAACGGCCAAAGCTAAATTGATTCAGTATATCATATATACATGTGTATATATGTATACACACACACACATATATATATATATATATATATAATGAAGAAGAGGTCATGAATTTATTGGGAGTTATGGGACAAGCTGGAAGGAAAAGGGGAAGGGAGGAGTAATGTAGAGGCATTACTCATATAAAAGTTTTTAAGAAAAACAATAAAGGAAAATGCCTACCTCTAAGGACTGCTGCAAAGATCCAGAATAAAGCTCGTAGCCTGGCATGGGGATGGACTTCTATAAAAGGCAGGCACTATTCCCCACCATTGCTGGCCTGAGTCTACAGTGGAATCACCATAACAAGCTTCCTGCTGAACCAGAATAGGTTTATTCCATGAGTAGTTTGAATAGATTATTTACAGTTTCCCATCATTCACTCCCTTCTTTGTTAAATGCCCCCATTCATAACCCCTGGCAAAAGCCGCTGACTGTTCACATTTTGAGTCACTCTCAGGAGACATGGCCAAAGCTTGGAGACAAGGGCAAGAGCAAGAAAGGGGACCGGTGACAATCCTTGTAGGGACAGGCCCTGCTAGACACACCCTATGTCAACTGGATTTCTACAAGCTGGAGGCACAAACACAGGTGGGCCCTTAATAATTATCTGGTTAGTCTGTGATTCCATATTATGTCAGAGGAGATGTAAATTTATTAACCTGGTCTCCTGGCATCCTTCCAGGGCTTCTATAATAAAATGACATTTTTTTCATGAAGAAATATAAATTAAGTTAATTGGCATCCATATTTAATTGAAACTTCCTTGACAGTAGATGGATTCTCCCCCAGTGCCACCCTTTCTCAGCAAGGGGCACAGCCTTCTGAGTGCTTGCAGACTGACAAGACGCCAGCCTGAGTTCTTGAGGCTCCAGGAGGGGCTGGCTAGCAGAGTTGAGAGCAACAGGAGGGGTTACTCCTCAGCAGCCATGTGTTCTTTCTTAGGAAAAAGGTTTCTGGAGGAAAAAGAAAATGGGAGGTTCTCATTTCTGTCTTCTTGGTCCCCTCCCCCCAACTTTACTATCCTCCACAGAATCTAAGTCACCTTAAAGTTTATACATTACATAGAATTCTTCTAGAAGCTGTGATACAATGGGTAACAAAAGTCTTTTTAAAAGGTTTTCTTCTCAAAAAGTCTGTGTTTGTTCTTGGGTAGCATAAGGAGCCAGTGAGGCAAAGGTCCTGACTTCCACTGTTGTAAAGTCAACTGTTCCCCTGCACTCCACCTCCTGTGAGTTATTTGAAGGACTTAGACAAATAACTTGGGTATAACAGACACAACCAGATATGTAAAAAGGAAACTGAACCCAGTGTTGCAGCAGCAAATGAATCAATAAGCCATTTTTCACCAATGACCCAGGCAGGGTTCAATGCTGGCACTCATTCCTAGCCAATGGATTCTCTGTGTTTTATGTGCTCTGCTCTCTACTTCATTCAACCATTCATTTGCTAAGCACTCAAATTATACTTCTTCAGTGTGCTTGTACTTCAGTATACTCAACGACAAAAGAGACACCATGCATGCCCTCCAATGTGGCATTAAACAATTTATTCTTAGGAAATTATGTACATACATATAAGACCTGTTCTCTATACCTCCAATCTGTCATCTGTCACTTTTGATTTTACTCTTGATCTGAACAAATGTGTCCCCTCTTATAATCTTCTTTCCCATTCCACATATAGGGATTATCAATCACAGTATCCCTCTCCTGACCAGTGGGCCTGAGATCACACTCAAGCAATTAGAATCCCTTACGTGTCTGGAATTTGTAAACAGAACAGGCAAGGTTGAGCAAAGAACACAGGCATGGTCATTCAGAATGGTTTCATGAGATTTAAGGTATGAACAAGGGAATCAGGCCATTGACCTTTGAACTATGGGAAAGTTTGCTTAGGGCAATGAAAAAAACAAAACAAAACAGTATCTTAACCAAGAATAATATAGTTCTAACCAACCATTAGGGAGAGTCCCAGAAGTGGGAGAAGAGGTTCACAACTGTCTCCATGTTCAAAGGTAGCATGGCCTTGCTCTTTCCAATACATGAAACACTACTTTTATTTTTGACTTAAGCCAGATGGGGTTGGGTTTTTATCACACACAGGTGAAAATTCTTAGACTACCACAACAAATGTCATGGAGATAGCATTCATACACGACCACTCTTGCAACTCAGGAACAATGAGTCATCAAAAGAGAGTGATAGGAGCCGGGCGGTGGTGGCGCACGCCTTTAATCCCAGCACTTGGGAGGCAGAGGTAGGCGGATCTTTGTGAGTTCGAGGCCAGCCTGGTCTACAAAGTGAGTCCAGGACAGCCAAGGATACACAGAGAAACCCTGTCTCGAAAAACCAAAAAAAAAAAAAAAGAGAGTGATAGGAAAGGACTGCACGTGGAGCTATGACACCAAGGAACAAGGTTTTACTCACATTTCTCTTCATGCTGTAGGCCATAAAGCATCCAGTAAGTCATAAAATTAATTTACTGAGACATGAAGAGCGTTTGTAAAAGGATAGAAAATGATTAGGTGCTATGCCACACAGAGTAAAGGTAAATTTGAGCTCATGGCATTTTTATGTCAGGCGTGCGTATAATCGTGTGTCCTTAGCAGTGATATAAATATAAATTTTTTTAGGCATGGAGGTGATCAAAATGTTTTTGTCACTGATTCAAACAAAACTACATCACAATACTGAATCGAGTAAAGGAGTCAAAAATCGGCTCTTGTGTTCTCAGATGAGAACCAGTTCTCAGTACTTGCCCTGGGTAAACACACTTGCATGGATGAAGAGGATCAGGCTCATGCTGAGTTACCAGACTCTTCTCATGGAAGACTGCTACTTTGGAACTACTTGTTCTGCTGACTTCAAATTCACCTCTGCCAGACATGTCTGGGTTCCTGGCCATCCCCGAGGGCCTAACTGGTAGATTGTGAAGTTCATAGGTGCGGCCTTTGGGAAGGTGAGAAGGATTAGACAAGATCAACAGGGTGGGCCACCAATGGTAAATTCCAGTAGCTTTATAAAAACACAGAGAGAGCCAGAAGATGCATGTACGTACATACATACATGTGCTTGTGTATCTCTATTCCTTCTCTCTTGCCATGTGATCCACTGTGTCACCAAGGGGCTATGAAAACAACAAAGCAAAAGCCACTGATAGACACCTCTGACCAGAACCACGAGCCAAAAATGAATCTCGTTTCTTTGTAATTTACCCAGCCTCAGAGGATTTATCGTCATAGCAGAATATAGACTGGTACAACGGGCTTTATTAAAAAGTTAGTAGTCAAACTGTGGGTGTTATTGATTCTTTCTTCCCTATCTTAATAAATTCTGGGCACTTTGAAATAAATTATGTCTTTGGTTAACTTGGGTAAGGTGACAAAAACTGGAATATATGGAGTTGAGGGTGTAGCTCAGTGAGTAGAGAAAGTGTTAAGCAGTTACAAGGGCCTGCTTTCAAATTTTTGACACCCATGTAAAGCCAGGCATGATGACACATAGCTGTAATCTCACTGCTTCCATGCAAGATGGAAGATGGAGACAGGAGACCCTCAGATACTTATGGGCCAACTAGCCTTGCATGTGCAGCAGCAAATACAAAGACCCTGTCTCAAAGGAGAAGGTAAGACCAGCACTCAAGGCTGTTGTCTCTACTCCACATCCTCATCATGACTTACACGTGCACATACTCTCACATACAAACAGGCACACACGTATACACGTACACACCACAAAAATCATATACAAAAAATGAAATAAGTTGTTAAAATGTATTAGACCACGTCCTTGATATCATTTAACACACATTATCCTTTAAATTAATATGTTGTTTTCATAATTATCATTGCACTTTGTGGCCAATTTGAAATGCAGTGTGTATTTAGAACGTTTAATGCCTTTATATAGAAACTCACTTATGTACATACATATTTGGTATTTCCATGATGAAATTATGGGTCAACTCCTCATTATTGTTTTTAAGAGTGTTTGGACCTTTGTACATATGGAAGAGCTGTATTTCTAAGTCCAAATGACAAATTCCCAATTGAAGGTTAAAAAAATTATCCTCCTAAACCAATGGGCAACAAGAATTTTGTACCAAAGCCAAATGGGAAACAATTCCAGGCTCTGAGAGCCATAAGGTCTCTGTCCCAACCTCTCTGCTCTGATGCAGCTGGGAGCAGCTGTAGATACCGAACTGAATGGGCATGGCTGCCTTCCAATAAAACTTTATTCATGACTGCTCAGATTTGAATTTCACGTAACTTTTGCTTGTCATAAAATATTACTCTTTTTTTTTTCTTCAAACACTTAAAAATGCCAAACTGATTCTTAATGTGAGAGACACAGGACAGGGGTCAGGGTGGAATTGATAAATCTCTATTTATTTATTTTTGCATGTATTTATTTATTGTGCATGCTCACACATACACGTGTGTCATGGCATGCATGTGGAGGTCAGAGACAACATTCCAAATTGGTTCTCTCCTTCCACCATGTGGGTCCCAGGAGTTGAACTCAGGGCCTCAGGCGCGTGCCGACTGAGCTATCTCACCAGCCCACAGATCACTCCTCAACTTTTAGAAACTTTAACTTCGTTCTTCTCCCTCCCCACTGGTGATGGGAGTCAAGCTTAGCAACTGTAGCAAGCTGGGCTAAGTTAATACACTGCCTCTCATACAGAAACCATTGTGCCCTAGCATTTAGAGGAGAGCCGGTGTCACACATCTGGGCAACGCTGAGCGTGGGACCTAGGCGTTCTGAACCACATCCTTCCTGATTTGCAAAACTCATTCCAGTGACACAAAGAAATGATGGCAGGAAAGAATCTCACTTCTCTGTTGTCCCCTCTCGAATCCTATGGCCTCCTTTTCTTGTTGAATGACAGGTATGGAGAGCCTCTGGGCACAGGACCAGATCTTACCAAACAGATAAGAGAAGAGAGCGTGACCAGTCCACTGACACCTGTGTCCTTGCTCATCTGCAGCAAAACGTGGAAATTTTTATATAATTAACATATCATCTTCTTTAGCAACTCCCTAAGAGAAAAAGTAAACACATATGACATTGCAGGATTGCTTTAAACACTGAGGTCTAGATCTGATTCTTTAGCAGGCAGGGCCACAAAGGTATCCACTATGAGTCATTAATAAAAGCTTGGTCATGATGCTTTAGGAATAAAGATTATGATGCAATTAGAAAATGTGCCAACCTAAACAGTTGAAAACATTCACTGTTGGCTGTTTTAAATCTGCTATCTGGAATCTACAGCTATGCCAAACAACTCTTTCTCTCTCTCAGTGGGTCCCGGATAGCCCAGCTTTGCTAGTAAAATTTCCTTCTGGGGGATTTGTCACCATCACCCAGACTGTGGGATTTGCAAGAGTCATTTATGGCAGTATGTGTGGGGTTAGATAGAACTAATTTCTGTATAACACTATTTTTATTGCCCCAAGAAAATTCTAATGAAATAAACCAACGTGTGAAATATAATTTCTCACCAGAATTATACCAACCATCAGACTCCCAACCATCACTCATTTTCACATTACATAATTTAATTGAATGAAAACCTTCTAACTTCTTGATGGTAGAGCTAGACCTTAGAGATTTCATTACAAGAAAGAAAAATAAGCTATTCATACAAGCAATACTCTTTTTAGAAGAACTTCATATAGAATGGCTATAAATAGCGAACATTGGGGGTTTTGATTCACTACAAGTGATGTTGTGATCACTTTTTTTAAAACTTGTATCTAGTTGAGTTCTTAGGTTTTTAAGAGAAAACATAGTTGGGGGTGGTGGCACAAGGCTATGATTTTGGCACTTGGGAGGCACAAGTGAGAAGATCTTGGGTTCAAAGCATGCTTGGGCTACGCGCAATACCCTGTCTAAATTAAAAATTTGTTAACTGTCTCAGTTAGGGTTTCTATTGCTGTGACGAAACACCATGACCAAAAAACAAGTTGGGGTGGTGTAACTGATCTTTTAAATTACTTAATACTTATTTATTACTAAATTCACTTATAACAAACACCAACAATTTCTTAACTATTAATCCTATAAATTCCTACAACCCCTTTAACCTATCCACTAAACCTATTGATAATTATAACAACTACTTTCATAACCTTTTAAAATGATACAGTCTCTGGGGCAGGTCCTCAGTCGTCAGGAACACAATCTTTGTTGTAGATTCTTTTTTTTTTTTTTTTTTGGTTTTTCGAGACAGGGTTTCTCTGTCTGTTTCCCTGGCTGTCCTGGACTCACTTTGTAGACCAGGCTGGCCTCGAACTCACAAAGATCCACCTGCCTCTGCCTCCCAAGTGCTGGGATTAAAGGCGTGCGCCACCACCGCCCGGCTTGTTGTAGATTCTTTAACGCACTTAGCAGTCCTTTTTCTGGATCTCTCAGATGCAGGTTCATCAGGGTAAGTTGGTTATTGCAGTCTCACCTTAAATAATGCTTCATGTTTTCTTCTCTGTGGGAGACCCCAGCCGTCTGCAGGCCAACTTACTTCTTTTGAATCAGGAACTCAGCTGCTCTGCCTCAGTCCTTAAAACCAGGCACAGTTTCCCCTAGGCCACTGATCGGACAGATCAAACCCCTCTTGGTGTCTTGCTCAGGCTTTCTTTGCTCACCGGCTTCTTTCTGCTTCAGGGAGAGAGCTGGCCATCAATGGCCAGCCCTTTTTTCAGCAGGACTCTTGGAGCTCTCTAGCATCAGGGGCCTCTTTCCTTTCTGGGCTCCATGCACTGTCCTTAAATAGGAGGAACTCTGGTTCAGCTTAATTTGGGCTCCGCCCACTTAGCAGCTGAAAACAATGTCAGGCCAGATACTTTGTTTCTTCAAGTCCATTAAGTCTTTCCTGTTTTCCTGACTTTAACCCTGCTTTTCAGTCCATTGAGTATTTCCTGTTTTTCCTGACTTCAACCTTGTTTTTCAGTCTATTAAGTCTCCTGTTTGTTTCCTGTTTTTAGGCCACATGCTGATAATGCTCTTCATGCCCCGAATTAAGAGACAGTATTAGAAACTCCTATATATTTTCTAAATCTAATTTATCTAACCTCTACAGGGTGGGGCATTGTGTGGGGTCACTTGGCTCACACTTCCACATCACTCACTGTTCATCATCAAAGGAAGTCAGGACAGGAATTTAAACAGGGCAGGATCCTGGAGGCCGTAGCTGTTGCAGAGGCCATGAAGGAGTGCTGCTTACTGGCTTGCTCATCATGACTTGCTCAGCCTGCTCTCTTATAGGATCCAGGACCCCCTGCCCAGGGGTGGCACCACCCACAATGATCTGGGTTCTCCCCCATCAATCACTAGTGAAGAAAATGCCCACAGCCGGATCTTATGGAGGCATTTTCTCAATTAAGGTTCCCTCCTTTCAGATAACCTTAGTTTGTGTGTCAAGTTGACATGAGACTAGCCTACGCTTTAAGTAATAAAATAAGATATCCCTTTGCAGGAGAAATGGCTTAGCAGGTAAAGACCCTAGCCATCAAGCCTGACAATCTGAGTTTGATCCTGTAGCTCCACATGGTAGAAAGGAAGAATCAACTCCCACAAGTTTTCCTCTGACCTATGCACATGTACCATGACACAGATGGGCTTACACACACACACACACACACACACACACACACACACACACACACACGCACACAAATAAATAAGTAAATAAATAAATAAATAAATCTAAGAATAAATATTTTAAGATATTCCTAAATATACAGTTCACAAAATGATAGTTAATTTGGGAAAAGTCTTTGTAACTATTTTTAAGATGCTGCTCTATGCTAGATACTGGTGTGTATGCTGGCCCTTGTGTTGACTTGTTAATACTATGCCACCATTGGAAGACTTGGACTCTAAGTGACCTTAGCCGACATCACACAGCCACATCTAGAAGCTCCTCACCCATGCTCTCACGTAGACTTCAGCATCAAAATCGTCCAGTAAAGCCATCTTCTGTTCATGATAAGACTGCTGCCCACTGAGAATAATAGGCAACTGCCTCACCATGTGACTGTTTTATTTATGAAGTATAAAAGTTCAAGTCTATGGACTTCTCCTTTTCAGCAAATGATGTTTTGTTTCTTGGTGTTGCCCAATTGACACGACATAGTTTCCAATTTAATATGCTGATTAGTTTCTCCTCAGCCAGCCTGGGTCTCCCAAGAGTTCATTAGTCTTTTGACAGACTTGGGGTAAACTAAAGAATTAGGCAGCCCGGCAGCCCTTGCAGGCTGACTGTTGCCCCAGCTTGGCTTACAGTCTAAGTGTTTGAGTGATAGGGGAAGTAGCATTACGTACTTTCACTTTTTAATTAAAAAGCTCAGATTTCAAGGATCACAACTTAATTACATTTTCATCCTTGGCTAGCTATTCCTGCAATTAAAAATGACTTTTTCAGAAACACATTAGCTATGTAGTGTATTTAAATCAACTTGGAGGATTTCTCATTTCATTCTCACTTGTGTAATATTCAAATCTCTCTAAAAAACAAAACAAAAAAAACTTTTGTGGTTTGAAAAACTGAGTGGCAGAGTCATTGCATGAGAACAACAACACTCTCAATTAAAGAGATCTCTGTCCTTTTCTGTGAAGAGGACAGCAGACATCATGTAAAGGCCCTGAGGTTAGGAATGCTGGAGCAACATGGGGAATGGTGCACCATGATGAAGGCTTTCATGACATCCAGAAAGTCATGGAAAGTCAGATATTCATTGGGGAAATTACATGATAAGGTTGACATTTTTTAAAGGTCATTGTATCCCTAAGTATAGTACTGAGCGAGACTATATCAGAAGGTACTGTGCCAGAGAAAGAGGGACTAAATGGCCATTTCACACACACAAAAAAAGGAAGTACAAGCATATGTCCTATATAGTGTACTGAGACTGCAAGGTCTTCTGTCTTGAACTAGCAGACCACAAACAAAAATAGTTACCCATGGAAAGAAAATTCCATATGGGTTACTGAGACCCCAGGATTGTGGCCACTCTCAGAGGAAGGAAAGAAAGCCTAATGATTATCATGTGCAACATTTAGTTCCACACGGTGAGTTCCATCTAGGTGACACTGGTCTGTGGGCCAGCTGCAAGTAAAAAAAGATGAGCATAAACTCACAGTGGACCAGGAAGACTAGATGGAGGCCAAAAGTCACTGGAAAATGGAAAAGGTTTAATTACAGACCCTCTTAGAAACACTGTTAGGTATGAACTCATAAGAAAAAATGAACTCACTAGGGATTTTATAAAAGGTACAAGTGGGTTATCAGACAAAAGATATGTTAGCTGTCCCACTACCACCAAAGACTTCTGAATGTAAAACTATATATTATAGAGTACTAAAAACAAAACACAAAAACACAACCATGCAACTTATATTTTTAAAAGGTTAAAAATTAATAAGAGGAAATCCTTTCAAATTTACAGGCAAAACCAATTAAAAAGACTAACATAATTATAATTCTTGAGATGTAAAATATTTAAAAAAATGTGTTGAGCATATTAGCACAAATTAAGAGAGAAACAGTGAACTGTAAAATGGATTTTAAAATATTTTTTATAATATGGCACAAAGATATGAGACAATAACATGAGAAGAAGTTTCAGAGATATTAAGGACAGATTACATTATTACACAAAGCTATTCTAAGTTTCAGAAAGAAAAGTCATTGGTAATGGAGGAGACGCAGTATTTAAAGACTTGAAGACTGAAAGTTCTGGGGGAAAATGATAGAGTGCATAAGGCCCCATATACAAAAAAGTGTGTGTATCAAACAAAGGAGCTACACAGAAATCTATACCTGTACATCTAGCAGTTTACCATACAGAATGCCAAGGAAAATGATTTAAAAAATAATAAAAAATAAAAAAACTCAAAAGTTGGTGGAGAGAAACAAATCTGTTAGCCTATCAAGAAATAAACACCAGATTTAGCCCACTCCTTGCAGCACAGAAATCCAAGGAGAGTGGGAAAAATCCCTCCAGGACATAGAGGGAAAGGAACCAGCAATGTAACGTGTTGGAACCAGTAAAGCTATATTATTTAAGAATAAAGATGGGGACCACACCAGCCACCCATAGCAGGACGAGTGGGTTCCATTCTTTGAGCCAAGCTGCCTGTCTGTGTTATGGGATGGGCTCCAGTAACACAGGTGCTTGGGGGCTCCAAGAGCCAAAGGGCTTTCACTGCAGGGATGCCAAAGCTTGGGTAGAAGGGCGCAGATCGAGAAGAGCCCATGTGGAAGCAAGAAAACCAAAAAGAATGGGGTAGGAGCAAAGATAACGAACGCTCCTGGAATGTGGATGGGCTTCAAGTCTAGATTAAGAAAAAAGGTTTAGATTGAGTAAAGGAATAAAACCCTGGATACCTTATCCCTCTAGCAGACCAAATGTTCAGAGAGCAAATTATCTGCTGACATCACCCCTCAGTACTGGTCAGCTTGAGCAGACGAAGAAATACATACTGATGTGAGTCTACTTTCTTTTCAATGCCTACTCGAAGTCTCTTACAGCGTTGGTGAGGAAGAGTGTGATCAAGCGTGGCTGATTGTGGCTGAATGGGATTCCTTGCTGCTGGTAACAGCCTAGGTACCCAATGCAGGCCAGGGGTCTGGTAAAACTGGTTACTCTCAGCGTTGGGATGAAGTTGTTCACAAGTTTCTAAAGGACTAGGCTTCCCATACGCCCATTTTCTGTGTGGGGACCTTAATATGGTTCGTGAAGAAGTTGATCTTCATAACCCCAAAGAAAACTAATAGAACGCTGTTTTCATTTCCCGGGAGCGCCCAGGCTTTGGGGAATTGCTCCAAGACCGCTGGCTGACAGCTGCCAGCATCTCCACCCCAATACTCCCTATGTGCATACTGTTTGAACTTAAGTGATATTGGTTGGTGCCTTGAGTACTTTTTGTTGTCCCTCTTTATTTTATCTGCAATGTGTGATAGCAAGATTCCTTCCAAGGATCTTGGCAGTGATCAGTGATTTACCTAACACTGTGACACTCCTCCTGAATTTGCTTTATCCTGAAAAATTAGACACCCCACACCCAGTAAACTTTTAGTAGCTTTCTAGAGAAGACGAGTGTATTTCTTATTTCTTCTTTAGATTTCCTTGAGAGCCATTTTTCTGGGGGGGGGGGTTGGTTTGATTTGGTTTTGTATGTGTCCCCCTCCTTTATAAACATAAAAAATCTGATGGTGTCCTTTGAACAATCCAAGTTTAAAAGAAGAGGGGTAGGAAAAAGGGCTGAAGAGAAGGCTCAGCTGTTAAAAGCATGTATGTATTGTTCTTGCAGAGGTCGGCTCACTTTCCAGCATCCATGTGGTGGTTCACAACTACTTGTTACTCCAGTTCTAGAGGATCTAACGAGGATTTCTGATCTCTATGGGAACCTGCACACAATCACACATGCACACTAATAAGTAAATCTTCTTTTTAAAGAATAAGCAAAAATCAAAACATATTCTGAAAAAGAAAACTCAACTGACTGGAATTAAAATGCAAATATTGCTCAGGAAAGGGCCAAGACATAAATTTACACTCTGCTTACCCTTTCTTGTTAAACCTGAAGGCTAATATTTTACATGTGTAGACTAACACATAGAAAAGTATCTATACTTCCAATCAGGTAGACAGAAATTTTTATATGAAAACAATAATTTTTTAAAAACTCAATCATCCATGAAAAGAAGGGAGAAAATAATGATAAAACAATTTCATATATTCAGTGATCACAATCAATTAAATTGAAGTAGCCAAAGGTTTTCTGAGTGAAAAAAAATCACAAAAATGCACTGACTTCTTTTCATAAAAGGCACACTAAAAACATAAGGATGCAGAAATGTTGAAAGCAAAGGGTGGCATGGGGGAAAACACTTTGGAGGTTAGTTTTAGTTTTGCTAGAACCAACCAAACAAAACAAAACCAAAAAAAAAAAAAAAAAAAGATGAAAAGCGCCATCAAAGATGAAGCAGCTCACTACTCCATAAGAAACTCCCTTGAACTGTACAGTGGTTCTGAGCTTGGATACAGTCAATAATAGAGCACACAGGAATAGTGGCTTAGTAAAGATTTCAACTCACCTGTCTCAGTTATCCATAAAAGTTAAGAACATGGTAAACCTTTGCCAAAATTTGTAAGATGAAAATATAAAAAGAAGTAAACAAATGGATCCACTTGACTGATTAGGCATATATATAGTTTTATATATTTGCAGTTATACACACACACACACAACTCTGTCTCTTTGATCTATGGCTTTGTGGTTAAGAGTGCATACTGTTCTTTCAGAAGACTCAAGTTTGGTTCCCTGCACCCACATCAGGGGGTTCACAGCATCCTGTAACTCCAGACCCATGGGGTTCCAATTCCTCTGGCCTCCATGAGTACCTGCACACACACACACACACACACACACACACACACACACACACACACATACTCACACATAGACACACACATAATCAAAACTCAAATAAGCACTTTAAAAGAAAACCTCTTGCCTCTAACAATTAAAAATTCTCATGATGTGTTGCAGCAGCATCAGGAAGTGAATACTTCCTGATGAGTTTGGGAGAGTAGAGTTCTATACAAATGCAAGGATGCTGGGTAATGTGCTCATTCCTAAACTGAAAGAAGTCTCCTTCATTATCAGCTTTACAGTGATGCTTTTTAATGTGCCAAAAGTGTGGGTTTTTTTTAATTGAAAAAAATTTTATTTTGTGAATTTCACATCATGCACCCTGTTCCCTCCCATCTCCCACCTCCCCACCCACCCACACTCCACCCTTGCAATCTGTCCCAACATAGAAAGTAACAGCTCATTGTGGAAGCTGCAGTGTATCTCAGTATGTCCCACAATATTCACCTTTGTCCACACATTCTGCTTGCAAATGTTCATTAAAGTGACTCCTCAGTCTGGTGTAAGTTCTCTGGTTTTGGCTACTCTGTCAGTACTGGAACCTCACTGGAACTCCTCTCAGATACGCCAAAACTGTCCTGTGTCATGGAGATCCTACAGTCCTCGGTTGTGGAACTGGCCTCTTCTTGCACTCCAGCAGTTCATCCATGGGGTGGGCCAACTCAAAGCCCTGGTTCTGGACCTGCTACCCCCACTTGTAGGGCCAGTTCTACTATGGAAAGCTGCAGGGCTTGCTCTCTAGAGTGCTGCAGCATGTGAGGGGCAGGAACAGCTCTCATGCTCTTATGACCCCCATCAGAAATCATGTTTTTTTAAGTGCCAAATGCACCAAAAATTTTCACATGCATGCACACAAGGGCAAATATAGAAAGGCAGCAGGTTTAGAGAGAGAATAATGAAGTATGGCTTCTCCACATAGGATATTTGAGTGTTGTGAGGTCTGTCTGTCTGTCTGTCTGTCTGTCTGTCTGACTATCTGTTGCTTGGTTGGGAAGGGTCTCACTGTGTTGTCCAGTCTGGCCTTTAACTCATTATTCTCATGTCTCAGCCTCCTGATACTGAGATGACAGGCATGTGCCAATACATTCAGGGACATATACTGCATTTGCAATACCAATGGACAATGCCAGAAGAGAGATTCAGGCAGCAAACAGAGAAGTCAGCAATTCATGAAGAAGGCCAGGGGTGTCATCCTCCAGGTGGTAACTGAGTCAGGGGCTGAGTTACATACACAGTGCACAGGCTGCTGACTAAGTCCCCGAGTGGACAACTAAATAAAGAAGGGAAAGGCTAGGGGTTCACTGAAATAACAGAAGGCTTACTCAATAGACTACTACACTTGGATTTGCTCCCCAGCATCACAAAAACAAACAACAATAAAAGCAGAAGAAACCCATAAGGCAACCGGAGAGGGCACACACTCATGTAGAAGGGAGTTCGGTGATAAATGCCTGTAATTCCAGTTCTCCGGAATCTGAGGCAGGGATATCACAAGCTGAAGGACAATGTGGCCTACATAGTGAGACCTGGTCTCTAAAACCAAAACCAGAAAGAGGTTGGGAAGCATGGAGTGGAGAGAATATCAAATGTGACACTTTAAGAATCTCATGCTTGGGCTGGAGAAGTGGCTCAGAGGTTAAGAGCACTGGCTGTTCTTCCAAAGGTCCTGAGTTCAATTCCCAGCAACCACATGGTGGCTCACAGCCATCTACATTGAGATCTGCTGCCCTGGCATATATGTAGATCAATTACTTTATACATAATAAATAAATAAATAAATAAATGTTTAAAAAAAAAAAAGAATCTCATGCTTTCCATACATACATCATGACACTAGTCTTCAGGAACTCGCTACTTACCCCACTGACAAGGCACATGCTATACCAGACACACCACAATCTTACCAGCTAGCCAAAGAAGTCTAGACTAGTCTCTTTCTGAAACCTCAGCCATCCAGCTCCAGGGAACTTTAAATGTCTTTTCTTTCCCATAGCAGAGCTCAACCTACACAGAAGCATGCATTTAGCCAACTTCATCTAGCAAGGTGTTAGAGATTCATGATGAAAATGAGAATTTTTGATAATCAGGAAAAAGAAAACATGACTGCAACCACTGTCCTCCAGTTCAACACTGAATTTTGCACACTGCTGCAGGAGACCCTTGGTTGCCCACAGAGGCTGCTAGGCTGTGACCCCTCTCACAGTGATACTCTTAAAACACACAAATCCATGACTCTGGCCTGCAGTGAAATAACAGACACTGGGGATTATGAAAATGACTACCAATTGTTCAGAAAACAAGAGTCACAGGAAGATGGTGAGAACACTGTTTACCTGTGAGACGCTAAGGAGTATTGTCCCACACTGCATGGTTTGTTTGTTCCTTTGCCTGTTGTTTTAGTACACTGTGTGCTTAGGTCAGCCCTTGTCCCTGCCATCTGAACACCCTAGAACTGCAGGGTGCAGCATTTGCTCACCCAAGTACTGTACCAGTGCTCTGATGCATATAGAACTACGGGGGAGAGAGGTGATTCTCAGACACGATGAATGAGAGACCTGACTTCCCAGTGTTGATAGATAGATAGATAGATAGATAGATAGATAGATAGATAGACAGACAGATAGATAGAATTTCATACAGTGTTTCTTGGTAATAGTCATCCCCAGCTTCTCTCAGGTTCACCTCTGCCTCGCATCCACAGACATTTCAATTACAAGAACGTGTGGCTGTTTCTTTCTTAGTTGTATGTCAGTCCCACTTCCATCTCTTTCAAAATTCTGATTTAGGAAAAGACCAAGCTTAAGAATTTAGATATCTGCATAAGTAAACACATAGAAACGTACTTTAATATCTCAACTACAAAATTTAACAAGCCACCTATAAATTTTGAAGTAGTGAAGCGTATTCCTGGAGGGTCTCTTTTTATCTGCCACCAGCGCTTGAAAGTAGGAATTGAAAGTCACGTTGACACGTCTGTATGAGCTCATATAGAAACAGCGTGGTGCCATCTGTTGGTGAATTCCAGGGCACTGCAGAGTCTCTTTAATAGCAGGCAGTGAGGTTTTCATTCTTCCCATAGTACTGGAAATTCACTTCCTTTCGAGAGACTCCTGTAGTGTTAAGAATGGAAGATGATGGTGAAGGCCAATCCAAACTTAATCCAAGAAGACTGACATTTATACTTTATTCCCACACCTCAATAACTATTACCAGAGTGTCTTGCTGAGTTATAACTTTTTTTTAAATAATTTTTTTTTCTTCAAGTTACATCTCAGTCACAAACCCCTCCCTATTCCCCCTTCCTATCCCGCCCTTCCACCCTCTTCCCCCCAGAAGTTTCTCCTTTCAGTGCAACAGATGGTTCCTTCTCTTTTAGCAGTAAATACTATACAGAACAACAGATATAAGTATGCCACATTTATAACTTTTTTTAATTTATTTTTTATTTCTTCAAGTTACATCTCAATCACAATCCCCTCCCTACTCCCCCC
>CAJQZJ010009649.1:22344927-22364878 GCA_907164525.1 Lophiomys imhausi | reverse complement strand
TGTGTGTGTGTGTGTGTGTGTGTGTGTGTGTGTGTGTGTGTGTGTGTTTGAACTCTTATGTGTGGAGACTCACTCCTGTGAGCTGGCTAACAAGATGACTGCCATCCTGCTCTGTCATTCTTGACCTTATTCCTTTGAGACAGGGTCTCTCGCCGAACCTGCAACTAAGTTGGCCACCAGCAAGTCCCAGGGATCCTCCTGTCTCTACCTCACCCCCACCCCATGGAGCTGGGTTTACAGATGGTATAGATGCACGTGACCATACCTGGCTTTGTATATGGATCTGGCATCTGAACTTAGGTCCTTGCTGCCCAACAAATCTTCCTATTCACTGAGCCATCACTGCAGCCCCTTGCTTATTCACTAATTCATTTATTCATTTAGAGACAGTGTCTCATGCAATCTAGGGTGGCCTTGAACTTGCTCTGTAGCTGGAAATGGCCTCAAACTCCTGATCCTCTGGCTAACACCTCCAGAATGATCGAACTACAGCCTTGCACCATTGTGCCCAGTTCATGAATGCAAAACGGAGGAACTGAATTTCAAACCTCAGCATTTATGTAAATGCTACTCAGACTTGGGGTTTGCCTGTAATTCCATGGCTCAAGGGGAAGAGAGGAAATCCCTAGGTCACACTGGCTAGCTAGGCTATCTGAATCAGGGAGCTCTAGGTCCGACTAGCAGACCCTATCTCAATATTTAAGATGGTGAGCAATCAGTACACACACACACTTGCATGCCTCAAGGAGAGTGTTAAAATACTACCTTGAATAAAATAAATACTTAAAGAACTCAGGTTTGCACATAGAAGGCCATATATAACAAGCAATTTAAAATGCATCTGCTTCTCTCAGAAACAGATAATGTTCTAGAGCAGAAACAAAAGAATTTTATTTTGTCTCCTCTTGTTTAACCCTGCTAGATAAATACTGAAGAAGGACTGAAAGAATTTCTGGTGAAAAGAGAATTGAATAGCTAGCCCGCCATCCTTGTGATCCAGGCAGACCTGCTTCCATAGCCTGAGATAAGGCCATTCCCATCCAGGAGCACCATCTCTTGGGTCTCCTTTTCACTTCATTAGATGAATCCAGTCCAGTGGTTAAGAGTGCAGGGTTCAAAACCAGTTATAAATGAGTACATGCCATGTATATCTTTCTGAGTCTGGGTTAGTTCACTCAGGATGGGCTTTTCTAGCTCTATCCATTTGGCTACAAATTGCATAATTTTCTTGTTTCTAAATGCTGAATAGTATTCCATTGTGTAGATATACCACGGTTTTTTGGCCCATTCTTCAGCTGAAGGGCATCTGGGTTGTTTCTAGTTTCTAGCTATTATGAATAAAGCTGTTATGAACATAGTCGAGCTGATATCCTTGTGGTTTGGTGAAGAATCTTTTGGATATGTGCCCAGGAATGGTATGGTTGGGTCTTGAGGGAAAACTATTTTCAGTTTTCTGACAGACCCAAAGGATCATGAACCTAGCACAACTCTTCTGTGAGAAACTGCACCCATCAGAGAATCAAAACAGATGCTGAGACACACAGCCAAACATTAGGTGGAGTTCTGGGAGCCTTATGTGAGAGAGGGAGGAGGGATAGAGAGACTTGGAGGGGACAAGAGCACCACAGAACCAACCAGTCTAGGCCCCTAGAGGCTAACAGAGACTAAAACACTAACCCAAAAAGGGGGGGGAGCACATATAGACCAGACCTAGGCCCCCCTATACATATACAGATGATAGGCAACTTGGCCTTCATATAGATCCCTTAGCAAGGGAGGGGGACAGTGTCTGTCAGGGGCCATGGAACCTGTTAGTGGAACACCTTAATCTAGCTGGGCTGCCATGTTGGGCACCAGTGCAAAAGGAAGGCTCTTAGCCACCATGTGACTGATGAACTGAGGGGGCTTGATAAGGGTGGGAACAGGAGAGGTGGGAGAGAGGGAAAGGGGAAAGGAGGGACCGGGAGGGAGGGAGGGGGCTGTGATGGAGACGTAACTTGAATAAATACATAAATGGTTGTGTTTTTGTTTTTTTTTAAGTGCAGGTTCCAATCTGGCCAGTGGTGGTACACAAAATCACAGCTCTCAGAGGCAGATGCAGGCAGATCTCTGATTCGAGGTCAGCATGGTGTAGATAGAGAACTCCAGGACAGCCAGGCCTACCCAGAGAAACTCTGCCTCCAAAATAATGATAATAAATAAATTAATTAAAATATCTGGCCAGGTGATGGTGGCACACACCTGTAACCCCAGCACTCTGGAGGCAGAAGCAGGTGGATCACTGTGAGTTCGAGGCCAGCCTGGTCTGCTAGTTCCAGGACAGCCAAGAGCCACAGTAACTAAACTAGACCATCAGTTCTGCCACATACTGTGTGGCCTCGAGCAAGTCTCTTTAGGTCCTACACTCCGGCTTCCACCTAAGAGCGCCTGCCTGTTACGATTACGGTGAGAACTAAATGGGCTCGTATATGTCAGACCCTTGAGATGTACATGGGCAATTAAATTCTCTGTAAATGTTAAATGTTGCTGTAGCTGATATTATCACTTTCTGAACAGAAGAGGGAAAGGATTCATTTAGATAGGAAGTGTTTAGAGATAGCTCTGGTCTACCACCCACATTTAATTTATTTTTATTCAAATTATTTTTCTAGTCTCTGGCTCTAGGCTTTTATGATGTTACATATTCATTAAAAAAGAAGACGATGTGAGTCAAAATGGTTTGACCTGTGGTATTTTATGTCAGTGATTTATATTAAAAACTATTTCACATGAAAACCATCTCATAGCTGGGAGCTTCCTCTTCACCCAGTGTCCATAGTTCCAGGACGTGCTATGTGAGTACAGGGGCAGAAAAGTTACAATTGCCCAGCTATGGACCCTACAGGCTACAACAGCAGCCTGCCAAGCAAGAGACTGTCCCCTCAGATGATTCTAGGCTGTGCCAAATTGACAATTAAAACTAATTAGGACACCATATACAGATGATGGTTTTTGTATATGTTATTAGGAATTGTCTTAGTCCGTTTGGGCTACTGTAACAAAATACCCTAGAGTAGATAGATTATATAGCAATATTTATTTCTTGCAGTTTTAAGGTTTGGAAGTCTAAAACCGTGCCATTAGAAAATATGGTGCCTGGTGAGACCTCTTTTTTTCTGGTTTGCAGATGGTTCCTTTTTGGTGTCTCTTCAAATAATGCAAACAGATCTCCTGTTCTTTGTCTTCTGTAACCGAACTTTTAAATTATTATTTAACACTTATTTATTTATTACTAAATTCACTTATAACAAACACCAACAATTTCTTAACTATTAATCCTATAAATTCCTACAACCCCTTTAACCTATCCACTAAACCTATTGATAATCATAACAACTACTTTCATAACCTTTTAGAATGATACAGTCTCTGGGGCAGGTCCTCAGTCGTCAGGAACACAGTATTTGTTGTAGATTCTTTTTTTTTTTTTTTGGTTTTTTCGAGACAGGGTTTCTCTGTGTAGCCCTGGCTGTCCTGGACTCACTTTTGTAGACCAGGCTGGCCTCGAACTCACAAAGATCCACCTGCCTCTGCCTCCCGAGTGCTGGGATTAAAGGCGTGCACCACCACCGCCCGGCTTGTTGTAGATTCTTTAACACACTTAGCAGTCCTTCTTCTGGATCTCTCAGATGCAGGTTCATCAGGGTAAGTTGGTTATTACAGTCTCACCTTAAATAAGGCTTCATGCTTTCTTCTCTGTGGGAGACCCCAGCCGTCTGCTGGCCAACTTCTTTTGAATCAGGAACTCAGCTGCTCTGCCTCAGTCCTTAAAGCCAGGCACAGTTTCCCTTAGGCCACTGATCGGACAGATCAAACCCCTCCAGGCAAAAGCTGAGCCACAGGGTCCAGTCCTTGGCCTTTTGGTGTCTTGCTCAGGCTTTCTTTGCTCACCGGCTTCTTTCTGCTTCAGGGAGAGAGCTGGCCATTAATGGCCAGCCCTTTTTTCAGCAGGACTCTTGGAGCTCTCTAGCATCAGGGGCCTCTTCTCTTCTGGGCTCCATGCACTGTCCTCAAATAGGAGGAAGTCTGTTTCAGCTTAATTTGGGCTCCGCCCACCTAACAGCTGAAAACAATGTCAGGCCAGATACTTTGTTTCTTCAAGTCTTGAGTCTTTCCTGTTTTTCCTGACTTCAAACTTGTTCAGTCTATTGAGTCTTTCCTGTTTTTGCTGACTTCATGCTGATAATGCTCTTCAGGCCCCGAATTAAGAGACAGTATCAGAAACTCCTATATATTTTCTAAATCTAGTTTATCTAACCCCTACAGTCTTCATATAAGGGCACCATTCCCCTAGACGGCCACTTTCATGGCTTTACCTAATCCTAATTATCTCCTAAATTCCTCATTTCCAAAAGCAGAGACGAACAGAACTTCACCCTATGAAGCTGAGGTGACAGAAGCACCTGGTGCGTGACAGGGCGCCCGACATGCAGGAAGCCTTGGATCATCACAGTCTCGTAGAGAGGAGCAGGGGAGTCATTCGGATGGACACAGAAGAGGGGGTGTGACCAAGGAGATGGAGACTGGAGTGAAGCAGGTACAAATCAGGGGGGCTGCAGCCCCGAATGAGGCATACACACACACCACAAGCTCATATACTCATATGCTCAGTCCCCAGCTACTGAACTGTTTGGGGAGGATTAGGAGGTGTGGCCTTGTTGGAGGTGGAGTGTAGCTGGGAGTGAACTTTGAGGTTGCAAAAGCTCTCTCTCTCTCTCTCTCTCTCTCTATATATATATATATATATATATATATACAGTTTATATCCTACTCCCTTGGGTCAAGATGTTAAGCTCTACGTTACTGCTCCAGCACCATGCCTGTCTACTTCCTGCCATAATGATAATGGACCAACCTTCTGAAACTATAAGCAAGCCCCCCATGTAATGCTTTCTTTTGTAAGAGTTGCAGTGGTCACAGTGTCTCTTTATGGCAATAGGACACTGGCTAAGCCTCCAGAAAAAGTACCATTGATTCAGCCAGTAAAACTGGCTTCAGATTTCTGGCCTTGAGAATTATAACTTAACGTTTTCATTGGTTTAAACTACCAGTTCATAGGAAATGGCTGCAAGAAGAGAATACAGGCAGGATTGGATGGGGTCACAAGCTGAGAGGTGTCATGAGTCAAGAAATGAGCTAGTAGTGACTGTACTCAGGGGACACTAGGCCAAGTTCACAGCTGAACATGGTGTTCAGGGAACAGAGTAGGAGTCACTCTTCCTAAATACTCTCAGACTTTCTAAAAGTTAACAAGGTCAAGGTCTTTAACTCAAAATTATCAGAAAGCTTGACACAACATGCTAGTTTCTGCTCTGTTTCCATATTTGCATTCTATGAGATATAAACAAACCATGTCAACTGAAATATATTTTAAAAAATAGCAAGTTTAAATTTCATGTATACATTTCTTCTCAACTAAAAGGCAATTCATATAAAACACAAACATAAACAACATCTGTATATATCTCCAGTAATATATTAAGTGACGATGATGTTCTATTTAACCAAAAATGTACTTATGCATTCAAAATTATCATTTACATGGTTTTGGAGAAAAAAAAACGTGGGTCTTTTTTTGCCAGTAGAAATTACCCTAACTCATTTTAAAATATGTAAACATGCCCTAAATATATCAGAGTGGTATTTGTGAAATATCACACATGTTCAAAGTTCACTCTCATCATTATGATGTACAGTTTTTAAAATTATGTGGCTCTCTAAGCACACACACACGATACAGAAAATCAGAGTTCAGATTTGAATCTGGTGTTTACATGATTCCGTGTTTGGACAGTTAAGACACTGGGGATTTTAATGAATTTTCCAGAAATAAAACATGCATCTTTTGGTGCTGGCAAGGTCGGTGGTTTTTGTTTCACACCATGTGAACTCTAGGGCCTGATGGACCAAGAACATTGCTCTTTCAGATTTCTGAGCCTTATGTGCAGGATATAGAAGGAGTGGGCTTGGAAACCACTCCCCTCCTTCACAAAGTCAGCTTCATGGAATGAACACCCTCAGACATGGATGGCGTCAAAGTTCAAGGCAGAGAGTCTTCCTTATCTACAGTACTCCTCCTGCTTAAAATTGGTGTTCTCTCATGTCTTTCATCTGCTCTCTTCCTACTCTGAGTGAGCCACCTTTACCTTCTGGCCATTTCATTTGCCCAAGCCTCAGTATTTTATCTAGGATGTCTGAAATGTGGAAGACCTTTACTCTACATTGCTATAATGCTTAATAAGTCATTAGCACAAATTATGGTTTGAGTGTGAGGGAAAGAAGCCAAGCTCAACTGGACACCTTCTCTTAGTTCCTCGAAAGCAGCTTGCTTCATGCTTGATGTGTTGACAGGCTCACAAATCCCATCATATGCAAAGAGCTCAGAACACTGCTGGTACCGTCTGTTTCTTCTGTCTGGACACATGCTAACCCTTGTTGAAGTTTTTTAGGTATATGTGTGTCTCGGTAGCTCTCGGGCTTACCCTCCACTTTCTGCACTTCAAACTCCATAAGATAAAGGTCAGCGTCCTTCACAGCTTGATGTATGCTGTGGAACATATCTGCTGGCTGTGAGAGATCAGAGTCCTTGCAAGAGGCTGAGTTTTGTGCTCAGTTCCTGTCTTCTTGCTGTAAGGAAACACTATTCCAACTGAGCCTGACATCTGCATTCTTTCTTCTCAGCTACCTAAATCATTCACCAGCTTCTTCCCTGCATAGTGCTAGCTTGCCTTCTGACACTGATGCGTTAGACTATGATCTATGTGCTAGCACAATCTGAGCTCTTAGTAAAACATATAGTAACTACCAAATATGTGAGCATAGTGTGTGAGATGTCCTTGCGCCAGAGAGCAACGATGCAAATACTTCCACAAGGTGCAGTGGTGCACTCCTGGAGTTTCAGATGCTTAGGAGTCTGAGGCAGGGGGATCACTTGAACCAGAAGTTTGAGGTCAGCTTTGGCAGCATGGTAAGACTTTGTTCTCAAAAGGGAGGTGGAGCATGGAGAGTAAGGGAAGGCAGGAACCTGCTTCTAATTGTACCATGATATATTTAGACTTCAAAAATATTAAAATGTAAAAATAATATTCAGTCTAGAATTCATGAAATATGGCATTGTTAAAAGGAAAATGGATGTGTGCATAAAAAGGCATTTAGTGACTTCTCTGATTAGACAGAGAAAATGTTTTCTTACAGATGCAGAAATGAATTTGAATATCAGCATGCATGAGCTTATAAATGCCATCCAGTCCTTGAATTCTCTAAATTACCCACATATAGTCACTTCCCATAGTCGCTCACTGTCATTTTTCATTTTCTACCTGATGAAGAATGACTTCAGAAATGGTCCGAATCTCACTCCCCTCTGGGCACATTTTATCTAAATGATCTGCATTACTGTTCCCTTACTCTCCTTCAACCTATTCCTTCTGTTCAAATGCTATTCAATGACCATATTCTCATTAAAAACAAATCCTTGCATTTGACTCAAGACATTAGATGCTCAGTCTGTCTTCTAATGTCAGAACTTGCATGTGATTAATTACAGGGATTTCAGCCATAGGTTTGGACATCTAAACAAAGCTGAAATGAGCTCCCCATCTTCTATTCACTTTGCCCATAAGTGTCCCTCCAGCTGTTTCTGGGGCTGCTTCATCTCAAAGGCGCCCCTTCACTAACAGGGGCTTTTCTGGGCAGTGGCTTTGCTTATGATTAATTATCATGAACCCAACTTGGACCTTTGGCTTTCTGGCTCTTAGCTGAGTAGCCAAGATATTTCTCTAGACTGAGATAGTTGGCTTCAGTTCTAATTAATGATCAGTCGTTATCAGCTTAGTTTAGACTTTTTGCTCTCTGACTTTTTGGCTGGGTAGCCTAAACACTTCCCAGATCCAAAGGGCTGGCTGAAATTTATGTTCCTCTTTCTGGCACTGTCTTGATAATTCTGATGCTTTCCCGGATCTGCAAAAAGATTTTAATTGTTTACAGTCTTGATTAATAGGCTTGCTGTTGCTTTGATAGTCCATCATTTATAATGATAAGAAACAAAAAACAAATGGCGTTTTCTATTACTCTCTGGGGCCCTTTGGTCCATCCTTTCTAAGAAGCAACTGCTTTGTTTCCTTCCCTATTTCTATTAAGTTACTAATAATTGCATTATAATTGAACTTTAAACTATAGCTATTTCTAACTCCCTGCAGTATTTATTACCCTGCAGAATTTCTCCCTGTTATTTCAGCAGCCTTTCCCAGAGTCTTCTGGTTGTATATCTCCAGTCAGCAGCTCACCAAGACAGTTCCTATCAGTTCCTTGCAAACGTTTCTCTAGCATCTGTCACAAAACCTAGTGAGTCTTGTCTCCTTGCGCTCTATCAAAGAAATGAAATCCCCTGGACTCTATAATTGCTCTCTGGTTAATTACTTTATTTGGCCAAGTAAACTGTCCTTATCCAAAATAGAGCCCAAAGTTCTTTCTCACTAACAACTCTTATTTCTGCTTATCAACTCATTATCTAAGTTCTAGTTTATGTTGAGGTTCTGAGTCCCTCACTAGTGTTGGTAAAGATTGCTGGTGGTGTGAATCTATGCTGTGTTAATCGGGTCTAAGTGATCTCTGAAAAATACTTGACTTAAAAGGAAATATATCCTTTCTTCTTCTAGAATGCTCTGTATCTGCTTCCCTGTTTCCAAAGGAAAATGATAAAATAAATAGTATTTTAGGGAGGTGACACTGTCAAGTTTTTTTTCTACTTCTTTTTTTTTTTTTTTTTTTTTTTTGGTTTTTCGAGACAGGGTTTCTCTGTGTAGCCCTGGCTCTCCTGGACTCACTTTGTAGACCAGGCTGGCCTCGAACTCGCAAAGATCCGCCTGCCTCTGCCTCCCAAGTGCTGGGATTAAAGGCGTGTGCCACCACTGCCCGGCTTTTTTTCTACTTCTAAAATGATTTTTCTTATTCTAGTTTCATACATTTTCTTGGTGATGATATTGGAAGCTAGTTTGCATCTCAAATCAACAGAGACCTGTGCCTGCAGTTCATTAATTTCTGTATTCCATTTCAAATAGCTCTCTGCACTTTCTGTTTGATGGTTATAGAAATTTCACACGTGGCAGAAAACATCTCTCATTATGCCCTCCTCAACTTCCCTTCACAAGAACATGAAGGTTGTTTCCTCCAGTTTCATACTCTTTGACTACTCTCTTTGGAACCCTTCTCTTCCCTTGTCTTTCATCACCTCTCTCTCCTGTTCTTTGTCTGTTGTTGGCCTTTATGTCCTCTTAGTCACCCCACTCTCTGATCCTTTGCTACCCCAAGGGCCTGTTATAACCTTTTGGGACTCTGTCCCTACATTCTTTCTTACAGACTATGCAGCCCCGTCCTTTAACCATCACCACATACTGATTGTTTGTGGTCCTTGTCTCTAAGATAGCTGTCTCACCTGGGTTGGGATGGATGTTTTTGCTGTTGACGTCGTCCTCCTACCAGCCCTGCTAGCACCTCACATATCCTTATTTATCCCACACTCACTGTGTGTCTATGGTGTGTCAGCTACTACACCAGCACCAGGCCTGGAAAAGGTGATGATGACCATTTCAACTCCCAAAGACCTGACATAAAGGAAAGACTTGCTGGTTAATCCAACAAGTCAAAACAAAAGCACACGGTTCTTCCTGCCTTGTGAGTTTGCTCCATTCCTCTCTTTCCAGCTCTTTATCTCCTTGCCAACCCTCCCATTCTCTTAACCATCTTAATTGTGATCCATGTTCTCAGTCTTCTTGGATTATCATTCGTATGTAATAATCTATGTAACAAACATCCTGAAATTTTAGCAGCTTAGAACAACTAGTTCATAATTCTAGATCTCCCATGGATTTGCAGTTCAGGAGGTCCTTTCTGGGAAGAACTGGGCTGGACTTCAGGGTCAGCTCTATGAATCTCGGCTCTCAGACCCACAGTGAAGGAACAGAAAGAAGGCACTGGGAGCGTGTTCTTCCTAGAGCAGAGGGAGAAATTCCAGCACTGTCCTTCCTCTAACTGCTTCTGGTCTAACCAAAAAAGTATGATTTCCTTCCTGCCACACAAGGCGGTATCTGCTGAGCTTCACTTAGTCTAACCCACATCCCTTTTCTTAAATGTCAGTAAGAGTCAACTAGTCCATAAGCACTGCCAAGGTTTTGCTTCTATGTAGTGCCTACATCCCTACCTCTGCCAGCCAACATCTATGCCTACAGTTTAGAACGGATCTTACTGCATGTTTCTTCCCACAACAGTTGCTGTCAACCTCTCTCCAGAGCAAAACCTTTTGAACTACTTCAGAAATATGTGAGCATACCAGAGGTTTGTTGCTTCTCCAGTAGAGCGTTTCATCATTTCAAGGTTTACACTTAAGTCTATGATCTATTTGGAAGCAATTTTTTATAAAGTGAGACTTACATTCCTTCTCTTTATATCATATTAACTTTTGTGCTTCAGGAACAATTTATGGGAGGCTTCAGAAGACCAGAATCCGTCACAGCAAGGAGGGCATGGTGGAGTGGTGCAATCCATGGCAGCAGGACTGTGTAAATGACTATTCACACAGCAGTGGACCAGGAGGCAGAGAGAGCCTGCTGGAACCAGTAGCTGGGATAGAACTTTCCAAGACTCTCCCCTAGTGATTTACTTCCCCCAACTAAGCCCCACCTTCTGAAGGTTCCACAGCCTTGCAAAATAGTACCTCTAACCGGGAACAAGTGTTCAAAATGTGAGACTGTGGGAGGGACATTTCAGAGTCAAACCATAACACATGATAGACATTAATTATTGACCTCACTGTAATGAAACTTGTGTTCCTTGTCTAGAATTAGCTTCCCCTCCACAGTCTTCCTGTGGCTCCCTTCTGGTTAGAACTTGCCACACCTCCCCATTGTCAACTGCTAACACTCCTCAGCCTCCATTCTCAAGTAACTTTACTCTCACCACTTGCATTCCAACCATGCCATCGTACTTGGTATAAACAAGGACAGTGAACTACCTATGAAGATTACTTCAATGCTTTCTAGAATTACAAGATAGATACTGATGCTGTGATGCTCCATCACTGACAACACCTCACCATGCCCAAAACTAAACTGATGAACTAAAAGGGGGCCAACACTGCAGGGAAGCAGTGCAGAGCTTGACACTAGACCCCCACTGCCAACACTGAGTATCTCTGGCCCTTTTGTTTACCTTCTTCTTTATTGTCCTCTTTTCTCTTTCTCCCTTTCTTCCTCTTCCTTCCCTTCCCCTTCTCTCTCTTGCTTTGCTTTGCTTTTGGGTTCTTCCCATGAGGCTGGAGCAGTGAGCGAGTTACACAACCAGTGCTTGAAAGGAGATGCTGAAGACAGACAGCCCTCCTCTGCTCAGACATCAGAGTGAGCAGACAAACAAACTTAATGGAACAAATAGGAATTTCACTCACTGTCACATTGTTTTTATGAGTCAAATTAAATCTGACTCCCAGAGCACACACAGTAAGATGGCAAGAAACTTAATTAAAATGGTTTAATTAGAACAGTGGAGAGGAAAGAAACTTTTGAGAATTTGGCTTGATTAAAGGTCATTTGATAATTACATTGAAATAATCTTGAAATGCCCTAGGGGACCTAGGGGACTGGATGCTGCAGTAGCCAGATTCTAGCTTGGTGCTGGTTAATAACACATAAAGGTGGGTCTTGGAAGGTGTGAGGGAGTCCCGAGTCCCACATGATCCTTGCGAGTCCAGCTATCTGATGGTGGGGGTGGGGAGGTTGGGTGTGGAATTCGAGAGCTTGTAATTTCCTTCCTATATGTGCATCTGGTTGGGGCATAGCTGGAAAAGATTAGACTAGGGGAGAAGTGCCACCTCCCTCCCTTCTGGACCACGGATGAAACTCTATCCTTCTCCACCTGGGCTGCCCCTCTGCCTGAGAAATCTGAGATCACCCCAACATAACCTCCAACCAGGGTGTGTACTGTTTATTTACGAGCACTACCGATCACGTGGTTAGCATATTGTCGGTGTTAAGATGAAGATGCCTTCTCCTGATCGAGTCTCCTTTCTTCTACTGTTGTAATTAATGTGAAAACTCCTCTGTAAATAGAGTCACATCAGAACAGTTGGATTGTCCCACACATGATCTTTTCAGGACTCTAACCGAGGGGACAATAATGCGGTGAGACCTCTTCAGCCTCCCATCTATGTCCAACAGTGTCCTTGTTAAAGCTGCAGTGGAACTGACATGAAATGTAATTATTTTTCTTTGAGAGAGGAAGAAAAAAAAACCTCATAATTGTGATTTACTTTGGCTTTTTAGATTTGAACACTTTAATTGCTTACCTTACAAATTGAGCTTTAAAAAAGTAAAATAATAAAGTAAGATTTACAACTTTGCTTCTGCCTTCAAAGGGCTGTGCTTTGTGATGTCTCTAAGATGGGGAAGACACGTGTCCTCTGTTTCCGATTATTCTTGCCCACGTCCTCTCTTCTATCCAAGTTTCTTTCTCATCCTATGTGTGCCCTTGACGATACTTTAGTGACTCTTACTAGTGCAACCCAGGCAAGGAGTACAGAGAGTGAGAGAAATGTCCTTCCAACTCCCAGTCCTTGGGAGTTTAGGACTAAGGTAGAAACCCTTGTCCTGGAAAAGCTACTGGCTAACCTTTCAGTTCTTCAAGGTGAAAGCCACTCAGAGGTAAAAGCAGTATCCCTCCTGTTGTCTTTCATTCACTTCCTAAGACCCATCAATTCCTCCCTAGCCCAACACATTGTCGTTCCCACAAGAAGCCACTGCTGGCCCCAGCTTGTCTGCATCTTTCCTGGAAGAGCCAGGCTGCTCACCCTTGTTTTCTTTGTTCCTTCATGCCTCACATCACAACTGGGGGATGGGGTGGGCGGTTCATGCACATAGAGAACAGAAATCAACCTCTGGTTTTGTTCCTTGGCTGCTATCCACTCAGCTGTGGGTGTTTGTCTTTTGGGTTTTTTTTTTAATTTTTAAAAATTTTTGTACAATTTTAATTAAGATATAATAATATCACTATTCCCTTCCCTTTCCTTCCTCCAGCCCCCCAACCCTAGTCCCTTCCTTCCAACTCCTTCCATACCTCACACCCTCAATTGGTCCACCTTGTTTATTGAGACAGGGTCTCTGACTGGTCTGGGGCTGGCGATTCAGCCAGGCTGGCTGGCCAGTTGTGACCCAAGGACCTGCCATCTCCTTTCACTAGTGCTGGGATTTCAAGTGCCCATCACCTTGCCCAGCTTTTTTTATGAGTCTTTGGAATGACAGCGAGCTTCTCATGTTTGCAAGGTAAGTGTTTTATCAATGGAACCTTCCTATCAGCCCACATCACAATTTCTTATAGTCCCCTTTGATTTCAATTCCTTGACTTCACTTTTTATTTTCTGCACTTTCAGTCTGCCCCCGTTATGATGGTGAGTGCCAAAAGTAGGAACTAACTCTTGCCCAAATTGGCTACAGTTTCTGGAATCATACCAGTGTATAATAAACACCCAGTGAACAAATGAATGTCCTCTCCAGAGAGTTCTGGTGTTCCAGACTGTTCTGATATGTCCTCTCTGCTTGATGCCAAAGTCTGCTCATGGGGCACTCTCAGGAAGCCTGCTTCTAAGGTCATGTCCAGAGGAAGCTGCCCAAGGAGACTTCACAGGGACAGGACGAAGTAGTTCCTGGATTGTTTTCTCAGTGAAGGAAATTGCATGATCTGAAAATGAATCAGGTGTCCAATACACAGAACTCAAATCTCACCATTTTTATTAACCACTCCCATAAAATGACCCATTACTTATGTCAGGCAGCTATGGCGGCACCATGCCCCCCTTAGTAAGACACAACGCTGACATATCTCATAGGATACAAATTAATATAGGATACAAATTAATGCTCTGTATTCTTGAGGCCAAATCCCTGAGTGACTGCAATAGACAAGGATATTCATGTTACTGAGCATGCGCTTTAAGTCTTGAGTTTTTCCAAGTCAGGGACTTTACAACATCATCTTTTTATCTCTCGAGATCCTGAGCATAGGAATATTTGCACATTACAATCCAGATATAAAAATATTTGGTCCCTAGTATGCATAACTACTGGAAGGAAATTGTATTGGTACGTGACATGTACAAAACCCAGAGGATGATCAAAAGCAACCTTCTTCCTTATGAAGCCAGCATATCAGTCTATAGAGAATTCACCTTGGATGGTCATCAGAGAACACCATGCACCTCTCGCCTGACTCTGCTGTCCTCTATTCTCTCATTTCTTTCTTCTTCCACCACCAGACCTTTTTTCAGGGTCACCCTCATCCTAGACATGGACATGCCATCTTCACCATGTGCTGCAGGTATAGGCTTTTATCTTCTTAGATTTTTCAGAGTACAGTGTGGTAGAGTTAGTGAAATTAATGTAGCATCTAGATTTTTGAAGTTTGGTATCTCAGGTAAAAGATATGGGCAGATCCAACCTCCAGACTTGGTTACCATTGAAAGCCCTCCAAAAGCAGATGACTTCATTGATCATGGGACTATGGACACACTGCTATGGAGATGTGCCTTAGAAAGAGTGCTAGGAACTATTGAAATGCCAGAATTCATGGCCAAGATCATTACAACACAAGGGATTTAAAATCTGAAGTCCATGTGGCTTTCTGCATGGTAGGATTAGGGATTTTGTAGGATTAGGAATTTTGGAAGTTTGGCATCTCAGGTAAAAGATATGGGTGGATCCATTTATGGCCGTATGTACCATTGAAGGGCATGTCCTTGAAAGACCCCCCTAAGGCAGATTACATCTTTGATCATGGGACTGTGGACAGGGGAATGCTTCAGAAAGTCTGCCAGGGACCATAGCAATGAAATGCTGGAATCCACTCCGAGATGACATAAAGGATTTAAATAACAAGCCCATGTGGCTTTGTGGCCACTCCTCCTGCTTCATCTGCTGAGAGACCTTATCTTCATTTTATGCTCCCCATCAGTGATCCACATAGGTGGAGAGTATGACAAAATACACTTTTTTTTTTTTTTTTTTTTTTTGCAGAGTTGGACAATTTGGTCCAACTCAGAAAACTGCCACAGACTTTGGAATTTCAAAGCATCCATGCCACAGAAAACTGCTGCAGACTTTAGAGTTCCAGAGAGCATGAGTCATGGCACCCGAGCTGGAACGCCCTTAGAGGCCCAGAGCATCTGAACGGTGAGCTTAAGAAACTTTGCATCTTGCAGATAAGTGAGTCCTGGGACTGCAGAGATGATTCTTGCTTAATATAAGAGCAGCCCCACTTTAATGGTCAGAACAGATTGAATTTATAAACTGCTCTTAAGATCTGACGAATAAGACAAAGACAATAAGACTAAAAGACTTGACAGAAATCTACCAAGAAATCAACCATCCACCCATATGGATCCATGAATCTGAGAAAATTAATATCCTTTTAAAAATCTTTAGATTAGTATTAAACATTTGTTTTATAGGTATTAGGGTGTTATAGATTAGGTTTTAGAATTAGGGTTCAGGCTTTAGGGTTAGCAACTTTATAGATAATTGTTAGGTTATTGTTAAGTTTTAATAAATATATGTTTGATAAATAAAAAATTTACTGTTATAGGTAGCACCCAATGGTAGTTAGGCATTAAGGGTGGTTTGGTTTTCAAAGCAGTAGAGGAAAGTTCAGGTTTTGAAGGTATGGCAGACATTATCAACATAATAGCGATTATTACTGAATATTTTCAATTAGGATGGATATGTTATGTTGCTTTTCCTTTTTTGCTTTACTGATTTATCAAAAGGGTTAATCATACCACGGCTTTTCAATTACAAAACTTACAAATACAGGTTGAGGAAATGATCAAAAAGGCTAATCATATCATGGCTTTGCAATTACAAAGCTTACAAATGCAGGTTGAGGAAATGAAAAATACTCTATTAGAGTCGGTAAATAAAAAGGAAAGTGTACCATGCAACTTTGCCTCTAGGTATGCACGGCCACCACTTGTGGTGCCAGAAGCTGAAAAAAAATGTAGTGTGGAGCTAAATACTCCGCCCCCAGAGGAGCTGCCTGTTACCACACAGGCACCATCAGCTTTTCCAGTGATTTATCAAAATCGGCCTGGGGTTAATGAAGGTCAGCCCAATCCAGAATTAACATGGTATACAATGGACATATTAGATCTGAAAGGCTTCAAAGAGTCTATTGTGTCCTAAGGTTTACATTCATCCTTTGTTAAACAAATGTTTAATAACTGGGCAATGTACAATCGAATCATTCCCCAACATTGGAAGGGACTGGTATCAGCTATGCTAGAAGGTAGCCAGCAATTACAAATGGTTATCATGGTGGAGACATGAAGCCACCTTATTAGAACAACAAAATATGGCAGGGGGAATAAATGTCACAACTGATCAAATACTTGGTGAAGGTCGATATGCTGATTTAAGAGAATAAATTCATATGGATGATATTGCAATTGAACAATGCTGTAATGCAGCTTCAAGGGCCTGTGATAAAATTTTTACACAAGGTCCTGTAGAAATCTTTACTGACTTTTTACAGAAGTTGACTTCAGCTGTAGAGAGAGATGTGCCAATCCCTGATGTCAGACAAGAGTTAATAAATACCTTAGCTTTTGAAAATGCCAATGCTGACTGTCAAAGAATAATTGGACGATTAAAGGCTCAGGGAGCCCCAATAGATGAATGGATAAGAGAAACAACTATGATTAGTCCTCAAGATCATCAGGCTAATATCATAGGACAAACTATTGCTAAGGGTCTTAATTGATGCTATAAATGTGGTGAATTTGGTCATTTCCAAAAAGATTGTATGGTTTCAACTTCCAGAACTTGAACTGATTTCAGAGCTCAAAATGACAAGCATCTTGACTCTACAGAACATGGTCAAAACAGAGAACGAATGGTTTCCAATAGCAATGGAAGGTCAAGGGCTCTAGAATTTTGTAATCGGTGTGGAAGAGGTAAACACTGGTCTTGGGATTGCAAATCCAAAACAGATATCAGAAGTAACTCCTTCAGGGAAATGAGGAGAGGGCCCTACCAGTTCAGGACCCCCAAAGCAATGTGAACCATTGTCCATCATCCAACCAGAGGGCAACAAACAGGCAGGAGGAACAAAATTAACTATTGCTAATCTTTTACAGGCTACTGGAGGTCCTGCAGCTTTAGATTTGACTACAGATGAATCTAAAACATTATCCAAAACAGATGAACATTATATGTTAAACACTGGTGTTTATGGTCCCTTGCCATCAGGGACAATAGGATTAATCCTTGGAAAAAATGGATTAACTTGTCAAGGATTCTTTATTCATCCCAGGTGTCATGGATGGAGACTTCAAGGAAGAAATTAAAATTATGACATCCATATGGAAAGAGATGACAATTAATGCAAGAGACGACAAAATTGCCCAACTCCTGCTGTTTCCTTACATCAAGGGTAAGGTTGTTCCAATAGACAGAACAGGAGCAATTGGGAATACTGAAAAACGTGTATTTTGGCAAACAATGATAAATGATGAGAGACCAAAATTAAAAATACAAATGAATGGTATTGAAATAGAAGGATTGCTTGACAAAGGAGTGGATGTCACTGTCCTCTCACAGGAATCTTGGAATTCAAATTGGCCACTTCAAACGATTCCTACACGTTTTATAGGAATTGGTAAAGTATCACGTTAAGCAAAGTGTACATTGGATTAAATGTGTTGGACCAGAAGGACAAACAGCAAAATTAAGACCTTATGTGGCTGATGTACCCATAAATTTATGGGGAAGGGATCTCTTACAACAATGGGGTACTCGAATCATTATCCCTACAATCTCAGACATAACAAATGATGACATTATGGATACTTTTGAGGAAGGTATTGATATGGGTACTCAAGAACAATTGCAAGCTATGTCTAGTGTCCAAATACAGCACACCCAGACATTGAGATTATAGATACCTCTGAGGAAGGTATTGATATGGGTACTCAAAAACAATTACAAGCTATCTCTAATGTACAAATACAGGACACCCCAGGTATTGAGTTTCCAAATGTATACTTGGGGCCACTGCTGAAATTCCAACAGCCCTACCCTTGAAATGGCTATCCAATAAATTTGTGTGGCAAGAGCAGTGACCCATAACAAAAGAAAAATTACAGGCATTAGAACAATTAGTACAAGAACAGCTGGAGGCTCATCATATAGAAGACTCTAACAACCCATTGAATTCTCCAGTGTTTGTGGTTAAAAAGAAATCAGGGAAGTGGAGAATGGTAACAGATTTAAGAGCTGTAAATAGAATAATTCAACCAAAGGGTTCTTTACAACCTGGTATACCTTTATCTTCTCTGTTACCAAAGTCATGGCCTTTAATAGTGATTGATTTAAAAAATTGCTTTTTCTCAATTCCATTGCATAAGAAAGATAGGGAAAGGAGCCTACTCTTAATAACAGTAGACCAATCAAGAGGTATCATTGGAATGTGCTTCCACTGGGAATGTTAAATAGTCCAACTTTATGTCAATATTTTGTACAACAACCATTAGAAATAATTTATAAGCAATTCCCTCAATCTATTATCTATCATTATATGGATGATATTTCATTGGGTGATTCTGATACATGTATTTTAGAGAACTTATTTAAGGAAACGCAGAGAATTCTGCCACTTTGGGGGTTACAAATTGCTCCTGAAAAAAATACAAAGAGAAGATTCAATCAACTATTTGGGTTATAAGATAAGTCAACAAAAAAATAAGACCACAAAAGGTACAGATCCATAGAGACCAATTGAAACTCTTAATGATTTTCATTACAACACAAGGGATCTAAAATGGGAAGCCCACACAGCCTCCCACCTCCTTCCTCCTTGTCTCTCTCTGCCCACACATGTCGAGACCTTCAGGGACAATGTTCTCCAGGCCAAGGCCTTCTCATGCTGTCAGTTCCATTATCCTTGGTTCATCACTTCCATAATTGCTATGATCCAAATGTGTCCCCAGTGTTCACGTTGAAAGCCTAATTGCCAGGACAATGATGTTGAGAGGTAGGACCTGTAAGGGGTGCTTAAGGTGTGAGAACAGAGCCCTCGTGAATTGATTCATGTCCTTATCTCAGGAAGTTGGCTCCTAACTAAAAGATATTCTCTCTCTCTCTCTCTCTCTCTCTCTCTCTCTCTCTCTCTCTCACCTTGCCTTGCCTTTTTAGAAAAAAGGCCCTTGCAAATTTAAGCCATTCAACCTTGGACTTCTTAGCCTCCAGAACTGTAAGAAACAAATCTCCATTCGTAATAAGTTACCTAGCCTCAGACACTGTAATAGCAGCACAGAATATATTAACACAATCTTTAGGTCACCTCATAGTTCATGTCAGCAAGGAACATTCTAGTCAAGGAAGGAAGTAGAGAAAAGGAGGCAAAGACAAAACTTCTCTGGAGTGGAGTAGACTCTGTTCCTGCAGTTTTCAGAGGCCTGGCCCATGGACGGCTACTCAAACCTCACCAGTCAATTCCATCTATAAAGGATGGTGTTTTCTTTAAAATGGTGTGTTTCAGCCTGGCACAGAGCTGTCCTGAATAAAGCCAGTGCTCTCTTACTAAGGAGAAAGAGAGAGAGAGAGAGAGAGAGAGAGAGAGAGAGAGAGAGAGGAAAGAGAAAGAATTTATCCTTAGTTAGGTAGGAGCCTACTTCCTGAGATAAGGACATGAATCAATTCATGAGGACAGGCACATACTTTTAATTCCAGCCCACTGGAAGCTGAAGTAGGAGAACCACAATTTCCAGGCCAGCCAAGGTTACATAGTGAGACTCTGTCAGATAGATAAATGATGAATAGATAGAAAAATAGATAGATAGATAGATAGATAGATAGATAGATAGATAGATAGATAGATA
>CAJQZJ010009649.1:22315504-22344917 GCA_907164525.1 Lophiomys imhausi | reverse complement strand
ATAGATAGATAGATAGATAGATAGATAGATAGATAGATAGATAGATACTTATATACATACATACATGGATATATAGATAAAAGAAAAGAACATAGACAATGTAACTCAATAACTCAGAGCTTGGCTCAGAATCATCTTAGATGGACTTCTTAAAATACAATGTTGTGACCCTCAAGTCTCAGATTTAGTAGTTCATGGATGATTTCAAGAACTTCCTCTTTTTTTTTCCTTAAAGAATTTTCTTTTAGCCGGGCGGTGGTGGCGCACGCCTTTAATCCCAGCACTTGGGAGGCAGAGGCAGGCAGATCTTTGTGAGTTCGAGGCCAGCCTGGTCTACAAAGCGAGTCCAGGACAGGCAGAGATATTCAGAGAAACCCTGTCTCGAAAAACCAAAAAAAAAAAAGAATTTTCTTTTTCATGTGTTTGTTTTGCGTTTTAGAAACAGAGTCTCACTATGTAGGTCTAGAAGGTCTGTGTAGATTAGGCTGTCCTAAAACTCACAGAGATCTGCCTGCACTGGCCTCCCGAGTGCTAAGCGCCAGGGTTAATGGTTTGCAACCACACCCAGCTAAAAATCTGCATTTCTAATAAGGTTTTGATAATGATGAAGTTTGAAAAATTATACATATATTATTTGGAAAATCACTAGTATTTTCTTCTAGGCAAGGTAAGGCTTTTTTTTAAACATTCTAATATTGACAATCATTTGTTTTAACTTTAGTGTATCATTGCACTAAGAAAAAGAACTAAAGTTTTAAATCTCTCAAAGAGACATTTATGATTAGGGACAGGAGTCAAAATAGAGGCCATATAATGGAGAAAGGAAATCACACTTTGTGTTTAACAATCAAAGCCCCAAAAGTGTTTTCATCACCATTGGGTGAGAGCATCTAGACCATCTCCCCACAAGGCGTAAACAATCTGAAACTTACTGTGCATTAGCAGCATCAGTTTTTCATGCTCACACAAAGCTGTAAATTACTAGGTGTTAAATGACATGTGGCTGGGGGTCCCATAGAATTAGGGATTCTAAAAGCCACATGACTGCCTTTGCTCTGTTACTGATGGAGCAAGACAATGAGGTGGACCAATCGGAAGGTAGAGGGGTGATATGTAAGGCTAGAGAGTACAAGAGTGCAGGAGTGGGAACAAGGAGCTGGGCTCAACAAACTTGCCAGCAGCATCAGGCAAACTAGGTCAGGATTCACCAACCAGCCTTAAAATCAGAGTCCAGAACACTTAACGCAGTCCCCTGACTCCCCGCCCCCATCCCATTTCTCCAATGCCCTCCTCCTAATTTGAGGATTTTGGGGGGATGTTTCAGTTGTTTTTTTTTTTTTAACTTTGCTGAGTGAAAGAAGGAAAAGAATTTTTGTTTATGCTTCAGCTTAAAGAAATAAAGATCTACAAATCCTCAGATAATAAATGTGGTAGAGAGAGTGAAAAGTTAATGAAACCCAGGGGAGAAGTGAAAACTTGGGCCAAGGGAGTGAGAGGCCGCTCTCACAGAAGTGCTGGTCCCTCCAGGGGCTGCTTAACACACAAGCTCCCGCCCTTTAACACACGAGCCCCCCCACATTTTTTTTTCTTGTTACCTGGGGAATTTTGGGTTTGATTTTATGGTATATTTCCCACACAAACCATTCTCCTGGTGGGGTCTGATTTAAAAATGATGCTTTTGTTTTCCAAATCTCTGTGTGTGTGTGTATGTGTGTGTGTGTGTATACGTGTGTACACTTCTTTAAAATTGTTCATTGTCCAAAAGAGGGTAAATGAGTTCTTTTGCTATCTTTCTCTCTGTAGGGTTTTGTACTCCAACGGGTGCTTCTCAATTCTATACATTAGGGAAGGAATTCAAAGTTCATGCTAGCTTTTTGCAAAACTGAATTACAGCATACTGTAACCTGGCACTGCTTCTGGAAGCCACATTAATAGGGAGCCTCTTCTAAACATGGACTCCTGCAGAACTCAGCACAAGGTAGAGAAGGGAATCACTCCAGATACATAGCTGCCCTCTGCATCAGCCCCTTCACTCAAGAGCCAGAAGCTGAAACTACTGAGCTTTGAAGTCAGAAATGGCATAGCAGTCACTAGCAGCAACCTTCCAACCCCTGTACTTTGCCAGTCTACACTAGTAACCATGTCCTTTTGATTCATTCTTTATTACCTACATTGACTAAACCTTCACCAAAATTCTGAAACGTTCTGCATTTTTGGTAGCTTGAGTTGTCTTCCTTCATTTATTTATCTATCTATCTATCTATCTATTTATTTATTTATAATTGTATTTATTTATTTATATTTAGCTCACCATGTTGCTCTGGCCATCCTGGAACTCTATATAAACCAGGCTAGCTCCTCACACAGAGATATTCATCCACCTCTGCACACCTACCTTGAGCTGTCAGTTTTAATCAAAGCACAGCTTACTTTGTTCCAGACACTGTCAGGGGTTATACAAGGAAGGAGAAAATTAGTCACCACTTACTCTGTGCTGGGCTTACAGGTGTGTTCCACCACACCCCATTAATGCAGAACTAGATATGGAAGTCAGAGCTTCCTTCATGCCGGGGAAGCAATCTGCCAACTGAGCAGACCTCATTCCTAATGGAACTTAAAAAAAAAAAAGTTCTAAATTTAAAAGCAGTAAATTGTAGGATTACACTGAGTAAAGTTGTGGGTCTGTGGATCGTACTTGAATAAAGTTGAAAAATGTTAATGAGGAAATACATAGGAGGACTTGAAATTTACAAGACATAAAATGAACTTTAAAAATGTCTTGCATTCAAACAGGAATGCTGGTCCCTTCCATCTGTGACTGCAGAAGCGCTCTAGTCCGGTCCCAAGTGAGTCCTTGATTCTGCAGGCATCGTGTGGGGCAGAGGAAGCCGTAGGACTGAAGAACAGCTTGCCTCACTCAGTAATTCCTTGTGATGTCGCCCAGCGGTGACATTCTATAGTGGTAACACTCGGACCCTCAGGGACCAACTTCTGTAGGCCTCTCAGTTAACTGACGCTGGATGGAGTCTAGGGAACTGTATACAACTGACTTAACTCAAGATATCTAAGTCAGCTAAGGTCCAGGTGCCCTCCATTCTTACCCACAGTCCTCCACAGGGCTGTCTCCCCACCTTTCTCAGTTTTCCTCCTATCTACAAAATGGGGACAATGATATAGAGTACCACCTGCTCCCCGAGGTCCTGGGGAGATCAAATACAGTAAATGATGGGGAATTGCTTTCAAAAAACAAGAAGCCATCTGCCACTAGAACACTTGCAAGTCACTAGTTAACTGCAAGTCAGGGTAGCTCGGAATACAGACTGAAGATCTATAAACTGCACTTTCAGGAAGCACGAGCCATCTCTGGGGGAAGTGCCTTCCATCAACAGTGGTGTGGGGTTCTGGACCGTGAGCAGCTGGGGGCGGTTTCGAACCCATTCCCCTAATTTCCTGGCACCTTTCCTGCCTCCAAAACGTCATTACGTTCCTGCTCTCCATTCACTTGAATGAATCTGAAGACAATGAAAATCATCCTACGTCCACTGACTTGTGATTCGTCAAACAACCAAAATGGGAGGAAAAGGGGGAGGGGGGGAAGACGAGATTTAGCTTAGCTATCTATAACAAAAAATATGTTTACCTTACCCCCCTACTTTGAAAACCTATCCATTTTTGTTGGGATGCCATAAAGGGCCCTGTGTGTCTGGGTCCCTGGATCCCCAAGACTAATATATTCAGAGTATTCTGGGTCTACTCATTTCTGCTAACTGCTCCCCTTGGCCCACCGTTTTCCCTGAGCCTCTGACCGCCCACACTGGGGCAGGCCTCACGGAGAACCCTCAGAGAAATGAGAGCCCAGCAAACCAGTCTTGCTGCTGGCCCCAGGAAAACACCAGGTGCACAACCCGGCTCAGAATGAGAACTGGGAAAATGCTTATAAATCAGCACGGCTGGGGAGGGAAAGAACAAGATAGCTGAAAAATAACAACAGTGTGACCGAGAAATGTTAAATCACACTGACCCAACAGCAAGCTAATTACAATGATCTCTCTAGAAAGAAGGCAGAGTGATAAGTTAGAACAAAAACGAAGCAGTCTTGCCTCCTGCGTCCCACCACCTGTGAGTATTGCTCCTCCCACCTTCAGTGATGTATGTTGTAAAGGTTCTTCCTGTTTTTCCCCAGTGGCCAGTTGTTTTATGAGTTTGCCATGATTTTTTCTGTAATTTTCTATGTAAATATGTTCTGGTTTTTTAGTACAGTGATCAGTCCTTTTGTTGCATCCGTATTTTGAGTTTTTCTGGGAAGTGTCTCCTCATACCCATGTTATAGAGGATACTGTCTACATTTTCTTCTAACACTGGCAGGTTTCATTCTTCCACCCATCTGAAGTTTATCCTCACATATGGATACCTAGTGGTCCCCAAGCTGTTTGTATAGAAGATGTTCGTGTTTCCGCTAGAATTCCAGCACTTGGGAAGAAAATAGTGAGTTTGAGACCCTGTCACAAAAACAGAGAGGGAGGCAGAGAGATGGTTCAGCAGATAAAGGCACTCAGCCCACAAGCATGACAACCTGAATTCAATGCCCAGTATCCATGAAGAAGGAGAGAACCACCTCCAGAAAGTTACCCTCTGACCTCCACATGTTCCTAGACACACACACATTCACACACACACACACACTCACACACACACTCACACCATTCACACACACTCTCACACACACTCACTCACACACACTCACACACACACTCTCTCACACACACACACACACACACACCATTCACACATGTGCCCACACACAATAGCAGTGAACCAAATTGAAAGAATGCCAGTTCAGTTTTGTCCCAGCCAATGTTACCTTGGAGAATGCACCTTGACCATGGACTAAATCCCCGCAGGGTTAGTACCCAGAATTTCTGTTTGATTCTCTCTGTCTATTCTCAGTGTCAGTCTGATACTTCCTTAACTACAAATGCTTTGTGTTACATTCAAGAAGCTTTACAGTTGACTTGTTTCAAGTACTTCTCGGCTCTTCTCTAATCTTATCTTAATCTTATGTGGCTTTTGGTGTTGTTTTGTTTTGTTTTTTGCTTTTTTACTTTTATATGTAACCCCTAATATCAGAAAAAGCTTTCCGATACTCTCTTCCTATTCACGAGAAAGGACATCTTTCCATGTGTTCAAGTTTACTTTTATGTCTTTCAGAAAGGTTTTGAGGGATTTTTTTTTCCCATATAAAACACACACATTCCCTGTGAAGCCATCCCCTCACAACCACATCTTTCCTGGTGCTACATCAGTTGAGCTTTGAAGCCAAGTTGATCTCAGTACTTGATTTCTTGTTTTGAATAAAGAGTTTGCACCTCCATTTTGTTTCTCCTTTGCTCCACAGACCTGTTGGAGAAAGAGAGGGGGGGGGTGAGGGAGAGAGAGAGAGAACGCAGTGAGTCTCAGGTTTAAAACAGGATGACATAAGACAGTGTTGAATAAGGTCTTCAGGTCTCAGCAAGAAAGCATTCACATATGTCTGGGGTGAAAGATAAGAGATTACAGAACTCATATTTAAAAATCTGAAATTGGATTTAACCACTCTGTTTTTCTCCATCAAGTAAACTCTATCCATCTTTATGGCATCTTAGTCTTTTAAATTCTCTATCCTCTGCTGGTCTGATATAACACAGTGACCTGTGAGGAAAGGTATTCATAAATCCCTATGATAAATTCTCCTTCCCTAACATTTCTCTAATACTTTCATGATCCGAACTCCATGTGGACACAGAAATCTGTCATAGATCATCACCGCCAAGGCTATGCGCAAATCAGGTCCAAAGCAATTGTGATACACATCTCAGGGTGCGCGTTTCAATCCAATTTCAGACCTAGAATCTTTGCTGGCTTTCTCGGGTGGTTACTGTTCTAATGAGACCTAGGTCACTCTTTGGATTTTACTTCAGGCCAGTCACTGTCCTCTCTCCTAATCCTTGTAGTCCAATGGTACTTTCATCTTGTAGACTTCAGGATGACTCAGTGAAAATTACAGACAGGTTTTAGGAAATGAAATAATATAAAACAACTGGAGACCTGAAGCAATGGTAGACATTTACCAAGACTTTGCCAGGAATGAATGGCAAGAATTCTCACTGGGTCCTTTGCCCATATCATCTCCCTCTACCACTTTCAGTGCTGAGTCCCTAGACACCCTTTAAGATCAAGCTTTGTCTAGACAATTCCAATAGTCAACTTTGTAGTAATTTTTTCCATGGATCCCTCTACCTTTCAAAGAAGCAATTGCACCCCCATCTGTTTTCCCATTAAGTTTTCAGTATGTTTCTGTTATGTTAATCACTTTGTATCATAATTCTATCACTATTTGTTTTCCTCTGTCTACCTACTAGGACTTGGATTCCCAGAGGGCAGAACTGTGTTTCCTTTATCTTAGTTTCCTCAAAATTTAGCAATTTAACAAAGTTGAGAGAGTTTAACTTTTTTTTTATTCATTATTTGAAATACAGCCTCGTCAGGGAGCAGTGGGTTCACATTTATCCCACAGATACCCAAGAAAGGGTTCACTAGTGAAATATGGAATGTAGCCATCCCATGGCACACCTCTCTTTATGCCTACTAGTGAACTTGTAATTGGCAAGTTCAATTATTTTTGGTACCAACCCGCTCTGGCACATCAAGTTGCAGTAGGATTAAGCACTTTCTCTCCCACTGAGGCCAGACAAGGCAGCCCAGCTAAGGGGAAAGGAACCCAAAGGCAGGCAGCAGAGTCAGAGACAGACCTTGCTCTAATTGTTAGGGGACCCACATGGAGAACAAGTTCCACATCTGCTAGCTACGTGTAGGGGACCTAGGTGCAGCCCATGCATGCTCTTTGGTTGATGGTTCAGTCTCTGTGTGTCTCCATGCATCAAATTATTCTTATGGCTCATCATGACACTGAATGAAACTTTCCTGCCCCACCCACAACATGTTTAAAGTCCAGATCTTGGAAGGAAAGAGATGGGCCGATTTAAAGGAGAGATTAAAGAGTGTTTGATGAAGAACAGGTTTCAAAAGGTAAGGCAGATTTACAGGGGAAACAGAGATGGTAAGACTCCCTTCACCTCCAGCATCTAGCATGACCATGGGAAGCCACTGCCATTCTCTTCCCTAAACTTGAAGAAAAGAGGCAGGAATCAGTAAATCACTGGGATCCTCCAGAAAGAGAGCTATAGGTGTGGGAGGGGCTGCTACAGGACTCAGCAGACACTGAGGAGCAGAGTCCAACAGAAGAAAGCTAGAGGAGTAAATCTTTCACGCTTTCCCCTTCTGCCTATGCTTCTACTGGCCAAATCCAGCTGGAATCCAGAGGCTGCCCGCCACCAAATGCAGGCTATAATGTCCAGTCTTCCAGGACAGAAAGCAGGAAAAAAAAGAAGCAAAGAATATTGAGAGAGATGAATAAGAAGCATTCTTCGCAGAGTCAACTAGATCTTTTTATGGGGGGCGGGGAGCTCTGGACAATGTCTCATGAAGCCGAGGCTGGCCTCAGTGTAGGCTGAGGAGCTGAAGAGGATCTTGAACTTTTCATTTTCCTGCCTCTGAGTGCTGGAACTAAAATCCTCTACCTCCACTATGCTTATAGGTGCTGGGGATCAAACCCAGGGCCTTGTGCATGCTAGGCAAGCACTCTACAGACTGCACTTCATTCTCATCCCTCAGCTAAAGCTTTTCTTCTTGATCTCACATTCTGAGTTACAGCCTTGTTGCTGTTTTCTTGGTGGTGGTGGTGGTGGTGGTGGTGGTGGTGGTGGTGGTGGTGGTGGTGGTGGTTTTCTTGTTTTTAATGTACTAAGTCTGAGTGATTTTCTAGTTGGTGTAAAGGGAAAAGAACACTTCTTATCAGAGAAAGAAGAAACATCAAATAAATCCAGAAATCCACAGCTCCATCATTTGTTTGAGGCAGTGTCTCTCTAAGGAGCGCAGACTGGCCTGAAATTCACTTTGTGGCTCAAGGTGGCCTCAAACTCAACATACTCCTGCCTCACTCTCCCGACTCTGGGATATTTAGGAATACCATTCCTATGTCCTACTCAAAGTTTCACTGTGAACCTAAATAAAAATAGACCTCACTCATGCCTTCCCAGGGTCATTTTAATTCACTTTCTTTGCAAAGTTCTTGGTATCTCCCTCTTTTTTTTTATTTTTTTTTTATTTTTTACCTATACATTGTTCTGTCTGCAGGTATGCCTGCAGGCCAGAAGAGGGCATCAAATTTCATTACAGATGGTTGTGAGCCACCATGTGGTTGCTGTGAATTGAACTCAGGACCTCTGGAAGAGCAGTCAGTGCTCTTAACCTCTGAGCCATCTCTCCAGCCCAAGTATCTCCCTCTTTTTATCTTTTATCAGTTGGGAAGAATGTCAATGGTCTGATAAAGTCAACAGTCAAAAATGTTGGGGAGGTAAAACCCAATAAATAACAGGCTTACAGAGACGCTTCTTTTTAATTCTTCTCATGTTTACTCAAGATTATGATGGGTAACAGACCTGAACAAGCCACATGTACATGTGTCCTGCTCCAAATGGAATTTCTCTCAGGGAAATAAATGAAGGTCATCTTGAACTCCCTCTCCTTTTTGGGCAGGTGGAGGCTCCATTTTCAAAAGTTTTCTCAGCTGAAAGTTTAGAGGGAATACCTGTTGTGGCTTGAATATAAAATGTCCCCCATAGGCTCATGTGTTGGAACAGATGGCACCTAGTTGCTGTGCTGTTCCGGGAGGTTATGGAATCTGTAGGGGGTGGAGCTTGGCTGAAATAAGCATATCACTGGGGGCCGATTTCCAGGTTTTACAGCCTGGCCCCACTTCTTGGTTTCTCTCTTTCTCTGTTTCCTCTGTGCGAATGAAATGTGATCCGTTAGCTTCCTGACCACCAAACTAGTTTCATGGTCCTGCTGCAGGATGCCTTCCCCATCGTGGGACTATAACCACTCTGGAACTGTAATCCAAAATAAACCATTACTTTCCTAGTTTGCTATTTGTCAGGGTATTTTTATCATAGCAAGAAAAGGTAACTAATACACCAACCACCAAGTATTCACTCCTTTTATATTACATTTTTGTTGATTGTTAAGGTCCTGCACACATTAGTCCTCTCTTATCCATGAGACTTACACTCAAAGACTCCTAGTGGAAACCACAAATAGTACTGGACCTTATCTATGCCTTTTTCACTATATATACATATCTGTGATACATTTCTAGATTAGACGTCTTAAAAGAGTAAAGTAACTACCACAGATAAAAGAAACACTTAAAACAATATATTATAATAAAATTGCTTGAAATTTATGAATTCTATATTTATGGGATTTTCTATTTAATAACTTTTGGACTGCAGTGGAGCTTGGGCAGCTAAAACTCCAGAAAGCAAAATGGTGATAATGGGGCTAGTTTGCACATCAATTACATATAATTTAGAAAACACATAAGTACCTAAAGAGAATACAAGTACTGAATATCCTGAATACAAAGTGGAAACATTAGTGACATTTTGTCATATTCCTTTTCAATCTCTTTGTAACCACACATTTCCCAGATAGATATTCCACAGCGTGTGCTGTTTTACATCAACTTTTATTATAACTGACAACAGAATCAGATTATCCAAATTGTTAAGTTGTTGGTGATGACTCTTTAATTCTTCCTTCTCAGAGTAAAAATGTACCTACCTTTTTGGATTTTATGGGAGCTAACGGTTGAGAGACTTTGAAATTTCAGAGAGACTTTTGAGTTTTAGAAAGACTTTGGATATTATTTTAGAGAGAGAGGCTTTGAACTATGAAAGAGTTCTAAATTAGACATAGTAAGAGAGTAACTACAACAGATAAAAGAAACACTTAAAACAACATATTATAATAAAATATTTCATGTGGATGTTTTAAAGAGACTGACCTTTTAGAATGTTTGGAGTTTTTAGGACTGGGACTTTTAAAAGTTGGACTGTCTCTTGCTGTTTTGATGTTGATATGAGATCTTGGAGATGAAAAGGAAAGGGAAGGTTAAGCTGAATAAGTGACGTGTGTGTGTCATGTTGACAAGAGGCCAACTGTGTTGGTTAATTTCACGTCCATGTGACATAAGATGAAGTCATTTGGGAAGTGACTCTCAACTGAGAAAATAGTTCCATAAGACTGGCGTACAGACACATCTGTCATGCATTTTCTTAATTAATGATTAATGTAGGAGAGTACAGCCCACTCTGAGTAGTACAGACCCAAGGCAGGTGGTCCTGGATTATATAAAAATGTAGGAAAAGCAAGCCATATGGAGCAAGTCAGTAAATAGTGTTTCTCCATGCCTTCTGCTTCAGCGTCTTCAGGTTTCTACGCTGAGTTCCTTCCCTGACATCCCTCAGTCACAGAGTATGACCTGACAGTTTTAAACTGAAATGAACCCTTTCCTCCCCAAGTAGCTTTTGGTCGTGGTGTTTATCACAGCAATTGAAACCTAAGCAAGACACTAAGTAAATTTCAAAATAATAAAATGTAAAGGCTGCATGCGTTCATATTGTACATGAACAGTTAGATCCTATTTTATTTAACTATTCCTCTGTTGTTGAACATTTGGAAGTTTTTTATTTTCCTTATAACAAATAACTTCGCAGTAGATATTTCCAGTCATACATTAAAAACTTACTACATGTAATCCCTTATTTATTTTGCGTGTTAGGGGTACGTGGCACACATACATGCAGAGGTCAGAGGGCAACTTTACAGAGTCAGTTCTCCCCCTCTGCAGTCTGAGTTCCAGAAATGAAGCTCAGGTCATTAGATTTGCTGACAAGGGCCTTTACCTGCTGAGCCACCCCTCCAGCCCTACTGTTCATATTTTCTTTAAGCTATGATAAATCTCTCGGAATGAGAAGCAGAGTGATGGCGTTAGAAGCTTCACTTCAGATCTGGCCAAATGGCTGTTTTAAAAGACTATACCAATTACAACCCCCACGACAGGGCAGAAAGCGTCTGTTTTCACAGCACCTGGATGCCACACAGTTGTTGGCATGTATTTCTATGTATCAGTGACATCGCCTTGTGATCTTAACTGACATTTTTTGTTCAGCGAGCTTGGCCATTTTTTTTTCAATCATTGCAGGCCACTGAACTCCTCTCCTTGGGGACTGTCTGCTTCTGCAGCTTGGCAGCTAAATTTTCTTCCAAACTTTTGCTCCTCTCCTGAGGATCACAAAACTTCATACAACTTTAGGTCAATCCGTTGAGTGTTTTCAGATGGTTGGTTGCTTTTAACACAGCAAGTTGATTCCAAAAATGTCATTTCACTTTGGTTTTTGACAGAGAAAGGCTGTATGTTCAGTTGAATGCTGCCCAGACTCTTTCCTAAAACTATAACTGAAGTTATCTTAATTGTCTCTCTGCATATATTAAAATACACAGTAGCCTACAGTTTGCAGTCCATAAATCCAAAACTCTTGGAAACAAGATTTTTTTGTAGGCCTCTCTAGGCCTAATTAGGACTATATGATCCTTTTTAGGTACTGAAAAGACCAAGAAAAAACAGTTCGGTCAAGCAGAGGCCTTTTGACAGCAAGCTTCAACTTAATGTGAAGCCCAGGAAAGTCAGGACAAATGTGTCCTTAAGTGCCTGAGCACTCTCCCACTGTTTCCATGGTAGGTGATGATGAAATTACTTCTAGGCTTGGACACTCTTCGCGGGAGCTACCAGAAGTTAGTAATCTCACAGGAGAAGTGGAGAAAGCCAGTGGAATTTAAGTTCATGGAGTGATTCCACATTTGCAAGTTGGCCACAAATAGCAACTAGTTTTTGTTGAGCGCTTTCCATTTTGCAAACCAATTAATTACAATATAAATAATGGTTAAATCATTTAATTAGCCAATTTTTTTTCTACACACCACTGTGTACTTGAGTGTTCAGTGGTGAGGAAAGATGGGCAGCAATTTTTAACCCCTCTTGACATGCCTGTGGAGATTTCCTAAACACACACACACTTACTGGGGGAAAGGAATTTGACCCGCCCTCTCCCACCCCCCATCCCCCCATCCCCCCACCCCCCCATCCTCATGATCAAGAATATACCAAATAGTTGATTGGTGCTGAGCTTGCCTGAGAGTGCACTAGAAGCTGCTACATGGTTTATCCTCAGAAAGCCTCCATCAACATGTTAGTCTCCACCAAAACCTGAATAATAGAGTCAGCTACCCAAGACAAGCGCGCGCCTGTGAATTAGGTAACTACTTGAGGGTGTGGGATCACTGTGGGGCCCACGAAGCTTTGCTCTGAGCACCACTTCACTGATCGAAGTACAAGAATGAGGCAGTCTCATGACTACTAACTAGAAAGGAGCTCATGAACCCTCAGTGCTATGATGATCAAGGAAAAGGAGGTCCAACCCACCCTCAGGTAGAAATGAGATGGAGCTGTAGATGTGATAATTCAGATTATTTCTCACTCCTCCGCCACTTTCTGCCTGGGTAAACGATACCATTATCAACACACCAGGAAAACCTCCAAGATGAGAGCAGACAGGGACCACCATGGCCAGCAAATTGATGATCCTCGGGAGACAAGAAGGTAGTTCGGTACAACACAGCTAGGTAGCCAATAATTGGTTCAAACTTTAGGAATCTGACGCTGAGTGCTTTATTTTAGACATAGTTACACCCAACACAATTTGGTGAAAACTTTCTGGTGATAATTAACTCAGTCTTATATGCATAATAAAACATAGATGGATCTCTTAGGGAAACAAAGTAAACTAAATAAAGATCAGAGGTGACTACTTTGAAATTCTTTGGAAAGTACATGGAACACCTCCCATAGAGATACATTCTATAGATTGACTTCAAAAAAACCAAGCTTATGATAAGGATGTTGAGGAGGATCCAGTGTGGTCTCCAGCTGCACAGTGCAAAGATATATGCCCACTCCCAACCTTCTGAGCAAAAAAAGGTATAGCATTTCCTCACTTGAAGGAACAACCCTGTGTGCTAACTTTCCAGATTTCCTAGAGCTTATCTGTGAGCACAAGGGCCTCTGCGCCTCCTACAGCATAAACCCCAGGCTATTCAGCACCCTGGCTCCGGCTCCCGTTCTCCTTCACATCACCCATGCCTCCCATTAACTTGGGAGGTTTGTATCTACCCTCAGCAAAATATTTACAAGATGGAGTCTCTAGAATTTAGAGCTTTCAAGTTCTATGATGGGGGGGGGTATTTGAGAAAAACCTTTTCTCTCCCCAGTCAAATGGCAAGATCTATCCACTAGCTCACAGCTCCTTATCGTTTAATCTCTAACACAGAAGTTAGTTCTTATCCCAGAATATAGGAACATAAAGTACAAGTAAACTTAGTCAGACATCCATTAAGCTCAGGGACAAGGCAGAGAGAAAGCCTTCTCTATCCCATAGGAAAGCGGCATGTCAGCAAAAATGCTGTAAGAGCAGTCATTTTCAGATACATGATGTGGGTCAAATACCATCGAAAGTTATCATGGGTATTTTGGTTGGAAATGCTAGACATTTACTCAGTTAACTTTACATCCATTTCCCTATTCTTTTTAGTAATTAAGGATAGAATATTCTTCATGAGCCAATTTAAAAGTTTTCACATTTAAAAAATACTCTCCAGACAGTCCAAAGAAATCACCACATTTATAGTAACTTAAAAATACACAAAACTGATTTTCTTTAAGCTGCCACTCATCCACTGAAATTGGAAGGTTTCCAGTGGCTTATAACCCAAAGATAATGAAGCGGGAACCACAAAATTTGTATTTATATTCACACACGTGTTTAATATGGACATGTGAGACTGATTGTATTCTAGTTTATTGAATTTCTCTTTATCGGGAAGGTGAGCTGACAGTGAACTTTTCAAATGAGTGATCTCACAAGCCCCCCAAACACTCTTTCTTATGTCATTTTGGTTTAAACTTCTCTGGCACTTGCATCCAGTTGAAATCTGATTAGCAGAGTGTCTCAGAAAATCTGTAGACCAAGAAATCTTAAAAATTGGTCTCTTTTGATTATCATTTAAGCAGCTTTTATGACTAATCAGTGTATTGCCAACTTTATGATTACAATTTTCTCAAAGATTCTTAGTTACAGAGTTTTAATTTTTTAAAAGCTCTTACTCTGTGTTTGTATTTACCACAATTGTACCCCTTGAACTACGTGAGTGTTTATGGAGAGAGGGTTGAGAGGGCTGATCAAGAGGACTCACACGAGAAAAGGTTGCTTTGTTTCCAAGAGATCATTTCTCACTTCACCCCCTTTTTAATTTGTAAAAAATCCCTGTCTGTACTGACATGCCAACTTTTCATCACTTCTTCTTCTTCTCCTCCTCCTCCTCCTCTTCCTCCTCCTCCTCCTCCTCCTCCTCCTCCTTCTCCTCCTTCTTCTCCTTCTCCTTCTCCTTCTTCTTTTCCTTTAGTTTCCCCTCTTGTCAATCTGTAACAAGTACCTTCACTAATACATCACCTCACTGATCTGGGAGCAGCACGTGTTTTAAAACTGACACTTGCTGGCATGAGAAATGCAGCTCACCTCCACACTAGTTTAAACTGGATAACAGGTGTATAAGTAGCAGAATGACCCAGGAAACCTGTAATTTGAACAGTTTACTGATAAAAGTGCTTCAAAGATTTGCTAATAAGTCAGTTATGTGAAACTCAGAATACATTGTCCCAAACATGTGGCTTTATTGTTGACACAGATTCCTAAACCAGACCCCTAAGACTCCTTTCCCACAAACTATATTTTAGTATACTTAGCATCCTCTTCTGGATGGGCCCTTCAGACAAGACCCACAGGTCCCTACAGCAACTTCCTAACATTGCTGTCCCATAAGGAGACTCTCTGTTTTAGTATGGCCTAGCACCCAGTCCTTTACTGTCCCTAATCAGAATTGCTAACCTTCTGGGATTAAGGTAGTTAAGACCCACATCACATTACTAATCACATGGGAGATTTCAGTTTAGTCTATTAATTTAGGCATATTAATACCTATCTTTTAAGGAATCAACACAACGATGGAATAAATACATTTAACACAATTTTTTTTTACATTATTTATTTATTTATTATGTATACAGTATTTGCTCTACATATATTTCCCCGGGCAGATCTCAATGGAGATGGCTGTGAGCCACCATGTGTATGTGGTTGCTGGGAATTGAACTCAGGACCTTGGGAAGAACAGCCAGTGCTCTTAACCTCTGAGCCACCTCTCCAGCCCTTAACACAAGTTTTGTCTCAGAAGAAATAGTGATCGTGATTATGTGATAAAAATTATAGGATTTTTGAATTGCAGGCCCCCACTAGCCAAAGATAAAGGAAGACAAGGGGAAACTTTCTTATATCACGCTCATGTCTGTGATATATTAATTGAGAAAATGTGTGGTGAGTGTGTGAGTTTCCTATAGCTGCCATAATGAAGCACTGAGTGAGTTAAAACAGAAATGAATTGTCTTATCTCTCTGGAGGTTAGAAGTTCAGCATCGAGGCATGGGCAGGGTTGGTTCCTTCTGAGGGCTGAAAGAACAAATCTGTCCTGTAACACTAACTAGGATCCCGATGACTTCGGGCCTCTCTTGATCTGTAGCTGGTGCTCTCCCTTGTCATCCTGTCACCTTCCCTTTGTGTCCACTTCTCTGTCCTGTTCTATCTTTTTATAAAGACCCCATCATATTAGATTAGGACATAACCTCCTGACTATCCACAAAAATTCCAAAATAACACCCCAACTGGTAGGGATTAGGGAATATAAGTCAACACATGGCAATGGATACATGAAAACTGAGCATTTTCACTGAGCATTTTGCAGGTGTGTTGGACCAGACTTCAGGATAGAGAAGATGAGAAAATTCCAGCCGTTATAGATCCAGGGAAGGAGAACTGGGAGCTCCTGCGTAGCCTCTGCCACCAGCATAGGGCAACCTGTCTGGGCGTCACTCGAGCACACTATGGCAATGCATTAGTTACTTTTCTGTTGTTGTGATAATATGTCAAGACCAAAACCAACTTGTGGAAAAGTTTATTATGGCTTATGGTTGCAGAGCAATAAAAACCTGTCATGGTGAGGATAGCATAACATCAGGGAACCAGAAAAGGAAGTGAGAGAGAACATCTTCCACCGTCCCATAAAACACGCAGAGAGAACTGGAAATACAAGGCTGTATACTCTCAAAGTCTACATCCAGCAGGGTTGTGCCTCCTAAACCTCCCCAAACAGTGCCATCAATGGGGACCAAGTGTCCAAACACCTGAGCCTATGCGAAATGTTTCTTATTCACACCACCACAGGTGGTAAACTAAGGAACCAGATTTCTCAGAAACACAGTCAAGTCACCCAAAGCAGGTCTATGAATGTGAGATTGACATTCCGTTTGCTTTTAGATTTTTCTTTCTCATTAGATTGCTTTCCTTCCTGAACAGCTTCAACATCTGAAGAAACTGCTAAGGGCTGGAGTAATGGCTTAGCCATTAAAGAGCAGGCTCACAACCAAAAAGCAACTGTTCATACCCTTTCTCGTTACAGCAGTTCTAAATGGGCCCTTATAATACTCAACACCTAATAACAATTTTACAACATCTGAGGTCTCATCAATTTCTCAAAACTCCTCAAAGTGAAATCAATTTTATGTCCAGTTAAACATTTGAAACAAGCCCACATGCCTCAACACTTTGGAGGATGAGGTCATCCTGACATCTAACAAATGACATGAGGGCACCCTAGTTCCCCCTAAGTTGGGAATCGCACTAAACAACACGTCTGACCCCTTCAAGGAAAACCAACTCTCCCTGGTGACTCATTCACCACCAGGAAGTAAATTCCCCACTGGGAGCCTATGACTCCACAAAGTTCATTCCGTGTATCCCCCCACACAAAGGGTAATCTGGGATCACTCTTCCCATAGGTACACAGTCCTCAGATTCTAGCTGGGGGTGGTGGGAAGAGGGATGTGTGTGTAGGGTGGGGGGGTGGTGTTGGTCTTCTAAAATAAAGCTGCTCCAGTCTCCTAGGATAATTCTTGGAATCTCAAAACAAACACTACCCTCTGGTTTCAAGCAGTATTTTAAGTAAGACAAACATTCAGGTTTCTACTCAGCCAGTGGCTAGAGACAATATATATGAGTAACTGTCCTCTAGCAATGTTAGGAGGCCTGGGCTTCTTCTACCCTCTGGTCCAGTTAGTGCTGGCTTCTTATCGTTCGCATTTACCCAAAATAACTTTTAGAAATGCCCAAATGGCCATTGTCTTGGTGAGTTTTCATGCCAGAATCCCAGCTATTTCCTTCCTAGTTTCTTTCATAGTATCTGTGCATTTGCTTGACTGGTCCTCTCCATACAGTGTAAGCTTCGGGGGGCTAAGAACACTGCTATACTCATTTCTGCTTGTTATTGATACCATGCCTACCGCCGAATAGATGCTCGCCAAGCCTGTGTGGAATGGTTTCTCTTCCAAGTGGCAGGCAGGTGGACTTGTACCCTCAGAGCCCTGTTGACTGGCAGTCAAGGTGTAGCCTGGATCATACTGTATCCTGGATCTGGCAGGAAAATAATGACCTGAAAAATATTACGTTCCTGAATATTCACTCTGGCCTAAATAAACAGAAGGAGCCCTGGGGAGTTATCCTACGAGGCTGATTTAGGAGCATCATTGGCACTTGTGTAAAATTTTGGAGACTGATGTCCTCAGCCCAGATGCTGTCTTCAAGAACTTAACACCAGGACAGACCTTCTGGGGCTAACTCTGTGGGAAGGAAGCCCTTTTTATGTCGCGGGTGATATAGGAGCTGATACCTCATGAAAGGTGGAACTCAGACTAAGTTATCAGACTTTTTCCTTCTGAGTTATGGCTCAGCAAGCAGACTTGACTGATTACAGCCACTGAGAAGCACTGAGCAGTCCGTGGGCTTGTTTATGTTACTAGGAAGAAATGACAATACAGCCCAATTTAGTGCCTACAGCTCAGCATAGCTAAACAAATGCTCTCTCCCATCCATGCTGAAACTCACCTAAGCCCAGCTGGGTTTATAGGAAGCAAACGCCCAAGAGAGTGAACCAGTCTACAGTGCTTGCTTGGGGGGGGGGGGGCAAATTACTTTAAAAGTCACAAATTAGAACCCTCTACAAGCTGAAAAAGAGGAAATCTGTAAATAGTGCATCTAGATGTCTGGCATGTGGACCTTGTGCATGTTGGGCAAGGTTGTTTGTGGGAGTAAGGGGAGGTCACAGGGTCACTCAGAACCACCTAACTAGCAACATATCCCAGAGCATGGAAGCTTAATAATTCAGACTCAGGAGGGCTTCTACACAGCTGTGGACTTTTAATGACAGCATCCATCACTGAGTCAAGGCTTTCAAGGGCAAAGGTCTGCTAGCAAAGACAAGTTTACCTGCTCTGTGGGCTGGTCCAGAGATGGGGGTCCACTGAGCCCAAGATGTGGGGCTTCCTCCCTCAAGAGCAAATACAAACATTTGAAGGAAAAAAAATGGCCCTAAACATCTAGATCTTTTTTGCTGCCACGACTTCTGTTAACGAAAATGGGAAGCATTCCAAGGAAATCTCTTTCCTATCCTTTTGCTGAAGTAAGTTGTTTTTAGGTCCCAAATGGAGACGTGTTTCTGCATCTATCTTCCTTCAGAATTATGCTTCTTAATAAGAGAGGAAAAGGAAGGGCTGGGGGGGGCCTCAGAACAGGAAGTTCTTCTGACTGACCAAGTGGAAAACAGCTTCGGAGGCTCAGACCACCCCCCACCATGAACCCACAGCAATCTTGATATTCTTGGAACAAAAATCTTCTGTTGACAGATAGAAATGAAGATGTTGTCAAGAAGTGATTCCATGGAGAGAAAGATGGGAGAGAAAGGAAGTGAGACTCCTGTGGACCGAAGTCTATCCTAAAAGCAGGTCCCTAAGTCACAACATGAAGGTTAAGTAGATACCAGTGCCATAGAAGGCTCACTTTGACTAAAAATCAGAAAATTCCCTCATGGGGGTGACTCAGGAGACCTCACTTGCGAAGAATCCCTCCCTTCTGCCACTATGAGTGAGTCAATATGTTCATGGTTGAAAAGCATGACAATGAAAGATTTGGTGGAAACACAAATTCATGTTTTTTTGCCATAAACCCTAGGAGGCAGGTATTGTTGCTATCTGCCAGATGAAGAAGCCATTGTCTTTGAGATTGGAGACAGGTGATGTTTTAACACCCTGGGCTCCTTAGTTTAACAAAACAAAGACAGTTCTGAGAGATGTGTATTAATCTACCTTTTAGTTGCCCTCCTCCTCACTGTGACAAAATAGCCTATAGAAACAAAAAGGAATGGCCTTTTTCCCTTCAGGGATTCAGGGCATAACAGACCACCACCATGTCAGGGAAAGCATGGTGACTGGGGACACTTGTCTTAGTTCATTCAAGTCTTTATAACAGAAACTCAGAAAGTGTACGGCCAATATTTACTTCTCATAGCTTTAGATGCTAAAAAGTCCAAAGTCAAAGTTGCTGGTTGAGGGCTGGAGAGATGGCTCAGCGGTTAAGAGCACTGGCTGCTCTTCCAGAGGTCATGAGTTCAATTTCCAGCAACCACATGGTGGCTCACAACCATCCATAATGAAATCTGGTGCCCTCTTCTGGCCTGCAGGTATACCTGCAGACAGAACACTGTATACATAATAAATAAATCTTAAAAAAAAAAAAAAAAAAAAAGTTGCTGGTTGATTTACTGTCTGACCAGGGCTCATTTGTTCTTCTTGCTGCATAATCAACAAGATGGAAAGGACAAACAGGTCATCTTTTCCCTTTCATAATCACGAACTAATCAGCTCCTGAAGACCCACCTCCAAATACCATCACCTTACGGTTTAAGACTTGCCCATATCATTGTGGTACCATAAACAATTAGTCTACTGCAAGAAAGTGGGGAAGAGAGGTTGGGCTGGGAGGAGAAGGGGGAGGGTGAAGAGGAAAGTGGAGGGCATGGGTGGAAGGAGAGGGTACAGAAGGGAAGAAGAGGGTGAATGTCCAGATTGAGGGAACCAAGCAGAGAAGCAGGCTCTGAATGAGATAGAGAGAGAGATGGCCTCTGTTATCAGGAGCCAGACTGAGCACAGAGAGAAGGGAGGTGCGAATGGGCTCAGACTGTCCCACGTGGTTCTCCAAGGTTGTCAGGACTGCACGAGGCAGCTTGCCTATCCCACTACCTCCTCCCAGTTGAGTCTTGGCTCTCATTCTGAAACATAGTCAGTGACAGGCTGGGTGCTCTTGAGACAGCCACTTAAAACTCCCTCACTCATCCCCTTTAAAGAAAGAGGTTGTGAAAAATTGAGTAGCATGAGAATCCCACAGGCATTTCGTCGACTCTTCCCTCTCAGCAGTTTCCCTTTGGTTCCATCATTTTTCTTTTATTGCTTTTTTTTTTTGACTTATGGTATCTTGCAAATGGGAAGCATTGCTTTGCTATCAGGAAGTCCAAAAACAAAAGGTAAGCCTTTATTTTCTTAAGAAGACAAAATGATGAAAACGTCCAGGCACAGTATCAAATCATCACTTAATTCCAGGCCTCTACAGATCCATTTCGGCAAGCCATCTGCTTCCTTTGTTTGCCAAGTTGTCTGTTTGTTCAACAGGTATTGAGCCTCCCTAGGTGCCAGGCACATCTGGGCTTTGAGTGCACAATGGTGATACAACTTCCACTCTTGTTCTAATTGGTGATTAAAAGGAACAAAAAGACAATGTCATAAATGTTCTGGCAGAATATGGCTGTTTGAATCAGTTCTGACTTGTTAACATTATGACAACGTATAGAAGTTTCTATTTATATGTGGGAAAGGATCCCAGCTGACTCCCCGATCCATCATCCATCCCAGCACCCACATCTTTGATATGGTGACCAGTCAGACTTCACAGTGCCATGACTTGGCCTAAGAAAAACAACCTAAAGGAAGGATATGTATTTGGGCTCACAGTTTTAGAGAGTCCTGTCCATGGTCACATCATGGGGTCATGAGAAAAACATGCCCTAGATGGTCCACCAGATGAGGAGGATGAGAGACACACAGAGAGGAGTCACTCTACCAAACCCAAAAGCCTGCACTGAGACCCTACGGCCACTGCATCGTGCAGCAAAAGCCACCAGCTTCTCAGTCCAATACGATCAATAACATGCAACTATCGCTCGAAGCCTCAAGTCCTTGAACAGTTTGTTAGACAGTGCCATCAGACCTTTGCAGGAACTGATGCTGAACTCAAATGGTAAAGTACAGAGCTGAGCATCCCTAACCTAAAATCAGAACTGTGGAAGGCTATGAGATCTGAATGTTGTAATCACTCACAGGAGTGTTTTCTAAAACATCCATCCTTCCATTTCTGTTCTTATTCAATTTTTCTTTCCTCCTTTGTTGTGGCTTACATCAAGGGTGTCCCTTTTTTGACCATATGACTTAGCATGGCCAGTGGTGTGTGGGCAGAATTAGGGGTGTCTCAAATTGAAACTTTCCTTTTGTTTAGTTTCTTCTGGTGTATATATAAGGGGTGTATGACTTGTCATTTTGGCCTACTGAGGCATTAGACCAGGGACCAGGAGAGAAGCGAAGGCGGGAAGGCATTGTAGACAAGAACATTGGGCTTTTAGCCTGGACCACTGGGTAGACGATGGCCATTCATCCTTGTTATCTTGGTGCTCTTTCTGGATGCTGGGAGATTTAGGATAAACCACAGCTCCAGTGACTCTGCTTTGGGCATTAATAAAAATTGCTTTTTGCTGGCTCGCTGCTCTTAAAACACACAGAGCAATGATTCACTTCACTCAAGAGTCGGTAACTCTCTGGGCCTATTTAAAAGGCTCCCCCAAAACATCTGTCCTCGATTAAACAACAGATACCACTTACAGACCATGTCTGTTTTCCAGGGGTTCAGAGCAATAATTAATCAGGCCCATGAAAAGGCACAGACCTCATCCTTTTATCCAATTAGAGAAATTTCTGGAAGGCCAGGACACCAAACTGTTTGGCTTTGTGGAAATGCGTTGTGGTGAGTGACCAGTTTTACATCTTAGAAAATATCAATATTTACTTTAAACTTCCAGTGAAATTAAAGAAAAACAAAATGTCTGAGTCAACTGTCACTGGATATATGGTGGCTGCTCTTGAATTGCTACCGCAGGGCACTGGGAGTAAGAAACAGTCACTCAAGGTGCATTTTCCACCAGCTGGAGAAGCATTTCAGGTTTCATCTGTGGCTTTTGATTTTCTGTCTCCCATTCATCATCCTCATTTGGTGGGTTTCCTTCCATCTCTACACATTTGCCCATAAATCCAAGGCTGTCCTTTCTCCTCCATATCACATTATGGCCTTCACAGCGTGTCACATGCCACTTGCAGGAAAACCCTGCCAGGCGTACACTACCTGGGCTCTCTTCACATGTTCAGCACCAGGAAGGGCTGGCTGTTCTTAGACTTCCATGGAGCCACCAAGATCTTCAAGTTGGTATATCGTTATAGTGGACCCAAGCCATGATGACTAATTGCTCCATAAGACGCTGAGGAATCACAGACACTCACATGGGAAGAGCTGTTGGTGCCACAGAGCCTAACCCCAAGTTTTGCCAATGAGGACACTGAGACACTCTGGATTTGATAGAGCTTGTCCACAGAGTTTCAGCCCAAGCTCATTACCACCATGTCTCAGATGATGATAAGTTGCCCAAGCCTGTTCTGAGCCTCAGCAGGGTATATGTATCAGGGAGAAATTTGGGAGCAAAACCAGAAGATGCTTCTCTGAATAGATATGCACTAGATCAAATAAAAGTCACACTTGACGTGTGCTTCGTAGAGTAAGGTCACACTAGGTGTGCACTTCACAGAATAATACAGAAAGAGAACACTAGCCTGGAGGGGAGAGCTCCACAAAAAATCCACTTCCTTTTTTGACTGTAAATGCAACACAGACCGAGAAGTGTAGAAAAGCTCAAATAACCCATAATCACATCACCTACAGTCTTGTTAACACCTTACTATGTTTACTACTATATAAAAATCCACACATGACTACACAATTTCAACTTCAGATATAAAGGGTAAATTAACATTTTAAATGTGAAAAAAACCCGAACACTCTACTTAAGACATTGGCAAATAGAGTCATGGAGTAGAATAGGACAGTGTCTCTCTGTGCTGGGACTGAGGGTGACTTGGTGGTTTGGAAGAAAGAGGTTGGCTGAGATGTGACAATGCCCATGGCAATCTTTAACGGCCCTCTCAGCATGAGGGGCACCCTTGCAGCATTCCTATTTGTATCTGGTTGCTGCTGTCTTAGGACTCGTGGGATCATCTGGAGAGCAGCCAATGAAGCCAGTGGGTGGACAGCTTCCCCAGTGGCCCAGTGCCAGTAGCCCATTACCACTCCCATGTCCCAACTGGAGAGAAGGCTGGCCTCTCTGTTGCTGTATGGGCTATGCAGGCTGGGTCAGAGACAAAGACAGGCTCTTACGGGAGCCCCGGAGAGCACTGTTCTGGTTGAGAAAGTTTTCATTCCTTCATCTCTAAAACCCTGACTAGAGAAAGGAGCTACTAGACCAGTGACCTGGAACATGAAAAATAGAGTCCCAAGTCAGGCAGGGGCCTGAGCCAATGGGTGCATATCCCAAACACAGAGTCCCTTATCAGTAGTCCTCAATCTTCCAAATGTAGCAACCTTTAATACAGTTCTTCATGTTGTGATGATTCCCAACCATAAAATTATCACATTGCTACTTTATAACTATAATTTTGTGACTGTAATGAATCATAATGTAAGTGCCTGATATGCAATCCCAAGGGATCTTGAACCACAGGTTGAGAAACAATACCTAGGGCATAGGCAGAGGGAAGAAGAGGTGGACCAAATCAACATCTTCAGATAGCCATGTTTCAGGGAGGCCTAGAATTGCAGGTTCAGGCAACAGCTGTAAACCTCTAACTCCAAGTCTCTGAGGCATAGGGTGTAGCTTCTCCTCCTGGAAAGGAGGTCATGGAGAGTCATAGTTCTAACACCCAAACTTCTGGATTCAAATCCTACTCTATCATGAGCTATCTGGTAACATCAGGGAAGCAATATCTTACTTCCTTTTTGCCTCTAATATAGGAACAATAAAAGCTCTAAGGTTATGGTAACAATTGCCATATATATATATATATATATATATGATTATGCCATATATACATGTGATAATATATATGAAGGATCATACAAAGTACCTGAAACTAAGTGTTCCGCAATTTCTACATATGATATCAGCTAAGCCCCTTCCACATTCACCTCCTCCCATCATGGTCACATACACACCAGTGTCTCATACTTGCAGCAGAATGGTGATCAGTCAGGTCAGGCCCAGCCATCTTTCATGCTGTTCTGGGGTGCCGGGCAGGCTGTAGCATGAGAGCAGGATATCTTCCTGGGTCCTACCACCCCTGCTCTTGTGCCTAGAGTCTTGTAGAGTCTTTCACACACGTATTGGTTCTTCCACTGTGGTAGGAGATTCTCTCTAGGCCTCCACATCTGCTGGATCTGAAGGTGGTGGACACAAGGCACTCTCTCTGACAAGCCTTCTGAGTGACTCATGCCTCTCTGCCAACTAGAAATCACACTCACACTAGGACATTGAAGCCCTGTGTCCACAGGTGGATCACTGCCTAATTAGTCTTTCTGTCCAGGTCCTTCTTTACAAACAACACCAACTAGAACCTTATGGCCTGACTGGGGAGGTGGTGGCCATCAGTGGTCATGTCTTCATCTTTCTTGTCTTCCTTCTCCCCTCCACCAGCATCCTACTCAAAACTGTATTTTCCATGAACTCCCATTCTAAAACAAAGACCCTTTATCCTCTCATGCAAATAGAGTCAAGGTAGGAATAGGGAATGCCATTTATACGTTAGAATTATCTAGAATGGTAATTAAAGACCAGCCAGGCTATCCAACATAATATCTCATTTTATCCACCTGACTCCCACTAAGTAGTTTTATTATTATATCTGCTTTAGAGGTAAGGAAACTAAAGCCCAGAGAGGTCATGGGATCTACTCCCTGTCACAAGGTGTTAAGCATTGAGTGAGGAACATCAAACTTGGCGTTCATTACCACAAGTCAGGTACACCATAGCTAATATGATCCAACTTCCCAATGGTTAGAATAAGAACTACTCAGAGCAATCAAATATTAAGATGCAATCAGATATTATCAAAGCCTAGTTATACAAAGAATATTGTGAAGTAAATAAATTATGAGTCAATATATTTATCAAAAGCGATCAAAGTGTAATTAGGATGAGTAATCAAACCAATCAGGAATTAATATGCATTAGCTTTTCAACATCTAATTATAGAGCATGAAATCAAAATATAATGGTAAGAGGGATAAGAAGAGTAACTTTTTAAAGTTTCTCATCTAAAACTTCGATTTTCTCATCCAGGTAGAACCAAATCCAAATCCTATAGTACATCATGGATATACTCGGGATCCTCCCTTAGTCCCATGAGCACCCCTCAGATGACCCATATAAATCATCCTTTAGATTGTTAGACTTAAAAGAGAGTTTATTGATGATTACATCAAGCCAATTGAGGGAGGACATGCCTTTAATCCCAGCATTCAGGAGGCAGAGGCAGGTGAATCTCTGAGTTCAAGGCCAGCCTGGTCTAGTGAGTTCTAGCACAGCCAGGGCTACATAAAGCAGCCCTGTCTCACTCTATTCCCAGTTTTAAAAAATTGAACCTAAATTTAAAAAATTAATTATTAAAGCTCATATTTTGTACAAGACTGATGTCGCATACTAGAAATACAGGGGCTAGCAGTCTTTCTTCACCTTTTCTTGGCTGCTAGAAAAGACAGACAAGTAGGTAGCCGTCAGGAAATTAACCTCCAGCAAGAGGTCGAGGTCTCATGAATTCTCCCCATAACTCTTGCGCTTCCTCTTCCTGTGAATGGCCAGAGGTGACCTGGGAAGATTGTTCGCTACTATCTTGACCCAGAAAACCCTACAAAATCATGCAAATCAAAAGGTTCAAATACTCGTGACAACTTTAAGAGCACCCAGGAAACTGCCCAGGCCATCAAGAGTATGTATATCCAAAAAGCCACCAAGTATCTGAAAGACGTCATTTAAAGGAAACACTCTGTGCCATTCCAGCTTATAATGGTGGAGTAGGTAGGTGTGTCCAGGCCAAACAATGGGGCTGGACTCAGGGTCGGTGGCCAAAAAAGAGTGCTGGATTTTTGCTGCACATGCTTAAAAATGCAAAGAGTAATGCTGAACCTAAGGGTCTCGATGAATATGTCCAGATGAGCAAGGCACCTAAGATACACCAGCGAATTTACAGAGCTCATGGCCGGATTAACCCGTACATGAGCTCCCCTGTCACATTGAGATGATCCTCACTGAAAAGGAATAAATTGTTCCAAAGCCAGAAGAGAATGATGCACAGAAGAAAAAGACATCCCTGGAGAAACTAAGGAAACAAAAACTGATGGCACTGGAATAAGTTCAGCATAAAATAAATTCAGATAAAATAAAATTAAATTAAGCTCCAATGTGATAAGCTCACCTAGGTCACTGTGGAAAATGCATATAGAAAGAAATGTTACCACAACCATTCCAAAATGGCTCAGAACAATTACCATTTTCTTATTGCCAGTGATTTAGGAGAACAAAAAATCATGTAGGGATCAGCTAGCTGATTCTTCTGTTAACCAAGAAGACATCAGAGGAGGTCACTAGGTGTCATACATTTAATGGGTAGACCAGTCTGGAAGGTACAAGAAGGATCATTTGATTACATGTCTGCTCCCTGCTAGAGACAACTTCAATGATGAGTCCAGACGGAACAGCACCCTAGACGCTCTTTGGTGGGGTGGTTTCAGGCACTTGGATATCTCGCGTAATAACTTACAGATCCAAAAGCAAGCATTGTAGCAAGTACAGTAGAAGCTGCACTGCCATTTATGTTCATTTGCAACCTAGCTTCGGAACGGAACTCTCACATTTTCATTCCCACTAACTTACAGAACACGTGTCAAAAATAATCAGCAGCTTAGCCTGTTTTAAAAGTATAGATTTTAGAGGGGCTGGAGAGATGGCTCAGCAGTTAAGAGCACTAGCCGCTCTTCCAGAGGACCCAGCTTCAATTCCCAGCACCCACATGGCAGCTCACAGCTGTCTGCAACTCCAGTTCCAGGAAATCTGACACCCTCACACAGATATACATCCAGGCAAAGTGCCAATGCACATAAAATAAAAATAAACAAATAGTTTTTTTAAGTATAGATTTTCGGTTAATGACTGAAGATACACAAAGCGATGAAGCCCTTTTCTCTCTGGAATTATTGTCTGTTTATTGGGGGACATGAATAAATCAGTAAGTGGCAAGCAGAGAATGATGCCAACTCTGCCTGACTGTGTGGTGGGTAGAAGGCAGGTCTATCTACCACTTACACTGAGCTGTCATTGTGATAATTACATTAGGCAACACCACACTCATGTTAGGAGATCTTTCTGTCATATGATCCAGGTGAGAGGGTTACATCATTTGTTAGCCCTGAAGCAGTCGGTAAGTTCACAGGCTTGGTGTTTCTGATACTGCTTTGATAACATCTCTGATTTATTTAATTTGATAAACTCATAGGTGGCAACATTTTATTTGTAAAATGTCATTGACCAGCCTTTGCCTTGTGGCTTTTTCTGAGGTGTATATGGGTCTTTGTTTGCATAAATAAGATATGGAGTGACCCTGCGTCAGTACTCACATTCAGAACTGGAGCACACATTTTATAACATGGAGTCATTCAAGGCAAGGCATGGAGTAGAGCTGCTGTGCTCTGCAATATGGAGTCATTTAAAACAGGACATAGCCTGTCTCCACATTAATCCAACCTCTTCTCATTAAAAGTAGACCTCTATCTCAGTCGCTATGAGTAATGTGTAACTAACTGAAAGTCCAAATTACTTCTTAAGGCTACTTCTCTTCCCCAATGCCGCTATCCCCACCCAGAAGGGAAGGGGTGTTCCTGATCCTCATGGTGGATACATACTGTTGGTCCAGCCTGTGTTCTTATTGTTTAATAACTGACTACACTGGATCACTGTGAATATCATATAATTCCCAACTGCTGGAGGCTTATTCTGACCCAGAGTCTTCTTTATTCTTTTACTCCAGCATCTAAGATCTCACAGATATCCTGCACACACACACCCTGGCTTCATAGCTCCATCCCCTGAATAACTCAGATATGTTCCAAGTACTCTGACTGGCTCCGTGGTGAAACTCTAATTCCATGTTAAGCCCAGGGCTTCTCTAAGGGGCCAGAAGCTTTCCAAGTAGTCCCTGAGAAGCAAGCAATAAGCCATGCTAAGACGGAAGCCCACACACCTATGTGGGCCTTGTCCCTCTCCTTGATATCTCCCATGAGGAAGGGGGCTCAATATCTGTAACTCAGCAAGTTCTCTCATTCTTCTCATGGCCGGCCTCTGCCCCCACCCACTCCCAGGAACTAGAGGAGCCTGCACAGCACATCCTGAGCCTCTGTCCTTCTGGTTTGTAAGCAAGTTCTCAGTTCAGATAACCTGCGCAAACACATTCCTCTGCTCTTGAAATGGAAAGGTGGTTTCATCATTTACGGAGCCCCATTTTCTCTCTACAAAGCCTGCTTCTTTGTGGAATGTAAGACCCTATTTTAAAGTTTGAAATTGAGTGCTAATTCCTTCTTTTTGGAATTATCCTAGGTATGTCTCCGTCTTAATCTGAGGAAGACCCTGTTCAAGGGGCAAAGAAGAGACAAATGTATCCAAGCATTCTAAAAAGTGGAATCTCTCTTACATTAGCAAGCTTGACTATTCAAGGCATGACATGTCACTGTCTGCTTCCTTCTGCAACCTTGCTGAAAGGAAAAAGGTCGGTGTGTTCTGAAGCACTTTGGGGTATTATTGGGCAGATCTTTAGACAGTCTCTCCTGGGGTTCAACAACTAATCAAACATTTCCATTAATACAATCAATGATGTTGGAGAGCAGAGCCAGACCATGGTAGATGTTGATCCCATAAAGTAAGCAGAAGGCATGGGCAACAGCAGCATCACAGTGAGAGAAAGCTACAGGACACTGCCCAGAAAGCAGACGGAACCAGAGAGAAAAGAAACAGCTGCAGGTAGAGAAACAAAACCAAAGGCACCATGTTCCTAGAGAGTGAGACTGCCGGACAGCTCACTCTCCAGCCCTCTAGAGAAATCACTTTTCTTCATGACTGATTTTCAGATGAATATGCCCCTTTACCAGTGAGTGATTCCTGAGTGGGATGCTGGGAAGAGATAGATACATACATACATACATACATACATACATACATACATACATACATA
>CAJQZJ010009649.1:22287281-22315494 GCA_907164525.1 Lophiomys imhausi | reverse complement strand
ATACATACATACATACATACATACATACATACATACATACATACATACATAGCAAGCTTCCAAGGAAGACAGAGGTCATGGCCATTTGCTTTACCAAAATCACCATCACCTGAAGCATACCTCTGAAGGTAAGAATTCTACCACAGTGCCTCTCAAAAACACCCCTTGGAGGTTCTAGGTGCAGAACTCAATACAAGTAAAGTGCTTTTTGAAAGTCCGATAAAGTTTACTTCATTCTTTTGCATTAAGTTTCTAGCCGCCTTACTGTAAATGGCTTCCACAATGTACTAAGGCCCACCACTGACAGTATGAAGCTAAACTTTCTGCTCAGTAGTGTCTCTGAAGCAGGTAAGGATCATACACAAAAGCCCAGACGTGCTGGAAACAGAGAGGCAAGGATTTGAAAGGGAGAGATCCAGAGATTTATGGCTTCTCATTAAATGGTTGAAGAGTCTTTGAAGAATGTCCCGTAATGATCATGCAATTACTTTGCCTACACAGGAGACCTCTAGAAAAATTAAGTCGTCCTAATTGTAATGAAGAGAAATGACCACTGTAAAGTTGTATTAATATGGGCAGAAAAGTGTGGCCTGTACCAGAAAAAACTCCTAGTGTGTGGCTATGTGTGGATACACGTTCACGTGTGTGGTATACATGCATGACTGTGTGCAGGTAGAGGCCAGAGGACAACCTCAGGTGTTGGTCCTTGGGCACTATCATTTTTTTTTTTTAACACAGATTCTCTCACCAAGTAAGCTAAGCTGGCTGGCCTGTGAGTCTCAGGTATCCACCTATCTCTGCTTCCCCAGAGATGGGATTGCAAGTGTGTGCCACCACTCCCAATTTTGTTTTTTTAAACTTGGGTTCTGGGGAACAAACTCTAACCTTACCAACTGAGCTATCTCTCCAGCCCCAAAGAAAAACTAAATATAACAGTTTATTTGGGCGAAGAAGAAAGGCACACACTGAGGTAATCAGAAGCGCTTCAGAGAGCTCCCCTTTGCAAAATGGGCAGGAAATATTTACAGATAAGAACATCGGAAGTAGGGTGTAGACGCCGCAGTTAGTTATAGTTGGGTATCTGCTTCCTTCTGGATCTAACCAGTTGCCAGCCTGTGACTGACAGAAGCTCAGCTACTGTGATTGATTGACATCTGGCTAATTATTACAAAATACACTCCTAAATTAGGTTTCCCCTTTGTTTACATATTAAGACAGGTGGCAGTTTGCTACTTGGTGAATCGGCCACCTTAGAACCTCAAATTTGGTGTCACTTAGCAGGCAGGCTCCAGATCTTGGTCCTGGTAGCAGAGTGTGAGGGTGGACAGGTCAACCTGTCAGGCACCCTTGTGGAAGTTCTTTCAGCTACTGCGGACAATCCTGTGTCTACAAGGCAAAGATAGCATAAGAAGGGACATGTCACCCAGTCTCTGAATTAGATAAGGCTTCTTGGAGGAAGACACATGTAAGCTGGGACCTAAAGGTTGAAAACCATTAGCGAGGCTAGACAGCGTGTATGTGGCCTGTATTCCCAGTGGTAGGGGCATCATGGATGCTGCATGGAGAGAACAGATCTGCAGACATCTGTGTACCACTCAGGATCAAGGGCTAAAGCTTTAGAACAGATTTTGACATTACCTGTAAACTGTGTGTGCCAGGGTGTTGGGACTTTTACATGGAAGCCATACAGACCCACTGAAGACATGAACCAGAAAACATGATCTGAGATACTTTTTATTTCATTTTTATGTGTTTACTCTGAGAATCTGTAAATGGATACAAAATATTTTTATTATATCCAGTCCCACTCTTCCCTCTCCAACTTCTCCCATACCTTCCCATCTCCATCTTCTTCCATAACCCCCCTCCAATCTCTCTTCCAACTTCACATTTTAGAAGGATCATTCTGATTGCTGGAAAGTGATTGGGCAGGGTCACAATTGAGAGGCAGAGGGCAAAGTTGCACCACTCACAATGCTGAAATCCACTCATTTTTTCATTCTTCTCGCTCCAGTAAATGTAAACTCATGGTCCCATGAACCTAAGGGCTGAAAACCTCTCAACTCACCCAGACCCCACTTGCTTTACAAACCACCCTACAGGCCAACAGCTACATCCCTCTCTCTGACCTCAGGATAGGGGTTGGAGGTTGAGCTGGCACCCTGTCACTTAGGGAGACCAGATTTTGGGAAACAAAATGCTAATCCAACCAGCCACCCAAGCTGTGACTGACTCCCCTGTACGCTGAGCCGATCCAAGTAAAACACGGGCCTTTCAAAACACCAAGGAATGTTCGCCCCGAGTGTGCGCTAACGACTCCAAAGCCAATTATGGCTCATCTGATCTAACCAAAGCTGATTTCCTCCGGTGGCCCAGCGAGAGGTCAAATGGCCATTCCTGAGGGTTTCCACAGAGCTAAGCCAGAACACGGAGTTCCTGGAGGGTCCCTCGGGCCCACAGCCCAACTGCGGAAGAGCTAAGCATTCGAATTTTTTTTTAAAATTTCCCTCCCTCTCTTGATAATTATAAATACAACACTGCAAACTCCCTTAGAGGTGAAGGTTCACTGCTCACTCTCAAAGGAAACAAAAGGAAATCTTCCATATTTCTCTTTACCACATGTGCAAGATTTTCATTGAAGCCAATCCGGAAGGGGGAGCGGTCAAAGCAACTACAAAGAGATATTATTTGCTAAAATGTAAGGGGAGCGTGCCTCCACATTCACGCCGCTCAGTCCGCTGAGGTTTGTTTCTAGCCAGTCTCGGCTTGGTCTGGAAAGCGGCGGGGTGTCATGCAGTCTGAGACCGCCCTCTAGAGGAAGTTTGCCTGTATTGCGCCCGTGAACAGATGACCGGGGCGTCTCAGAATAACAAGCAAAGCTTTGAACCATTTTCAGCTTCCTTTTTTTAATGCATGTATGTGGCTTATAACTCAGATCGAAAGCCATAGATGCTGATATAGCGAAGAGAATGGCAAGCTGAGGGTTAGTGAGCAGTATTAGCCGTTGAGAAAATGCTTGGAATTTGGCCAGGCAAAGGCCTCAAGTCCATGACGGTAGGAAGCATTTTTGTTGGGAAGATGAATAAATTTCCATAAAACAGCTTCATTGTCCTTACCCCGGAGGCTGCCTGACCACATCCGAAGCCCGGTCTATTCTTCTCGAGGCTCCAGCAATCCCCGGGCAAGACCTGTGCTTTCTTAAGTAAAAGGGTGAGAAAAAAAAATTTTTTTTGCATCATTACTTTGTACAGCGAGGGCATCCGTCTGTAAAATCTGGATATAAGTGTTCTTTGTGCGGAGAATATCGCTCAGGGGTAGACTGCTTACCTTGCATGTGCCTAGTTCAGGATTCCATGCCTAGCACCGAAAATAAATACCATTCTGAGCTTTTCTTTCTGAATGTGTTGGTGTCAAATTCATCCCAAACGGATGAGGAATCAATATGTCAGAGCTCTGTCCTTGCCTGGCATGAGAAGGGCCCAGTACCACCCAATAATTAATAATAATAATAATAATAATAATAATAATAATAATTTCTAGTGTTTAGTGCTTTGGTATGTGGTAAACTTTTATCTTGACACCATCATATCTTCACTTAAAACTATTTTTAATAGTTTAATATTTTAATAGTGCCTTTTAAAAACATACAGAAGCCGGGCATGGTGGCACACGCCTTTAATCCCTGCACTCAGGAGACAGAGACAGGCGGCTATCTGTGAGTTGAGGCCAGCCTGGTCTCCAGGGCGAGTCCAGGGCAGCCAGGGTTCTGATACACAGAGAGACCCTCCCTGGGCGGGGAGGGAGACAAAACAAAAAACCACACAAACTTAAATGTTTAAAAGGAGATTCTTAATGATTTGGCTTAAAACTGTACTGATAAAATCTCATTAACTTGAATGGAAATGAGTGGAGAACATAATAAGCCTTAAATCGAGTGGGTTTGACGCTGGGATTTTTAAAACTCTATGAAGAATATAGATAATAGATCTGACAACGTTATATTCCTGGCATAGTGAAACGAGCCACGTTGTGGGCCAGGAAAGAGCCACAACGTTCAATGCTATTTGGCGGGGCAGATCTCCCTCAGATCTGCATCCACAAACACGCGCAAACTTTACTTCCCTAATTTAATCCCTGCAGCGAGCCCCTGTTCCACCAGGGGGCGCAAACACGGCTTCGGTCAGCGTGGGTTCCTCCGGCTTCTGCAAGTGGAACTTAAAGAAGACTGAATGGGGCTAAGAGTGGCTGCGGGCGGATGTCTGGTGTTGAACTTCACCTCTGAGCTCTGGCGGCCACTGAGAACTCACATTTACAACTGTCTTCAACTGTGTCAACAGCTTGGTCACAGGGCCACCCCCTTTCCATCTGCAAGTGACTCCTTCCACTCTTGCGTTCTTCGCAGGTCAAGACGGAAGACCAGCCAGGCAGACTTCACAGTCCCTGTCCTTGGGGTCTCTCCCCAACATGGAAAGGCTCTACATGTGAACTCGCTCTCCCATTAATTTCCCAAATTACCCGGCTCCTCATCTCCAGCCCTTACGGAAGGCAAGTCTTTATTTGAATCAGTGGTTCTCAACCTTCCTAGTGCCGTGACCCTTTAATTTAGTTCCTCATGTTGTGTGACCCCCAACCATAAAGGTATTTTGTTACTACTTCATAGCTGTAGTTTTTCTACTGTTACGGGTTGTTATGTAAATAAATATCTGGTAAAAAGGATTATCTGGCATGTGACCCCACAGGGGTCCAGACCCACAGATTGGGAACCGCTCTCAGAGATCCATCACGTCGCCTCACTTCAGTTCCTCCAGCTGTTCCCACCCAGCTCAGAAAGCCTCTCCAGCCTGGCAGAACTAGACCGGAGACACCCGGTTTTTCTTGCTCCACTGAGACTTCTCTAAAGTGCCCGCAACAAGCCTTTCGTGAATCTGCATGATGACCAGGAAGGCAAGTGCTTCAGGAATTGATGGACATGGCAGAAGCCAGGAGACAGTGGGAATGTTGTCTGCATCCTGCAAAACTACCACAGACGCTTCCAACGCAAGCTTCCGATTCTCTCTGAGCTTTCATTTCCTCATTCCTTCATCTATTACTTAGGATTGTGGAGAAAGCTAAACTTTAAACTTCTAGCTGGGCACCTTCTCTTCCCCTTGCTCAGACTGTTAGTGCTTTTGAATCTCAAGAGAAACAGAGCTTCGAGCTCCAAGGCAACTGCTCCCCCAGAATAGGGGAAACCCACAAGGGGGTAAGGAGGAGCGGGGAACAATGACATGTTCCCCTCGGGAACCCCATACCTGAAAAACGAGATTTGGGAAAGAAAGAGAAACAAAAGTGGGGGGCTTCACTTAGTGTTAGGAATATTTAGCACACTTAGAGTTTGCCTGCCCTCTCGGGTCCTGATTACTTACAGAGGTTTTAGGCCCATTGAGAACAGTCTATGGATGGCAGGGTGGAGGTAGATGGCCATTTTACTGAGGTTTCTCTGCTGAGGCCACTAGTTCATGAAGCCTTGGGGAGCCGACTTCTGATCATTTCTTCTCGGTTTTGAAAACCAACGAAATTAAGACCTGTTTGTAAGCAATTTTAAATTAACGTTTATCTTAGAAGCAATTAGTATAGGTAATTCACTTATAAGAGGGAAAAGGAAAAGTAGGACAGTTCGGATAGGAGAATGCTGGAGGCTCCTCCTCCCGTGAAAACTACTGAGTAGAAGACAACTACAGCAACTACGCAACTAGAGAAGTAGCAACAGAGAAAGCAGCAGCTTGGCCCAGTGTGGATGGAGGTAGGTGGCTGGTGAGATAGATGCACACAGATGAGATATGTAGATATCACACACACACACATAAATATATACGTATATATTTATATATAAATATATACGTATATATACATATATATACACACATATATGTGTGTGTGTATATGTGTGTGATATCTATATATGAGTGTTATGTTTTGCCATCCCTTTTAACACTGGGTGTTTTCCCACGTCGGCAGCATGCTTACTACTGGACAGCATTTCTCTTTGTACCATAGCTATATTATATGCTTTATCCCTCCAAAGATATTTCGGTTTTTGTGTTTCTAGTGTGGGGCCAGAAATATCTTTATAACACTTGTGGTTAAAACTCTAGTCAGAGGTTTTAAGCAATAAAGCTTTCTGTTTGTTTTTTTTTTTTTTTAAGTGGGGGTCTTGGCTGCAGAGTGACCAGGCCTACCAGGGACTAGTCCCACCACACCCAAGTCATTGATCATCTAAGGAAGAGGGCCAGACAGAGCCTTCTCAGCCAGACTCATCCATCCATATACACCGTGGGCAACGGTGGAGCAGGGAGGACTTAGGAGATCCACACTAACAGCCAGCCCTCCGTGTGCAGGCTTCAAGCAACTATCCTGCCATCTGCTGGACAAAGTCCTAGATGCAACTTCTCTGAACTTTGGTCCAACCTACCTCCATTGTCTTCTCTTTCAGCTCATCGCATCTCTGCCAGACTTGCCTCATCTCAAAATGACACTTCTTCATTGACTCCACACATCTTCAGCAACACTATCTCATCCCGCCGATTAGGAGCTAATTGCAGGATCCCCAAAGCTTCAGCTTCCTGATGTCAGAAACCCATCTGTTTTCCTCCGATGCCTCTATTAGCCAATTATTTCCATTTGTACACATCACTCCACAGCTCCAGACCCCCAAATTACCTATTTATGCTTCTTCTCCAGCACTTAATGCACCTCATAAATTTCACTCTAAAAATTTAGGCATAAATCATCCTAAAAGCCCACGTTTCCGAAGAAAGCCAGTCACAAATCAAGCTTGGAATACCAAGCCACAGCGTCAGTCATACACTGACCCACTTCAAAGGAAGGACTTTTTCATTTATTTTGAAGTGCAGTTTAGATTTTTCTAGCAAGTTTTCCCATCAGGAACCTCAAGTTCCGTTGAAACCGAACTTTTAAATTATTATTTAACACTTATTTATTTATTACTAAATTCACTTATAACAAACACCAACAATTTCTTAACTATTAATCCTATAAATTCCTACAACCCCTTTAACCTATCCACTAAACCTATTGATAATCATAACAACCACTTTCATAACCTTTTAGAATGATAGTCTCTGGGGCAGGTCCTCAGTCGTCAGGAACACAGTCTTTGTTGTAGATTCTTTAACACACTTAGCAGTCCTTCTTCTGGATCTCTCAGATGCAGGTTCGTCAGGGTCGTTGGTTATTGCAGTCTCACCTTAAATAAGGCTTCATGCTTTCTTCTCTGTGGGAGACCCCAGCCGTCTGCAGGCCAACTTACTTCTTTTGAATCAGGAACTCAGCTGCTCTGTCTCAGTCCTTAAAGCCAGGCACCGTTTCCTTTAGGCCACTGTTTGGACAGATCAAACCCCTCTAGGCAAAAGCTGAGCCACAGGGTCCAGTCCTTGGCCTTTTGGTGTCTTGCTCAGGCTTTCTTTGCTCACCGGCTTCTTTCTGCTTCAGGGAGAGAGCTGGCCATCAATGGCCAGCTGTTTTTTCAGCAGGACTCTTGGAGCTCTCTAGCATCAGGGGCCTCTTCTTCTCTCCTGGGCTCCACGCACTGTCCTTAAATAGGAGGAACTCTGTTTCAGCTTAATTTGGGCTGCGCCCACTTAGCAGCTGAAAACAATGTCAGGCCAGATACTTTGTTTCTTCAAATCCATTAAATCTTTCCTGTTTTCCTGACTTCAACCTTGTTTTTTCAGTCTATTGAGTCTTTCCTGTTTTTGCTGACTTCATGCTGATAATGCTCTTCAGGCCCCGAATTAAGAGACAGTATCAGAAACTCCTATATATTTTCTAAATCTAATTTATCTAACCCCTACATTCCGTGTTTAAAAATGAGAGTTCGAAATGTGTGCTTGGTTTTTGTTGTTTGTTTTCCTTTGTTTTCAATACTGAATTTTCTGTCACTGCACCTTTGGTCCAGATACACAATTTTTGTAATTGTCATTGACAAACCATATTCACTCCTGGATAAGATTAAAGGTTGTAAGTTCAGGGTCTTCTGGGAGGAGAGATGATTACATACACGGCCCCTCATATCCCATGCACTATTTAGGTTGCTGTCAGCAGCATACGAGGTGTCATTTGTCTGACAAAAGGCAAAGTCATTTTTTGGTAAGTTGTTCTGAACGAGAGAGAGGCTGGCATCCAACCTAGACAGGAGCTTTACCCATGTTGTCTCATTTCCATCCCATTATAGTAATTTGGTTACATCTTTGAAAAAAAAAAGATGAATGGGATCCAAGGAGCTGTTGTACATGGAGAAGTTCTTCCTTATTGGTAAATAAATATTCCACCTATGAGCTGCAAAGCGTTTAAATTAAATGTCAGTGGCCATGCTACAGCTCCCTTTCACAGACGGGGAATTTCTCTGAGACGACATAATAATACTAATCGTCACTTTTCATCTTCAAGGCAATTTTTGAACATTAACCAATCAATCTGTCCAACGTCTATGTGAAGTGGGTAAATAAGGATGATTATCTCCATCAGACAGAGAGGAATCATGGAGAAATGTGAGTGACTGAGGTTCAGCTGAGCTCAGGACAGAGCTCCCCAGAGTGAAAGTCAGAAGAAGCCACTTCAAGACTGGTCTCTGCCTTTAGGTGGAATGTTAGGCAAGACAATAGAGACTGTAGTAGGATCAGGAGGATACTGGGGATTCCAAACAGGACTTTCGACGTCTGTGTAAAGGGGACACTAGTGGAAGAAGATTTAAGAGAAGGCTTCATGCTTAGGGACTGTTACAATTTCAGTATGACTACCCCCTCCAACGTTCACATTGAAATGTGACATCATCGTGGCAGTGTTCCAGGGTGCATTTAGCGGCAATAGGTGGTTAGGATGAGCTAATGTTGTTCTTACAGTATGGACTCAGCCACCATGAGAGCAGGTTACTGTACAATAAGGCCAACCCTTGAGTTCTCTCTTCCACACACGGTTGCTTGCCCAGTATAAGGCACCTAACCAGAAGCTGAGCGGATGCTGGTGCCAGCTTTGCAGCTTCTGGGGTTCTAGAGCATCAGTCGTATTTGTATTCCTTATCTGTCACCCAGCGTCTGGTACTCTGCCGTGTCAACTGAAGACAGACTAATGCACTAACCACTAGAGCCTACCCAGAAACAAGGTATGTAGCTGATTAACTCATTTACCTAGTCAATGCTTAACTCCGTGCCTAAATGCTCACTTATCGTGCGTGCCTTTGATCCCAGTACTTAGGAGGCAGAGGCAGGCAGATCTCTGTGAACTCAAGGCCAGCCTGGTCTACAGAGTGAGTTCCAGGACAGCCAGGGCTACACAGAGAAACTGTGTCTCGGGAGAGGGTGGGGGTGCTGCTCACAGGATGCAGACATCCTGACTCTCATCAGTTGTGACCAGCAGCCCCCTCACTACCTGAATTTCTGTCACCCCAGCAGCTGGTCTTTGTCCGTCCTCAGGTGCACGTCCTGTCGTGTCACTAGAGTGATTTCTCTAAACCTCAAATGTGAGGCTGGCTTGCTCAGGCTTAGAAGCCTTCCCTGTGGTCCATATGTTCCACGATTAAGGCCAAGCGAAGCCTTTCCTATTTATGCCTCTTTCTCTGAAGTCATCCTTCTTAATACCCGATTTCAGGTCCCTAGATCCAGTATTTGGACTATGTAGTCTATCTAATTTGTGCCTGTTTTTCCTCTTCCCCTATATGTCTGGGGAATTGCCACTCTATAACTCTTCCTTGTTTCCCATTCCTTCTGGGCAGTCTTCTGTGGCTTTCTTGGCATCATCTTCCCCCTCCTCCATGTGAGAACATCATCAAATACCCATCCCTCCTAAAAGTACAGGTATCACTTGTCATCTGAGACACAACTATTGGCTGTAATAACTTATAATTTTTTTAACCCAGCAGTCCCTATCCCAGTCCATAACCCATCACATGACATCTGTATGTTCAGGTTAAATGTAAATAGAGGCAAGAGGAAACAGTGCACCACAGACAGGCAGCATATGTTCTCCAAAAGGGACTTTATTTTCACCTTCTATTCTTCTGTACCATCCATTGTCTTTCTCAGTAGGTCTTACAGATGTTAAGTGAAGACATATACCAAAAACATACCAGAAAAAAACAGGTGACTATGACCCACCTGGGAAAATCCATATATCACACAGAAGTGATAAAATGCACTGAGAGAAGTAAACACAAAACAGACACAGTTTAGCCAGGCAAGGAAATCCAGTTCACTTTTTTTTTTTTTGAACTATGAGAAAATGCAGAAGAAAACTTAGAGTGCTGCTCATTTCTGAAAACTTTCGTTGGGCATGGTATGATACCTTTTCTTTTTTTTTTTTTTTTTTTTTTTTTTGGTTTTTCGAGACAGGGTTTCTCTGTGTATCCTTGGCTGTCCTGGACTCACTTTGTAGACCAGGCTGGCCTCGAACTCACAAAGATCCGCCTACCTCTGCCTCCCAAGTGCTGGGATTAAAGGCGTGCGCCACCACCGCCCGGCCGGTATGATACCTTTTCAATCTAAAGAAATACAGTGTATAGGTGACCAGCAGCCTTAGACAGAGTTGTGTCCTTGAGGCCATGTTCTTCTTTTTTAATGTGCGTGCATATGTGTGTTTAGTGTATATATGTGCATGTTCATACGTGTGAGTGTTTGTGTGTGAATGTGGGCACGTACATGCTGCAATGTGTGTATGTATGGGGATCTACTAACGGTGACTCGGGCTCATTCTGTTCTTATGTACAGTCTGGAATGTGACTTTGCTGTCCTTGTGATGTGGCAATGACAGGGAAGAAAGAGAAGACTCTGGAAGGCTGTTTTGAAAACAAAGGATGTTATATAAGTACAACTGTTCACGGCTGAATAATTACAGTTCAAGAACCATCGTTGGCATTCTTGGCTTTGGCTTCTGCATTTGATTGAGTTTAAAATGAAGTCAAAATTTTCAGAACTACAGACCCCTCCCTCCAGTTAAAAAAAATCAATGTGATTCCTCTCAAACAGGCACTCTTTGTACCTCCAGAATTATTTTTATATTATTATTTCCCAATGGGGAATCATGCCTATCCTCAGCTCAAGATTGACTCTGTGGCTGTGCGGAGGTTCTGAACTCTGTTAGTCATGCCTGAAATCAACAACCACAAAGCAATAAGCCATCCTGTGTTATTTGCCAGCCCTGACTTACAAACAAAGATGAGCAGGCTCCCTTGAAGGTTGCTTGAGGGGGTTAAAAAACATTCTATACCTTTATTTACAAGTAACCCCTATCAGCTATTCTGAGCTAAGAATCCAGATACTGGCTACTAGGAATCAATATATGTTCAAATTGCTCCATCGATACACACATTCATTTATTCCAAGGTTATCTTGGCTCCTTCAGGGCAAATGTTCATTGTCTCTGTTACAATCATGCCATGTTGTTTGGGCAAAATATGTGAAAATAAGCAGCTTCTCATACAAGGACAACAGCTTGCATTTGCAGCCCTAGGATTCAGCAGACCCAGCCGTGGGAGCAGTGAATGGAACATGTGACCAGTATCTACATCTTCATTCTTATTCAGAAGTTTATTCTTTGAATTCAGAAAATGGTCCTCCAAAAACTGTCCACATAAACACCAGAGGGTAGAATATGTTGCTCCAAAATATGCCACTTAGGCATAAGGATTATTTTGAGCTGAAGGAATTTCCTCAACGGAATCAAGCAGCAAGTTCTGTCCCTCCTCTGCCTGCCTGAAAGCAGGAATTAAATCTCTCATACAGAAGATGGTCTCCTTACACCAAAGGAGAGTATCACTTACTCCATCAAGGGCAGGAAGTTGAGACACAAAACTGTGCAAACAGAGCTTGTTAAAATAACTTTATCTTCCTTTAACCACCATAACAGTTCAGTTACTTTGCACAATGCCTCTCTTCATTCATCCCAATACAAATTGACAGGTTTTATGGCTTCTTTGGGTCTTCGTTTCCGAAGGCGCCCATGCCACGTAACACTTACATTAAATAAATGTGTATACTTCTTTCTTGTTAATTTGCCTTACGTTGATTTAATTCTCTGGCTAGCCAAGGCAAACACAAATCTTAAGTAGTCAAAGTTCTTCCTCTGTTAGGCTGCGAAGTGGACCCAGCAGTAAAGTGTTTGCCACACGAGCATGAGGACCCAGCTCCATCCCCAGCATCCATATGAAAAGGGCAGAGTTCAGCGGCATACACCCTTAGTCCCAGCACTGGGGAGGCAGAGACAGGCTTACTGGCCTGCAGGTCTATCCAAATTGGCAAACTCTAGGCTCAGTAAGAGATGTCGTCTCAAAAAATAAGGTGGAGAGTGATAGAGGAAGACGTTTGAAGTCCACTTGTGACCTAGATGTGCATGGGCATAAACATGTGCAAACACTAAAGAAAACCCCTCCCCCATGGTAACATAAAAGTCACCAAACACAGATAAGGCCAAGTTCTAACCATATCAGCATGCTTTATATTAAAGCACTTAATACTTACATAGGCATAATCAGTAAATAATAGTGGCATAAATGAAATATGCTAAGAGGAAGGAAACAGGTTCAAAATTAGTTTCTGCTACCTCCAAAATGAACGTTATTTAATCCCTCCGGGCCTTGATTTCCTTCTCTGAAAAGTGGAGGCAATAAAATCTTCCACATTAGATTGTCCCAACGATTAAATACACAGGCCTAACAAAGCGCTGACACAGAGCCTGGCATGCAGAGGCCAGGATGACAAGTAGGTTTTCATGAGAGTAGTAACCTGACCCAATGTCCCAGGCTGGTAGAGAACCCTGAGGTCACAAGCCCTGCAGCAGGAATGACTACTGCCCTTAGGGGCAACGCAGAAGAAGTTAAATTCTCCTTGTTTCTCTGCCAGGCTCAAGGGGTTTAGTCTACAAAACGGCAACTGACAAGAAAATAAACAAAAAGCATACAAATTTACTAGCATAAACACAAGAATCAGATGCAAAGTGTGAACCTCCAAGGAATGACCAAATAGTTGAAGCTTGAATACTATCTCCATATGAAAGAAAGACACGGGAGAGGGATGGAGGTGATTTTACAGGGTAAATAATAATTTTGAAAAATAAATGGATCGGGATAAAATATCTCTAGAGATTCATCGGTCACCAATATCTTAGATCCACTGGAGAGGCAGCACAGAGAGCTGGCACAGCTAATTAGATGAGGGGAGAAAGAAGTTCAAAAGACAAGAGTCAAGGAGACGGGACATGACACGGTGATTCCGCATTCACATGTTTGAATTTCACTACTTCCCTGACTGTAGAGGACTCATTTGGGCTTTTAAGTTTTCATCAATGAAAGGGCATTAAAATCTCCACCTCTCCACAAAAAAAAGAATGAATGGACAAAGGAGATACACATTAACTTGTAAATGGTTCTTTAGAACCTGAGTGAGTTGGTGTCATGATGTTTGAAAATACATAATGTCCGTCAGAAGTCTTTAACACTTGGTCCTTGTGGGGAGTTGTTAAAAGACAGTGGGACCATTAAGAAATCCAGTGTGAAGTCCTTAGGTCACTGGGTACATGCCCCACAGGAAATGTTTGAAGCCTGGCCTGTCTCTCTACTCCCTCATTCATTGTATAAGTGGTTTGCTCCACCATGGTCTGGCTGACATTGCCAGTGGCCCAGGGAGAGAAGCTGCCCAATTTTGGATGTCAACATTCAGAATCAAGTCAAGTATACTTTTTGACTTATGAGCTAATTGCCTGTTGTGTAGCAACTTCCTAGGAAGCTCCTTAAGACTGGTAACTTCTAACGACTCAGGAAATTCTAAGGGAAAGCTTCTTAGGACTCAGATAATAAACAACTCAGAAGCTTCAGGAAGTCCCTAAAACTGACCAGATAACCAACACAGAGATAGACTAGTTGCCTGGAAGAGGTTCAGACCAACTGAGCTGCCTGAAATTGACACACTCTTTAGCCTCTTGAGGTGTCTGCAAGTCATGCGGTGACCTGCAGGTGTCCAGCTCATCAGCCATCACCCATGGCTAGGCTTCTGCTATACCAGTGGCCACTGAGTCGTCCCTATTCCTGTAAGTAGCCCCTCACCCATATTCCTACTACTAACTTCAATTAAAAACTCACTGGTTCACCATGTTGGACTATGGCGGTATATTTACTTTGGTCTGGTTCCCCCTCTGGGGTGAGTAGACATTTATACATATCTCTCCAGGGACAGTGTCACACAACATTGCCTCTGGTATTTTATTAAGTAGCTGAAAGCTGACAAATAAAGCTGATAACAAAGTCCATCCAGGTGTGGTTATTCAGTCTTCTGTTTTGCAGTAGATATGAAAATTGTGTGGAAGGCAATAGTGAGTGTCCTTGCCAGGCCCAGTGCTTAGGCAGAAGAGGGGTTCCAGACCCAGCCCTTCCTGCACTTGTGAGTCTGGGGGAGTAGGGAGATAGATTTTGTTAACAACCTTCAGCAGTGGTGTAAATGTAAAATCATTTCCTGTCTTCTCACTTGCTCTTCCTGCTGAGCTGCCCCCAACACTCTCCCTACTCCTCAATGACATCTCAGGAAGACTTTGTAGCTGCCTGTTCCTTTTGTTATCAGAAATCCCGTCTGATCTGCAAGCCTGTTTCAGTGAAGCTTTCAATCTCACTCGCTGCTGCCCTTTTCTCAGAAGAGGATAGGGGAGAGCCTGGGGGAATGATTTGGCAAGTCTCAGAAGCAGCCCAGCCCTTCCCACTGGCTGGCTTTCTCACTGAGGTGGAAGGAGGCTTTCAGACCTCATCCTGATTTGGGCAGCTGTGTATTTGCTTATTGTTAGGATGGTGGGAGTGGTTCTCTTGAGGAACTCTACCTCAGGTCTTCCATCTCTAAGGACCGACTCCAAAAGACAAAGGACTCTAGTAGGAATTCATGCCTTCAACCACCTCTCTAAAGCCATGGTTGGATGGATTCAATAGCCACCACGGCCACTCACTGCCCTAGTTCCTTCTCTGGCTTCCTTCCTCTGTAGGAATGTAAGAAGAATTGGACTCTTCATTTCCTCCACAGTGCCGAGGGGCCTTGAGGAGTATGGGTAGGTTTGTCCTCATGCTTTCCTGCTGGGGTTTTGCTCACTTCTCTCTGTACTTCAAAGGTATGGTTTTTAATTTCAATGGCTAACGCGGACCCTAACCTTTAGTTTTCCATGATTAACTCTTTACTATATACCATTCTGCTCCAGTGAGCTCCAGAGCGGACAGTGATGGCTGGGCAGGACATGAAGGTGCCCTTCTCTCATTGAGGACATCCCCAGTTTCTACAAGGATGATTCACAGCCTCCACCAGCTAGGCTAAGGGGTGGGTGGAGAGTACGCTCCCAACCCCCAATCCTTGCCCTGATATATAAGAGTGGACTTCTGTATTCACTCAGTTTACACTCAGGCTAAGGAGTCTGGTGGCTTCTTTCTTGGTTCACAAGGTTAGACCTGGGTCTGTGAGCTCTTAGTAAATGTGTTTAAACTGGGCTGGATTGGACTCCTGGGTCAGCTCTGATTCTATAACAAGAAGAAAGGAAAAGTCTCATTGAGTCGCCTCTGAGGTCCAGCAGTGACTGGTGCCGCCTCTCTGTGCCTACTTTCTAAAAGATGTGAGAGTTACTCAGCCTGCTCGCTGTGGTGGTAGCGTACTGATACTGCTAAATCCAGTTTGCTCAGTTTGAACAAAGGAACGAGGGAGACATAAAGGAGAGGAGAGAGGCACATGCATTTGCTCTTCTACAGGGCTCAAAGGAAAGGATGAAAGGGGTAGAAGTAGAGAATTTTGTATTGTCATTTTTACAAGCTTTTCTGTATGTACTTACCCATAAGCCCATGAGTGAATACAAACTGAGCACCTGAGGCCAGGAACTTGTCCCTATGCCCCAATGTTAGTACCATGGTTGGAAACTTTCTTCTTTTTGGAATGTCCCAGGTGAGACAGCTGGTGCTCCTGTCAGGTTCTTGTCTTGCTCCCTCCTAGAAAACAAAGTGGGTGTTCAGTGAAGGGTGAGCAAAGGAGGGGGACTTTCACTCTCATTGTGAGAGGGGACGCTCAGACAGCAAAACAGAAGTTCTGAACTCCCAGTGGCAGAGAGCTGCCACTCAAGAGGAGCTGCACATATCAGCACTCTAGCCCCTTAGCAGGCATCAGGCTGTCAATCAAGAGGGATCACTGGCAGGTGCCACAGTTCTAAGATTTACAGCAGGGTCTCAGGATGCTGACCTCCAAAGAACAAGCCCATGACCAAGGAGAATGGACACAGCAGAAGTGTTGGGTAAGGAGGCAAGAATGGTAGGGACCCACAAAGCAGGATGAGTTCCCAACAGAGGTGGGCATGGCATCTTAGGAGCAGAAGCAGTGGGTTTGTCCCAGGAGGCACAAATGAGTCCCCAAGAAGCAGCAGAGATAAGTCCCCTGAATTCTACCATAGACAGGAGCTAACCTCTCCTGAATTGCGAAGTGCCACACCCTGAGCCAGACTCTGACCCAGAGACAAACTAATGATGAAAAGACTATACTCTCGCATCTTTAGAACCAGGCAGACCCTGATTGGCAGGGTGCATAATGTAAAGTAGATGAAAAATATGGGTTCATCAGTAGTAAGCCCCCACATCAGGGAGGGTGGTCTCAATTCAGTCCCTTGCTTTCTTTCTGCCCGTTCCCTCAATGCTGCAGTGGACAAGGAGAAAGTGAGACAGAAAGGTGGGGGTAAGATACCCTTCACCCCGTTTTTCCTTACATCCCCAGATACCACAGCAATCATCATCGGGAGAAAGCAACCTGCTGCCAGCTCTTTGGGCCCAGAGGTTTTTGAGCTTTTCGAGGCCCAGTTGCCAGCAAAACTTCATCTGCCATACATGTCCTTAGCCTATCACCAGCTTCCTGTGCAGGTGAACCCAGACTGTTGGGGTAGTGTTAAGCATTCTAAATATTAACTGGTCCTGTTTGCTGTCTGTTACTTATATTGACTCTGATTGGTTAAATAAAATGCCGAGGCCTGAGAATGGGCAAAGACAGAAAAGGTGAGAGTTCCTGGGATTAGAGCAGGAAGGCTGCGCTTTAGACAGAGGATTCAAAGCATTCCAGCCAGCAGCAGGAAGAAGAAGGAATTCCAGCCAGGAGCAGCAGGAAGGAGGCACACACCATGGGTTAGAGAAAGGAAACTCATTCCACATGGCCAGGAACATCGGCATATTGTGGAGAATGGCAGTCCATGGGGACGTATGTATATATGGGGTCATATTTGGGTAATAGAATTAAGAGCTAGCTTAGATGGGCTAGGATTGCACAATTCAGGCCAAGGCTTGTTAAAATCCACGTGGTGTCCTGTGTGCTCATTTATAATGTCTGGATAAGAATTAAAGGCTGCCGAACAAATTAACAATAATCTAAATACTGGTTAAACAATTTAATTAGTCATATTTTTTTTTACATATGGCGCCCAACGTGGGGCAATTAGAATCCATGCTTACAGTCTGAGAAGGCCTGGGTGAAAGCCAGTTTCCTAGCCAAAGAGCGGGGAACTGAACCCAAATGCATTTCAAAGGTGCAGCTAACTTAACAAAAGCTGTTGCCTTGAAGCAAAGGCAGAGAGCTAAGGCTTAACTCTCCTTACATACCAAAAAACTGGCAGCCTTCTAAACAAAGTTTCAGAACAGAATTAAAAATGGAGGAATTCATAATGTCTCAATACATTTCAATTCCAATTGAGTTTGTTCCTCTTAGCATGCAAATGATTTTTACCCTGACAACTGTGGTTCTGTGTATCTTTTTTCAGAAAGTTCAGACTAGTATAGTCTTAAAGGAAAGAATTTACAGATGGAATGCTAAATTGTCAACAATGATAATGAAGGAAAAAGGGAGGCAAAATTGATGGCAGCTGGAGCTAAGAGCTCCCTGGGTACTAGGTGCCTGTCAGGAGTTTCTAGTATTGGTCCACCAATGAAATACAGTCACAACTAGATTTCAAGGAATAATGAACAGAGCTTTAGTTGCAGCATGGGATGGCATGGTTAGACATGCCAAGGCTTTTGGAATGTTGTTTCTTTGCTTGATTTTTGTTTAGATGTCTTTGATTTCCCTATATCAGGAGGTAAAAAGGATATTTTTCTGGTTTGGCATTACTAAAACATAAGAGATTTTTGAAGATTTTGGGCAGATTTTGAATTGTCATTACAGTTCAAGGTTGCACTCTGGGTTACAGAGATACAAAATCTGGGATCTAAGTGAAATATTTGAGCAGGGTGGTACTAGCACACACTCTTAATCCCTTAATCCCATCATACTAGAGGAAGAAGCAGGCAGATCTCTGGATTCTAGACCAGCCTGGTTTAAACAATGACGCAGGGCAGGAACCCTGCTGAGAAAACAAGACTGCTTACTAACGATAGTCTAGAATTTAAAAATGACACATTTTTCTTTGATGTTAAGTTTAATAACATCCTTATTGATTTAAGGGATAAATACACGTAATCTTAAATTTATGTAAAGAGAAAGGGGTCACAACCCAGTCTCCTTAGGTGTGGAGCTCCCGCTGGAGAACTGGTTTCAAGAGGCATTTTGCCCCTAAAAGAGATATGTTAATCTCTGGGTGTGGAGGTGCACACCTTTAATCCCAGAATTTTGGAGGCAGAGGCAAGCTAATCTCTGTGAGTTCAAGGTCAGCCTGGTCTACAAAGTGAGTCCAGGACAAGGATACACAGAGAAACCCTGTCTCAGAAAAAAAAAGGAGAGAAAGAAAGAGATATATTCTGTTAATCAATGTAAGGACCCAGAGTTAGGCTGGGGAAGAACTTGCAAACTGCATGCCTCCCACGGCCAGCAGTTAAGAAAATCTAACATAAAATAGCATATCATGCTATTCCACACCAATCTCCTTAAGAATGGAGCTTCCATGGGAGAATTGGAACTCAAACTAATATAAAAATGATTTAATTAATGTTATTGTTTAATAAGGGTAATTCAATTATTTAAGTTTATACCTTGATCTCAAAACTTGGGAGACAAGGGAAGAACAGGTTCCATGTGTGTTCAAGGCCAATCTGAATCTACAGAGCTCTACAGAGCAAATCAAGACAGCCCAAGCTACAAAGAGAAACCCTGTCTCAATAAGGATAGATATATCTACATAGAAATTAAATCTCCAAAGAAAGGAGAAAAAGAAAGAAAAAATATATAAATGCAAAAATTTGATCCCAAAACAAGGGAGACAAAGACAGAGACAGATTGGTTCTTTTGAGTTTGAGGCCTATCTAATCTACAAAAAGCCAGAACAACACAGAATAAACCTGTTTTAATCAATTAATAAATATATGTCGGGGCTGGAGAGATGGCTCAGCGGTTAAGAGCACTGGCTGCTCTTCCAGAGGTCATGAGTTCAATTCCCAGCAACCACATGGTGGCTCACAACCATCCATAATGAAATCTGGTGCCCTCTTCTGGCCTGCAGATATACCTGCAGACAGAACACTGTATACATAATAAATAAATCTTTATAAAAAAAATAAATAAAATAAATATATGTCAACTGTTGAGTAGAATGCTTAAATTCCATACAGTCTTATGCTGTATTTTCAATTTAAAATAGATTATATATAGCATATATATGTAATACTATTATATCTCATGTTTTTATATGGCATGAATGGAGACTTACTTCTGTTCAAAGAAATATTCCTTAATTGATTTGTGCATCCTGCATATCCAAGGCATTTTGGTAATTGCAGAACTATATGTTACTTGTGAGAATTATATATTTTCAGAACCAGACCAGAGTCCAAAGAACACAAGAGAAGTATCCCAGATGATCCAGTCTCATAGACTGCCTCTATAGCTGTTTCCTCAAAAAATCTGCATCCAGAAGAATTTCAAACAGCTTGCTGAGATGGCCTACCCTCAAAGACTGCTCCAGACAAGACAGCAATAAAGCCCTGAACTTTCCTACCCAAAGCCCAGACTACAAACTGCTCAGGACATTCAAATTGCTGAGTACCTAGACACTGGACAAGAAATGTTACAATTTACTTGCTTAACCATTTTTTTTTTTCATTTTATTTGGGCCCCTAAACAGGTTTTCTGAGACCCAATTCAGCAGGAATTAGTTTTAAGAGAGTGACGTCCCATTCCCAAAAAGTGGAGCCAAAAAGTGGAGTGGATGGTTCTTTGGTCATTTGATGTGTTATAAATGTTGTTTAAGGGTAATGGCTACAAATTGTCATATGGTCTTGTTAAGCAAGGTATAGAAAGTTAGATTTGAAGATTTCTTTTTCTTTTCTCTATCCTTCTTTCTCTCTTATATAGAGGAAAAGACTTGAAAAGAAAAAGAGGAGGATATATATATACATATATATATTATAGAAATGATAAGATATAAGGATAGATTATTGAATCTGCTCTGAAACTCAAAACTATTGTTATTCTCAAATAAGGTTATCTTTCAATACATTGGTATAAAATTTTGTATATTGATACAAAAATAAGGTTAAATTTTAATTCATTGGTATAGAATTTTATAACTCATATATAAGGTATTGTGCCTATACAAATCATTTAAAAGTATAGGTTTACTTCCAATCCTTTTATGGGTTGCTATTGCAATCTATTTAGGAGTCTGGATAATACAAGTTGGCCAGTTGAGCTTCTGGTCATGTCAAATAGTAGTCTTAATTTATCACAAAATAGACTTAATAGGATAAACAGATAGTAAATGGTTAAAAATATACAGTTTGTTTGTTCATAGATAGATGACAGATTTATAAATAAATAGATAGATGTCTTCAAAACCCTCAGAGGCATACAGGAAATGGCATTTAAAGATGTTTTTATTATTTTAAGAGTTGTTTGACTTAAGACAGCCAGCTCCTGACAGCTCCCATTTGACTTGGAAGAAGACAATGAGCATCAAAAAGAAATCTCCTATCAGGAGATAATTCCTATTGGGCAAAAATGCCCCTGCTCTCTCAACAGACTATATATAGTCCAAAGATGGACCAGAGCTTAAATGCAGGTAAGTCAATGTCCTGATTCTGCACAGACAGAATGGGAAAATCCTTATTATTTCCTGCTGCACAATTTAGTCTGTGAAAAATGCTTGGCCAGAAGGCTGAAGATAATGCTCCAAAGATATCAAGAGATATTTGGGACTGTCTAGGCAACAAACTGTCATATTTCTTTTTGGAAGCTGCTCTCCTATGCTTTCTACTCACTCAAATAATAACTTTATCCCTTCTTATGTCTTTGATGAGGTTGAAGGCATAATAGTTATAAGATTTCAATTGAACTTGAGTTGTTCAGAATTTAAAAGGATATTTTCAAGTCTAAATAACTTCTTTAGGTTTATAAATATAGGATATGATAGAAATTATTTAGGTTCAGAACTTTAGACACACCAAGATAGATGATTTTTTTTCTTCTTCAATATTGCCTAATACAAATAGGCTAAACATTATATGTGTAACTTTTATATATGGTTTTCTTGTTTTTTTTTCATATTTGTTCTTATTGTTTTTACTATATGAGTTAAAAATTTAGCCTTTTTTTTTTTTAGACAAAAGGAGGGAATTGTTGGGGTAGTGTTAAGCATTCTAAATGTTAACTGGTCCTGTTTGCTGTCTGTTACTTATATTGACTCTGATTGGTTTAATAAAATGCCGAGGCCTGAGAATGGGCAAAGACAGAAAAGGTAGGAGTTCCTGGGATTAGAACAGGAAGCCTGCACATTAGACAGAGGATTCAAAGCATTCCAGCCAGCAGCAAAAGAATAAAGGCATTCCAGCCAGGAGCAGCAGGAAGGAGGCACACACCATGGGTTAGAAAAAGGAACCTCATTCCACATGGCCAGGGACATCGGCATATTGTGGAGAATGGCAGTCCAAGGGGACGTATGTATATATGGGGTCATATCTGGGTAACAGAATTAAGAGCTAGCTTAGATGGGCTAGGATTGCACAATTCAGGCCAAGGCTTGTTAAAATCCACGTGGTGTCCTGTGTGGATTTATACCAGTATTTAGATTATTGTTAATTTGTTCGGCAGCCTTTGTGTAGTCAACTCAAAGTAAGTGGATTTATAATGTCTGGATGAGAATTAAAGGCTGCCGAACAAATTAACAATAATCTAAATACTGGTTAAACAATTTAATTAGTCATATTTTTTTCACCAGACAGTCAAGGTATTTCTGGTGTTGTTGGCTTGCACTGCTGTTAAACACCAGTGTTGATAATAAGTGTGCTATACCTCACATCTTCTCTAGCAAAATTATGATTTCTGTGATACCAGGACCATTCCAGCCTCTTGTTACACCCTGTGCTAGTTACAGCAGCAGTGCCTTATGAACTTAACAAATGCTTTGTAGTATTTGTTGGCTAAAGGAACAAAAGAATAGGAAACAAACAAAAAAAACATATATAACATACAAATACCCTGATTTCCATGATCTATTACTGGCCCTATTAGAATAGAAAGTGTTTAATAAACCATGAATTGAAATGAATTGCATAGTCTTAATAGATGAGGTAGGTTTGTGTCAACAGTGTCTGTTGAGATAAACTTGAAGGTTGAGACACAGGAACAAGCCAATGATGCTATAAGTAAAAAACAAATACTATTTCTGGACTAGGGTATAGCTCTGTGGGAGAGTATTTACCTAACATGTAAAGGGCAGTTGTGTTGACCCCTGGACTTCCAAAATAATAATAAACTTAATTTAAATATATGCATTCAAAACTCCTACAGCTGCCCTGTTTTATCCCACCATTTTTAATTGAGGCTATCAGCTTTATATTAATACATAGAGTTGTGACTCTTGGCACATGTGTTCAGATCTGGCAAAAGCTCAGGCATTTCAAGGTTCCAGTTGTGAAGGATGATTACAATAGTAATGAGGCTGCTATTTATGTGTGAGTTACCGAATCTGTTTTGTTGTCTTACAGCTGCCCTGCAAACTTTCCAAAGGTTTTCTTCTTCTAAACTTGAAGCAATGGCGAGAGATCGATATTCAATCAGTTTGTGCAGAATATGATGAAGGTTTCAGATCACTAGGGTCTAGAATACTGTGGTGACAAGAAAAGTCAATATATCCCATTTATTCATTTGACAAATGTGCATTTACTGGGATCTATGCAGTGAAACACAAAATAAAAGGTGGAGCCCTTTCCTCAAGATGCTGAAACAACTGGGTGCTCAGGTGAGTGGGCAGTCAGCGTGCTAAATGTCATGGCAGAGTGAAGCCATGGTGTCAGGGGAAAGTGAAGAATTGGACCTCTCAAGATTTGGGAGTGCCATGAAAGGCTTTCAAGAGGAAGTGATGGATGAGGAACTATGTCAAGGATGAATTATTGAGTAGATGAGGGAGAGAGAGTATGCAGTAAGAGAACAGATAATGAAAGACCAAAAAGCAATATGATGCTTTTTCTTCCTTGGGAGCAACAGGGAAAGTTACAAAGAAGAATGATGAAAAGAAGGGAAAACTAAAAGGCTTCTACTTTCAGGGAGCCATCTTCCTAGCAATAATATTCCAGAATCCATTGTATTGATTTATAAGATGTCTAGCCTCTCCTGGGTCTGGAAAGGAAGGCAAAGAAACCTATACACCAGAAACAAATGAGACCAGGCAAGATGAGTGTAGTCAACTCAAAGTAAGTCTGAGAGATCTTTTATTCAGAGCTGCTTTCTATCCATGATGTTACCCAGGTGTTATGCAGCACTATGTGGGAGACCTGAACAAATGTCTACCTACCCCAGAGAGTGAACTGACAACATACCAAAGTAAGGATACCACTAAAGTCCAAATTGGTGAACCAATGAGTTCATGGAGGTAAGTCCAGGAGCATGGGTGAGGGGTACTTACAGGAGCAGGAATGACAGGCAGCTGTGTCACTAAAAGCCTGCCTCAGCCTGAGTGACAGTTCATGAATACTGGAACTCTGGAACACACTGACACAAACTGAAGTGCCTTCTAAGCATCTCGGCTGGCATACCCTCTCCCAAGTAGCTTCATTTTCTGTTTGTCTCCTTAGCAGTCTCTGTTGCTTATATAATCTTGGGAGGGAGAAATTCTGTGTATTTGGTCAGTTTCAGGGACTTCCTCAGACTCATGGATGAGCCTCCCTTTAAAACCTTAGAACTGAGTATTCATGAGCTTCCTTCCTGGGTGAAATGTTTTAACTTAGAGGAAATTTCTACATAACACTACATCGGGCTATAAACCCTTTCAACAGCAGAGAGGAGTGGACAGTGTTTCTACTGGAACAGAACCCATAAATGAGTCATGAAAAAAACAAACACAAAAAACAGGTTGTGAGGAATTTCTGCTGGCAAGGTTGAAGTCTGACATGTCCAAAAAGCCTCTGAGCTCAAATCTAAAATGACAGACTCCCTTTTTTCAATGGAATCCTCTTCTTCCTTCTGGTCTGAGGAAACTGCAGATCCTCTAATACATATCACGTAGCCCAAACCCTCTCCTGATAAAAAACCTGCCCAGTGAACCTGGAGTTCTTTCCCATCCCCCACTCCACATGTATAACTATGTACTACATTTCCTTTCTTCTGAGAGGAACATACTCAACAAATCAAACACATTCACCTCCAAAACCCCACCCCACTGCCCAAAGGTTTATAATGGCCCTGATTCACGAAAGAATCTTTCTTTCTCCATGCCTCCACCATGACTGACTGAGACATGGCTGTTTATTTTGGGCTTGGGAAGGAAGCATTCTTCCTTCTATGAAGAATCCACCACTGTCACTGCCTGGCTGGCAAGGCTTGCACAGGGTCCAAACTCCTGGCTGGCCACTGCCAGCCTAGCTAGGCCTGCTTGGGGTGCATCCTCCTGCTTTGCTGCTGCTGGCTTCCCAGCCAGGCTCATGGCCAGGCACCTGCTTTGATCATCTCTGCTGGTCACCCCAGTGGCTGCCTTGAAAGATTGCCAATAGGTCCTGAGCTTCTGCTGTCTCTCCCGCACTACCTGCCCACCTGCCCAGCCACCCTTTTCTGCCCAGACCAACCTAGTAGACCTAGCACAGGCCTTGCAGCAGAAGAGTGCCCATTTCTGACCTGATACCACACCAGGCTGGAAATTTCCTGCCGGAAAACACAGAATGTCAGTGGGTCTTAATCAGGTTTCATAATGGAATTGTAAAGGAATTATCCAAAGCAGACTACAGATAGCAAAAATTGTGCACAGTGAAACAAATATCTTTCAGTTATATGTTCACACACATGCATTTTGAATTACCTTGTGAAATATATTTCTGCTTGTGGTGAAACATTTGGTAAATGATACCTTTGAGGTACCTACAGCCTGATCATGTAGAAATAACCCCCATTAGAGAGGAAGGAAAAGCACAGTGAAGCTTGAGTGTGTGTGGTCCAGATGCAGCAACTGAGATTATCACAGAAGAACTTCAGGTCAGTATGACCAAGAGAAGACATCTAGATCTGAAAAACCACATTTCAACCAGAAAACAAGAGGAAAAAAAATCAAATCATCACAATTCTTTTTTTTTTTTTTTGGTTTTTCGAGACAGGGTTTCTCTGTTTAACAGCTCTGGCTGTCCTGGACTCGCTTTGTAGACCAGGCTGGCCTCGAACTCGCAAAGATCCGCCTGCCTCTGCCTCCCAAGTGCTGGGATTAAAGGCGTGCGCCACCACCGCCCGGCCACAATTCTTTATAGACCTGGAAAAAGCAATTCTTAACTTCACATGGAATAACAAAAAACCCAGAATAGCTAAATCAATCTTGTACAATAAAAAAACATCTGGAGGTATCACCATCCCAGATTTCAAACTGTACTTCAGAGCAACAGTAATAAAAACAGCATGGTCATGGTATAGAAACAGACCAGTGGATCAATGGAATCGAATTGAAGACCCAGAAATGAACCCACACACCTATGGTCACTTAACTTTTGACAAAGAAGCCAAAACCATACAATGGAAAAAGGAAAACATTTTCAACAAATGGTGCTGGTCCAACTGGATGTCCACATGTAAAAGAATGAAATTAGACCCATATTTATCACCTGGTACAAAACTTAAGTCCAAGCGGATCAAAGACCTTAACATAAGGCCTGACATACTAAATCTATTAGAAGAAAAAGTGGGAAAAACCCTCGAACTCATTGGCATAGGCGACAACTTCCTGAACAGAACACCAACAGCTCAGGATCTAAGATCAACAATCAATAAATGAAACCTCATGAAACTGAAAAGCTTCTGTAAGGCAAAAGACACTGTCATTCGAACAAAATGGCAACCTACAGATTGGGAAAAAATCTTCACCAACACCACATCTGACAGAGGGCTAATATCCAAAATTTACAAAGAGCTCAAGAAATTAAATGCCAAGAAACCAAATAATCCAATAAAAAATGGGGAACAGAGATAAACAGACAATTCACAAAGGAGGAATCCCTAATGGCTGAGAGACACTTGAAGAAATGCTCAGCATCCTTAATCATCAGAGAAATACAACTCAAAATGACTCTGAGATTCCATCTCACACCTGTCAGAATGGCTAAGATCAAAAGCTCAAATGACAGCCCATGCTGGCAAGGTTGTGGAGAAAGGGGAACTACTCCATTGCTGGTGGGAGTGCAGGCTTGTGCAACCACTATGGAGGTGAGTCTGGCAATATCTTAGAAAACTTGGAATAGCTCTACCTCAATACCTAGCCATACCACTTCTGGGTATATATCCACATGATTCCTCACCAAATCACAAGGAAGTTTCCTCATCTATGTTCACATCAGCCTTATTTGTAATAGCTAGAAACAGAAACAACCCAGATGTCCCTCAACTGAGGAATGGATTAAAAAACTGTGGTGCATCTACACAATGGATTACTACTCAGCCATCAGAAACAAAGAAATTATGCAATTTACAGCCAAATGGGTGGAACTGGAAAAGCACATCCTGAGTGAGCTAACCCAGACTCAGAAGGATGCACATGGCATCTATTCACTTATAATCTGATTTTTTTTTTATTTCTTCAACTTACATCTCAATCGCAATCCCCTCCCTACGCCCCCCTCCAGTCCCATCCTCCCACACTCTTCTGGCTCAACCCACCCATCCCCTTCCTTTTTTTTTGTTAAGTTTAAGGTATATCTTTTTCCCCCCAACAGCTCCCCCTTTCAGTTCAACAAATGGCTCTTTCTCTTATAATAATAAATACAATACAAAACAACAGAGGTAATTAGGCCACAATTATGAGAGTTATATGGCTTAGCATACATTCCCATTGTCCAGTCCATATGTATTTGGCACCTGACTTTAACATTCTACTATCTAACCATCTCCATGAGTTTAAAGTTCTATATCTAACTCAGCTTTCATACTAACTTGCCTCACAATTTTAAAAACATCTTCTTAGATACAGAACACCCTCTTGATTCCTAAACAACTCAAAATTTAATTAGGAGACTCTAGCTATCTATTCTTCAACCACCTCAGAGACCTGAGAGGGATAAATATATCTGATTATATAGGAGGTGCAGGGCCTGCAGCTTCCAAAACTAAGAAATGACATACCAGTGGCTGCCTGGACAGTTCCCATTTTCTCTCCATATATTACAGCATCGATCTTCAGTCATTTGGCCCCATTTCTCTGACAGACATTGATTGTAGAGCAGGAATTATGAAGGACTTACCTGCTTCCAAGTTTTGTCCTTTTTGGGCAGCATTCTGTCTACAGTTGGAACAAGGGGTTTTGTAGGGGTTAGATAAATTAGATTTAGAAAATATATAGGAGTTTCTGATACTGTCTCTTAATTCGGGGCCTGAAGAGCATTATCAGCATGAATTCAGCAAAAACAGGAAAGACTTAATAGACTGAAAAACAAGGTTGAAGTCAGGAAAACAGGAAAGACTTAATGGACTTGAAAAAACAAAGTATCTGGCCTGACATTGTTTTCAGGAGCCCAAATTAAGCTGAAACAGAGTTCCTCCTATTTAAGGACTGAGGCAGAGCAGTTGAGTTCCTGATTCAAAAGAAGTAAGTTGGCCTGCAGATGGCTGGGGTCTCCCACAGAGAAGAAAGCATGAAGCCTTATTTAAGGTGAGACTGCAATAACCAACTTACCCTGACGAACCTGCATCTGAGAGATCCAGAAAAAGGACTGCTAAGTACGTTAAAGAATCTACAACAAAGACTGTGTTCCTGATGACTGAGGACCTGCCCCAGAGACTGTATCATTCTA
>CAJQZJ010009649.1:22253077-22274179 GCA_907164525.1 Lophiomys imhausi | reverse complement strand
ACACACACACAACTGTGCAATGTGGTAGATACTTAATTATCTGGTTTGTGGTAATTAATCAAGTCAGTGTTGCACATCTACCAAAACATTATGTTGTACACAACCAATGTATTTATTTGTCAATTATACCTCAAAAAATAAAACTATATAATCTGTAGGGATTTATTTTTATCATTCTAATAATATTTGCTTTCTAACTAAAATGCCTAATTTTATATGCATGTTTTTGAGAAAGTGTCTTACTATGTAACCCTAGATGGCCTCAAACTCAGAGATCTACCCACCTCTGCCTCTCAAGTGCTGGAATTAAAGGCATATGCCACAATGCATAGCCCAATTTTTTAATTTGCTTTTTTTTTTTTACAAGATCATTTTTATTTATTTTTTATTTTGCGGGAGTGAAGAAATATCTATCTATTAAATTCCATTTGAGTTTAATAAACTTACTGTGACCCAGCCAGCCTCAATAATTCAGACAGAGAATAGCCTTAGTACAATTACTGGGTAATCACCCTAAACTATTCTGTATTCCCCAGGGTTAATTGCTAATCAGTCATCCAGTGTGTTCTGGCACCACTCCACCAGACCATTTCTTCCCTTCCCATCCTCTCACCTCTCCCTTTCCATCTCCTCTTCCCGCTGCTACTCCTCCTTTGGTCAAGGTATCTCACTCAGATCTGGGGCCCACCCAGAAACCGAACCCCTACCCCCACCCCTGCTGCCTACCTCTGTTCTTCCCAGTAATTGGCTGTAGTCACTTTTCTTTAACCAATAACTTTAAATTGGGGAGGAAGGTTTACACAACAAGGGATGGTGGATATGAGAATCTGCTCATTGGGAGCACCAGACCTCGGGGTTCAGAATTTAGCATTTGAATGCATAGCAGCACCAGACCAACCCCCAAGAGGGGGTTAATAATATAATTATATAATTTTTCTCTTCCCTTCGCTCCCTCCAAACCATCCTTGCTCTCTCTCAAATTCATGACCTCTTTTTTCATTTATTGTTGTTACATACATACATAGATACATAGATATATACACACACACACACACATGTCCCTCCTCTCTCCCATACCACATTAGCATGTCTCTTGTTGTCTTTGTTCAGTTCATGTTCAGCAGTCATATTGATACGACTTTATGGGTTTAGCTTAACTTTTTTGGTTAAAATGAGACCTTCAATACTGTGTAAGGTTCAAGCTCCAAAAGCTGGATCTTCCCTTAGCACCTTACGACTGGGCCGCTAAATCATAATACTCCATTTGCTTCTTTGTGTCTATAAATATCTAATGAATACTCGTTATATGCAAGCACTGTGGGAAGTGCTTGGAAACTTGTGTTTGTTTTTTCAAGGTTAGTCCTGAAAATCAAATAAAAGTAGGAAACATTCTGAATAGTTTCCTGGGACATCTAGGATATGATACACATCCAGAACTCGGTACATCAGAATCACATGTTTTTAAAAACAAACCTATGGGCCCCCTAGAAACACCTTGAACTCCCTCCCAGGGAAGAGCACGCCAACTGGTTATCAAATGCCAAATGATCAACCTTGAAAACAAGCAGATTTACATGAAGTTTCACTGTGTTTCCCTCTGAGTTGAATCCTTCTAGATTGTATATGTTAAACCTACGTAGTTTCGTAAACCAGGTTTAATTGGGTAGAAAATGTATGACGGTCTAAATTTTCTTTAAAGTCATATGTTAAGAATTTGGGTATTGTGAAATAAATAGGATGACCCCAGCCTAGTGCCATGTGGCCTGGGCAGGCATAGAACTCCTGAGATGACCCCAGACACCCAGAGTCTCCGAGGGCCACTAAGATGAGCTAGTAAGTGCTGGAGAGATGGGAGAGAAAGAGAAGCAGAAAGATGCATCCACAATGAAGAGAGGCAGAACTGGAGACTGCCTCTGGTAGTGAGAACTGGGTAGTGAGAAACACCCTGATATGAGTAGCCAGCTATGCCATCTGAGGCCATGGTGAGGTCCTGGCTCATGCTGCCAAGACCCCAAGGGTGTGAGCATGGGAGAGCTGACCCAGCCCCTTGTTGGCCATGCACTGGTGTGGGGTCAAGGGGTCATGCTCCCTCCCCCTTGCCACCTACAGCTGGCAGGAAAGCTAGCCACACGCCTAACCTGAGCAGGAGCAGTGTGGGAGAGCTGGCTCAGAGGACATGAGAGCAGAACTGTCCCAGCCCCTCCTTGGCTGCGGCATGGGAGAAAGCAGCCACACCTCACCTGGGCAACACAATAGAGCCAGCCCTGGAGGCAGGGGCATAGGTGAGCTGGCTCCAAGGGAGTGAGATGTCAGGCAGACTCGCTTAGTTACAAACCAGAGCCCAGATCCAGCGCTTTGAGTCAGCCCACCCTGAGATCTACTCCATCTATGAACTGCTGGAGTGAAGGAGCTGGTCCTCCAGAACCAAAGCTGCAAGATCTCCATGACACTGGGCAACAACAGGACATCCAAAAAAAAAGTTCCAGAGAGAATCCAGTACTGATAGCGTACCGGAAGCCAGAGGCCTCAAACCAATGACTCACTGCAATGATCATTTGCAAGAAAAGCTGTTTGGGCAAAAGGGTATACTGTACGGTGGTGACACACCACAGCTTCCAGGCCGAGATTTTGTTTGTTTGCTTTCTTTTGGGGGGGACTGCAAGGGCGGAGAGCAGATATGGAGGAATGGGGAGTGGGATTGGGGTGTATGATGTGCAATTCACAAAGAATCAATAAAAAAAGTAAATAAATAAATAAATAATAAATACACAGGCAAAAATATGTGAAAATAGATTGTAGGAAGAATGAGGCATTCAGAGGGAGTAAAAATGGGTGAAAGAAGGTGGGGGGGGCAACCAAAATACATTACATGTGTGCTTAGAATTATCAAAGAATAATTATAAATACACAAAACTAAAAAAATTAGGGGATCGTGCAAATGCTAAGTGTTATAGTTTAAAAGAGAAACACATGCAGTTAATCAAATAGTGTCATATGAACAATGCAAAACAAATTTTAATTCAAAGCTTGGCTACATTACTTGACATCCTATACTATTTTCTCATGAAATATAACTTTCTGGTGTATGTGTGTGCATAGAATCATTCCAGTTTTTGAAAATAATATTTTTTCTCTGTGTGTGGCCTTCTCAGACCTCAGCTCTGTGATTTGTCTTGGTCACAAGTATATCTTTTATAACTGAACAGTTGCCTGGCACATAATAAACACTCAATAAATGTTTGTCAGATGAATGAATGAACCATATCCTAAGTTTCTCTTCAGGAAATCCAGGGTTTTCCACTCTCCCAGCTAGAAAGGTTTGGTTGTTACAAAACACTAACTCTCAGGTGTGTCAACCTATTTGCTCCTTCCTTCATGCCAAGTGCGGGGCCTCACATGAACTATCCCAACATGGGGTGCCTAGAAAATGTATGCGCGTTGCAATGTTTCTCCACTATCAGAAACGATAGGCTCCCTCCTGCAATCATCCAGCCCATTTGTCCCTCTCAGTCTGTGGATTTCAGCAGCAGTCTTCATAATGCGGCTTGAGGGGTTCCGACTGGGAAACCCCAGCCACAGGCGTGGTGATGGAAGCCATAACTTGCTCTCACACTAGTAGATCGCTCTTTCCCGGTGCTCAGGAGTCTGTGAGCTAAGCACTCCCAGTCTGACCGTAGTCAGCACTTGTTCCTTTATCATGAATCTTCCTCTATCTGTGCTGGTTTCCTACTGGACAGAAAAATCCCCAGTAATCCTTGAGTCTCACACATACATGTCATCTTTCTTTCATTTTTACCCACTGTGACTCTTGTTTTATTTTTTTTGGCTCACAGCACACTTTCTGGTCCAGAGCACCCATGTGGTGACCATGTTTCCAGACTTCTGATCTGAATTCATGTTCTGCCAACTACTGTTTCAATTTGTGAATTTATTTTTTTTTGATTCTCAAAAATTAGAAATATAAAATTCTGCCCCATCGACAACAGTGAGGTTAATGTAATTTTGTGCTGCTCTTTTAATTTTTGTCATTGTTCTTGTTGAGGCAGAAAGCAAGGCTTCCCACTCTTAGGCTGATTTGCATAAATCAACTTATGAAGTTAGAATTTGTTCCTTTTTTTTTCTTTTATTTCCAAGCATCTGCTGGAAATTTTGAGTAGCCCATCTGTACTATCAAGTGAAAATCTCAAGCAGAATCTTTAGTAATCCCCAGAAGTTGTTAGCAAGAATGGCCCGATGAACGTGTCATACCAGGTGTGCTATTGTTTTTCCACAAAGACATTTTTAGAGAACTTTGTGTGGCTTGTCCCTCCTCTGCACTGAGTGGATATTTGGGTAATAATTTGAGATGTCAACAGCACCATTTTTTAAAAGTCCTCACAGTAACAGAAAAAAAATGTGCTAGAAATTATTCCATGTCTCCTTTGGATCATTCCTTTTTATGGCCCCTGTAACAAATGTTATTGAGGTTTTTTTTTAAATCAAATAAATCAAATTTGCTAATGGATTTTCTATGCATTCCTTCTGAAGGTAGGTAATTTAATTCCTATTCCCTTACTTATTTCACTAAATCCACATCACAATGAAAAGTTAACATTATTAGTGATTTGATCCTGATATTCTTTTGTTTTATAATTAGCTATTTCACATCTTTGTTGTTTTCTTCAATTCTGATTAAAATGCAAAAGATTCACATGGAGAAATATCCTGCCCCTTCAGTTTAGAAAAAGTGGCATGGGAAATTGCACTGGCCATTGTTTAGTTTTTCATGTCTTTGGAAAATGTCTTGACAATGGGAACTTTCCCCCTGATAAAAACTCAGCATGTGATGTGGAAACATTAGTATTCTTCAGAGAACAGGCATCTGTATCAGAAATCTATGTTTGAATAGGACCAAATTTGTCTTTGATAAAAATCACACGATTATTTCACTGTCTTCACTCATATTATAGAAATGTAACAAATTTTGAATAATTTTATAATAACAATTTCTACATCAATTGAAAAAAATCTGTTGAATTATTAATAGGACTGCTGCAAATGTGTGCCACATGTCTGATCCCCACCACCATTCCGACGTTGTCATTACTGGAAAAAAAAATCACAAAGATAGCATCGAAATATTGGGCAACCTGTTGACATGGTGATTGGCAAGCCTGCTGAGGCTTAGACTGGAGGAAAGACAGTCATTTAACGGGTCACTTCAGTCACTCAGAGGCAGGTATCCTCCAAGAATGCTTCTTATGACCTCGGTGTTTTCATTAAAGTATCTTCCTAACTGTACACGGTGAATTAGATCAGTGAAGTCGAGAAGGATCTCGTCATCATAGTCGTCATCGTCATCACCGTCATCATCATCACTGTCATCCTCATCACCACCAATCATCAAGAAATGCTGGAGAGTTGGTGAAACACAAGTGGCTGAGCAAACAGAATCTGGAATGAAATTTCTGAGATTAAAGTCCCAGTTCCAGCAGGCAGTGGTAAAACATGTCTTTAATCCCAGCATTTGGGAGGGAGAGGCAGGAGGATCTTGGTGAGTTCGAGGCCAGCCTGGTCTACAGAGCAAGTTCCAGGACAGCCAAGATTATACAGAAATCCTGTCTTGAAAACCCAAAATAAATAGGTAAATTAACTAATTAAAAACCACAGTTCTAGCCATTCACTGAATAGGAGATACCAGCCCAGTTACTTTCTTGTGCCCTCTGCCTCGTTTCTTCATCATGAATGGATAAAACATCCAGTTTTTAGAAGATTATTGTGTGAATTAAATAAATTAATACTTTCACAGTGCCTAGTGAAGTAAGCATCATTTATCCGGGGGTTGTGGTGCACGCCTTTAATCCCAGCACTCGGGAGACAGAGGCAGGCAGATCTCTGTGAGTTCAAGGCTAGTCTGGTCTACAAAGTGAGTGTAGGACAACCAGGACTACACAGAGAAACCCTGTCTGGAAAAACAAAAATATAAAATAAAAGAGATCTAAGTAAGCATCATTTAAACATTTTTTAAAGTGCATTTATGGCTAGACAAGTGTATCCAACATCAAATGTTATAGGCAATACTATATAATTTTCTTGAGACTCTGAAATGATGCTTTTCCAAGTTTTGTTTTGTATTTGTTTTGTCGTTGCTTTTGTTTGTTTGTTTGTTTGTTTTTTCGAGACAGGGTTTTGATATGTAGTCCAGAGTAGCCTTGAACTCACTGTGTAGTCCAAACTATCTGAAAACTTATAGTGATCCCCCTGCCTCAGCCTCTTAAATGCTGGGATTACAGTATGAGTTGAAACTCCTGACTAGAAGTTGTTAGTCTTTTTTGTTTGTGATGATGAAAATTTGGATTGAAACAATATCAAAATTAGCCTAGATGTGCAGTCCAAGTCTGAAATTATTATTGTGCGTTAGGAAATGAAAAGCAGCGATTTTCCTCCAGAATGCCATTTCAGCAGTATTATATGTTTTGCAAGACTGAAAAGCAGGCTAGTCTTTGATTGACTGTAAAGTCACCGTAGCCCCATGGAAGATTTGTTCAGACACCTGAGAAAGTTAAGCTTCAATAAACACAAAGAAGACAAGATGGAGATGGAGTAGTGTATGTTTAATGAGGACAGCTCCTTTGTCTTTGCATGGGAGGTACCCCTGGTGACCTTTGTATTGCATCCAGAATTACTCCTGTCAAGTCACAGGAATGAATCAGCTTCTGAGAGACAGCACCCAGTGCCATCCGTCCCACAGAAATCACCCTTCTGCTCCAGCATTGCTCCCACACTGCGGCCTGGCCAAATGCATGTATCACAAGTCCTGGGAACCACTTCCTACCAAGGTACCAGGAAAGCTTCTTGTTTTCTCCAGTTTATGTGAAGGTGGGAAATGCAAACTACAGCCCACGGCCACCCAGTGGCTACATCTGTTTAAGAGACATGGATTGTCTGCTTTCTGCAAGTTGGGATTCAACAGGAAAGAAGACAGATGTGACCCCTGCCGAACACTTCCACGTTATTGGTGTACTGGTCAGTTTTATGTCATCTTGACACAAGCCAGAGCCATCAGAGGAGGAAGCCTCAGTTGAGAAGATGCCTCTATAAGATCAGACTGTATACAAACCTGTAGGGCATTTTTAAAATAGCAATTGATGGAGGAGGGCCTATCCTGTGGTGCATAGGGCCACCATACCTGGGCTGGTGGTCCTGGGTTCTCTAAGAAAACAGGATGAGAAAGCCATGAGGACCAAGCTGGCAAGCAGCAGCCCTAGATTGCCTCTCCATGAGCTCCTGCCTCCACGTCCCTGCCCTGCCTGTGTTCCTGTTCTGTCTTCCTTTGATGATGAACGATGATGTTGAAGTGAAAGTGGAACAAATCTTTTCCCTCCAAGTTGCTTTGGCTATGGTGTTTCATCACAGTAACAGTAAGCCTGACTGGGGCAACTGGGAAGACATGCATTCACTAAGAAGTCAGACGTGAACACAGCCCTGTAGGAACTTTCATCCAGAGGCCTCGGGAAACGCTCTAAGGTAAGGCAGTGCTGAGGGCCCAAGCTATGTTCCGAGAATCCGCCCCTTCCAAGAGCTTCCTGCTTGTCACCAAATAAAACCCATGGCAGTTTGCTGTATAGACTAGGATGACGTAGCAAGCTCCAGGCCAGCCAGGTAGGACTATATAGTAAAACCTTGTCTGGAAAAAAAAAAAAAAAAAAAGCTGTACCTGGGGGTGTATAAAAAAAACAATGAAAACAGTGTGTGTGTGTGTGATTTTTAAAATATCTTCATAATGACTCTAATGAACAGCCAGAGTTGTATCAGTCTACACCCACCTTTCCCTTTCCTCGCTGTTAAGATGATGGAGCAGTGTCCCATCAAGATAAGGCAGATCCTCCCAAACATTCTCAATAACCTATGACCTCCCATCAACAAATCTAATCATTGCCACTGGTCTCTTTCTTCATCATTTCCTTTCCATTATCATTTAATCATTCTTAGGTCTCTCCTATATTTAACACCCCTTCCTAACTTATCCCTCCAGACTCCTCCTCTTCCTCCCACTCTCTCTCTTCTCCTTCCTTTCTTTTTCAATGCGCAGGGTCAAACCCAGGGCCTTGCAGGTTACTAGGCAAATGATCTTCCATTGGGCTACCTCCCAAGTCCTCTCCTTTTCTTTGTAGAGAAACTTCCTCAGAGAATGGTCTATGCTGCGTCTTTTTTCCAAAAAAAAAAAAAAACGTGTTCAAACGTGCTCAGTGTTCAAAGCACATGGGTGGGTGTGGGCTCCAACTCTGGCTAAGGTGATCAGTGCAGACCGAGAGTTCATTTCAGTTCTTCTACCCAATCTCTCACAGCATTTTCTATGAAGAGGCCATCCACATGCCTTCTAAAAATAACCCCTCTCCTTGAAGTTCCCAAGATCCCAGGCTGGTTCATTTGGTTCTCTCACTCTCTCTTCTATTTTTTGCATCGAATGACAGCAAGGGCCATCCATACACTGCTGAATTTTCTAGATGAGTGTTTATGAAATTATGATCTCTACAAAGTCTAGGATTTAGTACCCAGAGCCTAATTCCAGGCTTGCTAAATTAGAATCTCTGAAAACTGAAACTAATTGTAACAGTCTTCACCAGATTGAGTTTTTGCAAAGTCAAGTTTAAGATGTTTTGTTCCAGATTCTTTCCAATTGCCTGTGGGGTGCTTCTACCTGGGTATTTCATGGAATTGGAAATATTCTGTGTGATGGGCATGCCTGAGACTCACTGGCCTATCTCCTTTGTTTCCTGGACACACAGAGGATTGTATTCCTGTTCCCCTTGAAGCTAGACAAACTCACATGATAAGGCCTGCCCAAAGAACTATGATCTGGTAATAGTTCTGTTTCTTTAAAAGCCTAGTTATGATGTGAAAATGTTTTTGTTTTTGTTTTAATATCAAGTGTGGGACTGCTGCAGTTTGTCCACACCTGTAAACTGTAAGTTCTTTGTGCACTAGCAGGGGCGTGGCTTAGCCAGCTGGAGAAAGTTAATTCTCAGGACTCAAGAGAAGGGTATAAAAAGCCAGAGCCCTGATAAGTAGAGGGGTACCCCCAAGATGGAAGAGGTTGCTGATCTACCTTCCCTCAAACTGCTGCTGGTTCATCCTGCTGCCGTGTTTCCTGGTTTCCTGGTTGGCTGTGTAAGATGTTGCTAGACTTCTGGATATCATGATTACTGAGATGGATATTGCCCTTAAAAAGAACCTGATGACCCTAAACAGCAGGAAGTAGTTCAAAGAGAACTCTATCCCTTTTCCCTTTAACCTTCTTGGTGAGTTGGGAGGAATAAGGGTTGGAAGAGAGGTAGAGGTATGGTAAAACAAATTAAAGTATGTAATAAAATAAAAGCCACAAATTTCTACACTATGAAAAGAATAATATATGTCACTTTCCAGCCCAGGCAATGAATGCCAGGAACTGCCTTTTCCCTGCTAATCTGGAGGTCCATTTGAGATGACAGAGCCACAAAGTTGCTTTCATTATTTGGAATATTTCTCCCAAGTGCATGCCACACAATGCAGAGGCCCAGGACAGAACTAAACTTTTGCTGAGTAAAGTTTCTGAGTTCCTTGACATTATAGTGGAATAAAGTAGTTACATTACTCATACTCATCCAGAGTGTAAATTGTCGTGTGTGTGTGTGTGTGTGTGTGTGTGTGTGTGTGTGTGTGCAAGACAGAGAGAGAGAGTCATTTATTCATCTGTCTAGTGTTATATAGTACAGGTTGACCTTGAACTCTTGGGTGTACCATTACATGTGGTTTATGTGGTACTAGGTTTGGGTCCAAGGCCTTATTCATACCAGATGGCACTTTACCAACTGAGCTACATCCCCAGTGCCCTGTCATTTCTATGTCATACTGAGGATCAATCCCTGTACCATGCACGTGGTAAGTAATTACTATGCTCCCAATCTCTTTTTGCCTTAAAAAATAGGGGTTTTATATTTAATTTGGGGGAGAAGGTATACGTGGAGGTCAGAGGACAACTTAAGGGAATAGGTCCTCTCCCTCTACTATGCGGATTCCAGGGATGGGACTAAGGTCACCAGGAAGGCAAGTGCTTTTATCCACTGAGCCATCTCGCCAGCCCTGTTTTCACTCTTGAGACAGGATTTCACTAAGTTTCCCAGGTTAGCCTTGAACTCACTTTGTAGTACGGGCTACAAAACAACTCTCCTGCCTCAGCCTCCCAAGTAGGCTAGCCACCTCTCTGTCTTGCTCCATTTCCAGTCTACTCCTCTTCCACTTACTGTTCCCTCTACTCAGTCGACAAGGCCAATAGCTTCATATTAGCTGTGAGTGTATATTCTCATCTCTGTTTCAGAAGTGGTCCTCAGTTCCACATTTCTGGAGGGAGCAATCCTGGAAAACTATTCTTGGTTCTTTCCAACAGTCCCACCTGTCTCTTTAAGAGGGAAGGAGTTGCTGAACTGCCAAGATTGTGCTATTGGAGAGATTCATGGAACTACTTTCATGGTCACTTATCTTGCATGTCCCAACATTGTACTTTAATACTCACCTAGTTCTTTGTGTCTAAATTCAATGACATACATCTAGAAGGGGAAGAAATAAGAGTTCAATGGCACCCTTCCACCCACCTACACAGACAGCACCACAACCATCTTATTGAACACGATGTTCCCAACACACAACGGATAAAAGACAAGGTTATATTGACTCTTGGCTAACTTCATTTCATTACTGATTGCTGATATGAGAATTTCTACTGTTAAGGAAAAAAGAGTATAAAATATTTGAAAGCAAGCTAGCATAGAAAACCTGGCACCATGCTTCTTTATCATTACTTCTCACTCATGCCCACTTCACATTTAATTTTTTTAGGAGCATAAAAAGTAGATTATGAGCCGGGCGGTGGTGGCGCATGCCTTTAATCCCAGCATTTGGGAGGCAGAGGCAGGCGGATCTTTGCGAATTCAAGGCCAGCCTGGTCTACAACGCAAGTCCAGGACAGCCAGAGCTGTTAAACAGAGAAACCCTGTCTCGAAAAACCAAAAAAAAAAAAAAAAAAAGTAGATTATGCCTTACAATAGTCTGCCCTGTTTCCCATCTCTTTTGATGCGTTTAGGGGCTGAGGCAATGGTCTCTTTGTGCTTTTGTCTTGTGACTCTAAATGTTCATATTTCCATGTTTGTGAAGTTTTCAGGATCCTTTTACATAGTACATCATTCTACTCCAGGATCTCTCTGTTCTTATCCTTTAGGAATTCAAATCCACCTAAACACTGACAGTGTGGCATTTTCCTCTTCATCTTAAAATTCTCTTAACTCTGTTTCGGTAAGGTTCTGTAGTGCATGACAGTTACATATTTACTCATTTCAGTAAGTATACTCAAATTATTTCATGAGTGCTTGCAAGAGCTAGGCATTGGGCTCAGTGCAGGGAATAAAATGATAAATAAAACCAAATACAAATCCTCCCTAAAGGAACTTACAGTCCACTGGGGACAGGAGCAAGGGTAATTAATTGATCCCACTGATCCCACTGATGGAAGCAACATTTCAAATACAGTTATTGATATATGACTATGTGTTGTCATTCATGTGACCGACTAAAAAATGTTAGAGAATGTCTGTTGGGACAAGTGTACAGAGGGAGGATTATGAATTGGGTGCATCCAAGGATGTAGGAAGAATCTGAAACTTGACAAAGGTTAATGGTGGAGCACAGAGACAGGACACTGGTCCAGGCAAGTCTCAGGAGTGCCTGCACAGCACCTGACCAAGTTCATGTTTGGAAAGGATTTCTTGGAATTCAGTATGAAGAATAGATGGAAGAGATTGTAGCTAAGGACACTAATTCATCTCTCCAGGACAAGACAAGGATGAAATGGTTCGCGGTGTGGCAGTTGAAAAGAACAGAAGTGATTGCTTTGAGAACTATTTGGAAGGTAAAATAATAAATAACTCTCCCATGCCTCTGCTTCAGCAGGCACCTGCCACCGTGGCTCAGAAGCACATGACATGAGAATGGTTCAGAATGAGATATATTCAAGTGGAATATACCTGAAACCTAGGTTAGGACAAGATAAACAAGCAAAAGACACAACAGTATCTCAAATATAACTTTAGATTAATTATACATTGAAATAGCATTATGTTGGATATGTCATGTTATGTAAAATATAATTTTGTTTCTTTTCCTTTTAGAAATGTGATTACCAAAATGTTTTGAAAATTACCTCACAGGAGCTGGGGATATAGCTCAGTGGGTAGGCATGTGTCCAGCATGTCTGAGACCCTGAGTTCTATCCACCCCCCACCCCCACACCCCCACACCACACAGACACATACAAACACCATTACCTCATGGTTCCAATGCTGCACTGTTTGACAATGCAGCTGTAAACATTCCAACTCTCTTACCTCTGTCAACAGCCTTTAGACTCAATGCTGCCTACTGAAAACAGGCAAAGGGACCCCAGTCAGACATAACCCTTTAATTAGTTAGAGGTGAGCTAAGATTTGAAGCCACACAGAGTCTGGTTCTAGGACCCATGTTCTTAATCTCTGCACTTGTTCTGCCTCTTGGAAAGGTTTGACACAAAACACCTAACAATGTTCAGTTTTGCCACAGAAACCTGAGAGCTATCTCAGTGATTGTCACACCGTGTTTGTCTGGGTTTGCTATAGACAAGACTGAATAAAGGCACATACATTAACACAGAGTTGACATATGTAATTATGGAGGCTGGCAAGTTCCAAGAGCTGGAATCCCACACAAGCTCATAGTGTGTCCAGCCTGAGTCTGAAAGTATAGAACTAAGGAGACCCAAGGGTTGAAGTACCACAGCAAGCGATGAAAAGTAAGTTTAGGTATGGGTGGGTAGATTGCCACTGAAGACAAAATTAGGATGTACATCTGAGGTCTACATAAAAATACGCATAGGAGAACAGAACCTTCCTCTCTCTTATTTTTGTCCTTTATGGGTCCTCAGTGGACTGGCTGATAACACACCCACCTTGGAGAGAGCAATATGTTCCATTTAGTCCACCAATTGAGATACTAATCTTTTCAGAAAAGCCATAAAACAGGCATCCCATGTTCCAGTCAAGTAGACACACACAAAAATTAATCATCACACACAGAGAGAATGCTAATTCTAAAGATATGCTCAGCTGCAGCATAGGCACTTGCTGCTGGCGCACCCCTTAGTAACCGGTAGAGTTGATCTCTCTGTGACTCATTTTTTCATAGATAAACTGCTACAATTAGTGAATTTCCCAATATTGTTGGAAGCATTAAATGGCCATTCATATATAGCACTTAGAACAGAGCTTGACACATAAACCATTTTTATTAATGGGGAGCCAAATCCACAGGAATTGTAATAAAGATAACAAGTTTGTTTCAAAGAAAAATAGAGTCCTTGGAAGAGTAAACCTTGATTGAATTCAAAGCCCCACATTGGCCTTACAGCACATCCTTGCAGGGGTCCTACATCTAACACACACTGTGTCACACTGAGTGAATTTTTCACTTGGGTCTTTGTCTTATGTCTGTCATTTTTAGTTCTTCCAATCCTTTTTAAACACAGGTGGTTTTGCTCTGAGAATAAAATCAGAATGCACACCATAATTCCATGTGAAAATATGCACAGAACTTTTCATACTCTTTGTGATGGTTAGATTTAATTGTCAAGTTCACACAATCTAAAATCACCCAGGAGGAATGTCTCAGGATTGCCCAGTTGGCCTGTGGGAATACCTAGGAGGGATTTTTTTCATTGTGCTTTGATATGGGAAACTCTGTCCACTATGGGCAGCACCATGCTCTGGGTTTAGGATCCTAGACTGACTAGGAATGAAGAGAGCAAGCCGAGCACAGACAAGCATGCATCCATTCTCTCTCTGTTCTTGACTGTGGATGTGACTAGCTGCTTCAAATTCCCGCACTCTAACTACTCCACAAGCCAAAGAAACCCTTTCTCCCCTGAGTTGCTTTTGTCAAGATATTTTATCATAACATCAGGAAGAAAAAAGAAAAAAAGCTAAGGCTCTTTCCTAGAATGGTGGATATAGCCCAATTAGAATCAAAGGTGACATCATATGCTGTCACTTAAGGGCAGTTATCTTGCTCCACGGCTTTGCACGAACTGAGTAGCACAGAGTGTCTTTTGATTGGCCCTATCATATACTGCTTCCCTTTACCTCACCCCATCCAATATAAAGAGTGTACTGGGAGCAAGAGAGTGTCATCAGGGGTTGAGACTGAAGGAGAGATCAGAGACTCATTCCTCCATTAGGTGACTGCATAGTGAGGAGCCTTGGGCTTATATTCCTACTGCTTGTGACCATGGGGAAGACCATTTCAGTTGTACCTGTGTTGTTATAACAGAAGACAGTAGGCTGTATAATGTATGAAGAGGAGAGGCTTAGTTGGCTTACAGTTCTGGAGGCTAGAAAGGCTAACAGCATACTTTCAGAATGTGGAAAGGGCTTTTCTACCCCTGTCATTCCAGGCTGGATGCAGAAAGACAAAGGAAGGGTGATCCTGCTTTTGTTTATTCTTTCCTTTTCTTTTTTCTTTTTCCTCTTCCTTTTCCTCCTCCTCTTCCCTTCCCTCTCCTCTTCCTTCTTGTGGTACTAGAGATTGAAGGCAGGACCTCACATATACCAGGCACGCACTCACTCTTACCTTCAATTGATCTGGTGAGCAATTAACCCCTCCCACACCACCACCATTCATGTATTCACGAAGACAGGATTGTTAAGACCAAGCACCTGCTGGGCTCTAGCTCTCATCCCTGTTGCGCTGAAAATGTCTCCAGCATGTGAACTGGAGAGACAGGTACATTCTAATCACAGCAAAGAAAATTTCAGAAGAGGAAAGGCAAATATGAGAGGACTAGAACCACCTTCTCTTGGGTTTTAGGAAGAGGAGAGTATAGAAGATAGACTTTGAACGGCCATGCAGATAGCTCCAAATGGTACCAAAGGTCGGGAAATGCCACACCATGAAAAATAAAATGTCTGCATAAGAGAGCTGCAATGGAATGGTAGCATCCTGAAGTCCACCATAAGGTGTACCTTTATCTCACAAGAACATGCTAATCCCTAGCCACTGGTCAACTGAAAATGAGGCCACCATCATCCAGTTCACTTCTGCGTGGGCCTAGAACAAAAAGAACACCAAAATCAATCAAGATGGATATGCAACTTTGCCAGGATGGCAGGAGATGCTTACTCAGTTCCGCACACCCCCCGCCCCAGCACCACCTCTATGTTATTTCTTAGAAGTCCAAGGACATAAGTGACAAACCGACTCCACACCACAATATACACTATCAAACAAACACAGGTGCAGCCATATCCTTACCCTGTGCAAACTAATCAACACACATGCTCACACTGAACACTCCCCAAGTCACAGGACCCATGATTCCAGATGCATAGTCCCCTCAGACACTGGAACAGAACCATTCTTGACTAGGGTCTTGGCTCTGGAGGGCAAGATAAAAGCACTGGTATGTTTGATGTTTAGCTAGGGTGTACCTTTACTTCATAGTAGCACTGTCTACCTGTGACTTAACATGACAGAAATGGCAAATAAGCTCCTTGTTTATATATACATGAGTGTGCTAATCATACTCATTCTCATGACCCTAAAGGCCCTGCCTCCTATACTATTGCATTCAAAACCTGAGTTGGAGGAGGACACAGACATTAAGACTTTAACACTAAGCTCTGCAGGGGGTGGGGGCACAAGGGCCAAGTCACATAAAAAAAATTGCCCTTTGGAAACAAAAAGAAAAAGTGTGACTAATAACACATGGAATTGGTGAAAACTCCTTATATGCTAGCAAGTTGGAAAAGGAGGTTTCCAAATACATCATTGAGAGTGTCTGTATTAGACACCTAGCACTAAAAGAAAATGCCAGAGACAATGAACTTATACTAAAAAGAGGTTTATTTTTGGCTCATAGTTTTAGAGGCTCCTGTGCATTATCTGTTGTCCCTATCATTTTGGACTTGTAGCAAGGCAGCATAGCATGACAAGAGCACACAGCAGTGAAAACCCACTTGTATCACAAAGCAGAGAGCAAAGAGAAAAAGATCAGGATCCCACCATCATCTTTGAGAGAATACTGCCAGTGACCTAAAGCCACTAGGCCCTTCTTCTCAAATGTTCTGCCACCTGTGAATGGTGCCATCTTGGGGACCGAGTCTTTAACACATGAAGATCATATGTATGTGGACAAAGAGGCCCATCCTTCAGTGATAATAACAGCCAGTGGTTCAATCAAGTAACAGAAGTATACAACTGTTGTTCTGTATTCAGTACAACTCATCATGAGTGAAAACCGGATGGAGACCTGGGCTCTCCTATAAGGAAATGCAAAGCTTTTGGCTAGGGATTCAGTCCTGTCCCAAACCTCTCCTGAAGCAAATGGTCCAGCTTTGGAGCCTCACTCTCCAGTTCCCAGTCAGCTAGGATCATAGCAGCATTCTAAGCTCTTGTCTTACTCTACATAGTTGATCCTACACAGATGCCAGTAACCACAGGGACATCAATGGGCTCACTAATCCCAGCTGTACCCACTGCATAACAAACAGCAGTTTCTTCTTGGTGTCTGACATCAACAAATGCAGGGCAGAAAAGAGAACAGGAAAGCAGAGTTTACCTACATATATCTTAAATTTGGTTTTAAAAAACATTCAAATAGTTTGACCTGCTAGCCATTTTCAATTATTTATATCAACCTGCTAATCAATTTCTAATGGAAGTTATTGAAAAAATTAGATTAAATTACATTGGGCACCATTTGTAGAAATAATCAATTAAATTATTTACCAGTATTTATTATTGTTAATTGGTCTGCTTTGTCGGTGGTTGTTAATCTTTAAGCAGCCATTATAAATGAGCACACAGAGACCACATGGATTTTAACATACATTGGCCTGAGTTGTGCAATCCTAGCCCAACTAAGCTAGCCCATAATTCTATTACCCAAATATGACCCCATATATACATACATTCCCTTGGACTGCCATTCTCCACAATATGCCAAAGTTCCTGGCCATGTGGAATGAGGTTCTTTTCTCTAACCCATGGTGTGGGCCTCCTTCTTCCTGCTGCTGGCTGGAATGCTTGAATCCTCTGTCTAAAGCTCAGGCTTCTTGTTCTAATCCCAGGGAGTCCTACCTTTCTTTGTCTTTGCCCATTCTCAGGCCTTGGCATATTATTTAACCAATCAGAGTCAATGTAAGTAACAGACAGCAAGCAGGACCAATTAATTAACATTTAGAAAGCTTAACACTGCCCCAACAATTCCCTCCTTTTGTCTAAAAAAAACAGCTAAATTTTTTAACTCATCAGTAACAACAATAAGAACAAATATGAAACAATCAAGAAAAGCATATATAAAAGTTACACACATAATGTTTAGCCTATTTGTATCAGGCCATCTTGAAGAAGAAAAAAATCATCTTGGTGTGTCTAAAGTTCTGAACCTAAATAATTTCTTTCATATCCTATATTTATAAACCTAAAGATTTTATTTAGACTTCAAAATATCCTTTTAAATCCTAAACAACTCAAGTTCAATTAAAATCTTATAACTATTATGTCTTCAACCCATCAAAGACATAAGAAGGGATAAAGTTATTATTTGAGTGAGTAGGAAGCACAGAAGAGCAGCTTCCAAAAAGAAATATGACAGTTTGTTGCCTAGGCAGTCCCAAATATCTCTTGATTTTTTTTTTTGACAGGGTTTCTCTGTATATCTCTGGCTGTCCTGGACTCACTTTGTAGACCAGGCTGGCCTCGAACTCACAGAGATCCGCCTGCCTCTGCCTCCCGAGTTCTGGGATTAAAGGCATGCGCCACCACTGCCCTGCTCCAAATATCTCTTGATATAGTTGGAGCATCATCTTCAGCCTTATGGCCAAGCATTTTTCAGACTAAATTGTGCAGCAGGAAATAAGGATTTTCCCATTCTGTCTCTGCAGAATCAGGACATCAACTTACCTGCATTTAAGCTCTCATCCATCTTTGGACTATATATAGTCTGTTGAGAGAGCAGGGGCATTTTTGCCCAGTAGGAATTATCTCCTGATGGGAGATTTCTTTTTGATGCTCATTGTCTTCTTCCAAGTCAAATGGGAGCTGTCAGGAACTGACTGTCTTAAGTCAAACAATTCTTAAAATAATAAAAACATCTTTAAATGCCATTTTCTGTATGCCCGAGGGTTTTGAAGACATCTATCGATTTATTTATAAATCTATCTATCATCTATCGTCTATCTATCTATGAACAAACAAACTGTATATTTTTAACCATTTACTATCTGTTTAACCTACTAAGTCTATTTTGTGATAAATTAAGACTAATATTTGAAAGCCAGGCGGTGGTGGCGCACGCCTTTAATCCCAGCACTCGGGAGGCAGAGGCAGGCGGAGCTCTGTGAGTTCGAGGCCAGCCTGGTCTACAAAGCGAGTCCAGGACAGCCAGAGCTACACAGAGAAACCCTGTCTCGAAAAAAAACAAAAAAAAAACTAATATTTGACATGACTAGAAGCTCAACTGGCCAGTCAACTTGTATTACCCAGACTCCTAAATAGATTGCAATAGCAACCCATAAAAGGATTAGAAGTAAACCTGTACTTTTAAATGAGTTGTATAGGCACAATACCTTATATAAGACTTGAAATATACATATTATGTGTCAAAATATAAAATTCTATCCTAATGAATCAAAATTAATCTTATTTTTGTATCAATATACAAAATTCTATACCAATGTATCAAAAGATAACCTTATTTAAGAATAACAATAATTTTAAGTTTCAGAGCAGATTCAATAATTTATCCTTATATCTTATTTCTATATCATATACATATATTCCCCCTCTTTTTCTTTTCAAGTCTTTTCCCACCATATAAGAGAGAAAAAAGGATAGAGAAAAGAAAAAGAGATCTCCAAGTCTAACTTTCTATACTTTGCTTAACAAGACCATATAACAATTTGTAACAATTCCTCCTAAACAACATTTATAACACATCAAATGACCAAAGAATCATCCACCCCACTTTTTGGGAATGGGGCGTTGCTCTCTTAAAACTGCTTCCTGCTGAACTGGGTCGCAGAAAACCTGTTTAGGGGCCCAAAAATGGGAAAATGGTTAAGAAAGTTAATTGTAACATTTGTTGTCCAGTCTCTATGTGCTCAGCAATTTGAATGTCCTGAGCAGTTTGTAGTCTGGACTTTGGATAGGAAAGTTCAGGGCTTTATTGCTGTCTTGTCTGGAACAGGCTTTGAGGCTAGGCCATCTCAGCAAGCTGTTTGAAGTTCTTCTGGATGAAGATTTTTGAGGAAACAGCTATTGAGGCAGTCTATGAGGCTGGATCATCTGAGTTACTTGTCTTCTTTGGACTCTGGTCCATGTAGGAGTTAGATAAATTAGATTTAGGAAATACATAGGAGTTTCTGATACTGTCTCTTAATTCGGGGCCTGAAGAGCATTATCAGCATGAAGTCAGCAAAAACAGGAAAGACTCAATAGACTGAAAAACAAGTTTGAAGTCAACAAAAACAGGAAAGACTCAATAGACTGAAAAACAAGGTTGAAGTCAGGAAAACAGGAAAGATTTAATGGATTTGAAGAAACAAAGTATCTGGCCTGACATTGTTTTCAGCTGCTAAGTGGTCGCAGCCCAAATTAAGCTGAAACAGAGTTCCTCCTATTTAAGGACAGTGCGTGGAGCCCAGGAGAGAAGAGGCCCCTGATGCTAGAGAGCTCCAAGAGTCCTGCTGAAAAAACGGCTGGCCATTGATGGCCAGCTCTCTCCCTGAAGCAGAAAGAAGCCGGTGAGCAAAGAAAGCCTGAGCAAGACACCAAAAGGCCAAGGACTGGACCCTGTGGCTCAGCTTTTGCCTAGAGGGGTTTGATCTGTCCAAACAGTGGCCTAAAGGAAATGGTGCCTGGCTTTAAGGACTGAGGCAGAGCAGCTGAGTTCCTGATTCAAAAGAAGTAAGTTGGCCTGCAGATGGCTGGAGTCTCCCACAGAAAAGAAAGCATGAAGCCTTATTTAAGGTGAGACTGCAATAATCAACTACCCTGACGAACCTGCATCTGAGAGATCCAGAAAAAGGACTGCTAAGTGTGTTAAAGAATCTACAACAAAGACTGTGTTCCTGACGACTGAGGACCTGCCCCAGAGACTGTATCATTCTAAAAGGTTATGAAAGTAGTTGTTATAATTATCAATAGGTTTAGTGGATAGGTTAAAGGGGTTGTAGGATTTTATAGGATTAATAGTTAAGAAATTGTTGGTGTTTGTTATAAGTGAATTTAGTAATAAATAAATAAGTGTTAAATAATAATTTAAAAGTTCGGTTACAGGTCCGGTTCTGAAATTATATAATTTCTCACAAGTAACATATAGTTCTGCATTACCAAAATGCCTTGGATGTGCAGGATGAACAAATCAATTAAGGAATATTTTCTGTTCTTCGTTTGAACAGAAGAAAGACATTTGTAAGTCTCCATTTATGCCATATGAAAGGATGGCGGGTAATAGTATTGCATATATATGCTATATATAAAATCTATTTTTAAATCGAAAATACAGCATAATACTGTAGGTAGTTTAACTATTCTCCTCTACAGTTGACATACATGTATTAATTGATTAAAACAGGTTTATTCTGTGTTGTTCTGGCTTTTTGTAGATTAGGGTGGCCACAAACTCAAAAGGAACCAATCTGTCTCTGTCTTTGTTTCCCATGTTTTGGGAACAAAGGTATGCATTTATATATTTCTTCTTTCCTTTTCTCCTTTCTTTGGAGATTTAATTTCTATGTGGATATATTTATCCTTTTTGAGATAGGGTTTCTCTTTGTAGCTTGGGCTGTCTTGATTTGTTCTGTAGAGCTCTGTAGGTTAGATTGGCCTCGAACACACAAGGAACCTGTTTTGTCCTGTCTCCCAAATTTTGAGATCAAGATATGAATTTAAATAATTGAATTACCTTTATTAAACAATAACATTACTTAAACCATTTTGTAACCGAACTTTTAAGTTATTAATTAACACTTATTTATTACTAAATTCACTTATAACAAACAC
>CAJQZJ010009649.1:22222802-22248077 GCA_907164525.1 Lophiomys imhausi | reverse complement strand
GTATTCACTAAATCTAACTTATATTAACCTATCAGCCCCTTCACCATTTTGTATTAGTTTGAGTTCCAATTCTCCCATGGAAACTCCATCCTTAAGTAGATTGGTGTAAAATAGCATGATATGCTAACTTATGTAAGCTTTGCTTAACTCTTGGCTGTGGGAGGCATGCAGTTTGCAAGTTCTTCCAAAGCCTAACGCTGGGTTCTTACATTGATTAATAGAATATATCTCTTTCTCTCTCCTTTTCCTTTCTTTTTTTTTTTTGAGATACTGCTTTTTATTGAACATGTATAAGATCCACTTTTATGTTACTACAAACATTTTACAAGCAAAATTTTATTTTGTTAAAAAAATTCCTGGATTTTATCATATATTGTTAAGACATAAGACATATATAAATATGAAGGTCATTCTCCAAGTATTAGAACAGAATACTGATGGAATCACTTCATTTTATTTTTTGAGCTCTGAGGACCAATCTCAGGGTCTTGCACATGCTACAAAGTTCCTTACCCCTGACCCATTCCTCAGTTATCAGTAACATTTTTCATAAACACTGTGCTAACCTCTAAAGGATTGAACTAACGCAGAGGAAGGTAATCCTCAGGACATATTGTTGAAGTTAATCAAATTCTTCTATAGTTTGTTTTTCCTTGCATTGAATTGTAACAGTGAAAAAATTATATAAGTAAGCTAAACACACATTTAAAAACCCAGAACACCATATAACTCTTATAATCATGGCCTATTTATTTCTGTTGTTTTGTATTGTATTTATAGTTATAAGAAAAAGAACCATTATTTGGACTGAAAGGGAGAGCTGATGGGGGGAAAAATAAATACCTTAAACAATTATTAAAAAAAAAAAAAAAAGCCGGGCGGTGGTGGCGCACGCCTTTAATCCCAGCACTTGGGAGGCAGAGGCAGGCGGATCTTTGTGAGTTCGAGGCCAGCCTGGTCTACACAGTGAGTCCAGGACAGCCAAGGATACACAGAGAAACCCTGTCTCGAAAAACCAAAAAAAAAAAGAAAAGCCAGAGGGGAAATGAAAAAGAATGAGAGCCGAGTGAGAGCAAGTAGTAAAGAGAAAACCAAGCAATTCCACACAGAGACATTCCCCACTTCTCTTCTAAGAATACGCCAATCAAGAAACCATTTGCTGTGATTAAATAATCATTGTGTCTGGGAAATTCCCCTAAGCCAGAGCACGATCTTGCACTTTTGTAATAGATGTCATTTGTCTGTGAATACACGGCTCACACCCACAAGTACTGGGGTAGTCATTCTTTGGCATTTTGTAGACAAGTGCTAAAATTCTGCAAGTATGAAACATATTGACTTTTATTTTTATAATGGCAATGTTCCAAGAGAGAATGCACTCTGTATTTTTAATGAATGTGAATCAGGATGGAATAAATACACATGATACAAAAAAAAAAACCCAGAACACATTGTAAATCAATTAAAAAAATCCTCTTTGTTGTAGGGGAGACTACCCATATCACCATTTAAAATATTTTATGTATGCATTTTCTGACAAAAAATCCCATATAGAAGGGAGTAAAGACTATTTCCAGGGTGGTCTTAACTTAGGCTTACTACAGGAATATTTCATCCTCACAGCTCAACTAACGTTATGCACAGTACCTAAGCCAATATGCACAGTGGTCTAACATAGTCTCAGCTACCCTACTTGATTATATTCACATGACGTACCATCTAAGAGAATTGAATTTCTGAAAAGTTCACATGAAAGACTTGTGGAAAAAAAAAAAACAGTACAATCCCGTCATATGAGCTCACTTCGTCTCTCGGAGATTTGATATAAACACGGAACCCTAAGGTTTCAGAAGTGTTTCAGTGAAATATTTAATGATATTGTCAGTTTATGCTTCAAAAGTGGTTTATTTAACATGGACATCTGAGAGTATGGAATTGCTTCTGGATGCTTCAACTTATCAAAACTCAATGCTGCCTCATTTAAAAAAAAAATTCTTTTTTTTTTTTTTTTTTTTTTGGTCAGGATCTCATTTTGGGTTCAAGATTTACCATGTAGCCCAGAACTCAAGTAGACCATGTTGAACTCGCAGATTCTCTTGCCTTAGCCTCCCAAATGCTGGGAGTACATGTGTGAGCCTGAATTTGAATTATGTTTTGAATGGAGATTAGTTGAAGATATTTTCTTTTTCCTTCTAGTTAAAAAAAAGGGGGGAGGGAGGGTTAAGTGGTCAATCTCTGTGGCTCAGAGTTTTGTACAAAAAGAGCAACAACAAACTAAAAAGCAAAAACATACAGAATAATCTAGCTTGGATATTATTCTCATGGTTTTATGCTGGAATGAGATGGTGGGGCTAGGGTTGTTGGTCAAGACTTTAATATTGAAAGTGTTACTCTATATTAGTTGTTTGTATACAGAGGCCTTCAATACAGCCACAAAAGGGAGCCCAGCATTCAAGCATAAACTGATGCCTCAGGGCCTTCTTTGCCTTTTCCTGTATGTTGCATCCTGTAGAGTCTTGTCACCATCCTGTGATAGGGGAAGCTGTCCTGACTGGTCTGTATATTCTTCTGAACAAGATATTTAAGATCTTTCTTTTTCTTTTTGAGACAGGATTTATCTCTGTATCCTTGTCCTGGACTTACTTTGCACCAGGCTAGCCTTGAACTCACAGAGATTAGCCTGCTTCTGCCTCCAAAATTCTGGGATTAAAGGGTGTAGCTCCACACCCAGCAATTAACAGAATCTCTTTTAGGGGCAAAATGCCTCTTGAAACCAGTTCTCCAGTGGGAGCCCCACACCTAAGAAGAGTGGCTTGTAACTTCTTTCTCTTTACGTAAATTTAAGATTATGTGTATTTATTCATTATATCAGTAAGGACATTATTAAACTTTACATCAAGGAAAAAATGCGCCATTTTTGAATTCTAGACTGTCTTTAGTAAGCAACCTTGTCTTATCAGCAGGTTTCCCGCCCTGCCTTCATTGTTTAAACCAGGCTGGTCTAGAATCCAGAGATCTGCCTGTTTCTTCCTCTAGTGTGATGGGATTAAGGGATTAAGGGTGTGTGCCAGTACCACCCTGCTCAAATATTTCACTTAAATCCCAGATTTTAGTAACTGTAACCTTGAGAGCAACTTTGAACTGTAGTGACAATTCAAAATCTGCCCAAAATCTTCAAAAATCTCTTATGTTTTAGCAATGCCAAACCAGAAAAATATCCTTTCTACCTCACCATATAGAAAAATCAAAGACATCTAAACAAAAATCAAGCAAAGAAACAACATTCCAAAAGCCTTGGCATGTCTAACCATGCCATCCCATGCTGCAATTAAAACTTGGTTCATTATCACTTGGAATCTAATTGCAACTCTATTTCATTGGTGGACCAATACCAGAAACTCCTGACAGGCACCTAGTACCCAGGGAGCTCTTAGCTCCAGCTGCCATCAATTTTGCTTTATTTATCAGGAAAAGCCTCCCTCTTTCCTTCAGTATCATTGTTGGTAATTTAGCATTGCATCTGTAAATTCTTTCCTTTAAGACTATCCTCGTCTGAATTTTCTCAAAAAGGATACCCAGAACTACAATTGTCAGGGTAAAAATTATTTGCATGCTAAGAAGAACAAACTCAATTGGAATACAAAAGTATTGAGGCATTATGAATTCCTCCATTTTTAATCTAGGCTATTAATTTTGCTCTCAAGCTCTGTTTAGAAGGCTGCCAATTTTTTAGTACATAAGGAGAGCTAAGCCTTAGCTCTTGGCCAAGAAAGGACCTCAGTAAAAGTACATTTTTAATAAACTAATGGCTTCTTAACATTACCAACTTTCCACCATTGCAACCTTGCCCACCAGAAGGCATTTGAATCTAAGCTTGGAATCAGCCAGAGAAATTCTGTGATTTTCATTAGGATCATGAGAAACCAACAACTATTCTCTTGTCTGGCCTCCTTCCTCAGTGACAGGCTGACTTTTAATAACACATACTGTATAAAGTGTGTATCAGAACAGATCCAGGAGTTGTAGTAAAGACAAGGCATGATAAAATTATTAGAGGGCTCAGTACCTTTGCAGCCACATTCTTCAAGAACACAGTGCAATGTGAGAGGGCCTACCTCAGCTACAAAGTAGACTGATGACACCCCAAGATGGCAGGGGACATGGATACTGAACCCTGATGCTTAAAATGACAGTACATCATGTCAAGAAAGATGAATTGACATCTATGTGGCTTTTATACCTAAATAAAAGGCATGCCCAGTATCAAGTACAAGTTTATGGATGTAAGACAGTATCAGTTTCTTCTTTTGTCTCATTATGATTTATTTTTAATAAGCCAGATGGTGAAAAACAGGGAAAACCTTATCCACTCTTTTAAAACAAAGTCTTGCATATGATCTCCAGAGGTGGCATTTGCAGTCTGGCTTCAAATGCAGCTCCCACTTTTTACTTACACATTCTTGATCCAAGGCCATTCAGAGAACAAAGGACAATGGACCTGTTGTCTCTATCCCCTGCCATATCAACAACTTTGCTACATATGAAGGCCATGATTCTGCTACCCAGAACAGGGGCTCTTTAATACTCCTGTCTGTTTGCAACCCTTGCTACAAGGTCTTCACACCCTCCCCTCCTACACACACATCACACAGACACACAAACACACACACCACACTGACACACACACATACATGCATGTACACATACATACAGACACACATGCACACATACACACAGACACACGCCTGCAGATGAACTTGAGCATCATCTCCATATTGCACCACCAAGTGTCCACACATAAGAGTGGTTCTTGAAGCGTCCGTGTCTTAATGGGAAAAATAGACGATTATCTGGCCACTGAAAGAACTAAATGAGATGATAAAAATCAAATATCGAGGAGGGTGCTTCATGTGTAGCAAATGCCCAGTAAATCTTGTCTACTGCTGTTACAAAGATGTATTAGGCTGAGAATGTATCTCAGTTGGTAAAGTACTTCCCTAGCATGCATGAGGCCCTAGGTTTGATCCCTAGCATTGTATCATTGTAGCACATGCCTGCAGTCCCATTATTTAGGAGAATCAGAAGTTCACAGTCATCTTTGGCTACATAACAAGGTTGAGGCCTGTCTAGACTACATGAGACACTGTGTTTAGAAAAAAAAAAAAAGGCCCTACTGTAAAAGAAATATTGAAGTGACCTTACTTTTCCACACCAGATGGAAGTCAGAAAATACTGAACCTCCAGAAACAAAATGACTTGGCATATGAACTCTATAATGATCATCAGTAAAACTTCAGGCAGCACCTCACCACCCACAGAAGGCCTATGGGAACCATTCTGTGGATGGAGCCCACATCAGGGGTCTCAGAATACACATGTGAGCCCTGAGGGCTACCACAGCGTGATGTGGGTAGCAACACAGACTTCATAAGTAGCAGAGTTTATTGTGGGAGCTGATGTGGCTGGGCAAGAAGAATGACAGTTCCATTGTTCTTTGTCCTCTGAGTAGCCTTGAGTCTTCTTCCTAGAAGAATGCCAAAGCTGCCAGGCACTAAAATGACCAATCCTCCATGAGAAGATAGAGAAGAAGAGAGGCCATTGCAGTCATTTAGTCTGTCTGCTGGAGGTCAGAATCAAAACCCAAGCTGTTCTTTTCAACCAGTCTCATACCCGCAGAGCCTACCCCACATATGCCACCCCTCCTCCTCCATGGGCCAGGCATTCCTAATAGATCACAGCACTCTGCGCTGCTAAATCAAATATATGCCCGTAAGTTCTCTCTACACTCCACTTCAGATGTCTACAGCCATCCAACCATTGGCCTCAAGTCCAGCGGAGTGAACCAGCACTAAGCAAGACAGAGTTTTACACGGAAGATTAAAATACAAAGACTTTAAGTTAAGGGAGTCAGAGAAATGTCATCTGTTTGTGTGGCTTCTGTTTTTCAAACCAGAAAAAAAAATGTACAATAAGAGTAAGGAATGTTCACTCTATCTTACTTTAGATTTTCATTGTTTTCTTTTTTTTAATAATTTATTTTTTATTTCTTCAAGTTACATCTCAATCACAATCCCCTCCCTACTCCCCCCTCCAGTCCCACCCTTCTACCCTCCTCCCCCTCAACCCCCCATCCTCTTTCCTTCTTTTTTTTTTTTTTCAGTTTAAGGTATTTCTTTTTTCCCCCCAACAGCTCTCCCTTTCAGTCCAAAAAATGGTTCTTTTTCTTATAACTATAAATACAATACAAAACAACAGAAATAAATAGGCCACAATTATAAGAGTTATATGGCTTAGCATACATTCCCAATGTCCAGTCCATATGTATTTGGCACCTGACTTTAACATTCTACTATCTAACCATCTCCATGAGTTTAAAGTTCTATATCTAACTCAGCTTTCATACTAACTTGCATCACAATTTTAAAAACATCTTCTTAGATACAGAACACCCTCTTGATTCCTGAACAACTCAAAATTTAACTAGGAGACTCTAGCTATCTATTCTTCAACCACCTCAGAGACCTGAGAGGGATAAATATATCTGATTATACAGGAAGTGCAGGGCCCGCAGCTTCCAACACTAAGAAATGACATACCAGTGGCTGCCTGGACAGTTCCCATTTTTTCTCCATACATTACAACATCAATCTTCAGCTGTTTGGCCCCATTTTTCTGACAGACATTGATTGTAGAGCAGGAATTATGAAGGACTTACCTACCCTATTTTGGCAGAGCTAGGCTGTCGACTTGCTGCTGACCACGGTGTACTGGTCTCAGCAACCGAACCAGGTTTCAAGAAGTTTTCAGGTGGGGAGCGGATTCGGCGTGACAGACAACACAACTCAAGAGAAGTTTCAGTGTTGCTGCAAAGTTTTACTTTTTTTCAAAGCAGAATTTATACAGTAAAATCAGGAAGTGTGATCATAGTTACATAGCCAAAAGCATAAACATTTGTTGCTAAGAAATACCTGTTGATCTTGGAAGGAACATTGAGCTTCTTGGTGGCCCGATTGACTGTGGTCAACGAACTGGACAGTTTCTAACCATTGTGTTTTATTTTGAAACAGACCAGTATTTCAATGTCTTTTTCTAAATCTCTTTTTACTTCCTCAATAGTTTTTCATAACCATGAACGCTTATTTGCTTTCCCTTTTACACTAGCAAGTATTGGAATGTTTTTTGATAGCTTTAACAATATCTCCTAATGTTTTAGCTTTATTAGAGGGACTCAATGTCTACCAGGGAGGACGTGATCTCCTAAGTCTTTTCATGAAACCTAAGCTATTCTTTTACCATCATCTATCATTTTCATAGGAACACCAGGTACATAGAATTTATTTGTTAATGTTCTCCGTTTTCTTTTGTATCTTGGCTGAGATCCTAACTCTTTTTTCCTGTAGAAGATTAAGAGCTTCATGTACTAGCATATTAGAATTGTTCTGCATTATTTGTACAAACTGCTGCAAAGGACTATTATCTGTATCAGAATTATTTATAGTTAGTATAATGTTTGGGTTTCCTGAAACATCTAGTCTTTCTTTTTGTGGGGCTGTTGTCATCTGTTCAGGGGTAGACAGCGTATTTTAAGTTCCTTTTTCAAGTACTGCACTTCTTGGAAATCTTGTATAAGCTATGAGATAAAGTAAGCATCCAAAAGTGAAACCAAGCCCTCCGAACATCCCCAACCTTTCCAGCTCCCCAGGAGACCTGATGATTCGCCCCCACAAATATCCAGGCTTCCGTCCAGCACCCCTTTTGGCTAATGGGTCATTCTTCAGGGCCTGGAAAAGCCCAGAAGAACCCCCCAGCCGTACAACACGCATGTTTGTCACACAGCGGTCGTAGCCTGCACTGCTGGCGAGGCGGGTGTGGCATCGACTTACCTGCTTCCAAGTTTGTTTTTTTGTTTTTTTTTGTTTTTTTTTTTTTTTAACATTTTTTATTTATTTATTATGTATACAGTATTTGCTCTACATATATGCCCGGGCAGATCTCAATGTAGATGGCTGTGAGCCACCATGTGGTTGCTGGGAATTGAACTCAGGACCTTTGGAAGAACAGCCAGTGCTCTTAACCTCTGAGCCACCTCTCCAGCCCAAGTTTGTTTTTTTTTTGTTTTTTGTTTTTTGGTTTTTTTTTTTAGTTTTTCGAGACAGGGTTTCTCTGTGTATCTCTGGCTGTTCTGGACTCGCTTTGTAGACCACGCTGGCTTCGAACTCACAGAGATCCGCCTGCCTCTGCCTCCCAAGTGCTGGGATTAAAGGCGTGCGCCACCACCGCCCGGCTCCAAGTTTTGTCCTTTTTGGACAGCAGTCTGTCTACAGTTGAAGCAAGGGGTTTTTCTTGCCAAGAGATAGGCTTGCCACTAATTCAATCATCTCCCACTGGAGATTCTTCAATGCTCATCTTCTACTTGGAGTAGAATAGGGGGTGCTGTCAGGAGCTGACATGTCTCGATACCAAAAAATCTTAAGTTAAGAAAACATCTTTGAATGCCATATTCTGCAGATCTCTTGAGGTTTTTGAAGACGCCCTATCTATCTCTTATATTTAGATAAGCAGATGTTGCTTGTCTCTTAGCAACTTGATTTCTGAGTAGCTTAGAAAATAACTGTGATAGACTGTCATAGTAACTAACAAAATGACACGCTTGCATGACTATTAGTTTGCATTTCTTAATTATCCTAAACAGTTTATGACAGTTGGTAGCAAAAGGCCAAAACTTCACATTTCATTTTTAAGCATTACTAGGAACAATACCTTTAAGAAGCGTTACCCTTAATTTTGTATCAATATACAAAGATCAATACCTATGTAGCCCAATACAATCTTAATTTTGCATCAATATACAAGGGTCAATACCATTGTGGCCAAATATAATCTTAATTGTTTTCTTTTATCTGTTGCAATCCTTCCTCCTGCTTTCTGATGTGTTTCCGATTCACTCCTCTCTCATGCTCTTTCACTGTGGGGGCCCTTCAGAGGCTGGATTTGGCCTCTCTGACTAAGAGCTCTTCTACATTTTAGACCTTTCGACATTTAATGCTTTCTTGGTGTCACTATCAATAGAATTTGAGTGAGCGCAACCTTTCTCTGGAAGTGGTGATTTACTGTGTGAATGATATGGATATTAGAATGGGTGTCAAGGAAACAGTGTAATAGATGTAATATGGAGGCTGTGGGGCTGGAGGAGCTGGCTCTGTGGGGTTGATTTCTGCTCATCTTTTAATGCTTATGGCCAATCGTTCAAAACTGTCTATTAACTTTTAATAATAATAATAATATTTTCCCGTAACGTCGAACCTTTCATCAGAGGGTTCCAAAGAGCTCTGCAAACATTCATTAACACTTTATAAAGGGGGCAGGTAATATATAAATATCCAAGTCACATGTCTCTGAACATTGGCCAGTAATGGTTCCCTTGACACCAACATACACTTAGGAAAGAAACAAGGAAAGACTGCATAAATGAAAGGTTGGATTGTGCTGTTATCAGCCTTCACTGGGCACCCACAGAAGTCTAACAGGGATGAGCCTCGCTTTCTTCTCACTTCATGAGGTGGGAGGTGTTTCTTTCCTCTTGGCACCTGTCCCTCTTCCTGAGACACTGGACAGAATATAGAACAAAAATCCTCGATTATTTCAGCCTTCTACTTTCAGTGCCTACTAAGAGGAGGCCAGGCTGATGATAGAAGATTCTGCATAACTTATAGGATGATCCTGACCCAGACTCCCACCTATCCTCACCCCATCCTCAGAGCACAATGGGATGATTGACAAGGCACACCAGAGGTTGAGAAGGACACCATGTCAGGCACTGGGTGGGAAGGGTAGAGCAAAGGGGAGTGTGTTTATATGTAAGCAGTGGCCACTTGAGAAGTGACCACAGGAGGGGTCCATGAGGACCAAGGCTGCAGGTGCTCCAGGCAAGCAGCTGGTGGGGAAAGGCAGAGAAGGAGTCTGTTCTGAGTCTCTGTGTGCTATGAAATTTGTATTAGAACATATAGTTAGAGCCCATGTTGGTTATTTTTCTGTTGCTGTGATAAAATATCATGACCAGGAGCAACTTAAGAAAGAAGGTCTATTTTTGGCTTACTGTTCCCCAGAGATCGAATTCATAATGACAGGGACAGCATGATATCAAGCAGTGGAAGCAGGAGGCTGGCTGATCGCATTGCATTGGTGCTGTCTTAGTTAGGGTCTTATTGCTGTGAAGAGATACTGTGACCACCACAATTCTCATAAAGGAAAACATTTAATTGGGGTTGGCTTACAGTTTCAGAGGTTTAGCCCATTATCGCCATGGTGGGACATGGCAGAATGCAGGCAGATATGGTGCTGGAGAAGGAGCTGAGAGCTCTACATCTTGACTCACAGGCAGCCGAAGGAGACTGAGATACACTGGCCAGACTTGAGCTTCTCAGACCTCAAAGCCCACCCCCAGCAACCCACTTCCTCCAACAAGGCCACACCCCCTAATACTGCCACTCCCTATGACCAAGCCTTCAAACACATGAGTCCATGGAGGCCATTCCCATTCAAACCACCAAAGATACACACCAAGAAACAGAAGGGGCAAACTGGAAGTGAATCAAGGCTATAAACTCTCAAAGTCTGTCCCCCAAAGGCTCCTCAGCCTAAATAGTCCATAATCTCCCCCCAAACAATACCACCAACTTGTGATTACATGTTCATACACATGAACCAATGGTAAACATTTCTCATCCAAACCAAAACCAATATCTTATTCTATATGTTCCTTTGGCCAGTTTTTGTGTGACTGTGTATCTGTGTGTGTGTGACTGTGTGTGTGTTTCCACCTATGAGTTTGATCAGAATAGGCTAAGTCAAACTATGATAATAAACATCACCAGAAATCTCAGAGCATTAGCACAATAAATGTTTAGTTAGTTTTTGTTCTCATTAATCCACTGCAGATCTGCCCTTTGTGTAGTGGCAAAGAGGATCCTAATATGATTCACCATAGTGAAGAAAAATGAAAAATGTACTTGTAATTATATGCTTTCCCCAGAAAGTGACACTATTTTTATAAATGATTAATTTTTTGGGATTATAATATAATAATTTCCCCCTTCCATTTTCTCCCTCCAAACCTTCTCATATACCCCTCCTTGTTCTCTTTCAAATTTATGGCCTCTTTTTCATTCATTGTTATTATATGCATACATATCTGTGTACACACACACACACACACACACACACACACACACACATACACACACAAATACAACCTTCCCAGTCTTTATAATGTTACTTGTATGTCTGTTTTCAGGGATGACTATTTGGTATTGGATAACCTATTGTTGTCCTTGTTCAGTTCATGTTTAGGAAGCCATGTTGGCAAGTCTTTATGAGTCTAACTTCTGACATTCCTAGGAGACACAATCTCACAGGAAACTCCCTGATCCTCTGGCTTCTACAATCTTTCCACCCCTTCTTCTGCAATGATCCCTGGGCCTCAGGTGCAGAAGTTGTGTTGTAGATGTATCAGCTGGGACCAGGCTCCACAACTCTACACTTTGATTAGTGACACACATCACTTTTATTCCCAGCATAGTGGCTAACTTCAGTCACATTGTTAGGATCATCAAGTGGAAAGGCAGGAAACACAATTTCCATAGGTCCAAGAAGGGGGATGAGAACTGGGTTGTGAACAACTAACACAACTAGTAAGTGCTGGTGTAGTTTGGTATCAGGGCAGTAGGGTGCCCTCTAGACCACAAACACAATGGAATCAACCATAGAACAAGAGTGCTACACTATGTGGGCTGACTTGGTTTGCCTCATGGTACGTGAAGACACAGAGGACAAACATATTCAACATGGTGTAGCCAGCTATGCCCGGAGGTGACCTCTTTGTTCCTAGATAAACCTAAAGTTTCCACTCAACAGTTACTGCTCCCCAATGAAAGTGTGGTTTCTTATCTTATTTTTGACTATTAATAAAAAAGGATTAGGGATAGCATATTCCTTTACTTTCCCAGCCCAAACTTCGATTACACAAAGGGTGTTTTCTAGCTTTGCAAAAACATCATGCAATGGAGAGACTCCTGTGAACCATATATTTACATGTTCATTAAACATTTCTGCCCTGTAGTCTTGGGATGGAAGAACTGGAGATCATCACAGCGACTGAGCAGCACATCCCTGTGACAACCCTCTGCATTATCCAGTGCTTCCTGACCACTGCTGACATGACTGTGTTAGGAAGATGTTCTTCACTCTAATCCAGACAAGATTTTTATTAAGGGGGAATTTGTATTCTTTCTATCAGAAAGGGGACCAAACCAACACATTACGTCTCTCGTGAGTTGTAATTTGAAGTTTCTCCTGTCCTCCTACCCATCAATCCTTTGTTCTCATTGGAGCAAATGATTGATACATTGTACTGTAAAAACAAAAATTAATTAAATTATGTTGGATGCCATTTGTAGAAATAATTAAATTATTTACCAGTATTTATATTATATTTAATTGGTTTGGCAGCTAATCCTTAACCAGCCATTATAAATGAATACACCCAGACACTACGTGGATTTTAACAAGCCTTGGCCTGAATTGAGCAATCCTAGCCCATCTAAGCTAGCTCTTAATTCTATTACCCAAATATGACCCCATATATACGTACGTCCCCTTGAACTGCCATTCTCCACGCTATGCTGATGTTCTTGGCCATGTGGAATGAGGTTCCTTTTTCTAACCCATGGTGTGCGTCCTCTTTCCTGCTGCTCCTTGCTGGAATGATGCCTGTCTAAAGGGCAGGCTTCCTGTTCTAATCTCAGGAAGTCCCACCTTTCTCTGTCTTTGCCCAATCTCAGGCCTGAGCATTTTATTTAACCAATCAGAGTCAATATAAGTAACAGACAGCAAACAGGACCAATTAACATTTAGAATGCTTAACACCACCCCATCAGGGTATGTCCCACTGTGGCAGACCAAAAAAAAAAAAAAAAAGGATAAAGGGAAAGTAAACAAAAACCTCTTCCTGTCACAGTAGAGAAAAAAGAGGATAGAGCTGAGAAAGAACATGGAAGGCAGGGTATGTTCCACTGCTTCTGAGTGAGGAATGTGAACAATGTGCTTCATTTTTTGGTTCCCCATTTATACATCTTTAGGACACCGATACTGCCACCACTGGGAGACTGTCCTGGGGAACGGATAAAGTGACATATATGAACCAGCACAAAGGACTAAAATTATCTCCTTTTCCTGACAAATTTGTCTCAACTCCTCTCTTCCCTCCCCCGCCCTCTTCCTCTAACCCTTACTTCTAACTTCTGCATTGTTGAGAGCAATGAACCTTTCTTTGCTCAAGGCCCAGTCCCATGAGGCCTCTGCCCTTGGCAATGCCCCATCAGTCAATGCCTAGGGGAACCTCTGCCCGACTTTAGGCAAGAGGGCAAGTCTTTCATTAAGCCTATTAGGAAGCATCAGAAGCACAAATCCACCTGCTTTACTTGTTCTCCCCTAATCAGAGTACATATCCATATTCCTTAAGAAAATAGCTTTATGGAAGCCAGGCGGTGGTGGCGCACGCCTTTAATCCCAGCACTCGGGAGGCAGAGGCAGGCGGATCTCTGTGAGTTCGAGGCCAGCCTGGTCTACAAAGCGAGTCCAGGATAGCCAGAGCTACACAGAGAAACCCTGTCTCGAAAAAACCAAAAAAAAAAAAAAAAAAGAAAGAAAATAGCTTTATGGTAACACCATTCTGTGGCTCAAAGGAAGGTAAGGAGCTTCTGGTGCCATACTCAAAGAGTAGCATAAGTTCCATGTCCAGGTTTTCACATTCCTACTAAAATACTTCCTTTGTGCTTCTACCTCAGGAACCTCAATTCTTCTTTAGGGAATGCTCAGCTTCTCAGAGACCAGCCTCAACTCCACATCACTCCTTTCCCATGCTCCAACTCAAAGCATGTTTCTCTGTGGAGGACAAGTACGCAACAAGACCTTGACCAGAGCTTCAGCAAAGGAGTTGGAAAGGGGCTCCCAGGCGCACTGCACAGCCCTTGACAGGGAAACCAAGAGGGCACTTTCTAAAGCAACTGACATACGACTTCCTCACTGTCACAGCCAGGAGCTGAAGGGTACATCTGTGTATGACCTACCCACCCTCACAGCTGGGAGCTCAAGGTCCGACTGTGGATGTTCCTGGCTTTATTACTAATAACAGTTGAGATAAATAGATAATTTACACACACCCCAAAGAAGCCGCCTTTGTTCATTCTTGTGTTCCATAAATATTTGTTGGGCACCTCTGGGTGTCTCTCCTGAAGTACGTCACGTGTTCGTGGAGGTGCACGATCGGTCGGTGTGTCTTTACCCACTTCAAATCTTTAAAAAGCGTTCACTTCATTACTTCCCATGCACTATCATGCTTAAGTGAGAGGCTTTCTGCTGGGACTTTAGAGATGCAGGGAAGAATACAAGAGCAAAATGGTTCTTGGTACTGCTCACGGTGTTGTGAGAAGGAGAACAGCACATGCGGAGGTATGGTACAGCTTGGTCAGGAACAGGCCTTTCTTTGAGTGAGTAGCCTGAAAACATAGTTCAGAGAGGCTGTGGAATAGAGCCTCTAGAAATACCAAAAAGCAATGTAAGAGACAACAAGCTGGAAGAGCTCAGCATTGTCTCAGAAGAAAAATAAGAAAAAAGTAATGAAGATGTTGGAAGCTGGAGAAACCAGCAGCCAGGGCAGTATCTGTGTGGGAAGGAATTCAGATTTCGCTCTGAGGCAATAGGAAGGTGGGAAAGGGGTTCAGGCAGGAGGATCATGATTGGCACATTGTTGAAAACTCCCTTAGGCTGAGAAGATTGTTGGGGGTCATAGGAAGTAGGAAAGTCCATGGGGGCCTCTAGGAGCAGTCCAGAAAAGAGGATGGTGACTCAATGAGATGGCAGTGGCAAACAGAAACAGAAACCAGGGTTAGGCTAAGACTTGCAGTGGATGTGACTTGAGGGGTAAGAGAAGAAAGAATGCAGGGGGCTGGAGAGATGGTTCAGAAGTTCAAAGCACAGTCTGCCCTTCCAGAGAACCCAGGTTTAACTCTCAGGATCCACATGTTACCTAACAACCATCCATAACTCCACATTTATGGGATCTGACGCCCTCCTCTGGCCTCCATGGGCACTGCACACATGTGGTATACAGACATACATACATTATGGGATTTTTGTTTTATTTTGGCTTTTTTAGGCTCTCAAAAATGTTTGGTTTTTGTTTTTTGTTTTTTTAAGAAATGGAGGATGTCAGCATACCTGAGGCTTGAGCAGCTATGTGTGTGATGATGCCAGGCACAGAAAAAGTTAAGACGAGGTGGCATAGGGCAAGGGTGGGGATGGGGTGGGAAGTGAGGTTACAGCCATTTTGATGGTGGAGAGGTGGAGAGAGGAGAGAACAATTTGGACAACATATTCAGACAGAGGTGCCCGAACAAGAGTTATCACTGTGGGCTTCGTAGAGAGGAGAGTTTCGCACACAGGGGCTGAGTCAGTCTGCACAGGAGGACATGTAGTTAACAGGCATCATCCGAACCTGGGAGGACAAAGGGAAGGCACCTTCTGCCTGCTCCTGTGTCTCCAGCTGCTGCTCTCAGCAAGTCACATGTCCCATCAATATGCTGAGCAGTGTCTCCTTTCTTTCCTTCATTTCCTACTTCCAAATTGTATGTCTCCAGCCCAGCAGAAAATACAGAGGCTGGGTAAATCTGAGCTGCTGGGCCTGAGTAGCTGTTGTCTGAACAAAGTGATCCAGATCTTGTAAGGTGACCCGTTGCATTTTTTTTCTCCTATGGACCTTTTTTGCTCAATTTCTGTCTTGGAGACAGACAGACAGACAGGATAGCTTTACTGATTCAAGTTTTCAACATTCATTGATCATCTAGTGTTGGGCTCAGAAAACAATACCCCAAGTCCCAAATTGGAGTGACTTAGAACTAAGGAAACATCTTCTGCCCTTCTCCTAACCACAGCCTGATATTTTCACAAATTCCCTCTCTCTCAAAGCACATAGTGGGTCTCTCTCTCTCTCTCTCTCTGTCTCTCTCTCTCTCTCCCAAAGCACATAGTAAGTCTTCCTCTGAAGTTCTGTTCTAGAAGCAATGCAATCACTATGAAGTCTAATTAAGCAGGAGACTACTGCAAGAAGAAGAAGAAGCTGAGGGTCAAGGCCTGGCCATCATCCCCACCCTGAGACCCAGATTCCACCCACCTACCAGACACCCTGTGCTCACAGGCACTCCTCCTCTACCCCTCACAGCTGATGTTCTCACCCTCTAGGACATCTGCCTCGCCCTAGCTTGGTACCTTCTCTTTTGTGTCGCTCAGGAAGTTTTCTTTGCTTCTATCATTTGGCTCTTCTGAGAGGCTCATACTTATGTGCAACTCCAAAGCCTGCAGAGAGGGACCAGTCAGGACCATGTCTAGTGCACAAGCAGAAGAACTGAGTCAATCCCTGACACCCAAGTAAAACCCAAGCATGGCAGCATGCATCTGCAGTCCCAGCACTGAGGAGGCAGAAACAGGGGCCTCTTCAGAGTTTCTTGGCTAGCCAGTCTCAAGTTCATGTTGTTTTTTTTTTTTTAACAAAATCCCAATCGTTCAATTTTACCAATGAAGACTTGGGACCCAGATGCTGGGGTGGAGCTCTGCTAGCTCAGAGAGGCAGAGAAGGCACCCAGCTGACCTTCCTACTCCACCTACATCCCAGAAGGAAAAAGCCCTTTCTCCTTCTCCACGCTGTCCTAAATACCGTTCAACTCATGTCTCTTCTACTTCCTGTGTTTTCTTGTGCTCACTCCCTGTCAACTGGTTGTTTGATCTAATTCTTGACCTATGGGTGACTTTATTTAATCTTGTTTACAGAGAGCTCTTAGGTTAAAGCTGTGCTTGGGCTGAGCCACACTACAGCTACTTGTTTACAATAAACAGAAAGCTCTTGGGTTAAAGGTGTGTGCTAGGGCTGAGCCACACCACAACTAGAAGCAGGTTTTTCCAGTTCACAATCGTGGGGTTCACAGTGTGATCAAATATCCTGCAACAGATTCAGTGAGAGACACTATCTCAATAAGGTGGAAAGGGTCAATGAGATATTAAAAGTGATTTCCAGGAAAGTCTGACAACTTGAGTTCAATCACTGGAACTCACACAAAAGTGGAAGGAGAAAACCAACACAACAAAGTTGGTCTCTGTCCGCCACACTTGTGCCTGTGCACACATATCACACACATACACACTCAGTAATAAATATATTTTTTTTAATTTTAAAAAATAAGGTAGAGGCAATTTGAAGAATATGCCTGACATTGACCTGTGGCCTACACAAGCGCGCGTGCACATGTGTGAGCGCACCCACACACACACACAGATAAAAGATAGAACAGTCTGACAAGGATGTTAAGAAAGGGAAACCTTTGCTCACTGACAGTGGGAGTACAAATGAGCAATAAACATTAAGAAAAAATAATATGAAAGTTCCTCAAGAAATTACAAATAGACTTACTGTATAATCCAGCAAACACACACACACAAATATGTATATAAAAGCAAGAAATGGAATCAACCTAGGTATCCATCATCAACTAAGTGGATAAAGAGACTGTGTACGTATGCGCAATGGGATACAATTCAGCCATGAAAAGAACACAATCCTGTCCTGTACAATAACATGGATGGAGATGGAGAGCATTATGTTAAATGAAATGAGCCAGACACAGAAAGAAAAATACTATGTGATGTTACTCATATGTGGGATATAAAAATGTAGGGTTGGGGAAAGTTAACGGATGGGTACAGAGTTAGAGGAAATAACATAAGAAGTTCCCATACACTAGTGCACTGAGAGTGGCTAGAATGGCAAGATAAGAAGGACTCTTAATACTTTTATCTCTAATAAATGACCAATGCTTGAGGAGATACATAGCTCTAACTTGCCTTGGACATCACATAATGTTTCAGCAGAACATCACATAATACCCAAAAGTATGTATAGCTTTTATGCTTTTCTGCACAGGTTAGCAAGTGAATTTCATTTATTTTTTTTAAAAAGAGAAAGCAGAGGGACTGGAGAGGAAGCTCAGTCACTAATGTGCTTTCCATGCAGCACGAGGACACGAATTGGATCCCAAGGTCCCACAAGAAAAGCTGGTATGAGAGCATATGACTGTAATCTCAGCGCTGGGAAGGTAGAAACACAGGATCCTGGGACTCGCTGGCCAGCCAGTCAAGTAGGGCTGCTGAGCCTCAGGTTCAGCAGGAGACCCTGCCTCAAAACATCAGGTAGAGAAACAGTTAAGGAAGACAGACGATGTCAGCCTCTGGCCTCCATGAACATGCACATATGTGTATACACACACACGCAGACACACACCACACACATACACACAAGGAAACAATACAAGATAGACTGCGTTAATAACTGTCTAAATATATTGTCAAGGCTTACAGGTGTTTTTCTCTTCAATGGAACTTCCAGATGAAAACTGGAAGTTAACATCCCTGGTCAACCATAGGATTGACAAGATGTGGCTCACACAGTATGGCAGCTCCTACATCATGCTTTAAGCACGGTTCTCATCTGCATTCCTTCTCAGCTCAACACAGGAAATAAACATGAAAACTGAGCAAGAGTGTCCTCAAGCTCTTACTCAAAATCTCTAAGGCAGAACTTAATAAGACCTGTGCCTTCTCGCTTCTTCTCATTGGCTCCTTTTCATGGGATAGTGACATGAGTGAGCAGGACAGTCACAGGACATGACTTGGAATTCAGGGCCACTCTGGGAAGCAGAAACCGGCTTCAGCCTTGGCCTTCTCACGTGCACTCAGCCTGTCGGAGCAGAGGTGCACATAGGGCCGTCACACAGCTGTGTCACCTCCCACAGGCAGTAAACACACAATGGGGCCTCCTTCTGGAAGGCCTGATATCAGCCTTTCCAGTAAGGGCTGAGAATGGCAAGGGCAGCACTCGGAGAGTGGGGAGAGTTCGGCTGTGGAAAGGGAAGCAGAAGACCCAGCCACATCCTCCGGCATCACCCACTGTAAGGGCATTTGGCGGTGCTCTCAGTGTTCTGAATTGGTAATAGGCTGTAGTTGAGGAAGGATGATTAATTAGCACTCGCAGACCTCCAACACAATTGAATCCTCCTGATTACAAGGCACCACAGAGGAGCCCCTGCAATATTTAAACATTCAAGCACTTCTGCACTATTACTTTGTGATAAGGACTAGAAAGAGAAATCTGTAATTGCTTTCTGAGAAACAGAGGCAGGCTGTGGCTATTGTTTCAGAGGGTACAGTTTGCCAAGGCTTCTCTAAGAAACACTCCATAGTCATCAATGAACAATGAAAAAGAAAGCTATTAAACAAAAATTTTAATTGATTTTTTAGGTCAGCACACAGAAGTAGTGATTTTTATCATTCTATCCTCACACATATGTGTCATTATACTTTGCTGAACATTTAATGTCTGTGAAAATTTCAAATTGACATTGCACATCCCCTAGACTGTGGCACCAGAAAAAGACACAATACTACAGTGCTGTAGTAGCATTCTTGGGAAAATGTGTAACTGGAAGCAGATCCTAAGGAAACGTCAAATAAATGTAAACTGGAGGACATTTTACCAAAATAAGGTGTCTGTGCTCTTCAGAAATATGAGCCAAGGGACTGGAGAGATGGATCAGTGGTTAAGAACCTCGGCTGCTCTTCTAGAGGAACTGGGTTCAATTCCCAGCACCCACATGACAGCTCACACATGACTGTAACTCCAGTTCCAGGAGATCCAACACCTATGAATAGACGAATGCAAGCAAAAGACTAATGCACATACAACAAAAAATAAATCATTAAAAATAAAAAAGGTTTCAGTCATGAAATATTAAGGAAGACCTAGAATTGGCTGCAGATCAAAGAAGAATGAAAGAACATAACATCCAAATGCATTATTGGATCCAAGATGAAAAAAAAAAATAGTGGCTAGAAGAACATGTTTGGGTCACTGGCCGAGTCTGAGTGTAGGTTGCATTGTTTACTAACCAGTGCTCTTATATGGATGTAAAATTGTCCAGATTTGAAAGCTCATATGTTGGTGTGTTTGATGTTTTTGAGGAATATTTGCTGATAGTATTATGATCTCCACAATTTACTGACAAATAATTCAATAAAAACACAAGTAAAATAAGGTCCTGAGATGCTTCAGTGGGTAAGGCATTTGCCACCAAGAGTGACACTTGAGTTCAATGCCTGGGATCCACACAGTAGAAGGAGAGAACTGACTTGAAAGTTGTCCTCTGACCTCCACCCATGTACTATGGCAGACACACAGAGAGACAGAAAGAAGGAAAAATATACCCTGAAAGAAATTATTGAAAAGGTATTCTACAGGCTAGAGAGAAGGCTCAGCACTTAGAAGCACTAGTGGCTCTTCCAAAGGACCTGGGTTCCATTCCCAGCACTGATATGGCAGCTCACAAGCATCTGTAATTTCAGCTCCAGGAGGATCTGACACCCTCTTCTGGTGTCCTTGGACAACAAGCACTCACATAGTGCACAGACAAACATGCAGACAAAACACTCACATACATGTGTTTTTTTAAATTTTTAAAGGCCTTCTCTAGCAAGACACCATAACTCCTGTTTATTCTGGAAAGCTTCAGAGAGGAACAGTAGTGAAAATCCCATAAGAAATATAAAAGAATTTTGCAACAAGTCTCCCTCTCTCTGTATTAGTTAAGAGTGCTCTAAGGAACAGAACTGAGAGAGTCAATGTGTGTGTGTGTGTGTGTGTGTGTGTGTTTAAAGGAATTAATTAGAGTGCCTTACAGGTTGTGATCCAAGTAGTCTAATGATAACTGTCTCCTGTGGGAAAGGCAAAGGATCCAGTAGTTGTCTAGTCCACAAGAATACATGTTTCGTGCCTCAAAAGTCCCAATCAGATGCCAAAATCCCACGGAGGCCTTAGAGAGTTTCCAGTCTTCAGTCCACACTGGAATCCTGAAGAAGTAGGTTCTAACACCAGCAAAGAAATGGCTCAGGAACAGGATAGATGAACTTATGGTGAGAGTGAAGCCAACAAGCAAAATGCAAAGCCTTCTTCTTTCTGGTCCTTTTATGTGGGATGCCACCAGAAGGTATGGCCCAGACTGATGGAGTGAGGGTCTTCTGACCTCAAAAGATCTGGATTTAGGGTGGGTCTCCCACCTCAAATGATCCAACCCCCCCCAATTTTTTTTTCCTCACAAGTGTGTCCAGCTGCTTGGGTTTTATTTAATTATGGATGTAATCAACTACATAACCAAAACTAGTCATCACACACTCTAAGGCTGCTGTGTACGTCACATGACATGGGGACATTTCTGAGCACTGCTTTCCAACTTACATGTCCAAACCCAGGCCGTACCAGACATTCAGGACTTCAGAAAGTGGCAGCACCTGAAGTGAGGCAGCTCTGACTGGCTCTTCTTGGGGCCACGGCAAACCTCACTTTCCCTCCACCATAGGCTTGCAATTTCTCCACCCGTGTTCCAGTCTCCCTCTCGCAATTTCTCCCCCCATTTCAGTCTCTATGCTGAAACACAGTCTGGCCTGTGCCTTTGCAAGAGCATAAGAAAGTTCAAATCAGCTATTCAACACTCAGACTGTGCTTTTAAATACTCACACTGTGTCTAATGATGTAGCTCAAACGGTAGAGCACATGCCTGCCAACCACAGAGTCGTGAGTTCAATCCCCAGGACCAGGTAAATCAGGAATGGTGGCCTCTGTCTGTCATCCTAGCACTCAGCAAGGAAAGGAGGACATGCCCTGCCATATCAACAATGAAAGACTTTTCTTTAAATCTTTATATTTTTACCTAGACCACTTGGACTTATTGGAGCAGGGAGAGTTACCATTTATTCTGTTTTTCACAGGAAACTTGGTTTTTGTTTTGTTTGGTTTGGCTTGGATTTTTTGGGTTTTTTGTTGGTTTGTTTGTTTGTTTGTTTGTTTGTTTTTGAGACAGGGTTTCTCTATGTAGCCTTGGCTGTCCTGGACTTACTTTGTAGAACAGGCTAGCCTTGAACTCACAGAGATTCGCCTGCTTCTGCCTCCCAAGTGCTTTAAAGGCCTGTGTCACCATACCTGGCAATTACAGACAGGTGTTAACTGCCACGTGGGTGCTGGGATTTGAAACCAGGTCCTCTGGAAGAGCAGTCAGTGCTCTTAACTGCTAAGCCATTTCTCCAGCCCTAGTTTTTTTGTTTTGTTTGTTGTTTTTTAACCAGGATCACATTTTTGCACCCCACCCCAAAATTCAAAGTGTCTATTTTATCCAGGCCCACAATAAACATTTTGGGATATAACTCACACATTAAAAAGTACAATACAAAACGTGAAGCTCTTGAAATTCATACTGTGTAAGTAATGGCAGTAAAAAGCCAATGATATTTTAAAGATTTAGTATTTATCATTGTAACACAGTTTTTATGTTTGATGTTATGCAAAGCTATGAGCTCACTTCTGAATCAATGCTGCTTTATTGGTCGCTGTTATATTTATGGAATGTTACTGTGAGCAAAGCTGAGCAGACCAAGTCTATTCCCAACATGACCCATAAATAATGTAAGTAAATAAACTAAGCAAATCTTCATGAAGCAATGCATTATTTACTATTTCTTGTTGCTGAAATATGAGTTTAAATTTTGGTTATGTATTAACGTACGATCTTCTCTCTTCCCAGGCCTCCATGAGGCCTTCTTAACTCTGTAGCTGAAAGCTGCTTTCTCCCCAGAAATCAGGAGCCAGAAGCCAGACTATGAAAGAATTTTCATCATAGGTCCATGATCTATGATCACCCCAAGAGTGTCCCCATTAGTCCCATAGTGTAACTAACTCAAATGAGCACCCTACATAAATAATTTGGACAGCTGGGGTCTGCAAGACCAAGGTACCAGCTGTGACAGGTAAAAGTGTACAAGGAGTGGCCTTGTGATGACTAATTCTTCATTGTCAACATGACTGGCTTTGGAATCACCAAGGAGGTACCTCTGGGTCTGTCTGTGAGGGTGTTTCTAGACTGGTTTAACACTCTGAAGGTAGGTGATGTCATTCTCTGAGTTGGGCTCTCCAGACTGAGTGACAAAGGAGCAAGAAGGAAACTGGTTGAAGCGTCAGTCTCCCTCTCCTTCCCGAGTGGGGATGGGCTGTGACCAGTTTCTTACCCTCCTCCTAATACAGTCTGCAGCTGTTCCTGCTGCTGTGTCTTCCTTCAAGAACAATCCCTCAAACCAAACAAACCCTTCCTTAAGTGCTTCTGGCCAGGCATTTAGTCATACCGAGGAGAAAAGTAATTGATATGCCAGGGTTAGGTATACCTCACTAGTCGAAACAATTTTAATTTTCATATATGATGATCCAAATGGGAGCCACTTAAATTTTCTTCAAGTAATAAAGCATGATGACTTCTTCTTCTAAAATATTAAATCTCCCCATGACGCCATGCCCTGTTCACATTCAAATATCAAGTGAGCAAGACAGATAAAGGTCTCTCTAGGGTAGAGTTGCATGAAGATATGGTTGTGATGGCAGAGTCGAGAATTAAAGAGCCCAAACCCCAACAAAAGTGAACAAGAAGGAAGTAATGTTCTGACTGTAGCATCCTATAGATGAACGTTTTTTTTGTTGTTGTTGTTGTTTTGTTTTGTTTTGTTTTGTTTTTTGAGACAGGGTTTCTCTGTGTAGCCCTGGCTGTCCTGGACTTGCTTTGTAGACCAGGCTGCCCTCGAACTCGAAGACACAGAGATCCGCCTGCCTCTGCCTCCCAAGTGCTGGGATTAAAAGCATGCACCACCACACCCGGCCGTATAGATGAACTTTTTATAAGAGAATTCAATTTTTTTTTTAATCCTCTTTCAGTGGGTTTGATGCCAGCTAACTGCTGATACACAAGGCTACGGTTTGAATGTGATTCCCAGAGATATCATGTTGGAAACTTAGTTCTCAGTATTTTGAGAGATTGGCTTTGTAAGGGGTGGTTAGGTTGCGAGAGCAAGCTCTGGCCTCATAAATGGCCTGATGTCATCCAGAGCCGGACTGTCAAAAAAGCAGCCTCTTCTTGCTCTTTCACTCTCTTGTCCTTTTACCTCAGCTGTGGGATGATGTAGCACAAACACCATCATCAGGCATGAGAACCATGCTCTTGGACTCCAGATCTACAAAGACCAGTAGATCTCTAGTCTTTGTAAGTTATCCAGTCTTGAATAATCTCACATAGAAGCACAGAACACATTAAAGTCCATAGGGAAGGGGGATACAAGTCTCCTAAGGAAACATTCAGGGTAGAGTCTTCTCAGAGAAAGGTAAGGCCACTGGTAGGCAAGTATCACAAGGTGGGTAATTTCTCACAGAGTCAGGATACAAAATGGCACACACCACAAAATTCAGTCAAGAGATGGACCGATCCAGGATGTGGATTCTCAGATGATTGTCAAAAAAGTCGGGCTGAACTAAAGTACTTGCAAAAAAAAAATAATATATATATGTATATGATCTCGAGAGAGTGTGTGTGTGTCTGTGTGTCTGTGTGTGTGTCTGTGTGTGTGTGTGTGTGTCTGTGTGTCTGTGTGCGCGTGCGCACACGTGTTCCAGAGACTGAATTCAGGTCCCACAGCAAACACTCCACCAGTTCAGCCATCTCCCAGCCCCAACTCTGGGAGTCTTTTATGGACTTATAGGGACCTAGGGAAGAACTAGAGAGATACTACTGAGCCAATCATGTTCTGGCTGAGAAGAAAACCAAGCAGAAGGAACCTATGTGTCTTTCTGCTAGTGAGGTCCCTGCTAGGTTCATGTTCCCAGACAGCATGACCATGAGACTGTGACCTCACTCAACCTCAGAGGGTCAGATTCTTGCTTGTCTAGGAAGGCTGTCCTCATCTCCAAGTCATGACTAGAAGTTCTAGCTTTGCCATTCACAAATCTCACCCCTGAATTCTTTGAAATCAAAGGAGTGGAAAAGATCACAGAGGTCTCTGAATTCAATGTCCAGCCTCTAAAAAGAATAAAGGAACAAACTATTCAGGACAAAGATTGAGCATTTAGTTAGATGACTGGACCCCGAGCGCCTTTGTGGAGATAGGGAGGGCTGACTTCTGTTGCAATTACAGCACCTTTCCCTGCGTGAGGTTAATGGGCCTGATTTTCCCAATGCCTAGAATTTATTTCATGCTGTCTGCACCTTCTCTCTCTCTCTCTCTCTCTCTCTCTCTCTCTCTCTCTCTCTCTCT